>CM052448.1:15184246-15244922 GCA_028533085.1 Varecia variegata | reverse complement strand
AGAGAGACAAGTAAACCAGACCTGAGCCCAATCCATGATCTTAAGCAGAGCTGCCTCAGCCAACTCATGATTCATGAGTGTGAAAAACAAATGCTTGTTGTCATAGGCTGCTGCCATTGGGGATTTTGTTGTTGTTACACGGCATTATCATGGCAATAGCTGACTACCACAACAACTCATTTGCATTGCTGAGCATGATGTGGATAATGGACCATTTTCAGTAATAAGGATTTAAAGTTGACAGCCATGTTGGGGTGCATCCTAAAAAACAATGTTAAAGATTTTAATTTCATCCTGATAGCAATGGAGAGTCCTCAAATGCTTTTTACATAGAGCCATGAAATGACATGACTGATTTTCTACATTCCAATCAGTCATCCTTTCAAAATATAAATTGAATCACTACCTTCTGTTCTCCATCACGACAAATAGACTTACTTCACATTTGTCAAAAGCTTCCTGCTGTTCTTAGGATAAAACACCAAATCCTTAACATAATCCAGGGTCCTTCTCTGTAGATTCTGCTCAGCTCCTCAACCACGTCAAGCACCAGGCTTCCCCTTGCACTGTGTTCCCAACCATACTGGCCCTCTTTCAGTTCCTTGAATGTGTACTACTTTTTGTGCCACAGGACCTTTGCACATGCTTTTCAGTAACTCTCTGCCTACTTACCTCTCAATTTAATTGTAACTTCTTACCAGAACCCCTTCCTGACCTATTTGGTAAGTCAATTGCCCATGTTATATGTACTCTGAGCACCATGCACTTCAGTGTCATTTCACTTATTACAGTTATAATTTCACTTTTGTGCATAAAATTTTATCAGTGCCCATCTCTGCCACTAAATTGTCTACTTCCTGAGAGCAGCTACAAGGTCTTTTTCCTTTTTTTTTTTTCTTTTTTTGTACTTCATCTTTGTGTCCCCAGCATTATAGTCCCTCACACACTGTTGATGGTCAATCATACTTGCTGAATGGAAGAATTCTGTAGGGTGATACTAACAGCTTAGATAGCAATGAGGACAATGGATTACCCTGGTTGCCTACAGCACAGAAGAACATAACTAATCCTTCTTCTTTATGTCAACCCTTTCAACTCCCGGTTGATTGTTCCGAGACTTTGCCAAGACAGATCCCTCACAAGACAACAGTGTGGTGGGAATGCATTATCAGTCTGTTATTACCAACTGGGAAATATGACCTTAACACCGTGCAATATGGTCAATCTACATGGCAGGTTTTTATCCCATGTCCCTCAACATCTGCACTGTAATTTTACAATCCTGTAATTGGAAGAGGATGAAACATCTGGATGTTGCAAACTCTCTCGACAGGTTGTCTATACCATCACCTTCAAAATCGATACACAAGAAATGAGTTTCTTGAACAGCAGAAATAGCGGCTTGGCGGCAGAACACGCTGTTTCAGTCACATCATAGTATTAAGCAAAGACTATCTGGATTTTTGGGAGGAATGACTGGGGGTTGGAATCTGGCAATAAAAGAGACCATGAATAGGACAGAATGATGACTTCATTTTGAATGTGTTTGTATTGTTAGTGAAATGAATTCAGCAAGTAATCAATACCCTGGAGTCATTTTGGATATGGAAGCTGATATCTGAATGAGGTGAGGTGATGGGTAGCTACACATGGGCATTAGGGCAACATGGACAAACTGGGACCTAGAAAATTATCACAGGCAAGGAGAGTGCTGGAAACTATAATGCAATGTCATTGTGAACCCCAAATTGACTGCAATGGCACCAAAGATGGAATCCATTTGGAGAGCAGAAAAATCACATGGGTGATGTCAAAGTTGTTGAGGACATGGCAGTAGAAATTGACTCGGTTGTTTTGGCACTTTGGTGTTACCTTTTAAAAATTAAGACATATTTACTGTGATGTAGCAAATATTCCTCTCAGCATATACCAAAAGAAACACTCAACCAAAGTACAAAAGAAGGCATACAAAAAGAAGTTCACTGCAGTATGTTCATCATGGCAAAAAGCTGGGAACCAAATCTAGTACTAGAGGACCGACTAAAACGCTGATGTAGTCATCTATGGCCTCCTAGGCAACCCTAAAAAATGCATTAACATGTAAATATTTCCAAGATACATTGTTGAGAAGGGCAGGAGGGGGAGCAAGTTGCCCAATCACATAGCTAGCATGTTATAATTTTCTTCAATACACACACTCAAAGCAACATTGCATAGTGTCCATTTTTTGCTGCTATATGCTTGTGTGTACTTATGTAGCAGGTGGCCCAACTGTTACACCCCATATTGTTAACAGGAGTCACGTGGGGGATGGAGTGGGAACTGGGGTTGGCTCTGGGGCTCACTGGGGATTTTAGGACTGTCTGTAATACTTATTTTTTTCACCAGTGATAATATAGTCATACTTTACTTGTGAATTTCAAAGTAATCTTTTAAAAATCAACTTGTTCAAATCAGCATAAACGACTGACAAGGAAACCAAGGAACTGGCTGAGGGAAACTGTACTGAAATTGCAGCACTCAGAACTGAGAAAGGGAGATTCGCTCAGAACGAGACCCAGGTTTCCTGGTGCCTACATGTGGCTTCTGGGGGCTTTCACTGGCGGCTGGTCTAACTGTGGACAATCCTAGCCTTGTGCTAATTCTGGGCACCGAGGAACTTCTGACAAACGTGGAAAATAGGGCTGTTTTATTATGAATCAGCAACTGAGGTTGAGGGAGAGAGAAGAAAGCAACAAGGAGAAGGGAAATTTACCACATCTCTTAAAGAAAGGCTTCCCAAGAATCATGGCTGACACCGGGCTTATTTAAAGAGTTTATAAATCATCGGAAATGGATTTATAGTTAAACATCTGAATTGTACAAAGTACTTTTAAGCTCTGGTGTAGGAAAATGCCAAGCAGATAAGGATAAACACACCACTGAGCAGAAATGATCATAGGTCTGACCCAGTCCAATAATTCTTAAATCTCTCCAAGTTGCTGTGAGGATTAAATAAAACTGCTCATGAATGCCCTTGGAAAATTGTAAAATGGTATACAAATGTTGCTTATTACTATGATTATGTCGCAGTTGGTTTTACATCAGAATTTGATAACAGAGCTAGAAATGGAATCCATAATGGAGTCTGCTATTCTATTCCGCCATCTGCCCTGACTGTGAGCACTTCACAAGAATCATTTTGCTTTTACAAGGAATCATCCTCGCTTTTTTTTTTTTTAAATAGAAGTACTATATCCACATTTAAAAGTTTGGAAAACAGAACAGAAATAAAGCCACCCACATTTTCAATAGCCCCAAAATGTCACATAGTATCTGCTATATGAATGACTGAATGACTGAATGAATGAAACCACTTTTATACTTTTGCTGCCTTCCCTTGGAATCTTTTCTTTTTATTATGTTTTACATGATGGTAAGCGCAATGGAGCTCTACACTTTGTAACCTGCGCTTTCTGCTGATATCATAAACAGTTTCTCACGCTGCTCTTCAGCATTCAGAACTATGCAGTGTTTCCTGGATTCAATGTGTTATAATGTATTTAACCCATCCTTCTTGTTGAAATACCTCTCACATCCTCCACACACTTTTCCAGGGGGTATCTTGGTACAAAAGTTTCTGTGTGCCTGATGCTTAAGAATATCCCAGCATTTAAAATACGGCTGATGGAAAAAATAAAATAAAATATGGTTGATGGCTGGTGGTTGGCAGAATAATAAATTCTACGGAATTTATTATTAGTGTTATGATTATGGTTATTTTTATCATTTTGCTTTAATGAAGAAGATTGTTTTTTGAACTGCTTGGTTTATTTACTTGATTTTTAAGCTAAAGAAAGAACACACTCTCTAGGTGCTACAGAGTTTATTTTAAAAAGGAGACAGGGCAGTGTTCACCTAGTACAATAAATTTTATTATAAAATTAAAAGGCCCCAAAGAAATAATTCTATGGAGAGACAGCCTGTTTTAAAGAGTAAGTCAGCCGGGGGTGATGAAAAGCCCTGTTTTCGGCACTCCTTGAGAAAGGACATGGAGTGGCAGAGGGCCCCTTTATACTTGCAAATGGCCCGTCTCTCTGAGGCCCTCGAAGAGGAGGAAATACAATAACACATGTGATTATAACCCCGTGAGCCTCATTGCCCAACAAACATTCAGAACTCATTTATTTGTTGGTGACTCACTTCTTCCAAGAATTCTGCCACCCAGATTTTTTAGAATCTACTCTTTATATTGTTTATAGTGCAATGAATATTCTATCATCTCTTGTTTCTCCTCCCCCGGTGTCCAAGTTTGGGGCTTCAGGACCTACAACACTACTGAGCTCTAGAACCCATCAACTGGCACAGGCCCCACCACCTACGTCTTGTTGCCAAGCCATTCTGGAACCCAGGGAGGCAGGCCAATTCTATTCATCCCCTAAATTCTTTCAACCCCTACATTTAATGGGATAATTATGTCCTATGGACCAAGCTGTCATTCATTTGTTGATTCATTATACAAATATTGATTGAGTACCTCTCACGTGTCATGCATGGTTATAACTTAGGAGAAAAGAGAGGATAAACCAGACAGAGGTCTTGCACTCACAGAATTCTATTCTAGTTCTGGGAGATGGAAAATAAAGAAGTGAACAAGTAACCATGCAAGTCTGGGTATGCTAAGAAAGAAATATAACAGGGTATTGGATTAAGAGTCCCTGGGGGTGGGGAGAAACTACTTTGGCCTGTAGGGTGCAGGCAGGCCTTTCTGAGAAGTTAACATGTAAGATGAGAATTACATGAGAAAGAGCCAGACTAGTGAAAAGCTAATGTAAGAGTGTCCCAGGCAGAAGGAGAGCAAGAGCAAAGGCCCTGGGGCAGAAATGAACTAGATGTGTTCAAGGAACAGAAAGAAAACCATTGTTTGGCTTTTCTGGTTAAAGCTCAGAGAGCAAGGGAGAAAGTTGGGGTTGGGGGGAGATGAAAATGGACAAGACGCCAGAAAGCCCATCACTAGGGTAGTGAAGGACTTGGTAAGGAATTTAGCATTCATTCCAGGTGCAGATCTTCTGCCTTGATTGGCACTTACATCCATCTGGTCAACCTATTTCATGCTCCAGCCTCCCAATAGTACCGGAGTATTCTCCAAAACCTCTAATCACATGACTTATGCATAGCTCTTACAAATCGTCTTCTTCTCCCCATGCCCCTGCTCAAGGCTTATAGACTTGCCTAAACATGAGAGCTTTCCCAGCTTACAGCAAAGCTGGACCTAATGCCAACACTTTGGCTCATTCTGTAAATCCCTCCTGAACCATGTTCAATTCAGCTTTTCCTTTTAGACTTGACATCTTGGGCATTTTGGCACCAAGCAAGCACACCCTAAGCTCATATCCTATCCCTATTAAGCAGGATTCCACTTGGCCCACTCTCTTTCCTCCTCCCTTTGGCCCTGTACCCAGCCCTAGCACGCCTTGCCCTGACCACGCTCTTGTTAAGGCTTAATCGTACATCACAGTGGCCCCAAAACAGTACTGTTAAGCTCAGTCATCAGACTAATTCACTGGACTTAGCTCCAAATAACTCTTGGCTGTTTCAAAAAATCAAATCTGGAGATTTGTCACAATTGAGGACATTTAAAAATGATGTTCCAGGCTCTGATCGCAATTTCCAAAGAGCAGTTCTCAGAATCTCTGGTAAATCACCATGTAATTGGAATAAAGCTATGACCTCCTCAGGGGTCTGCTTGGGGGAAGGACCACATCCATGTGAGTGCGTAAGAACCAATGTATTTGTTAATAATCAGCCTCATTACCTACCCACCCACCCGTGTGTTTGTGGTCATAACTCTTGGGGTACTTTGGGGTGCAGATTCTTATCTGGTAAATTAGGCACCAAAGTGGGAGAGTCTGGGTAGCAAAGCTGAAAAGTCATGTTAAATATTTGCATTTTGGGCCACAACTCCCTTCATGGCCTGATTTCTAGGACATTCATCATTCTGGCTGCCCTATTTTTGCCTCTGGTTTTCAATAAGCATTTTTTAAAATGGTACTGAGGACAGAATTCCCCCCTCCCAGTGCAATCTAAGCAGTGCAAAGAGGCAACCAGGGTGAGCTTCTCTCCGGAGAAGGAAAGCCAGGGGCCCACAGGTGCCATCCAGCTCCCAAATGGGACTGCTTTGACCAATATGGTGTTTACTTTCGAAAAATAATGTTGTCAACACTTAAAAATTGAAAGAGTACCCATAAAATCAAGTTCTCAAAACTTTCTTTAAAAAATTATAAGACCTGGCTACATTGGGTCCATTTTGCTTGTAAGTCAGCAAACACCCAATGCACTATAGTACCTATCACCTTAGGATAGCGGTATGAGTTCTCATCCACCACCACCCCTACGTGGCCCAATGCGGTATATCTGTTTCTGATCTCCCCATGCAGGCATCACAAGCCAAACAATTAACAGTGGTAAACATATCTGATTTGAAGTCACAAGGGCCAACTTTATGCATTCAGCCATCACTGATCACCATTGATCACTTACTAGGTGTGAGACATCTCACTAGACTCTAGGGATACAGCCATAAGCAAGACACAGTCGCTGCCCTTGCAGAACTGGTTCAGCAGGGGAGAGAGAGCATCACAAATAGTCACCTGCCTTACTTATGAATTGCAAAGGTGAGAAGTGCTTCCAAGAAAAACTAGAGAGCACCATTAAAACAAATAATAGAAAAACCTATCTTGTTGAGGAGACCAAGGAAGCCTTCTCTGATAATGTGACATTTAAGCTGAGCCTGCAGGACAAGGGGAAGTTGTCAGGGGATCTAGAAAATGAAGGAAGGAGAGTTCAAGGCCAAGGAAATACCAGGTACACAGGCCTTGAGGCAGGAAAGAGGTTGGCACACTTTGGGAATTGAAAAATGGCCTCTTTCTCAGTTTCTTTTTTTAATACAGTAGATAAAACCTTGGGAGGATTTTATTTCTGTTTCTTTCTTAAGAACAGGTACCAGCTCCCTATCACAATGGTGATCTTTCCAATATACTCAGTATTGTTGAGCAAGAGATAGGTGGGCGAGCTCCTGCCTGTGTTTTTACATACAAATGCATGAATCCCTGGCAGAAGATGCACATTTTTTTTTCCTAAAGAGACAACGAAATATATGTAACTCATAAGTTCCCAACCTCATCAGCCTGTGACTACAAAATGAGATTACACTCTTCTTTCGTACGCAAATTATTATGGCCTGAAGTCTTCCAACTGTCTCCCAGCTGTTTCTGAGAATTTCTGTGGGCCTCCTGTGTGTCCAGAATTATGTTCTTAGTTGCAGTTTGCTCTGAGCTTCTTGTCTTGCCGGGCCCAGCTGTCCTGGTTGGTGAGTACTGCTAATGCTGTGCGTGGCTTTGGGGAAAGAATGCTGTTGCTTGGGTCAGTCCTGGGACGTTTCCACACTTGCTAGTGGAATCTGGACTCAGAAGCACTCCTGAAGTTGGAAAACTTTGCCATCGCTGGGCTCAAAGGCTTCCTGGATGCCTCCACCCTGCCCTAATCCCCTCCTTCCTCCTTGTGGCCAGAAGGCGGCTCTTTTCCACCCACAGACTCCTTGACACTGCAGAGCTGGGAATCTTCACTAGGTAACTTTGGGCTAATTGCTAAATCTGTTCATTCTTGTTTCTATAATTGCAAACCAGATACATTTACCAACTTCCCTGTGTCACCGGGAAGATAATGAATGTAGAAGCATTCTGTACGTTCTGAAAATTCCACAGAAGCCTTGCACAACAGATCAGAGCTGTGCCCCAGTTAAAAGCCAAGATTAACATCTCAGCAGCAACCAGCTGACATGTGACAATGCAGCCCAGGGGGTTCTGAAGGCCCATCCTAATCCAGCCTCTACCCACTGCTCCAGCGGCATCTCCCACCAGGACCCTGCATGACCAGTGACACGGCCATTCAGATCTCACGAGCACACAGGCTTACCTACGCCCCATCTTTCTCCCACGCTGTTCCTCTGCCTGGAATGCCCTTTCTTTGCTGCGACCACTATGGCTACATAAGACCACATAGGATTCTCCTTATTGAGAAATGAGAAAAACATTAAACTCAAAGTGATATAAGAAAAACCGAATTGACAGGTTTATATAAATAGTCTATAGGCAATATTTCAAGCACAGGTGGGTCTAGGGGTCAACTGATAGTAGGACGGAATTTCTCTCTTTCTTCATTTCTTGTCTCTAGTTCTTTGACACTGATTCCATCCTTACCCCCAATAAACTCACCACCCGGTTGCAGTTGTTCCTACACCCACCTTCTCTCTTGTTGGCAACCAGCTGGACAGATGGTCGACTGTACTATTAACTCAAAAAACAGTCTCAGAAAGGTTTCATCTTGTCCTGAATCGGTCGCAATGTGGGTGGCCAAAGATAGAATGCTGTATCGGAGCCAGTCATACATTCTACTCTGAGGTCCAGGATCTGAGCCAATGTCATCCAAAGCACAAGGCCTGAGAGATGCCCAGGGTCTCCCGATGCCAAATGCCAAATACTGGGTGGCAAAAAGCACAAATATCTAGTCACCACTATTCTTGCACCATACTGTCCATTTTTCCACTGAAAAACTTCTATCTTTCCTTCAAAAACTCTGTTTTGCCTGCTATGTGAAATGATGTAAAAGCAGTTTATATTCTGGAGTCCCGTAGTTCTCTGCAGAAAGCTCTTTCTGTAGAATTTATCCCATTGGACTATAATGTATCCTAATCTGCTGCTGAGAGTTCCTCAACACGCATCAAGAGCCAGGACCTGCCTGATTCATCTCTTCATTCCCTGCATGGAGCATGTTTCCTGGCACAGAGAAAAGGCTGTGTAAGAGCTGATGACTAGATGACTATGTCTGTATTTTCAGCCTTAGAATTTTTATTATCTTTAGGAACCACTGACTATATTCATCTTGTGGTCAAATGACACCTCTGAGAACTTATTTATTTTCCCCTTTTAACACAAACACATTTCAAGTTGGTTTTTCTTCTCATTTGGTGAGAATGGAATTCATATTTTAGACCTTAACAAAACACTTTACCTGGCCCCTACTAAATTTCAACTTACTATTGTCTCTCTAGATCTCTAAGTTGATCAGACAGTTTTGAGTCCTGGTTTCATCCTGCCCCTTAGTGACTATCACACTCAGCCTTCTGCATGTCTGATTAGTAGGCCTTCTAGGTCTTTATCAAATCACTTAGTAGGACAGAACTGAACACAGAGCCCTAGGGATCATTAATGGAAATCTCCAGTTGCAAAAAGAACTATCCAACCCAACTAGAAATCCACATGATGGTATCATCATCACCTAAATACATTGCTGTTTTGTCAACATGGCCATCCTGGAGATTATCCCTCAGTTACTCAGCAGAAGTCAAGGGATTCTGGGTTCCCAGTAGACTTTTTCTGGTCTCCATAGAATTTTTTTTAACTTATCATTTTTTTAATATGGGAGGTTTCACATAAATGTCTCAATTTCTGGCTTTTATAAAAGGTCAAATATGCTGTAAACATGCAAACATAGCAGCTTTACTTAAAATTGCTAAAACTTGAAAACAACCAAGATGTCCTTTAGTAGGTGAATGGATAGACAAACTGCGGTACATCCAGACAAGGGAATATTATTCGGCACTAAAAAGAAATGAGCTATCAAGCCTTGAAAAGACATGAAGGAAACTTAAGTGCATATTACTAAGTGAAAGAAGCTAATTTGGAAATGCTACATAGTGTATGATTCCAACAATATGCTATTCTGGAAAAGGCAAAATTGTGGAGAAAGTCAAAAGAGTAGTGATTTCCAGGGGTTGGGGGAGAGAAGGATGACCATGCAGACAGAGCATAGAGGAGTTTGGGGGCAGTGACAACACTCTGTGCAATACTATAGTGATGGACACATGTCATTACACATTGTACAAACCCATATAATGTGCAACACCAAGAGTAAACTCTAAAGTATACTATGGACTTTGAGTAATAATGATGCATCAGTGTAGGTTCATCATTTATAACAATGTGCCACTGTGATGTGGGATGTTGATAACAGGGGAGTTTGTGCACATGTAGGGGAAGAGGATATAAGGGAAATTTCTGCATCTTGCACTCAATTTTGCTGTGAATCTGAAATCTCTCTAAAAAACAAAGTTTGTATAAAAAATTCCCCAGAACTCGGCAACATTGGGCCCTTGTTACGAAACTGCAGTAACAGCACAGGCTCAGTATTGAGGGAATATGTCCTTCAGTCTGCCACAGTCCACATCCGGCCTCATCCATTTCCTTGCCTGGTCCATGTCAGCTTTCGAGTTCATAAACCCTGCTCTTTGCATTTCTCTAATATATGCTAAATCAACTCTCAAGGGCTTGTGAGATTACCATGCATACACCTCAAGGCAAACACCCTCAGCCCAAACATCTCCAGTATGGAGGAGCGCACAAGGCCACAGAGCTGACTCTGTCTTTCCTAACAGAGCAGATCATTAACATTCTTCCTCAAGGAGTTAAAATTGTCTCTCGCCCTCCCTTCTTTGTCCATCAGGCCGGGTTCTGCTCTCTGGAACCAGGCTGAACTGTAGTGACACATGCCTCTTGCACATGCTGATCCCTCCTTTCCCCCCAGATGAGAATGAAGTTTTCATTCCCCATCTAAATAACCTCCATTCCTTCAACCATTTCTAAATGAGTATTGGTTTCCAGACCCTCCATACCAGCCTGGTTACCGTCGCTTAACCCACGAGCGTCTGGCGGTATTCAGAGGACAGAGGGCAAAAAGAGCCTGAAAGGGAGCAGGCTCCTAGAAACAAGTCACAACACATCTACCTGAAGAGCAAGAGCCTCCTTCCAGGAATCATCAAGGAGCCTCGAGGTAGAAAGGAAACTCAGGAACCATCTGGCCCATCCCACGATAGGTGTGAAGATTATGGGCACTGGAAAACCGAGGTGACTTACCGTCCTGGTACCTGGGCAGAAGACATAAGCAGATAGAATCTGATAACAAGGAGCCTTGTGACCACTGCCAGAGAATTTATAAAGGAGCATCAACCTTCACCTTGGTGTCTAAATTTTGTTTTCCACTCTGACGAACGGTTGAAATCCAGGTTTTTCAACCGTGCTAAACCTCACTTCAAATGTACTAGAAGGCGGAGAGCCGATGCAAGATGCCTCTGTTTGGGATGATGTTTCACCTGGGAACCAATTATCACCAGGAAGAATGTTAGAGAATTAGGCAAACTAACCTTTTCTAATCTGCTGTCTAACAGAAACCTCTCGGCAGCCAATCAATAATGGCCGTAGTGAAGAAGCGCATGAGAAGTCGCTCTCTTTGCCTCCACATAAGTAATTAAAGCCAGTTTAATGAGATTTCCGGAGAGCTGGGGTGTCTGAGTGCAGGGGAAGTAGACAGCAGCATTGAGTGAGAGCAGCTTTTCGGGAGGAAACAGATATTGAAGGAAACATGAGTTAAAGCTGTTGGGTGTGAATCACCCCAAGTCTCTCTTGCGAAATGTGGGATGAGGAGCTTTGGAAACAGGCACCTGAATAAACAGAAAGGCTACGATTACCTGCCACAGTTGACAGCTGAGGGAAGGAGCAATTGAAAAAGATCTACGGTATATGAGATCTGCTCCCTGTTCCCATCCTGGGAGGAAACTCTGCTCCTAAATCTCATCCTCCCTTTCTGGAGTGATGGGAAGGGCCTGGGTTTAGAAACCGGACTGAACTGAGTCTAAAGGCCAGTTCTGCCACTTGGGGGCTGTTCTACCTCAAACAAGTACCTTTGCCTTCTTAAGCCTCAGTTGCTTCTCCTGCACAATGGGATAATAATGGTAAATAACCTCTTAGGATTTTGAGGGGTAAGTGGGATTGTGCATTTAAAGTGCTGAGCACAGTGCCTGGCTCCCAGCAAGCATTTGATATGCCAGGTATTGTCATCACCTGTCATTGTCCCTCAGAGTCCAAGGAAGTACCTCCAGGGAGTGGGAGTAATAACATCTCATACAAGGATGTTGTTAGACTGACACGAAGTCCAGAGTGTGAAGGTGTCAACTAGACGGCAAGAGCCAGGTGCAAAAAAAATGGCAGTGACCACTCCTGCCCTAGGCTAAAAGATGCACACAGGACATCAGCAAAGGAGTACTAAGTAGCAAAGAGCTTTACAGAGCCCACCAATTGCAATCTGTGGGGGTAGAGAGCCGGGAGATGAACCTTCAATACAGGGCTTTGCTCCTTTCCTTTCAAAAACCTCTACCCTAGGGGAATGCAGCCTTTGGGGACCAAGTTCCTTCCAATAGAACTGTTTCCCTCAAGCCACCCTTTAGGAGCAGTGAGGCTACCTCTGCCATGTGACCTCTCAGAGCAGGAAAGCCTTGAAGATAGAGCAGTAGCAGCCAGGGGTGCTGGCAGTCCCCAGATGGAGCCATATGGCTCACTACACGTTACACATAAATTACCTTTTGCCACTGAACTGAACAAAAGGATGTAAACTAATTCTGCATTTTAATAACAGACTCTGCTCCGCAGCACCGCTTCCCCCCAAACAGAATCTATCTGCATAGACCTGTGCCAAATGCATCCTGGTCAGCGACCCTGTGATTTAGGATCAGCTATTTCTTGTCTCCATCCTACATAATGAAGTCAGTCACATTTTATTGCTAAATGGCCCTGCTAATGCCTCCATAACTGCCCATCGAAGGTGCTTTTGCTTTCGGGAATAAAGAGTGAATCTGAATTTCACCAAGATAAACTCGTGCCTGGGTCAATACATCGAATGGTTATCGTTTGTGCTGTGCACTTTATCTATTTTTAGGCCTTGTTCCTGCACAGGAATAAAAACGTATTTACCTGCATGCGTAAAAGCCACGGGCCTGGCAGAAGGTGGGGTGGGGTGTGGGGGGGGATATTTGTTAACTGTTTTCTGTAGGGTCGGGGAGCAAAGGGAGAGAGGTCTTCATGGCTGGAGGAAAGAGCGGCAGCAGGGACGCGGGGCAACAGAAAGAGGAAGAAATCGCTTATTCTAGCACCAATGCTGCATTTTACAAGGCCCTTTCTTCATGGGTGACATTCAATCTTCCAAGAGTTTTGATTGATCAGCCCCGTTTCACACAAGAGGAAACTGAGGACCAGGGGTGGAAAGGAGTTTTTCTGAGGTCATCCTGGCATTCTGGCTGTTTGCTAGAAACCATGTCTCCTCCCAGACTCATGGAAAGGTCACACTCCCCTGCCCTCTTGGAGTTAGGTGTGGCCTGTGACTCACGTTGGCCCATAGAATGCGAGCAGAAAGGATGGGGAGCACCTCTAGCAGAGCCAGAGCACAATGCTACAATGACACCAATATTCCAGACGTGGCTGTCCCCCAGCTCAGGTCCTGGAGTGCGCAGACACAAGGCAGAGTCCAGCCCAGCCATGACGGACACGTAGCAAGAGTGAGGAATAACACTGTGCTGTCTCATGCCACTGAGTTCCGGGGGCTGTTTGTTACGGGGGCCTAACCCAGCCCATCCTGACTCTCCTTCTCCAAGGTGGGGTTTTCACTCCACTAGGCAAAGCCAGAACTTGACTGAGCTCAGGTCTCCCAAACCCAACTTCACAATTTTTCTTCCATTATGAATTCCTCATTTTTTATCTCTGTTTTACAAAACAAGAAATTAAGTGTTGAAAGAAGTCAAGTCACAGCACCAATAGGCAAACTCAGTTTGTCACTTCACCGAGCTCCTCTTAGCTTCCTCTTTCACATCCTGTTCCTTAGCTCATGGGAAACCCCATCATTCTGTGATTGGCAGCACAGGCTTCAGAGTCAGCCCACCCGGAGTCAGACATGGCTAATCTCTCCTGCCTGGATCAGCAAGTGTCTAACCTTACTGACCCTTAATTTCCTCATTTACAAAATGGAGCATCTACCTCATGGGGATACTGGGATGCATGCAGAAGTGCTCAGCACAGGTCATGGCATGCATTAAGCACACCACGTATGCTCCCCGGGACTTCTCCTCCTTCCGCAGACAATACTCTGGTACTCACAGAACATGCCGGCTTTCTCTGGGCACTGTTATTGCTAGCTCAGCTCCCCCATTATGCCCATCAGCCTGTTCTGTTGAGATGCCAGCAAGCCTGCCTCTGAACCCCAGTAAAGTGCAGCAGAGGGACCCAGCTTGCAATATGAACACCTGGGGGTGGCATGAGCAGATAGCTTCTGGCCTTAGAGCAAGTTCCCCCAAACTCTTCTTCATTGCTCATTTATTCTCACAAACAGTAATTATTTGTCTTAACACTGCTATCATTACTTCCAGGTCTCTAAGAACTTTTATTGTTTTTTTCCCTCCCATTTTCGTTAAATATTACTGTGTGCCTGCCATGTACCAGGCACAGTACTAGGTACCAACAATATAAATAGTGGTGCAGACAAGGCTCTCAAGGAGCCACAGTATAGTGAGGGTGGCAGACCCACAGGGTGCCAATTCTGAACCACTCTGATCAGTGCTTACAATAGAGGGTGTACAGTAAGTTATCGGGGCACACTGCTTTATTCTATAAATATTTACTGAGCATCTATCTTATGTCTGACATTTTACTAAACACTAGAGATACACTGATGGAAAGGCCAGGAACTATTTATTTTTACACAGAGCTTAGAATCTAGAATTTTCACCAGCATCCATTACCCCTCTCCAATTTCTCCCACTCCCAGTCTTTACGGCTTCACTGTAGATAATTCCACTCTACGAATCCAGGGATAGATTTGCAATCAAGGCTTGGCCAGTGGGAGTTTGATCACAGTCATTCATTCAGGAATGGGCATATGAGCCAGTCGTCCATTAAGAGCCTGCACCTAGAGAGTTGCTGATGCTATTGGAAAAGAGGTCATCTCATGCTGCTGGGACTCCCATGTTGGTAGGATATAAATCTGCAGTAATCAATATATCTTTATCTACATTTAAGGAGGACCAGGCTGAGGATGAAATAGACAAGAAAAGAGAGGCAAGAGATGGAAAAGGAAAGATTTCTGTTGACATTTTCTTAGTTGCAGCTATATTGAGTTATACTGGATCTAGCCATACCTGAAGCCATTCTTATATCTTAAATATTTTTAGTTAAATGAGCATGTTTTTGCTTAAGCCAGTTTGAATGGGTTTCTGTCACTTGCAAATAAAATAATTCTAATGCACTAGGAAAAGAAAGAGAAAGTAGAAAGTTTGTGCAGAGAGATCATCATTTCCCCATCCAGGATTTAACAGATCTCACAGCGTGTTCTGGGAACTGAATTTCATGTTAGTGTTTCTGTAGCAAAAGGATCAGGATAGGAGTGGCTGGAGTTTAGACAGGGCTGACCCAGAGAGATCTATGGAAAGTGAACACTCCACCCAGGCCTCATCCAGAAACACTAATGTTTTTAGGTAAGACCACAGCCACGTGGCTTCGCAAATGTCAGCAAAAAGAAGTATGTTCTTGCCTTCTCCTCAGACAAGCTGAAAGCAACTGTTTCTTTTCTCTCCTTCCCTGGTGCCAACCTTCTAGATGACTACCCTGGCCAAGCCCTTGAGATTTTAGTGCTAAAAACTGACATTCCAAACATTTCCACCAAGTCAAGCCCAAGTAGCCTGAGATGTGTGGCCTCAGAGAGAACCCAATCATTTCACAGGCGTGTTCTCTCCAAAGCACTCCCGCTTATCTTGCTGTCTTTGGTCTTCCCATGGGGCAAGGGATCCAGGCAGGGGGGCTGTCACAGCAGTGGGCTGGGGTATGAAATTAGAAGGCAGGAAACCTGGAGGATAGTTCTGGCTCCTTCTGTATACCCTTGAAAATAACCTTTAACCTTCCTGAAACTCAGTTTCTTCACCTGTCATCTTTCACCATCTTCTTCCTTTCTAGGTTTTTCTACACCAGTTTCCTACTCTTGTGCATCTTGTGCACCCTGGACTGAAACCCTCTTGAATTATTTATGGTTCTCTAAATGCTCTCTCCTGTGTCTCTGAGTGTTACAATGCTCGGAGACAACACAAAACATCCCCCTACCATCTCCGCCCCCACCATAGCAGGAGACTTACGCTTGACCTTCGCAGGTGCTTCCAGGGCTGCAGGTAGAAGAAGGCTGGACTGGAATGACTCTGGTAACTCAGGAATGCTCGTGCCCAGGGTGGGCCACGTGAAACCCCAACCTCATGGCCATGTGGGAAAGCTAGAGGAGAGGGTTTGGGGAAAGTGCGTGGCCGTGGGACAGTGGACCAAGAACCTCTCAAAAAATAAAAAGGAGAGCAATTGTTGCTCCCCAGCTCTTAAGACAATGTCCAAGGGAGGTTAGGCAAGTAGCCTGAGGGGAAACACGGAGCTTAGTAAGGTTATAGTGCACTATCCTGGAGCAAAATACTAGGAGGCTACATGAATCCTTTGGGGGTGGTCTGGCAGTGTGGTTGTTATATTTGAAAATGTCCCATTTAAAATTCTGCATCTACATTAGAATTGAGGCTATTTTTGTGATTTTTGTTATTTGTTTTGCTTCTGCTTGATGACCTCCAGGTATGATCCATTTGTTCACATTTCTAATTGATTAAGCAGAACAAAGGCTTTGTTTTTTCTGTTCGCAGTTGCACCCTGAGCACCTAGAACAGGATCCAGCACATAGTAGGTCCTAAGTAACCACTTACTGAATTGATGGATGAATGGAGAAAAACATCAGGAGGTTTTCAATAAATATCCAGATCTCTAGCTTTTTTTAATAAATCTGAAAAATTGGGGGGAAATTAGGAAAACAGCTGTCCCCTGAAGACAGAAACTGTTCTCTCTGTTTTACCATAGTCCTTACCACTCCTTATTGTCTTACACTGGGCCCATTTCATTTCTATTGACTGATCACTTGCCAGCACATATGTATTTAAGTTTCTTGATTATGATCCAAGCTGTTGTGAGAATTTTCCATGTTAACTCAGTCCTAGTCCCTAAAGAGGATGCGGGATTATCACTCGCATTGCTAGCCCCTGTAGCATCCTTCCCGAGAGAGCGAGGGCCTCATTTCTGCCAGTGTCTGAATGCTTCGGGAGGTCAAAATGTCACAAACCCATCCCACATCCTCCTTTTCCTTTGCTTCCGACATTTCCAAAATGTTGAACCTGAATCCTTCACACTTCAGAATAATCCAGTTCAGTTTTTCTAGTAAGCTTTCCAGCAGTTTTTTCCTCCCCAAAATTCTTTATCAATGGTAAGTTTGTTACTATTACTTCACATTCCACTGGGTCATAGCCTGTAAGGAATCAATGGGGAAAGAAAGCACTCAGTTGATTTAGCTGATCAGTAAAATCAAATGTCTTCACATTAAATTAGGCGAAGACCTTAAAGGATTCCGAATAGCCCCACCCCTTCAGAGAGACCTCAAGGTGAATGCAAAGAGGAATGCTTGCTGACCAAAACACAAATTGAAATCTGTGCGGTACGGACCTATTGAGATCATAGCAAAACCATTAGGCATGGTTCTTGTGGACACGCTGTCAGCAGCTGGAAGGCACTGAAGTTTTGCGGTTAAGAGAATGGATTTCTAGGCTAAAGAGAACCAGGTTTGAGGTCTGGCCCTGTCACATACTGTCTGACAGTTCTTATCGTCTGTTGGCTTCGGTCTCCTCATCTGTAAATTCCAAAGATGATTGTCACTATCTCTTCAATTGAAGTAAAGGTTAAATAAGGATCGGGAGGTTCCAATATTAATATAAACCCTTAGCAGACACCCAGCACATATTAAATGCTCAGTAAAAGTTAGCTATGCTATTCTAAAAGAGAAACAGTATGAAAGTTTTCCCCAGATCAAGCAATAAACTTAATTCATGCCTGCGTTTACTCCCATATAGACTGTTCTGGTCTACCTACCATATGCAGGAGTTCCGCTACGTCCCCAGGGTAAGAGAGTGGTCTTGGTATTTAAACATACACATGAACAACAACCGCCAGATCATTTTACAAGTCCCTACAGAGGACGTTAGGAACCTAAAGGGCAGATTTACTCTGCCAGGGGAAGTTCTCAGAGAAGCAAATCGACAGAGAGTAGATCAGTGGTCGCTTGGGGCTCTGGATGCAAATGAGGACTGATTACAAAAGGGCATGAAAGATATTTTGGGGGAGAAGGAAAAGTTCTAAATTGGATTGTGGTGATGGTTGCACAACTCTGTGAATTTTCTAAAAATCCTTGAATTGTACACTTAAAATGGTAAAATTTTTGTGATATGTAAATTATAGCTTAATAAAGGTTTGTTTTTTGCTGTTGTTGTTTTAAGAGTTCACAAAGGAGATGCCATTTGAGCCAAGCCTTTAGGATGGCTAATGATCATCATAGAGAGAGGAAGGATTTGGTCTCCTCCCAGACAGAGGATCTGACACAGGGCAAAGGCAGGAAGGGGGAAGAACTTACCTGGTCAGGGATGATCACCAGCGCTGCAGGCGGAAAGAGAGGAAAAAGCAGTGCGTCAAAGGCTGGTTGAGGCATTCTACCTACTGTTAAATGACCGGTCATGGGGCTTCCTGGACCATGCACCATCGTATTACCCTACCCTCAGCAACGCCCACCCCTGCTATTTTAGATTCCGTCTCCTGTGCTAATGCAGGCTTTGGCTTTGCAAAAGACACATCCGAGCTTCTTACAATCTGAAACCACAAATCCCCTCCTAGGACATGAGAGCTGAGTGAAGTGTTTGATTTCTCTGATGTTTCCCCAGTCAAAGCTTCCCCTTCACTGGTACTTAGGGGATTTGCAGCTTCTTTGCTGAGACGACACAAGAGGTTTCTCTGCTTAATCCCCAGATCTTTAGAGTTGGGGCTGCACTCGGTTTGTGTTTCAAGAGTGTCGCAACATAATCTGCGACACGGAGCTTCAAGCTCTCTGCGCCAGGAGTGAGGTGGGAAAAATCGAGGTGCTCAGAAAACTTTTAAAGATGAGAAAGATGAGGCCAAGAGTAGCACTTTCCAGGGTTTCTGCCCAGGCCACAGTTTCCCTTTGAACTGCCTCACCTTCCCCTTTAACAGGGTTATGGTCTGTGACTCAATCCTCCCAGCCTACGATGATTGGGTCCGTGGCCCCGGCTGGGCCGATCAAATGAGCTCTTTACAGAGTTTAGATCTGAGCTCAGGAACATTAATCAGTCTGGGTTGGCCACTGAATCTCAGTCCATGTAGAAGTGGGAGCTGTGTGCATTCCTAAACACTGACATGGGGTCCAGAGAGAGATGTGGTCGACCTCCACCTCCCATCCTGACTGCTGTCTGGTTTCTGGGTCTATCCTCTTTGAGGTTGGGTTCACTTCATTCTACCATGGGGTTCATTTGATGCCCTGTATGCTTCCAGGAAATCCCTATAATTTGCTTAAGTTCGAAATAGATACACTTGCAATCAGAGTATCATAACTGAGTCAGAGCAAGGCTTGCCCAAATCACAATGCAAAACTGACACCAGAACTGCTCTCCTTCCAGACAGGGATCTTGAAGTTCATTACCCACAGTGGCAGAGGTTAGCTACTCATTAGTCCAGGCATCAACACAGAACTTGCATGATTGTTCCAGAAGCAGGTCCACTTTAAGTCCAACCTGAGAAGAGACTGCATTTTATAACAGAAGAAAAAAGTTGTAGTGTAGAAATCCCAAATGCAAAGACAAACCAGGAGAAGCAGGTAGGGGTCATGTTTGCAGGAATTTATGGCTCTTGCAAGGATTTGGGTTTTCTTAAGTGGATTAATATATGAAAATGGATTAAAATAAGTAAAACACTTAGAACAGTACCTGATATAAAACAAGTACCAGGTACTATTAGTACATACCAGCTAATATTTTTATCCTGAGGTCAACAAGAAGCATTTGGATTTTCAGCAGAGGTGTAAACATCAGTTTTGGATTTTGCAAGGTCCCCCAGATGTGGGGAGGAGTCAAGACTGGTCCAGAGCCTCAGAGGGTACAGGAGGCAGAGGAAAGGCTGTTGCCATCTTCGGTATGAGAGGGGACAGTGTTTTTAGCTAGCTGGTATCCGTGGATATAGAGAGAAGCTTCTAAATTAGAGAGATATTTAAGGGGTAAACTTGACAGGACTTGCTGACAGATTAGCTATTCAGAATAAAGAAGCAGGCAGCTCCAAGATGACTCAGATTTCAGACTGAACAACAGGATGGCTAATTATGTGATTTAACTGAGACAGGGAACATCAGAAGAGAACTAAACTGTGTAGGAAAGGTTATGAGTCTAGTTTTGGTGCCACACTTAATGTGTGGTGAATTTAAAATATCCAAGTGAAGATGTCCAATAAGCATTTGAATATTGATGTCTCAAGCTCAGAGGAGAAACCTAAAAAGGAAACATTTTGAGTCATGATTGTTCCAAAGTTGAAGCCATGAGCACACAGAAGATGCTCCGAAAGGAGTGGCCGGGATCACATTCCCAGAAAAAGCCAATGGGATCTACTTAAGAATGATGGATGTTACATTAATAGCTCACTGAGAATGCCCCACCCACCTCCAATGCCTCAAGCCCAGCTCAATAAATATTTACTTACTGAAAAAAAAAAAAAAAAACCCAAATCAGTCAATCAATTGATGAACAGGATTGAAAGCTAGAGTAGTACATCAGATCCTTCTGTGTAGACAATGAGAGGGACTATGCCCTGCAACCAACTTTTATTTCCTGAATTCTAGATTTTCTTTGACTACCTAACATATTTTTTTTTATTTTGGAAAATAATTTAGAGCAAGTTGCAGGTAAACAGAGTATATTGAAGCCTCATACCCCAAAACAAACAAAAAACTCTATTTAGTCATAGAAATCTGTTCACTACTATCCTTGCAAAATTTCTTCCTTTTTGATAGATGCCTTGAGCTGCAGGCAGCAGAATTCCCCAAGGCAGTCCCTGTTTAGTAGTCCCAGCAAGACGTGACAAGCCAAGCCCTGTGCAATCCAGCTTGGACATAGGGAAACAGCTCAGCTGAAGGTACGCATTTAACAACTTTGTTTCATACAAAGATGGACTATAGCCTTGAGTGTTGTGGGCATCTTCCAATTAGCATCAGCTTTCCCTCCCAAATCAAAAAGCTCACCAAAAAAACAAAAACAAATAAACAAACAAAAAACTGTGCCACTTCCTCAGAGGAAGTTCCAGAGAAGAGAGAACTGGGTTTGAAGAGAGTCATCCTAGAACATCTTGTTTCAAATTCTCTTAGTACATGGATTTGTACAACAGTGGTTAAAAAATGGAGGAAGTAAGAGTAATAAAAACAAGGTTGGTGAACTTCATGCAGTGGAGGAAGAAAACCTAATTTCTAAGGGTGGCTACTGTGTTCATCCAGCAATTGTGTTTTCAGTGGAGAAATTTATATTTTGTTGTAGCATTTGCCACTCCCACAGGCCCTTCAGAGGAAGACTGACCAATGGCCCTGCCGTTCTGCCATAGGGGAGTGGACAAGGGTGAGGCACACGGCCCCAGGGGAGGCATTCCATATGGCAATGGCTCTTAAATGTTGATGGGCAGAGGAATCACCTGAAAAGCTTATTAAAACACAGCTTCTGGGCCCCATGCTCAAAGACTACAATTCAGTAGGTCTGGGTGCACCCCGTGAATTCGCATCTCTAACAAACTCCCAGAGATGCTAATGCTGCTGTCTCTGAGACTAGTGTGAGCAGATTGCTTAACAGCTGTTTTCTCTGCAAGGGCAAGGGCACTCAGGTAGCCAACTTGCCTGGAACAGTCCCAGGCCATAGTAATCACTCAATAAATGTATGTGGAATATAAAATCCTCTCTCTTGAGGAGTTTCAATATTTAGAAATGGCCAGTGTCTTCATCTGGTCTAGCTGCTATAGTAAAATACCATAGACTGGGTAGCTTATAAACAATAGAAATGTATTTCTCACAGTTCTGGTGGCTGGGAAGTCCAAGATCAAGGACCACAGCCAAAAAAGGTCTCATATCTACTCAACTTAGACCTGAATCCAAAAGTTGAGTTTGTGACTTATTTCTTAGCCAATAAGAAAAAAAAAATCATTAAAATCTTCTGAATCTTAGTATACTCATCTATGCAACAGAGAGAGGACTGTCCCCTTATAAGAATAATGCTCATAAAACTGCAAGGTACAATAACTGGCACGTAGCAAGATGTCAGTAAATGTGTGTGGCTTCTGAATTTCTTCCTTAAATTTGGGCAACCTTGGTAATTTGAGAATCCATTGTAATTAACACATTATTTCATTCATTCATTCTACAACTGTTCTTTGAGCAGCAACTATGCACTAGACACTGTTCTAGGTATGAGGGATACAGGAGTAAACAAGAGACAAAGGCTTCCGCTCTCCTGAAGCCTACATTAAAGTGGGTGAGAGAAACAATGACTACGATAAAGATTATGGTCAAAGGTCAAGTGTCCTGAATAGAGAATGGGCTACAATTTTAGATATGGCAGCCTAGAAAGGCATGACTACATAAACAAAAGACATGAAAAAAGTGAAGGACTGCTCTTCGTGGACATTTAAGGACAAACATTCCAGGTGCAGAGAACTGCAGGGACCAAAGAAGTCCCTGGGGCCAGAGAGTGTCGGAGTGTTTGAGAAACAGCAAGGAAGCCAATGCATCTGAAGGACAATGAGTGAAGCATGAAGTGGTAGGAGGTCAAGTCGAAGAAGGCTTGCCTTCAAGGATGGGTTGCAGACTGTGGAGGGCCCTGTAGGATATGACAAAGAGTGTGGCTTTTATGGAGCCAAATGGGAAGCCATAGTTTAGTTTTGAGGAAAATACGGTGCAATATAACATATCTATAATGGATCAATCTAGCTGCTTGATTGAAATCCCGCATTATAAGGAGGCAAGAGGGAGAGTGGCCCAGGTTACTGCATTAATCTGGGCATGATATGATGGCAGCCTAGACTTAGGGGGAACTGGAAGAATCCTATGAATGATGTTCACATTAGGAAACTTGGACCATTATCCTTCCCCAAATCATCTGGCCGCTCTTTCTCGTTCTCCTAACCTGGGTCTTCCTATTCCTCCTCCTATTATAGAATTTGCCAAGAATCAGGCCTGGACCTCTTCTCTTCTCATTCCACATTACCTCCCTAAGTGATGCTTACAGTAGCAGCTACTGCCAGTGACTCCCCAAATTAACTAGTGCCCTGACCTCAGAATCATATACACAACTTTCTCAACCACTCTGGATTTCTAATAGGCATTTCAAACCTAAAACATCCAAACAAAATTTTTCATGTCTTCCCCTAGCCCCAACATGTCCCATCTTCTCTACTTAGTTCCTATAATGATAACTTTTTAAAATGCATCACCAACCTTTAACCACCATGAAAATCCTTGGAAAACATGGAAAGATCTGTTAACAGGGAGCCCCTATTCCCACAGGTGATCCTCTGCAATAGGAGGCCACGGGGTGCTGCCAGTCCCTGGACGGCTCATTTCACACACATCTAACAGCTACCTGAGCTGTGCAGGCATTTGGGATGGCAACCCCTGCAGCAGCCTCCTCTCACAACTTTCTCCCCATTCAGCACTCCGAGATCCACCCATGCCGGCTGTCTCTTCATTCCTCAGATGAAGCAGGTGCTTTTCTGCCTCAGCACCTTTCCTCTGCCTGGAAAACTGCCTGCATCCTTTACCAAGAAGCCCCCATTCATCCTTCAGATTTCAGCCCATTATCCTCATCAAGAGGCCCCATCTAAACTGCTACTATCATGTGATCCTTCATAGCACTCCCCACAGCTTCCAATTCTGTGCACATGCATGCTTAGCTATTTGGTGCCCTCTGCCCTCATGGAAGCTATAAACTCAGCACGTCCATTACCCATGATGCCCATCACTGGAAGCCCAGTGCCCAGCATACATTAAATATCCAATAAAAATTGGTCAAATGAATGAATGAATGAATGATATCTGCTTTATAATATGCTGAGGGTCACTTTCTTCATCTATAACATGGTGACGATGAGATTCACCCTTCTTTGTGCACCTAATGCACTTGATGCACCAAAGAAAACCATGAGGCAGCATACTATTTTATTACAGTTTTATTCTCCAGGAAAGAAAGACTATTCTATCCATATTTGTAGCACCAAGACCTGATATAGAGTTACTGTCCAGCAAATGTGTGTTGAATTGAATTGTTTTTATTGTATGTCTGCAGAAAGGTAAAACAAAAGTTGAGGTCGGTTCCCTGGCCCACAGACAATGCTCTCCTATCTACCCTATCTCAAAAAGATGCTTCACCCTGATCGTAAGGTTTGAAGATATTAAAGCCAGCATGGTTGAGGTGAATCAATAAATTTATGGCCCAGGGCAAACTTTGCCCTGAACAAGTCTCTGTTTCTTATGTGTTTGTTTTATTTTTTGAAAGTCCTCTGAAGTTTGTCAATAAAGGTGAGGCTTATTCCTTGAAGGTTTGGCCAGCAAAAGGAAATGGTTACGGATTACAGAAAGTCTGTCTTCTCCCAAAGAAGGCTAATAATTTCAAAGGTCGGGTTCCCATGTACAGCATGGGTTAAAGCTAAGGTGTGCCATATTGGGGTGGAGGTCCACAGCTGGTCTGTTGGTGGAGTCAGTGTAAAGATCCTCAAATTTGTCTGAAAGGCTCTGATCATCACCCCCACGACTCTCCCACACACACAAGATGGTCAGCCACTCAGAGTCAGTCTACGTAGTCTATCTACGGCTCCCTGATCCACTCTCCATCCCTGTCTGTTTAGGAAAAGTGATAATAGGACGAATATTGGTGGGGCCAGAACTAGGCTAGCTGGCCCCACTTACAACAACAGATTTAATCCCTACAAAGAGGAATTGTTATCCCTTTTCACAGATGTAAAAACTGAGACTCAGGTAGGTTCAATAACTTGCCCAAGATTGTAAAATTGGCAAATGTTAGAAGACAGCAGCACCTGCACTTAAAAACATACTCAAATAACAACACAATGCAGAAAGTAGTAAAATAGGCACCTGTAAGTTTCTGAGTTTATGCTGAAGCACAGAGCGCCACATCTCCAGGCACGTGCTATTTGAGCTCACATGGCCACATCCTCAGTGCATAGCATGGTCTTTATTGAGAGAACATGAGCTTTGGTGCCAGATAGTTCTAGATTGGAATGCTTCCTCTGCACTGACAAGCTATGTGATGTTCAGGTGGTCACGTGCTCTATGGTCGTCTGGCACATAACGGATGCGTAATGAATGAGAGTTTCCCTTTTCCTCCTTCCCAACTCAAGCAAGCAAGGATCACTATGCTGTTTACCCTAAAAACTGAAACTGACACTTTTCCTTTTCTGGGGGCTTGCTACATGCCAGGCACCCAGCAAAGCCCTTAACGTGCTGCATTTCACTTAATCCTCCAACAACCTCTTTTGCTTGCAGATCATGGAACTGAGTCTTGGAGAAGTTAAATAGCTTTCCCAACCTCAGTACTGCAGCCAGAATTCGAACTTGGGTCTGTTTTAAGCTGAAGCCCCAGCTATTTAACCACTATGCTATACCGCCTCCCCCTCTACACTCCAAGACAAAACATCTTGAGAGAGTATACACTTTCTTGTTCATTCATATTTTCATAGTAACATTCCCTAACTTGGCATTCTAAGTTTATGCACAGCCAACAGGAAAATAAATGTAAAGGTAGGAGGGTTGGGAGATATCAGCTCAGGGCATGTAAAATCACCCAGCCCAATCTGATATCAGGATGGACAGGAAATTGCTAGAAGCTCAATATCATCTGTGAGAGTTTACTTCTGGTATTATTTTACCTTAAAAGTATTCTTCAAAATCCAAATGCATCCACAGATGTCATGGACTTGGAATTTTCCTTTCATAGCTGTATTTTCCTCAACAACTCTGTGCGCATCAAGAAGAGGGAGAGGGCCAAGGAATGGCAAGAAGAGGCAAATAATTTCGTTATTTTTAAAACAGAATTTATAAGCAGGTGTGTCTGTGTTCCTCACTCCAGGCTAGGATCCGCTCCTTGCTGCTGCCTCGGAGAAGCAGTGAACAGATCGATCTCATGCAGAGGTGATGCCTCTCAACAAAACCTGCTCCGTGAGTCTTGGGGGCTACTGAATATTTGAAAGGTCTGGGCTTCCATGAAGTGAATACAAAGAATGAGACATTTCAGGCTTTAGAGAGTGGTTCTCAACCGCTGGCTATTTTGCACCCCAGCAACCACTTGGCAATGTCTGCAGTCATTTTCGGTTGTCACACCACAGTGGGGGAGGGCATGGGAGGGTGCTCCTGGCATCTAGTGTGTAGATGCTACCGCACACACTATACAATGCTCAGGACGGCCCCCGTGAAAAGGATTTATCTGGCTAAAATGTCAATAGAGCCAAAGTTGAGAAACCCAGCGTTAGAGGGAGTGTTTTTTGTTGTTGTTGTTAATTTTATCATTTGAAAAGCAAATCACTGTCAGCCATCAATAAAATGATTTTTCAAAAGCATGTGCCCTTAGATTAATTCCTTAATGAGCCTCTGTGGCTCCCTGTTTCTTACTGAGCAGTCTGAATCCGTCAGCAGAGCGTGCAGGGCCCCCCCTGACCCCCCTTCTGCTGCCTTTGCGTTCCCTCCCACCCTGCTAAGCACCAGTTGTGCTGGACTTCCTATAGTCACCCAGACAAGCCTTGGGCCTTCACACACACACATACACACACACACACATGCATGCACACCCCACCACATACCTTATACCATTGATACACTCCCGACACACACGTCACACACACCCCTACATACATACACACACCCCACGTCAACATGCACAAATACACATATATTAAATACATATACACACATCACACATATACATTACACTATACATACACACACACACAAACACACAAACCCTCTGCATTTGCATTCTATTTTTTCTCATCCTGGTAACAATTTTCTCTCTGCTTCACCCTGCAAAACTCTATTCATCCTTCAAGGTTTAATCATGTCACCTTTTTTGAAGCCTTTCTGCAAACTTTTAGTACTCAAAGTAGGGTTAATGTACTGTCTTAGTCCATTCGGGCTGCTATAACAAAATACCATAAACTGGGTGTCTTCCAAACAACATATATTGGCTCCAGGCAATTCAGCGTCTGGGCAGGGCTCACTCTCTGCTTCATCCATGACGCCTTATCACCGTGGAAGTCCAAACAAGCTCCCTCAGGTTCCTTTTGTAAAGGGCACTAATCCCATTCAAGAGGCCTCTGCCCTTGTAACCTAATTGCTTCCCAAAGTCCCCACCTCTTAATACCATCACTTTGAAAGTTAGGTTTCAACTCATGGATTTCAGGGGAACACAAACATTCAGACCATAGCATGGAACGACCGCATCAGCAGCACTGGGAATTTATCAGAAAAGCAGAAACGCAGGCTCCCCCTGGACCTACCCTATCAGAATCTACCTTTCAACAAAGCCCTAGATGAGCTCCACCTGCCCACTGATGCTCGAGAAACACCATCGTAAGCGATGTGAGCTGCTGCATCCTCTACACGCTCTGAACATCCTAAATAGACTTCTACCCACACCTTATCTATTATCAAGCAATTGTCTGTCTGTGTGTCTGTCCTTCTCTCCACTTTGTAATCCTGATCTAGGGAAGGATGTTATCTTATTATCTTTGTATCACCGGCTTCAAAATAGAGCTGACACATAGCAGATAGCCAATATATTATGGCTAAACAAATGAATTATCTGTCTATCCATGCTTCCCTGGTCCCTGCCAGGTAGAAACACTATGTTCTTCTCCAGACAGCTGAGTTCAGAGTAGGGCCAGGGCCAGCCATGGGGGCATGTTGACATCTCCAGCACCAGCAGCCAGTGCTGTTCAGAACTAAGCAGACCCAGGAGCCCTCCTGTAAAACTCCTCTAGAGCATACTGTGTCAGTAAGCACATGGCTTGCTAGTGGGGACCTGGTCCCTACTGCTGGTGAGGCTGCTGTCCCAAGGAGGGAGTCAGTAAATGACCATGTGACTTCAGGGTACAATTCGTGTGGGGTGTGGACAGTGCCTCTGCTGACTTAGTCTTCCTCCTCGAAGGAGTGACATTTCAGCTTCAGAGCGAAAGGAGAATAAGAGTCTGCCAGGAGAAATGGGGTAAAAAGTCTTCTGGGATAAGGGAACATGGCAGTTGGAGACCCCATAACAAGAAAAAGAGCATGATGACTTCATAGCTGAGCCTAGAGGGAGCCGGGGACAGGAGGGAGCCGGACACAAGGCTGTTGGCACAGCCCAGACCCAGGAGGGTTCTACCGTGGAGAAACAGAAACTATCCTATTATAATTATGGCCTTTTCTACCCCACTTTCACCCCCTTCCGAGCCAGTTAGTAAGAGCGAGGATGGGCTCCTTTGTACAACTAGAGCTTTCTTTCCGAGATGGACTTGAGACCATCTAAATCTATGGCTCTCTCAGTCCAAGGCCGTCACACTTTTCCTAGAGGGTTGGATCTTGCCTTTTGTAAGCCCATCCTTTTCCTACTCCACGCTGCACTTAGATCAGGTGTCTCATATCACTCACTCACTCTCTCACTCTCTCACTTAATATATTTGAGTCCTTCTATATGCTATGCCCTGGGGACACAGAGATAAATACAGACACTAGAAAAATAAACAAAAACAAAACTTGCCTCCCCCAGCACCCTGCCAAGGGCTGGGGAGTGGGAGATGGGACAAGGAGGCGAGAGCCCCCAGGGTTTGCAAGACAAGCTGGCGTGGCCCCTATGCCCAAGTCAGCCCTGAAGATGCCCACCTGCTGAATCTGGAGCGGCCCCCAATCAGGACACTCAGACCTTCCACCAGCCTCCCACAACACCTGCTGCAGAGACCCCCATTTCTGCATGTATCTCCTAATAAATGGGGTGGGCGGGCATTCTCCAGGGGCCCTGGCTTTTGTGCTTCCTTAAGGTGTTATCAGCCACGGTGATCATCGAGGATGGAGCAGCCTTTCTTGACTGGTAACACTTATCTGGTCAACTGAGCCTCTGAGAGATTCATTCTGTAATTTCTGGGGCCTCTGAGGGAATGTCTTCATATTTCTCAATACAATAAACTGCAGCAGTGTCACTATGTATTGGCCCTTACAGCTCCATTACCAAAGAGTCCAATGTTACCAGGCATTAAGTTCCCTACAATTATGTTGTTTTATTCTCCATTTTGGTGAGATAAGCTATTAACACGAGCCAGGGCCCAAGCATTATTTGCCATTTGTATGTGAGCTAAACAAAACTCCGGCTATAGCATTGAGCTTTATCTATACTCCTTCCAAGGCTGTCTCATTGAATCTCTTGCTGTGCTTTATCCTTAGTTAATATTACCATAATAATACTCTGTAACAGGGGTTGGCAAACTATGGCCTGTGGGCCAATCCTGACCTGCCACCTGTTTTTGTAAATGCAATTTTAGTGGGAAATGGCTATACTTATTCATTTACTTAGTGTCTACATTGCTTTTGCATTAAAAACATCAGTCGAGTCGTTGCAACAAAGACCTTAAGATCCTCAGGACCCGAAATATTTATTATTGCCTCTCTACAGAGAGTTTATCAACTCCTACAGAATAACCAATGTTTTAAGAGTATAAGCCCCAAGCCAAATACTTTGCATGGTTTGTGACCTTTAACCTACATAAGATCCCATTCTACAGATGAGACAATCAAGACTCAGAATCAAGTTCAAGCCTGTTGTTGTCAGCTTTGTCTGACTGATGCCTCCACAGCCGTCTTTATCTGAAACCTCGGTGTCTGAGCCTTCATTGACCCTTACTAGCTAATGGACCTTTTAAATGAGGCAAGTTGCTTTGTCTAATTTTGCATATTTGTTCTAAGGGGATCACGGTAAAACCCAGTTGGCAGTGTTGCTAGGAGCATTAAATGAGATATGATGGGTAAAAACATACTGAGTCTCATTAAACATCCTCTGGTGATTACTTACTTCCTGGGCACCCATGTCCCTCTGTAGATAGATGGCAGGCTATGTTCCCTAACTCCTCTCAGCTATATCTCTTCAGATCTCTTCCTCTACTCCCTCATTTCTCAAAGTTGGTCTGCAGCCACTTGGGAGCTTGTTAGAAATGGGGAATCTCTAGTCCGATCCAGACCTACTACATCAGAATCTGCATTTTAACATCTGCAGGTTACCTGCATGCACATTAGGGTTTGAGATGCTCTGCTCTAATCCCCACCCTGATGAAATCCTGACCAGGAAAGGACAATTCCATCAGCAGGCCAGCACTGGAGCAGTCTGGGTTCATGCAACCTGTCAGGCTCTGCCCAGCACAGCCCTGGGCACCACAGAGCATCGCCACCACCTCTCCATATTGCCCAGATGGACTTCTGCCCTGGTTTTCTCTCCTTAATCCTTCCATAAAAGGAACTCCATTCTGTTTCCAAGACTACTTGGTTGGACTCTGATGCCTTCACTAGCTCTTATGGGCATCTTCTCCTAAGGATTTGCTTTTACACCTTGTGCTAGCTCCCTCGCACCTTCTGCACTGTGATTCCTGACACTTAACTGACAATACACTCTTGCCACTGAATGTCATACTATAACATGCCAGGCAAGATATGTCCCCTGGACATTCATAGCTATCCTGGCCTCTCACACTTGACCTTGAGGGCTTGTTCTCTCCCTGGCTCATTCCTGATGCCCCAGACCAGCCTCATGCCTGAGATGTGACACTCAGTAATTCCTGGGCAATGTAAGGGATGCTTGATCTCACCGTTAGGGTGAGATGCCTTGTCCATGAGGATCTGGAATATGTATTACACAGCCTGAGCTTCAAGCACAGAGCTGGGCATTCAACAGATGTTCGATCAGGACTTGTTGATTGACCACCTGATCTCCACACTCTATGAATCCTGAAGCTAAATTTCTGATCTTGGGTCTCCTACCCACCTTCACCACCATACCTTGTAAGCATTGAAGAAAAGTAAGAGTCAGTTAATGGCCTGAGCAATTGGGTAGCACCACACACAGGTGATGCTAGAAAACACATTTTGCTATGAATTTGGGCCCACCCTGCTCATGATTTGGCATCTCGGCTTCCTAGGCACTCAGCTCTGGCAGATGTCCTTAGGTCCAAGTGGACCCCGCCAGTTAAAGCTTATACTGTTCATGACCTCTGAAAATTAGTCAGATGTTCCACCAGAGATGCAGTAGGTTTCTCATATCTCTCTCCACACCTATGATTCATTCTCTCACTCCCCACCCCCTGCTTTTCTATCACAAACACACATCTGTTCCGACTTAGGATAACTAAAGGAAAATTAAATGAATCTGTTCCGTGTGTCTCTAAGGTTATTTATAGGACTTTAATACAGGCTGATACAAAATAAAGAAATAAAGAGAGAAATAAAAATAAGTTATCTTCCCAGGAAGCCAAGAAAAGTTCAAGGAAGAGGAAAATAAGTCATGTCCTTTGGGCTGATGAAGCTGTAAGCGTCTTTGGTTTATCACAGTCTTTTCTTCCAGGTCCTGTGAAAATCAATGAGGCCTGTTGGATTTTGAGAAATCAATATTAAAAATACACACTTTGCAATGCAGAACATGTGCGCTATGCATGTGTTTCGGGGGGTCTGCGTGCTGATGGAACAATCCCAGTCAAGCACTTTGATGAGTGTAAATATTGACTGTTGGGCTAAGGGTGTCTCCAGGTCCTTCTCTGAGCTGCCCCTCTGACTTCTGTCCGTGTGTTTTGTGCTGCCCAGCTATGGCAGGTAGCTAAGGCTTTGGGTCACTGAAGCTTCAGCTTTCTTTGCTGCATGCATTTGATGGTATCTTTTAGAAATAGGTCAGAAAGAGAATTATAAGCTCCAAAGGAAACGTCTGGGATGTCAAGATCAATGTGATCTCTAAACTGGAAAAATAGGGAACACGTCCAACACGTAGATATCTTTGACTTCCCCCTCCCCCCACCACATCCCCACTGCCATTACTCACCAAGCTTCCCTTCCAGAGCCCCCCTGGAGTCAGCCCCCAAGTCTCAGTCTTTCAATCCCTTCCACCATGGGCTTGGCTATGCCCATGTCTCCCGTCTGCCAGCCCAGCCTTTTTTATTAAGACAGGCATTGCATCTTGTCTATCTATGGCTTGAAATCTAAAATTGTTGGCAGCTCATTAAGAATATACTTGATTTTACCTTCCTCCAGAGCTATCTCCAAACACACTTCTCAGATGCCAGTCACACTGGCACACACATGTCTTGTATTTTCACACCTCCACGCATTTGCTCAGTAAACAACTAGTTACTAGTTATCAACGCACAGTTCTAGTGTATTCTCTCTGTCCTTATTTCTTGATTTGCTTTGGCAGATACAAATGTTTCTTTTTTGTGCTCCCGCAGAAAATACTTCTATTTTAACATTTATTCCCTATTATTGTCACAGGAAAGTAATTCCTGATGCTGGGTCCAAGTGGGTCCTTGGCTTTGAGCAAGAAAGAATTCAAGAGCGAGGCGACAGTGTGAAGTGAAAGCAAGTTTTATTTAGGAAATATAGAAGACCTACTTTATAGACAGAGTGGAGGCTGGTTCTCCCTGATGAAGAGAAAGCACCTTTGTGGTTTTTAATTTTTTTTTTTTTTAATTTAAGCAACGGCTTAATCATAAGCTAAGCAGGGGAGGAATATTTATGTTATTTCTTGGAAACGGGTAGTGATTTCCTAAAACTGGGAACCCTCCCCGTTCTCTACTTTATGAGGTCCCTCCTTGGACTGCCACGGTTTCAGTGGGAGTTTCTTTTAAGTGTGCTAATATGTTATAACCAGGGTATAATGAGCCGCAAGGTTAAGCAGTGCGATTTCCTTTCCACCTTAGTTTCAACCAGTCTTAATTGGTTCTGTTACCGCATCTTGTCTTTGATCAGGGTGGTCAGGGGCTTCTGACTCTGTGTTAAACAGTGTCTGCAGGTTCCCTGTCTCAGTATTATATTATATTTCATATTTATCTGATTGCCTGTTTTATTGCCTGTCTCCCCTCCATGTAATATAAACCATTTGAGGGCAGGGACTTTCTCACATTTACTGCTCTAACACAGCACCCTGGAATTAGTGCCAGGCACATAATAGGCATTCGAAGGATATTTACTAAATGAACAAAGTGATGCAAGGCTACCTCCCAGGCTACATGGTGAGTACACTGAAGTCAGAATTCCTTGTTCACTTTGTATTCTGGGTACATGGGTTATGAGTTTAAAAAAAATGTTTTATTGAATTGAATCAGTTTGAAAGCACTTTGCAGGGGAACTTATCAAGGGGGTCCTCAGAATTACTTCTTCATCTCTGTGTACAAAGCCGAATTAAAAGTGTAAAAGTGAGACTGCCTCGCAGAGAATGAGAAGGAAGTCTTCAGTTAGGATCAAGGACAAAAGATCCCCAAATCTCAACACCCCAAATTGCCAATTATGCTTCTCAGGCTTCACAATTCTATTTATGAACGTAAATCCTCACCTTATCTCAAGGAAACATACTGCAATGTCAACTCGATTTTAAAAGACCTTTATAGTCACCACAACTTTGATATATACGTTTTATTGTGGCACCATTTGCACTGCTAAAGTTAAGGTTGAGTCAGCACTTCCAGTAAGAAATCCATGTTCTGGGGATTTATAACTCAGCCATAAACACTCAGCTATGGCTTTGGTGATAAAGAAACAAAACCTGGCCCGATGTGCAAAGATATATATGAGAACCCTCTGGAGATGTCACCCCAGTGGGCTCAAGGAGAAACCAAGGGTTTATCTCCCTTTCATAAAACTAATCCTAAATTAATATCAAGAAACAAAAATCATTAATGAGTCATGTAACCTTCCCCCATTTCTCAAGAAGCAAAGTCTAGTATGTGTGTTTGATTTTGTGGACTTTCTAATTCCTAATTAGTTATTTTCCCTTTCATCCCACATCCAGGTGGTCCCTAAATCCTATTCAGTCTACCTGAAGTCTTTCGCAAGCCTTAATGCCTGTACACATCACCTGGAATCTTGCTATATGTAGATCCAAGAAGTCTCAGGTGGAGCCTGAGTGTCTGCACATCTAACGAGCTGCCAGGTAATCCCAATGCTGCTACTCCAAGGACCACTCTTTGAGAAGCAAGGTATTAGAGAGCCCCCAATTCCCTCCTCTGCAAAGCCTTCTTCTTTAATGCAGACCCTCCTCACTTCACACCTTGTCTGTTTAACACCTGCCCTACCTCCAACCGGATCTACTTTGCTGCAATCCACCTGCTTTTATTCCAACCTCCACTCTGCTGTCAAGGAAGTTTTAGGGGAGACATCCAGTCACATCACTACCCCGCTTAAAATAATCGATAATCCCAGCATTACCTTCCCTACACAATTAGGCCAGAATTCTTTAGCCATCCCCAGCCATACCACCCACCTCCACACAGAGAGGATGAATCATTCCTTTTTTGGTCTTGCCATTTTCTACATTCCACCATGAAGTCTGCCAAGGAGTTTCTAAGTATTGACCCACACACAACTCTGTCAAACTCAAGTGACTACGAGGTCTTCAGAGGTAGAAGGTATATTTTACTCAGCTCAGGCTCTGCTACTCAATAAGAGTTCAATAAATGTTTGAGGACGGGAAGATTTGTGTATTAGGGAGTTTATAATAAGAGCTAACATTTATTGAGCATTGACTCTGTACCAGGTGCTGTATAAAATGCTTTACATTTATTAACTCATCAAATGCTCAGAACACTCCTGAGAGTTAAATACGGTGAGCCCCACTTTATACAAGAGTGAGCTTAGGCTCAGAAAAGATTCGTAACTGTCCTGACGATGCACCAGTTACTAAGTGGCAGATTGAGTCAGAACCCAATTTTATTAAAATTTCAAAATTCCTTCTCTTAATTACCACGCTATATTGAAAGCCTGACAGAAGAGATGAATGAAGACAGAAATAAATGAATGAATGACTTGTTTTGCCCTTGGGGAGCTGGAAAGCCAGGCAACCTGTCCCCACAAGTCAATGAAAGTGCCCTATTCAGATGGCCAAGTGCTAATATATAAAAAACAAAAGAGGTGATTTATGCTTCTGGTTTACTGCTTTGACCTCTGGCAGCTCAAAATAAGATTTGATTTTAAAAAGCAAATGCCTCCACCTGTTATTTCAATGCCTTGACACCAAGATCAAGGGCATGAAGATGCTAGACTGGCATGCTGGACTCAAAGAAGTTGAACACAATGAAAATTTTTTACTTAGAGATAACACTAAGACATGAGACGCTAGAAATGCCAAACATCATTCACTCATCCATCCATCCATCCATCCATCCTTTCACTCACTTATCTATCCATGCATGTATCCATCTGTTTGTTCATTCATTGATTCATCCTGATGTTCTTTCACGCACCAAATATTTATTAAGCCTTACTACATTTTATGAACTACTGAAGTGCTAGAAATATGTCAAGTTTGGAAGACAGAGGTCAAAGGAATTTTTCTAAAACATAAAAAATGATCTCAAACTGTGACTTGCAGGATCTATAAAAATTATTCAGGCAAAACAGTGTGTGAATCCGTGTGTGTTATCTAGCACATGTAGGAGGAGGGGTATGGAGGTCTTTACAGACAACAGGTGTGCAGGCCATGTGTGCAGGAGAGCCTAGCATGCTTGAAGGACGTTCATGGCAGCTAAACAGAAATGAGAATATAGAGCAACAGGAGTATGGGAGAAAGATGAGATCAAGATGTGGACAGGTATGCTTGAACTTCTCTTTTGCTTCTAGTAAATAAGGGATGTCAACAGCTACGTGGATCTGCAACAGATGTTCTGAGAAAGGACTGCACAAAGCTGAAGGGAGTTCGTATCACCACATTCATGTCTATATCCATATCCTTATGGGTAATGATGAAATGAATCCAGGAGGAATTACAGCATTCCAACACGGAGGTTTGAATATACTCTGTCTTTCTGTAAAGCAACTTCAGCCTGACCCTAAGTCTCTGTTATGCAGGGTATAGTGTGGATACAAATCCCTAGTCCTGCCTGAGGTTCAATGTCACGGTGCTGGGAATTTGGGGGTAAGAAGTAATAAAACCCAGCAACTTATCCAGCCAGTGTGGATGTTTTACATCACCCTCAACAGTTCTCTGCTGCTTCTGTATTGTGCCTACCACGAGGCAATTTATTTTTAAAAAAATGCTGCCTGGGACCCCATTTGCCTACAATCATCACACTGACATGTTCTTGTGGTCTTCTGGTCTCCCCTGCATGGGTCCAGAAGGTGTGGCCTGGGTTACCTTCTTCTGTCCTAAGAGATCTCTCCCTCAACCATCTTCATTCATCCTCCAATTGGATGGGCTGAAGGTAGAAAATCTCTTTCTGGGTAATGAAAAGGGGTCCCACACTCTCGCCATGACACTCCTCCGTATTCAAAATCCTTGCCTTCTCTGGGGCTTCATCTTTTGACTACAAACATCAGGAAGACAGTGTAGGGGAGGCAAAAGTTGGTCTTCTTCCTGCCACATCCCTGAGGCAATGAGTCTGAGCTGACTACCTCCTTGGTTGGTGCTGGAGCAGGAGAGAGGTGAGGAAGGAATGGGGAAATGCAGAAAACAAGAAACACAGATGAATAACCATATCCTGATAGAGATGTGGTGCTGAGGTGGACATAGAGACACAGTGACAGACCTAGTAGACATAGACATATGACAAGATAAAAACAATGTTAATATATTTGCTGTTCCAAACTTCCTCTAATCCCCACCAACTAAACTCATTTTTTCCCATTTCCCAAAACTCTAAGAAAGGCCCTGACTTGCCAGAGTTTTTTGGGGGGAATTTTGTAATGGGAAAAAATGAAAGGAAGAGGAGAGAGGACAAGGAAAGGCACAAGGGAAGCAAGGACCGATGAACATCAGTATGTAGTTTAAAAAGTGAGGTGCTGAGACAGCTCTTTTAAGTGAGAACAGGGAATAGAAGAGGAAAGAAATGAAAGAGCATTTTAAGAATGGTTGCTGGATATTCTATTACTCCCTGGAGCCGGATGTGGGATATTGCACTGCCAGTTCCTGTGGGATTGGTTAAGTTTCTGCAGACGCTAAGAGCTGCTCTCAGACACTTTTACATGGCTTTGGGACCCCATGGAACCACAGCTGCTAAGTCTTGGGGCAGAAGCAGAGAAATGTATTCAGGATCAGGGAGAATTTTGTGCCAGGTTTATTCACCAGGAAGCTGCAGGGGAGGAGAGAACGTAACTACTGGCTAAGGAGGATTCAATGCATATGAGCTCAGAGAAGCCAGAGACTCTTCCCTAACACCACACTACTTGGGCATGTATTCAACTCCGTTCACTACAAGGATGCACCAGAGTGGTCCATGGTCCTGACTTTCCATAATAACAGATCAAATTTCAACAGCAAAATATCATGAAAGATTCTCAAGCAGTTGTTTCTTAGGTGATAGAATAGGAAGAACATGGGATCCTGAGTCTCACAGGATTGCATTAAAATAGTCAACCTCTCTAAGTCTGTCATTCCTCTGTCCAAAGGCAGGCAGCTACCTCCCAGCACTGTTGCATTACATCAATCCACACACCCAGCGCACTTGGCACATGAGACAACCTGAATACACCCCAACTGTCTCCCTTCAATGCCCCCCTGAAAGCTCGAGAATGTAAATTTTTATGAATTAGGAAAAAGAAAGCAAAAAAAAAAAAAAAAAAAGCCAGTAAAAAAGCCTCATTTTTAAATTGTAATATAAATTCTAATAAAGTTGTTAAATAAAACTGGCATGAAAACAAATTCCTGCAGATCCTCCTGCTGGTAAGTTATTCATTCATTTCTTCATTCATTCCGCTTTGGTCAATGGACCGAATTATATAATAGTGATTAAGGATTCAGGCTTTGGAGCCAGATAGACATGGAGTTTGAATAAATGTAAGATGTTTTTGTTGGTAACAAAACATGTCTGATAGAGAGGATTATGAAGATAAACATCCCACCGCTATCTTACAGTTACTCAAAATCCAGTAAGAGATGGAGACCAGTAAAGAAACTCTATCTGCCAGGAATGCTTTCAACTACACATAACAGAGCTTCTAGTTAATGGTGGCTAAAACCACGAGGACATTTATTGTTTATGTAACCAGATGTTTGAAAGTAGTTGGTCCCAGGGTTGGATTGGCAGCCTCATGATTTTCTAATAAGATATGCATCTCTTTCTATTCCTCCTTCCTTAGTATGTTGACTCATCATTCTTATGCTTGGTAGCATGTGATCACAATAAAGCTACCACTCAAGTCGGCATCATGTTTGCCTTCAAGACAGGAAGAAAGCAGGGAAAGTTCTAGTGGTGTTTTCTTTCAGGCTTGTCCTTACCACCAAGAAGCAAAACACTTTTCTATGAGTCACTCAACAGATTTGTGCTGATGACTCATTGGACAGAACTGGGTCACAGGTCCTTTTGCCTGTAGGTTCAGGGGAGAAGTACATCCCAAAGTACTTCTCAAGGCTTTGATGTACTTTGAGGCAAAGTGAATCTCAAGCTTTCCCGTGTCTACAGAGGGGGGCAGCAAGAGAGAAGTTAGACATGAACACCTGTTGGGTTAGCCAACTAATAATGCCTTGCTCAGAAGCTCCAAGCATACCACAACAACTGATACGGGATGGGGGACACATTTAAATTGGGAACAGATGAGAGATTGACATACTGTACTCTGGGGCTTGGGAAAGATTTTACATAGAAGGCAACATCTGAAAAAAAACATACGGTAGCATGCCATTTGCAGGCACACTACCTGTGTTCTCTGTGACTGAAGGACAGGGCTTTCCTGTGACAGAGAACAGCAGATGCAAAGGCAGAGATACAGGGAAGAATAAGACTTTAAGGAAGAATGGTGACACTGGAGTAGGCAGAGACAGAAACTGTGCTAGTCCCTGGAAAGAGATCTAGACCTTCAAACAGGTCAGGGTCCAACTGTACTTTAGCTTGTCCAACAGTCCTTTTCAAAATAAGGGTATGGTTTTAGTGAATCTGAGATGATTTTAGGAGGCAGAGGAACATAGGATTAAAAAGAGCATTGAGTTACAAAAAAGATATTCCCTTGCAAATTCTCATGTAAGTCTCATTTTTTGCACCAAGGAGAAAGTCTTGGGTTGGTGTTGCTGTATCTTCAACATCTCTCTTATTCGTGTCCCTTTGTAGCAGAGAGAGTGCAAGCCTCGGGCAGGGCACCTTGTCAACAGCCCCCAGTGAGGATTTAATACCACTTTTTGATTTTGTCTCGTTTTCATCATATTTATGCTTATGGTTGCCTTATAGTGATGGCAAAAGGCACTGTGCATTTGAACGAAAGCTGTAACTTCTTTTATTTTAATCTATGTAAATATTTCCAAAAATGAGTTCATTTACAGAAAAAGCTTGAGTAACAATGCCCTAGATGGCACACAATACAATAGAATTTATGAAGATCATCCACAGTGATCGCCTTTCATTGTCAAATCAGGAAGGTGATGGGTAAGTGGGGGAAGTTTGGGGAATCTTGTTCAAGTATATGAGGAGCCACTCACATTTGTGCAGAATGGGAGGAAAATGATCAGTTCTGCTTCACAAAGACTCGCTGGGGAGAGTAAATTAGTTAATACATGCAAAGAGCTTAGGATCATGCCTAGCACATGAAAAAAACACTATCTGAGTTCCATTAGGGCTACTGATGTCATTATCAGTTTGGAGGCAAGGTGAGTTTGAGGGTGGAAGGTTGGACTCACGTGATGGGTCAAGAGGTTGTGAGTTTGACAGAAGCTAAGCAACATCCTGGGACAGTGCGAATGACCAGGGAGACCTGGAGACATTTAGCAAGAAGCACCTACAGCTCTTGGAGCAACAGAGGCCCAGATGAATGCCTCCTCTCCCTCTGCTGCAGCTTGAGCCTGTCTGCAGCCCCAACAACTCACTGTGACCCACCACCAGGGCTCCCCTGCACAGACTGACTCAAAGGAACACCGTGCACACACAGATAAAAATCCCCAAGCACATCCCGTCCCAAATGAGGCACCCTGTCATTTTCAGAATATCAGCTGTCACACATAGTGAGAGTCCTCATCTGCTAAAATGAGAAACGAAAAAAATAAAAAATAAAAAGGTAAAGAACCTCACAAAAACTAAAAAAAGATCCAACACCTTGCTCTGAAGAACATCTCATCAGCCACAGTCTTTTCCATGAGGCAGGCTCCCCAGGAAGGCAATGCAGCCTCTCACCGAGGCAGAGGAGGAGGCAAAGAAGAAGCGGGGAGGGAGGAAGTCAGTGGGTTCCACTGGGCAGGCAGGTCCCGCCCACTCCCCGTGTTGTCCCACTCAACCTCATCATGGTCCAGAAAGAGGCCAGAGCTCAGGGGAATTAGGTGGCTTGCCAGTGGTCACACAGCTAGCAAAGGGTGGCTCTGGCGTTTGGACAGATTAGACAAGCAACAGGGAGCTGCAGTCGGAGGACGCTGGTTTAAATCCCAGGAGAATCTCTAAGAAGGGACTGAGGTTCTGTCGGTCAGAGGTGGGGCCCGGAGGGGTGTGGGGTGTGAAGCCCAGCCCAGCTCCTCCACTCCCTGAAACCAGACACTCACAAGGGCAGTGGACAGCACCCCTGGCCCATCTCTCACCATTCTCTCCCACCCCTGGCCCTCTTGGCCACTGCTAGGAACTGAGTTTTTGTGTCCCCCCAAATTCAGATGTTGAGGCATAATTCCCAGCATAGCGCTATTAGGAGGTGGGGCCTTTGGAAGGTGATTGGGTCATGAAGGCAGAGCCCTCTTGAATGGGATTAGGTGCCCTTATGAGAGGAAACATGAGAGAGATGATCTCTCTCTCTCTCTCTGCCATGTGAGGATACAGCAAGAAACAGCCGTCTGCAAACCAGGAAGCAGGGGGCCTGCATCAGACCCCAAGTCTGCCAGGGCCTTGATCTTGGACTTCTACCCTCCAAAACAGTGTGAGGTAAACATCTGCTGGTGGAGGCCTCTAGTCCGTGGTGTCACAGCAGCCCAGCCACGGGAGGCAGCCACGGCCTCAGCTCTGGCTGTCACTCCCTCTCTGGTCCACTGCCTGCCCATCCAGCGCCTGCCACCTGTCCTGTGACCACCACCCCCAGTCTCCATGTACCCCCTACAAATCTATCAGAGACGTCTTTCTAGAACACAACTCCAATCATTCTCCGCCGCCCTCACCTGCCAGCCCCAGCCCTACACTGTCTGATCCTTGTCTACAACCATGCTTAATATCCAGCTGTAGCCCATTTATCCTTCCTCCAAGTCACGCATTAACTCACATTACCCTGTTCTCTCAAGGGCAGGGGCCTTTGTACGCACTGTTACCACTACCCAGAACCTCTACACACACACATATGTACACACACGTGCACCCACACATCCTGCCTCACCCATCTCTCCTTCCCTCTCAGCCCGTCCCAGGCACCGCCTGGTGGGATCCCACTGACATACACTTATTATAACCGTCATCACTCCTTGCGTTGCTGATTGTCTGATCTGTCTTCCACACCAGACTAAGTCCAGGATATTTATGTGCTTATCTCCACATCCCTATTGTCCAGTGCCCGGCATGCAGCAGGTGCTCAATGAATGCTTGTTGAATAAATATATGATTGCTAAACATGGTGAATTCCATACTGCAGGGAAATATGGAATGATAGGGGAAGAAATTTTCCTAAAACCTTGACTCCTGTAAATAAAAAGAGGCCTACAAACTACAGGATGTGACAATGTAATGCCACAGAAAACCCACAGGGGCCCAGAAGCAGTCCCCTCCTAGCAACTTCCCACTCTGCTTTTGGAGCTGCTTTTTGCTCACCTTGCCTTCTCCAACTGATTTACTGACTAGTGACTTCTTGGCCTAGATCTGGGAACAATTTCATTTTCATACTAGACTGTTTTATTGTAGCCAAATCAGGCCTAAACTAAGAAATTGCTCCTGTTAAACTAGGAATGTTTCACAGAACAGAGCATTGGAAAATCTGATGAAGTCCAAAGCATCTCTAAGGGAAGCAACTCAAATGGCAATGGAACCATGACCTGGGTAGAGAAAGGAAGGAACAGAGGTTATTTCAGGTAGAAAACTAACTCCTTGAGGGAGATGTTTCTGTTTTGTTCAAAAGGGCTACTGAGAATAATAATCGGGCTCCCTGACAGGCCTCAGAGGGTAGAACAAGGACCACACAGGGGGAAATGACCCTGGTGTAAAACCTGGAAGAAAGGCTTTACCATTTGAGTGACTCCCGTAGCTGGTCTGATAGCAGTGGAGACGGGTGGAGGGCAGGGTGGAGGAAGAACCTCTCAGGACGTCTTGGGGTGTCCTTGGATACCCCAAACAGAGATGGGCTGTTATTGAGGGTGAGACACAGAGGACATCTGTCCCCTTTGCCCGTCCAACACCCACCACCTCACCGGTTAAGCGTACCCACCATTTCCATTTAAGGAATTCCTTCCCAAGTCAGCAGATGCCGTGGGGCTGACCTCATTGCCAGGCTCTGGACATGGGAATGGGACCTCGACTGAGCCATTCAAAGTGCCACATCACCGTGGCCACAGTGATTGGCCCATGAATTTGCATGTGGCTCTAGGCTGCCTAATGCAGTCCCTCCCTGGGACTGGCAGGGCTGCTAATCAGGAAGAATGTCAGCTTTGAGCCAAGAGTGTCCACCTTTGCCACCACATTCCCCACCATGCTGAAAGAGTGATATTCCAAATAGGCAAGTAAGATCATATTGCCACTCCCCTGCTTAAAAATCACCAGCAGGTCCCCTTTATGCTTAAAATAAAATCAAAACGTCTTATCATGACCACAATCATCACGCCTTATCATGATCAAGGAGTTTCCTCCTTGGTCACTAAGCCCTGGCCATCCTGGCCTCCTTTTATTTATTCTAGCACTGAAAAATCATCCCTGCCCTGGAGTCTTTGCAGGTGCTGTTCCTTCTGCCCAGAATGCTCTTCCCTACATCAGCACACGCAGTGGGCTCCTTCTCCCAGGTCACCAGCTCAGACACACTTTCTAGGATTATTCTCTTACCTCCCACCCTATATTCCCTCAACCAGCTTTATTATCTCCAGTACATGATTAACTGAAATTATGTATATATTTTCATTTGTCTACTTATTTATTTGATCTCCACTCCCATTCCCCAAAATAAGTTCCATGGAATCAATGACTTTGCTGTCTTGTTCACTGCTGTGTCCCCAGTGCTTAAAACATGCCTAGTGCACAGTAAGCCCATAATAAGCATTTGATGGATGAATTAAGAAATGAATAGATTTATCCTAACTGAAAATAGAGCCCAAAGGAAAAAAAAATAAAAAGGAAATGGCTTTGAAAGATAGAGACAGAATTCCTGACAACATCATTTGTGCAGGCAGACCCAGTCCTTCTGGACTTTTCAGTTAAGTGAGCAAATAAATTCTGGTTTTAGCTTAAGTTGGTTTGAACTGGGTTTCTAACACCTGCAGCCAAAGAATTCTGACTTATACCAAGTGGTGGAGCCCAACCATGTGATAGCTCTCCTCTGATTCAAATCCTACAATCCCTAAACATATTTGAACAAGCCTTTGTCACAATGTTTAGGCTGCTTTTCTCTGTCTCCCACTGTTGACTTAGCATGGCTTAGTTCCAGGCCTTTTACCTGACAAGTGAGATGAGGACCAATGAGACACCAAGGGGCTTCCATTAAGAAAGGTAAAAGGGAGTGTGACCAGGGTCAGAATGTTTTAGATGTGACAGAATCAGGTCCTCTATTCTCTCTGTGCCTGGGGCCCTCCTCCACCCTGTCCCTGACTGCCCCTAAAACAGAAGCCCCACCTCTGATATCAGAGAAGCTCTAGTCTGACATTCTCCTGAGGTCAGATTTTCTAATAGGTTGGCCTGAACTTTGTTCCTTGGTTTTGGTCACTAAATTCCTGGCTCATTCCCTAAGCCTGAGTCTCTGCCTTGGAAATCATCTTAAAGTGACAATTGTAACAGCAAACATTTGTCTTTAGTTTGGGTCTATCACATGCTAGGCTCTGTTCTGAGTCCTTATTATTAGTTTATTTAATCTGCACAATGATCCAGTAAAGCAGATACCATTAGTAGTCCCATTTCATAGACGAAGAAACTGAGGCACAGAAGCTTTAAATGACTCACCCAACATCACACAGTAGTAAATGGTGCGGCCAGGGTGTGAAGCCAGTCTGACTCCAGAGCCTGTGCCACTAACAATCATACTAGTAATTTAATAAGACTGTAAACACCTGGGACAGACTGGATTTCCCAAAGATGGAAGCAACAATATCTCCCAACCCACATGCTTTCTTACAATGTCACTCTGACATCCCTTTCATTGAGGGCTTATGACCCCTCTCCTTGAGCCTAGAGTACATAGTGTCATGGACTCTGGGGCACAATGATAGAAATGTCATGCATTTGTCTTGTGCTCATGGGATACTTGGTCACAGTATCTAGCATCATGCTGTGGGGAAGCCCAAACTAGCCCATGGTGATACGTAAGTGTTCTGCCTGGCAGCTTGGCTGAAGTCCCCGCTGAAAGCCAGCATCCCTGCTAGACATGTGAGTAGAGATGCTTCCAGATGGTTCCTGTTCTAGTCATTGAGCTACCCCTAGACTTCAGGTTTTCCCAGCTGAGGGCCCAGACATCAGGAAGCAGACACAAGTCCTCCTAAATTCCTGATCCCCAGAATGCATGAGCCTAATAAAGTGGTCATTTTTAGCCACTAGGGTTTTGCAGTGGTTTGTTACGCAGCAAGAGTAACAGGAATATCACCTCGTACACAACATTGTATACACCCAGTCTATAGAGTTCAGCCTCAGAACAACATCTGGTTCTGTCCCTAATACTCAGTGACAGGTTTATCATAGTCTGCTAGTCTGGTATGTCACCCCGTCCCTTCTTGTTGGGCTTTCTGAGTGCCAAGAGCCAACCTCAATCACCACCTCCTGTGTGTAGACAGATCCTCATGACACCAAGTGCTACCAGCTAGACTGAACTCACTTCACTCCGTGAAGCTGTTTCTGACCCCTCAGAGCTTGTCCATAGATCTCAGTTTCCTGTCTCATTCCTTCCCCAGCCAGCCCCATCCCTTTTCAAGTGACCCAGTGCAGAGACAATAGTGACTCCACCTTGGATGCTAATCCACCTTGCTGACTCCTGATGAACCCCAGTCCCATGAATGCCTCCTGATTTCTACTTTATTTACTGTCCTTAGTGTAAGAACATGTACTCACCATACATTCTGATCTAGATCAAAGCAACCTTGATGTGATTACACAAATTATAGACCGGATGCGTACAGAATTCTTGCCTGTTCCAAAGAGTTGCCTTCAATTGTCCATATAAAACACACACACACCCTTTGTGTTCTATAATCCCTGGTGTGGGGAGTAGCGGTGTGGAGATCTACTGTCTTGCTGCCACCCAAGACTACGCTTCCATCTGTAAAGTTCCCAAGTAAATCGCCCTTTACTGACAGACTGGATTTGTTGCCTCATTGTTTGGTATCTCAGCGCCTTCTGTGTTTGCTTTGAATTCATGGCCCTTTCACAGAACACCCAATCCTGGCTCAGAAATGGAGCTGATCCAGCTTCTTCATTGGAAAGATGCAAAAATGGAGGCCAAGAAAAATAAAATAGTAGCAACTGACATCTCTTGAATCCTTAATGTTCCTTACTCCATTTAACTTTAACAAGTTATTCCATGTATTTAACAATGTTACTGACCCCATTATACTATACAAATGAAGAACCTGAGGCTCAGAGAGCCTAACCATTTGGTTTCCTAACCATTCTTGGTCATACAGTTAGGTTAAGCTGCCTCCATGTCCCCAGAGAGTTCAGATCTTAGAAGGCTGAAGACAAGATAGATCATGGATTCCAAGATGGAAAAACTAGGCTTTTCTTCAGGCAGAAAGTATACTTGATGTCTGAACAAGACAACAGCCCTGGTCTAGATTTCTCCTTCCTTGAAAACACACTTCATATCAACAATGTATCTAGGAAATAGAGACGGCCCTTCCCCATGAGTTGGTACTGCAGGTGTGGCTAAGAAGACATGCATTGGCCAGAACCCTCCAAGTTTTATTTCTTTGTGTCATATTCCACAACCTAACACTGTAAGTTCTTCTGGGTCCTTACTCTAGGGGACAGTAACAAATCCATGAGTATATGATGCCTTCAGAAGGAAGGAAATACATAGTGGCGGAGAAGAGAACAACCTTGGGAGTTAGACAAAGGTATCAATGTAGGCCCTGCTACTAACCATATTAGTTTTCTGACCTGGGGCAAACTGTGTAACGTCCATGGATCTCCATAGCTTCATCAGTATAACAAGGATAACAATAGGGTCCATCTTATGGGGTTGTTGTGAGAACTAAGTGAGATAATTCAGAAAGCCTAACACATAATAAAAGACAAAAAATGACCACTAATAATGTTTTACACAGAAATGGAATGAATCCTTACCAAACAGAAGTAATAAGAATCTCACTAGATTCTAGAAAAACCAACAAATTTTCTCAGACTACAGTATCAGCAATCCCTAAAATCCCACTAAGAGTCAGGAATGCCAGGCCTCAGGTTCCAAAGTAAGTGCTCATTCACCTGATTTCAGCCACGCATTGCTCCCAGGTTGCTAAGAAATATTTAGACACAATCATTCCTAGCAATCAGAACACATGCATTTCTAAATTTCAATCTTCTCTGGAATGTCTGGTGACTGCTTCTGACCTACAGGCTGGAGGTGAGAGTCCCGGCACTCTTGGTCTTTAGTCTAAAAAACAATTAGGCAAGTTATGTGCTCAGAGTCCCATCCTTCTGGCAAAGAAGGAAGTCCGTAAGAGCGGGTGAAGAAAGATCCAATGGTAATCCAACTAATGCATCTCTAGAAGGGTTGCTATCTGCTGCAAAGCACTCCCCATTAAAGAAATCAATTTAGCATTCGACTTCTTCTCTGCTGGTGCATACTGAAGTGGGATCTGACAAGGATGGAAAACAGATTTGTGTTAAATACTGCCAATAAAGCCTGTAGCTCAAGGTTATAGCAGTCAATGGAAATCCAGCGCCTTGGAAACCCTGACACCCTCATCCATCAGCTGATGTCAGCACCTTGGAAAGGAAGTTGTAGGCTTGGCTCAGGAAGGAGGATGATTAAGAAGATTGGGTATTTGGGGCCACTGCAGCTCAATGTGTTGGTTTTATAATAGGCTCTTGAAATTGGCCTGAGCTTCCAAGCCTTCAAGCATTCAAGTATCTTGTTGGGTTTTTTTGTTTTGTTTTGGTTTTGGTTATAGTGGATATGTCTTCTATTTATTGGCCTAGCAGCCATTCACTATTCTTCTTCTATCAATAGTACCCACTTTTTCCCAGGGAATAGCTCCTCTTCTACTTCTTAGTCCACGAGATTTGGGTGGAATTTAACCTAACTCCGGCTCCAAGGGTAGGTAGGCCTGTGAGCTCAGCTGGGCACATCAGAGCAGGGCAGCACCCTGGCCTCAGTGAGAGCTTCAGGTATGTGCACATGACCCAAGGAAGAGCAGTCAGAGCCAATGCCTTGGAGAGTGCCAGCTACCTCTGGAGCCCAGTTTCAGGCTATACTCAGCAATTAGTCACATCTTGCAATCAGATTCAACTTTCTACTGCATGAACGACATATAGGCATGTTACCAAAGATGTCGTATGAATGACAGGAAAGTGGATACACATCCCAAACCAAATGTAGCAGGTGCTAGAGATGATCCACCCACACCCACTAGAAGCCTTTCCATTTCCACACTCACCATTCTGACTTCCAACAATCAGAGCTTCTATCGTTATGAGAGGGCAGCCCCCAGCTTGCAGGACCCGACTTGGCCTGTGCCCGTGACACTTCTCTGTAGTGCCTGGGAGTTTATACTCTGTGGGCAGCCCTGTACCATTGGCTAAGAGTGGGGAGAGTTAAGTACTGCATCTCCCCAGCCCTTTGGTGAGGATTATCTGAGGCATATTTGCAACCAGGAGATTGAGCTTTAGGTATCCCCTGTGATAGCCGGCTTAGTGCCACGGCCTTGATCACTGCCTTCCCTTCCCCGTATCACCTCCCTACTTCCTCCTAAATAAACCACATATGCGCCCGTCTTTGTCTTAGTGTCTGTTTCTGCCTAGAGAACAAGAATGTCACTAAATTCCCCATCAGGCATCTCTCTTATTCCTATAATGGACATTTCTTTCACTAACAGACTTTTTCCCCCCCTTAGGCCACCCAACCTTTTACAAATCCCCCTGTATGATACTTAGAAATTCATCTCTCTTCTCAGCCGGTATATCCCACAAAGCAAAACAAAATCCTAGAAGCTCTCACACCCGTTCCACCCACCCCTAAAGCTTAACCATATATTCATGTTGCAAAAAATAGATTTCTTCCAGAAAGGAATGTTGTGGCCACCCAAATACGATTTACCTCTAAATGCCAGAGCAAAGGACAGGTAGCAAGCACTATGCCAGTGTCAAAGCTGAAGCCGAAAGTCAGAAGCAAGGCCTGTGGGTGCTGCAGGGTCAGGCTCTCACCCCCCTCACCTCCCACCCTCGTCTCACCCCTCTCCTTCCCTTCAGCATTTATCCAACCAAATTGAATGAACTACTTGCAGCTCCCCTAAAATAGGCCATGCTGTTTCTTTCCTTCTGGCTTTTTAAATGCTGTTCCATCTGCCTAAAATATCTTGTCTGCTCAGAGGTTCTTAAGGAACTTGTTTCCTTCTCACCCCACCCAAACTCGTGTGCTCCAGAACTTTCTCACCCTAAAGGGAAAGAATTTGGAGTGGGTTGCTTCAGAAACCTGAGTTTACTTCCCTTGGAGCAGATGATCAAGCCAGGCCTGATGGCATCTTGGCCAGATGTTATAGATGGGACTGCAGGTTTGGATAATGAAGTGGTTCCACAAGCACCACCATTATTGCAGGTGTTTTGCCAGATGACAGTAGGTGGTACACAAACATAACAGTAGACAATATCAAAATACACAGTATAAAAGGTACTCTCGTTTCAATTTTTCTTCATTCTCTTTGATTACTTAAATAAGAGTAAGACAAAGCCTAATTCCCGTTATTCCTCTGTCTTTAATGCCTAACTTTTGCTAATCTCACATGTTCAACAGGCAAAAAAGAAATAATGTTAGTAATATTGACTTTTTCTCATTGTATTACGTTTATAATCCCCTCTACTTACAGAAAGTGATACCTTTCGTTTGTTTTCCATTTATATTAATGATGTAAAGTTTTCACTTAAATGCAAAGAGTCGAACATAGTAAGTAAATGTTTACACACACATATATACACATATGTGTGATACTGCATACATATTACCTATATTAAGCACAAATGTTGCTTGGGTATGACAAAAATTTGTGAAGGTGATATTCAAATGAGTTGAATTGGGGAGGAGAAGAGCCTAGAACACTGGGGCAGAGTGGCCAAACCTCAGCACTCCTCCCTTTCTTGATAGACGATGTGTTTGTGAGCACTACCTCAAATGATGTATCCTCCCAACATCTCTGAAGATGCTGATCTCCCCAGCTTCATAGAGGGCTTTAGAAACTCGGTAATAATTTGAACATTTCTCCCTGCTCCCCTCCTTTCAGGATCTCTAAGCTAAATTTTCATATTCCTGGATTATTTCAGAGTTAAAAACCACTGTTTTAGCTACATTTGGCTCTTCTGAAGTACAAGGCAGAGGAAGCCCCCATCTTGCTGAATCCCAGCTGGGATGTAGGACAAAGGCTTTTCCGCCTTTGATAAACAAATGAAGCTAAACATTAAAGGTACTTTCTGATCCTCATTTAAGGAGGCAGTCCCAGAGCAAACCAGCCAGACCTTCCTAAGCAGCTTTTGACGTCAAGGTTGAAAAGAAGTGAGTGGTTAAGCTTGTCATTTCTATTCTGAAATGTGGTTTAGAGATATGCAAGATGGGGTTTTTCTCCTGGTAACCTCTCTGAGTGCTCCTTCTCACTCCATCGAATTTATTCAGATATATTTAGTAAGCAACATTTTAGGAACCAGGCACTGTTCTAAACACCACGGGTAAACTAGAGGTCAGACCCTACAAAGTGCCTGACCTCCAAAGCCAAGGTGCTAAAGATTCTAGAAAGGGGAGACAGACAGTAAATACATAAGAACATAAATAAATGAAAATATAACCTCCAGAAGAGGTGATGTTATTTAAAAAAAATCAAACAGGATCCATCAAAATGTATCTGTGGGTGTCTGTGTGCACGTGCATGTGCAGTGGTGAGTGGCTTGCCAAGGTGGTCAATGATGATCTTTAAAATATTTTGATCTGAGGCTGAATAAGGAAAGAAGCAGCCTTACATGATCTAAGGGAAGGGCATTCCCGGTCAAGGGAACGGCATGTACAATAGCCATGCAATGGGACTTCTCCAGGTTACTTTCTCTTTATTTACCTTCCTGAGGCATCGCCCCCCCACTACTTTTTACACGCTTAGAGATGTGGCTCTGAACTGGGTTTGACTGCTAGTCTCATTACTCACTAACTGTGTGACTAATCTTGTTGAGTCTCAGTTCTCCCATCTGTAAAATGGTAACAAGAATAATAACACTTATATCATAGGATAGCTATAAAAATAAGATGCTGTAATAAACTGCTCTGCTGATTCCTGGGTAAACACTCAACAAAGGTTACTCATCACTCCAATGTTATTGCTTTCTCTGGACAAACTCCAGAAGGCACTAAGGTTCATATGGGCTAAAGAATACTTTGTCCTGTGCAAAAGCTGACCTGAGTTTGAATTCTGTGCCCTTTCTTGTTTGAATGAGTTTGGTATTAATTAGTGTAAAACAGAAGCTGATGTAATTGCTTTTTTTTGTCCCAAGTATTTCCTGCTACCTCGTCAATAGCTAGGACATGTCTTCAGTGTAGAGTTTTTTTTCAACAGAGATACAAAGAGAGAAAGAGTCAGTGCTTGGCCTTTGAGGTTCAAAACGGGTCTTTGAAACTCAAGGCAGGGACTACAATCTTGAGCAAAAAGGCTTTTTGAGTTTCAAGAGTCTGTATCTTTTGAGTTTCAAAAGACCAAAATCCTGGGCTAAATAATAGGCATAGAAGAATATGCTCATTGATCTATGAGAACAAGGTTTTTATCTGCCCCCCCCAAAAAAAAAAAATCCTACAGGCCAGGGAAAAATAGAGGAAAAACGGAAGAGTTAGAATCTGATCAAGGTATCTGGTGAAGCTAAGTCCAGTGAAATATAAGAGTTAAGAATAAAACTACAGATAGGAGGGTAAAGGGGAACCTCTCCTCACTTCTCAAGTGAAGACCAGGAAAGTGAGCAAGATCTCCGAGTTCTGTGTCACCCTCCCAGGGGTCAGAGCAGCAGAGGAGGTGTGATGAGAGAAAGAGGCCGGGCCCCTGGATCTACAGGCACTTTGCAGAGGCAGAAGTGGGCATCTCCTCTACCGTTGGCATGAACACCGTGCATCATCATGTTAATTTCTCTTCTCTTGGGCATCTGGTAATGACAGCGGCAAGCATGTCTCTTGTGCATGACTCAACAAAAAGAAACCTGTCTGTGCCCCCAAGACTTTGCTTAGAGCCATCTGAATTGCCCCATGTGGACAAACCCTCTTTACGATGGCTCGGAGTGGTCGTAAGCCCTCAAGATGGAACAGTGGCTCTAAAAATCTAGGTGAATAAGCCTCAGCGTTGACATTTCAGTGGAACTATAAGAAACTGGCTTGAGTTCTCCCTAGAGCTGGAAGGACCCTAAAACATGCCTTCATTATACACTTGCAATCAAAAGAGATATGCTGGAAAGACAACCCCCCATCAACAAACCAATGGTCCAGAGGAAAAGTGGCTGAAACTGCCTAACATGAAGCCGGCATAGCTCTCTGCCCTCCCAACTCCTATCCTCCAATTCACCTCCTTTCCTAGAACTGAAAGGAAATCTCAGGAACATAAACTTCTGCCAAGTAGTGCTAGACTGGGGGTACTATGTCCCAAAGTCTCCCGAGCTCATCCCTTTTGCTTTCTGGACTCCACGCTCCAGATATCTTCCATAAGAGCTCTAACAACTAACTTGCTAAGGAAGGGATGGAGGAAGCTTCTCAAAGGTGCATTCAGTTTGGAAACTGCATTAGTCTGGGCTGCCCTTTGAGCTCTGTAGTAGATGGAACACAAGCCTCTTGTTGCGAGCTTACCTGAAGTTACAATGACACTGTTTACATTTAGATCAACAAGAGAGGGACAGAGGGTAACTGCCTCGGTTTCCCTAAGGAGGCTCGGTCTTTGGGTCTTCAAAAGCAAAACCATCTGACGACACCAAAAGCAAAATGACAAGAAGCAAAGGTTAATTGGCTGCCTTTGCTCAGAAAGAATTTTCCATCAAGACTGTCCCTAGAAAAGAACGGTTAGAGCCCAAACTATGAATCTGAAGGCTTTTTAAAAAAATTTTAATAAAATAAATTGCACAGTCAATGTGACTTGTACTGGACATGAGCAACACCTGCCAGTCACCTGAGTTCACAAACCGCCCCTCCCCTGAGCATCACCTCTCTGATTCCTGTCCCTCCACTCTGGCCAGTCCTACATCAACCTAGGATGACTAGTTAGGAAGCCAGGTGGCCACATACCTGAAGCTAAGGATGATGCCTCCATCACCCATAACAAATCCTTCTGATAAGAACCCCACAGTGATGAGAGGCCAAGGGGCCTTCTGTCTGCATGCTGGACACCAAGAAGCAGCTCTTGGTCCATTTTACCCAAATGACCACTTCACCTCGAGTTCACTCTTCAAAATTCCATTCCATTTTGAGCGTCTGTCCATGCATCCAAGTGTCCTTTATAGACAGTCTCTGACATCTAGCATTTTTTAAAAAAAAAGCTAATTAAGGATAATTTCATCTTAATTTTGCATGTCTAATAAACACTGAACAAATCTCAAGTGCATTTTAGGAATGTTCTATGTCCTTAGGGATTTCTTTCTCTGTTCAACTTTTCTTTTTTTAATTTGAATTTCTAAAGAAATTTGAGTCTTGGTTAAGTTCCTTTCTTCAAAATTTATTTTAACGTGGATTGACAGACAAAATGAAATGAAAGCACTTAAAATGGAGTTGAATATCTTAGTCATTAAGTTATATGGCTTAGATGAATTTGCCTACAAGTGGTCCTCACTCTTGTCCTCTGGCTTCAACCATTCTTGTTCATGCATGTATCCCCTCCCTGAACTTCCAACCTATTTCTAAGTGGTTGTTGAAAAGACATTACCGGCCGTCGTTTTACTCCTGCTCACAGAGCTGGCTGGTTCTTCTCACTTACCTCCTTCATGAATGAGCCGTCTGTACCCAAATCAATGGGAGAAGACTAACCCCTGTCCTCTTCCAGGATTTCCAGCAGCATTAGAGGAGACCACCCATAAAGTGCAGCCACCACAGCCCCCCACAAAGCTACTGAACTATCTCAGAGTCTATAAAAATCCATTCTTGCAATCCTAACTGGAGTCATACTCTTTAAAGACATCACAAGCAAGGAAAACCTCTGTATTAGGACATCTCTATTCATTCCACATGCCTGTTCCTATTTTCACTCTATTATTTCATTTCTTAATTTAGCAACCCAAGCACTCCATGAGTTATTTGGCAATTACTGGGGTACACACAGGTCTAACACACTGTGTAGGGGGCGGGAGGAGGTGACAAATGCCCATTAGCACCAGACCCAGTAATGGCCCCATAATGCTGCCTTGCACTTAGCCAGATGAAAGCGGCTACATATTGTAAGGGATTTTCAAGGGTGTCACAAACCTTAATTAATTCTCAGTGCACTGGGAGGAAAGTATTTACTCCCATGTGGGACTCCAAGAACTACTGCACAGAGACGGTTGTGTGTCAAAATAAAAATACCCTAAATCAAGTTCACCTTCTACTCTATAGAAGTGGTGGAAAGCACATTTGCATCTGTTCCTGTTAGCTCACTCAACAAATATTTACTGAGTGTTAACTATGTGCCTGGCACTGTGCTAGGCTCTGGGAGGGAAAAAGAAGAGCCTAACAGACACGGTCCCTGGCCAAATAGAACTTGGAGTCTCAAGGATGAAATAGCCATTAATCAAACATATTACATGAATTCACGGATCACACAAACAACCTGCCGAATAATATAAAGAAAAGTTGCTTGGTGCTAAAAGAGGAGTGTGGGATAACCCTGAGTCTCAGGAAAGACCTGAGTAATTTCGCTACTAACGATTAGCTGTCTGTCCTTGGACTTGTCCCTTCTTAGCCTCAGTTTCCTCACCTACCAAATAGTGTTCAACATCAAAATTCTGTTGAAAGGATTGAGATAGTACATTGTATCTATCCGAAAGCAAGTGCTTAATAAAGGTGAGCAATTATAGCTAAGACTATTATTTTCCAATAGCCTCCTAACTTGTGGGTTCATTGCTCATCCCAAGATAGATCAGTTAAACCTATTAGAAGTTCTGGAATCGTTCAGAATTAAATGGACCTCTAAAGGTCTGTTACGTGCAGTGTTTCTAGAGTTAACCCTAGGGAATGCAGCTTAGACACTTGAGTCAGCAACACCCTCATTTCCTCCTGCTGCCTGGCATTTTTCTAAGAGGACCAGCTGGGGGAGAGAGGCGCTGGGAGCTGTTTGTTCCTGAATCAAGCCGAGGAAGGAAGATGGAGCTCTTTCCAGAGCCTGCCACCTGGGGCCTAAAGATATTGTTCACCTCTTTAACCAGGAAGCAGGGCAGTCTCAGCCCTTGGCCTAATATTCAGTATTTTTATTGAGAGATTGAATAAAGGCTGATAAAAATCTGTGTATGATACAAAGTTGGGACTTTATCTTGTAGGCAATATGCTACATAATGGAATCAGGCTCCCAGAAGACCTCTACCAGCTGGTGCGAAAGGCTGAATTACACAACACGAAATTTCACAGAGATAAACACAGGTCCTGCCCTTGGGTCCCAACAGCCATCTGGAAAAGTCCTTCCTGGGGAAGCAGGTGTGAATGCACCTGGCTGGTTTTCGTTACGTACAAGCTCAATACTAGTCAACGGTGTGTGTGGCATTCAAAGACAGACCATTTTTGGTTGCATTCCTTGAAGTACAGTTGTGGAGCAAGGGAGGTGACATCTCTGTTCTGCTTTGCATATTGCTATAAGTTTGGGTGCAGTTCTAATAGATATCAGTACTCCTGAGCATCACTGCATAAATGTAACCAGAGAAGTGATGGGGATTTAAAATAATCCCTTGGTGGTTAAAAACAAAACAAAACAAAAGTGGCAATGATTAACATAGAGAGGAGAAGACTTGGGTGATGTAATAGCTCTTTTCAAATTCTTAAGAAGGTATAAAAATAGTAGCTTATTCGGGCCAGGCGATGATGGGCTGAAAACACTTAACATGCATCAACTCATTTGGTCCCCACCACAACTCCATTGTTATCCCCAATCTAAGATGAGGAAACCAAAACTGATAAGGTTAAAAGGCAATTTACCAAAGAGCATTTAGCTGGTGAGAGGTAGGATATGAGTTTAGGTTCATCTGACTCCAGATTCAGCACTTTAACCACAACCTACATGCCCTGGAGACAGACTCCTTCCATGGAGACCCATCACAGATGAGGCAAATGGAGCAAATGTCTGTTTGCTCATTTGCTTTTGTACTAGACACTTCTCCTGAGAGGAAGGGATACTGTCTTGGTCATCACCACATCTCCCATGGCTAGCACACAGTAAATAGCTAATAAATATTTGCTGAAGAAATGAGTGACTCAATGAACAGGGACAGAATTAAAGCGGTTGCACAAGGAAGAATTCTCTACAGTAAGAAATCATCATTCCATTTGTTTCCTAGGGCTGCTATAACAAAGTACCACAAACTGGGTGGCTTAAAACAATGGACATGTATTCTCTGATAGCTCTGGAAGCTAGAAGTCTCAAATCGGGGTGTCAGTAGGGCCATGCTTCCTCCGCCTTTGGAGGAGTGCAGGGAGGACTCCTTTCTTGCCTCTTCTAGCTTCTGGTGGCTGCCAGCATTCCTTGGCTTGCAGGTGCAGCACTCCAATGTCTGCCTCTGTCATCACATGGCCTTCTCCTCTATGTCTCTGTCTCTACATCTCCGAATCTCTCTCTCCTCATTAGCACACCGGTCACTGGATTAAGGGGCCAACCTGATATGCTCTCATCTTAACTTGATTATATAAGGTCACATTCAAGGGTTCTGGGTAGACATGAATTTTGGGGGGTGGGGATTAGGGGTGGGGAGACATTATTTAATCCAGTACAACACTGATAGGATGAGTCATGTTAGGAGGTAGAGCATGGCTCAATCTTAGGAATGGTCAGGCAGGGCTTTAGAATTTTACAGTGAGGACTCAGGCAATGACATGAAAGGCCAACCTAGAATATCATCCTTTCATACCATAAGCATTTACTAACACTTGCTGTATACCTAGCATGAAGTCATATAGTTGGGATTTTCTAACATGAGTAAGGCATAGATGTTCCCTTGGTGAGTCTCAACGCCTGGTGGAGGAGATGGCTCTACAAAGGAACAACAAAATTATGATAGAAGGATGTTCACTTTGAAGAGCTGAGTGAATCTCTGAAGCACAGAGGTTAAATGAATTAACTCAGCCTAGAGAAGAGATAGGGGACAATAATTAAAGTGTTAACGATGAATAGAGTTCTCTAGGCAGAAAAACTATGGCAAAAATATGTTATCTCCAGCCCAGTTTCCATCCTTCCTCTCTCCAATAAAAACACAAACATTTCCTTTGGGAGATGACTCCTCCATTCTCAACACTGTTGGATGCCCTTACTCACAGCTCCACACAGTTCAGGACAGTCAGTATATACCATTTTCTTAACTAATTAGAGCCAACGAGAGACTAGGGGATGGTTGCTGGGGTTGTACAAAAGTGAAGCATGGATTCCGCTGTATTCTGTGCTGTAAGAATGTGAGACTTGCAGCTGCTGGAACCATCTTGAAACCCTAATGGAAGAAACTTGAAGCTGCCAAGAACAGCAGATCTTGGGGATGGAGCCATGCACAAGACACATGCCCAAAGCTGAATCATATTGGCATTACTTATGTCCTGAATCAAGCCATACTTGAAGTCAAACCTACCCACGGACCTTCATTATGGGAGTCAATAGTTACATTTTATTTTGCTTAAACCAGTGTGAGTTGAATTTCCCAGCACCTACCACCAAATGACTTTTAATTGAAACAGCTGTCCAGGTTGCAAAAATGGCATGTCAGAATCTCAGAGACTCAAGATGGGTTTGGGTTTCATTGTAGAGGTTATATCACTTCCAATTCTGAAATTCCTTGGTTTTCTGAGTCTATGTTCCAAAAATCTTTTCAAGAGATAAGAAAACATTAGCCCAAGAGTAGCAGCCTTGCCTGAGTTATGGACCCAGATCCTAATGCGCCTGCTGTTGGGCATTTTATCTGAGCCCATCAATCTGCTGGGAAGCAGGTGGTCAGGGGTAAGAATTACTGCCCTGGCTTCAGGAGCCCATGAGCTTTGTGCGTGTAGATCACATGCCTGTCATTAACCTTCACAAACCGCACAATCCATGGCCAATATTCCCCATCATCAGATACTTGCAATTCAGTATCTGATGATACTTGAGTTGCCAGAAATTTCCACTTCTGGACTCCAGATCTTTCATAAGAGTGGGAAACAGAACTGAAGACTGAAGTCACAGCTCAATGACCATAGAGTCCCCAAGCCTCACACTGGACTTAGTAACTGTGACACAGTGGGGTGAGAATGCTCAGGGATTACCAGCAATTCATTCTACCCATGCCACACAGGGCATGTAGCTGTGTCTGTCTGTGTCTGGGGAGGAAATGAGGTCTGCAGAATCAGCATGGACATGCAGACTGGACTGTGCACACGAACATGAACAGACTGCTTGGCATTCTCATCAGTGCCAGGAATGACCAAGATCACACAGAAAGGGAACAGTCCCCTCCCTCTTCAAATGGGACCAAGCAAAAGAATAATGAGGCTCCTGTAACACCAGGCTCATACCCAGGTATCCAATTAGCAGGAATGAGGGATCAATTTCAGATAAAGCTGAAGCTATAGAAAAGTTTACTTATTTGGATTTGTCTTGGTTATCTGGTTGTTTGGCTGTTAGTTATCTGTCCAATCCTCTAATATGTTGGTTCTATGAAAGCAATGACCTTATCTTTTTGGATCAACACTGTCTCCCATTTGTTAAAGGATAATAAACCAGTAACATGAAAATGGCAATATTCTAAATATACATGTGTGTGTGTTTAATTCTTTCAATAATCCCATAAGGTAGACAGATTCATTAACTCCATGGACAGATGAGTAAGCTGAGGCAGAGGATGAATAACTTGCACAAGTATAGGGTGGAGCCAGGATTTGAATCCAAAACTAAGTGGCTCCAGAGTTCATGCTCTCATTATCACTCTATTTATGCTGCCTTCCAACGGCCTGGGATAGTCATTCAACAGATATTTGTTGAGCATCTACCATATACCAACCACATTTCTAGGTGCCTGGATTCAGCTATGAATAAAAAAAAGGTCAGAAGCTCATTAAATAATTTCTGGATGGATGTGTGAAAGGATGGATGGATGGATGGATGAATTGATGGGTGCATCGATGGTTGGAAGAATTGGTGGATGGGTAAATAGCAAGGCAGGATTCATGCATGTGGAAAGGGTGCATTTAATATCATGGGTTATCAACAGAAGAGGCGATGGGTCTCTCTTCCGCAGGTTTTTTCCTGCATTTGTTGGTAATTTGTCAGTGGAATGCATGCAGGCTCTAGGATTAGCAGCCTGGCTCTATTCCTTTACCATCTGTGTGATCTGCAGCACATCACTTAACCCCCCTGGACCTGTTTCCTCGCTTAGAAAATGAGAATAACCCCAGCTACTCACAGAGTTGCTGTGGATTAAACGTTAGTTGCTATTGTTTGGAGCCCAGTTCAAATGTCATCTCTTTTCTGTAGCTCTCAATTCAATTCAATTCAACAAATATTTATGAAATGTGTCCTTTATGCAGACTTTGTGCTGGAGGGAAAGATATAACAGTAAATAATTAGACAGAGATGGCCCTTATATTCAAATAAATACTAGCTAAGCAGGGAAGACAAGGGTAAAAAACAAACGTGCTGTGAGTGTTGAGAAGAAGGAAGTGTGAGATGCTGTGACAGGGTTTGACAAGGGTAGAATTAGCCTTTTCTCCTTGATGTTCCCATACCACTTCATTTGAGTTGGCTACCATTGTATGCATTTGTCTCTCCTGTTAAATATGGCTCTTCGAGAGGGGTCCACACAAGCCTTAAAGAGGAAACGAAACAATTGTGCTAAATAGATATAAGGATGGATGTAAGAAAGGAAGGATGAGTGGATAGATGGATGGATGGGCAGACGGAGATGGATGGATAGATGGATGGATGGATGGGTGGGCAGATGGACAGACGGATGGATAGATGGATAGGCAGATGGAGATGAATGGACAGATGAAAGGAAGGTGAAGCAATGGTCCACACAGGAGCAGTCAGGACTTCACAAAAGCAAAGTCCAGGGGCATATCCAGTCCATTCTGAGCCAATGTCCACATATTTAAGAACTGGATAAAATAGGAGAATCAAGGCAGAATTGGGCAAAACCAGAAACTTCAACTGAGATGACATGGGGAAGATAAGAAACAGTGTCCAGTGGTAGAAGATGTTGCTGGCATAAACCTCTCTCGATAGCTGGACCCAGAGGGACAAATACAGTATGTTGCAAAAAGTGACCATAGATGCCTTCTATCCCTATAGAGGTACCCCTTTACAATATGACTTTGCAGTTCTTTCCATCAAGTGGTGGAATTTATTCATCTATTCTTTAAATCTGGTCTTGCCCATGTGACTTGCTTTGATCAATCGGACATTAGGAAATGTGGTGATACCAGCAGAGACTGAAAAGTGCTTGCTCTTTGGGGTTTGTCCCTTTGCTGCCTTGGGAACCCTGTGACCACTGTTATGTGAACTTCCAGGCTAACTAAGCCTGCTAGTTAATGGCAGCACATGGCAGAGTCATGCCTACTGCCCTAGCTGGCACTGTTCCGACTGCCAGACACGAATGGGACCATCCTAGGACGGGCAGCCTCTGCCAAGCTGCCAGCTGACTGCAGAGATCCGCTGGGTCAGCCCTCACCAGAAGAACCACCTAACCAGCCACAGAACCATGAGAAATAATAAAATAGTTGTAACTTTAAGCCTCACAGTCTGGGGTGATGTGTTATGCTCTGAAAGTTCACTGAGAAACAGGGAATCCTGACTAGCCACCCCACAGACGGAGTGAACACACCAGCGTGGATGAGCTATGCCTTTCTGTTAGTAGCCCGAGGCAGAGGAAGAGTAAAAACACTTCCGGTCAGTACAAGCACATCAGCTGACCACTCCCTGGAATCTAAGAGACAGCTTGCACGTATGTGTTTATTCAGTCATTTTTTTTATTTATTTATTATAGCTTATTATGGGGGTACAACCGTTCTGGTTAAGTATATTGCCCATGCCCCTCCCAACCCCCCGAGACCGAGCCTCAAGGGTGTCCATTCCCCCAACAGTGCACATCGCACTCATCATGTAGGTAAACACCCCGTCCCCTCCCCCACCCCCAACACCCCGAGTCAGATCTTCAAGTATGTCCATTCCACTGACAGTTCGCTTCGCTCTCATCATGTAGATATACAC
>CM052448.1:15148224-15183746 GCA_028533085.1 Varecia variegata | reverse complement strand
TTGTATTGACACCATCACTGGAAAGTTTTGAGCAGGAAACAGCATTAAGACAATTGTCTGGGCTGACCCTGGGCCTTTACCCAAAAAGTCCACCCACACACTGCCTGACAGCAGCCAGTAAGGAGGAACGACAACTATCTGAGCTCTTAACAGAGTGTTTAAGAGCACAGACTTCGAGGTTCCACTGTGTGAGTCTGAATCCAGGAGTTACTATTTGTGTTAATCTCTCTGCACTTTAGTTTTCTTATGTGAAAAATAATAGTTGCTACTTCATAGGGTTGTTGTAAGGATGAAATAAGATAACACATGTATATACAAGCACCTGGCTCACCACAGCAAGCACTATATAAGCATATGTTATTATCTTTTATGATCCTCTTCCTTATCCTGTCATCCTACTCTGTCTCCTGACTCTACCAAGCTCGAGACATGTGGCTCTGACTTTTTTGCACCAACGCTGACTTGTCATCCTCATTTAGACCCCATGCACCCTCCTTGTGGCAACCATGAAAATATGCCTCTCAGATCTGCTGCTGCAGGGAGCATCATTGATGGGCAGCTCTGGCTTGAAGATTTTTCGCCAGCCTGGGAAAACTTTGTTTAGAATTGTGTCTGCTACTCCTCCGACCCAATGGTCCTTCCTTCGCCCTCTCCTTTGCAGGTGTCAGACCTGCACTGCAATCTGAAGTCTCCCCCTTCCATCTTCCTCTTGCTCCCCCTTTTTCCTTCAGAGGCATTCCTCCGAAATCTCCAGTATGTCACATCTAGTACTGGCATCTGCTTCTGTTTCTTGGAGGACTCAAACTAGCACACTCTTGGACACTGTATTTTGCCTATGTTCTTTGATTTCCTCTACTTAACTGCTACCCCAGGCAATATCCTGGGAATAGGAAGAAGCAGCATCTCTCTCGCATGCCCTCCATCCTGTTGCCTCTGCCTTAAAACACACCTGTAATCACACCACTTCTCCCCACCTCCATCACTGCCATCTTGGTCTGGAATACCAACCTCTCTTGTCTGGGCTGCTGCAAGAGTTTCCTAGCTGATCTCCCTGTTTCTGTGCTAGCCCTTCTTCAACCTGCTCTGTTAAAACTAAGCGATTTTGTTGAAGCCAAGTCAGATTATGTAACACCTCTGCTTCACGTCTTCATATAGGTTTCCATCTCACTCAGACTCAAAGCCAAAGTCTTCACAATGGTCTAAAAGACTTGTTCCCACCTGCCACCTGGCTGTGTGCTCATTCCAAGATGTCTACATTGGCTTCTTTTCTCTTCCTAGGCTCCCACTTCAGGGACTTCCCACTTGCTATTCCTCCTATACTCCTGAAGATAATCATTTGATGCACTTTCTGATCTCTTAAACTTTTACTCAAATTTTATCTTCTTAGCGAGGCCCTCACTGGCCACTCTGTCTGAAATTGTAAACTTCCCCTTTGCTATTTTGTTTTAGTTTTTCTCATAATACTCATGACTACGTAACATAGTTTATATTTTATTATTAGAAGATATTGTCCATCTATCCTTAATGAAATGTAAGTTCCATGACAGCGGGTAAGTTTGTCTGTTTTGCTCACTGTTGTATCCATACCACCTAGAATGGTATCTGGCATATAGGGGATGGATGGATAGATGATGCATGGATGGATGGAGGGAGGGATGGGGGATGGACGGAGGCATAGAAGGACAGAGAGATGGGGGGATGGATGGAGGGATGGAGGGAAGAAGGGATGAGAAAGGGCCAGCCAGGTGGTAGAAATGCTATGAGGCTCACCAGGCAGAAGCAAACCAACATCAGCAAGAACAATAACTGATGCCCATGGGAACTGAACCCTATGGATTTTCCCTAAAAATATCCTGCTCTAATTTAATTCATCAACTCAGGCCCTGAGTTGAATGAGACAACATAAGCTTGGATGGCCTGTGACTTCTACCTGTGAATATCCCAAAGACAGAGATGAACACTTCAGGAAGATCTGAAGCTTTAGAGTGAGACAGAGATCTGAATCCTGGCCCTGTGCAGTCTTGGCCAAGTTACTTAACCTCTCTGAGCCTTATTTTGTTCATTTCTAAAACTAAGATAGCACTATATTTACATTATAGTACCAGAGGTGTTGTAAGAATTGAACAACACATGTAAAGGTCTCAGCACAGAGTCTATAATTTAATAAATGCTAATTACTCCCAGGGATAAGTTATTATGTGCCTTAGTTTTCCCATATGGTTAATAACACCACCTACTGATAGAGTTTCTGGGAGGAGTATATGAGTTGATACTGAGCTTGGAACAGATGATGACTCAATAAATGCCAGTGGTGCTGCCTTTCCTACTGCGATTGAATGGCAGGTTTTACGGACATTTGATGTTGTGTGAGGTCCCACAGCTACACTGGAGTAAGCAACTGAATTCCTGATCCCCGCCTGTAACTACCTATGAGGCATGTATACAGTATTCACCTATTTTGCAACTGACTTAAAAAAAAAAAAAAAGTCAAAAGAGGTCAAATAACCTGCCCAAAGCCACAACGTTGACATGTGGCAAAATTAGGACTCAGGGGGTCTGCCTTCAACAGCAATCCACTTCCCATCCCCTGCACAGGGAAAGTTGCCACAACCTGTCCTTCTCCACTGGTTAAGAGAGTGATATTATTTCACAGTCCAGACTTTCTCTTCCTCCAGGGGAAGCTGTGAACCCACACAACCAGCTCTGTTTCTCCACAGAGAGCAAATCGCCAGCCTGGTCCCTCGGGCTGTGACTTGGATGCCAGCCCCTCCTGTCCCTGGTAGCAGATGGCCGCCTCTGAAGCCATCTCTCATTTAGCTCCGTCCTGGTACCCCAGGAAGCTGCAGTAATTACTGCTATCATTCTTACATTAAATAAGAGTTAACAAAATCAGGATTACAAAGGTACAGTAGAAGCAGTAAACACACACAGACATACACAGACACACACAAGCACTTAGATGCCAAAGGGATTTTCAGAGGCTGTGGCTCAGACAAAGGAACTCCAGGAAGTGTCTCTCATCATCCTACCAGGGAACCTGCCCACACAGAAATCTTTTAATCTGGTTTTCTCTTAGAGACGGATGCAGTGTTTATTAACCATCTCAGCCCCACTTTCCTTGCAAGGAACAGGGCAGGGGGGCAGCAATGGCTACAGTTGACCAGGGAAATCTCTGCTTCTCTTGTTTCTCCAACGAGTTTTTAAAGTTGACAATCTGAATTACAACATTTGCTCCTTAAAGAAATGACTCACAAAGAGTTTAGCCTCCGGAGGAAATGCTGGGTTTTTCTTTCTGTTTGTTTGAATGGTAAACCTTTGCAATGTGAGGGCTCACCAAATGGTCTCTGTTTACAAAATGTTTTCTTCTCCAACTTCAACAGTGGTTGCATTTCTTTTTCTTTTAAGACGACCCTGAAATCTCTCAGGCTGTTGCTCTGTGTCAAGGTACTCCTGGGCGTCTGCTGCAGTCTGAGAGAAGGGACATCTGTTGTCAGGGCCTTGGACTCCTACGGAGGGAAGGGGGAAGGAGGAGGAGAGAGAAGCAGGTTGTGATGCCTGCTGTTCCATCCGGATTTAGTACCCTACAATGAATCTTCAATGTTTAAAGAAAAAAATCAGCTTGTTGGCACAGAAGTCGTTACAGCCGCCAAAGTTCTAAGTCTGTTCCATTCCCTTCACGGGATTCCAAAGAAAGTGGTTGGGTCCTGGCTTTTCCCATCTTGGTAGCACCTCGCTTCCCCAGGTGGGAGGTAGGCAGAAGTAGAAGCAGCAGGAGAACCAAGGCAAGCAAGGTGGGTACAGATCCTGATTTAGCAAACATGTGTGCATCTGATGTGGACTATCCCAGGATCTTTCTTGCCTTATTTTCCTACTATCTAAAAAGAACACGCTAAGGGAGATACATGCATAGCTAAATCTACATATCTGCATACCTACCTACATGTCTGGCTGGCTGGCTCTCTGTCTACCTTCCTACCTATCTATTACCTACCTATCTCTCTCTCTCTACCTACCTGCCTATCTGTGCATATTTTACAACTGGGTAAACTGAGACCAACAAATACATCCTGCCACACATCGATTCTGTGAAGTTCAGCAATTTGCTTGTATAGGGGTGAGTGGAGAAGAACTCCACACTCCTCAGTTCACTCCCAATATTCTTAATCAAGATCTCACTGACTCAGTAATTCCTAATCTTGACTATAAATGATTTCAACATTCATTCAATCAACCTATATTTATTGTATACCTACTATGTGCCAGGGCCTGTGGCTAGCAGAAGAGATAGTGGCCAAGTCCCAGGGATTAAGGCCCCACAGAAAATGCCTTTGTAGCCCATAGGAGCAATTGTGTGTGTGTGTGTGTGTATGTGTGCTCGCACGTGCTTGTTTATTAAAGGCCAAGACAAAGGATGTACAAATGTAAAACAGAGGGCATGTGCTGTCGCATGTGTTTGGTAAAGGAAGTCAGCGTCACTAGCACAGAATCCCAAGGTCGTGCATGGGCTACGGTAGGGGCAGTGGACTTTCCTCTTAGGAAGAGTTTCAAATCTAGGAGTTGACCTAATTTCCTTCCTTCATGCTCAACAACACAGCAGAAACAGCTACATTTGCTGCTCCCATCAGCGGGGTTGTTAACTTCCTCATTACCCTCCTCCTCCCAGTCCCTCTCCTGAGATCATCCCCTCTGAATCTTCCCTAAGCCTTTGGGGAATTTCCTAAGGACAGTGCCATTGCTCCCTAAACCAGCCCTGAATCCAGGGTGGACACAAGGTTTACAGTCTGACAGGTCTTCTTTAAACTCAATAGATGGTAGGATTTTAAGCACAGATTTTATCTAAAAGTTTGTTTTTAATTCTATTAAAGAGAAGATGGCCTGGGTTGGATATGTTTTCTGTGGTCTGATAAGATTCAAGCCCACCCCTTCCCTACATGAATGAATAGGTGAGCCTAGGATTCCCTCACTACTCGTAAAGTGACAAATATAAGACTCAGACAAGCCCATGAAATAGAAATTTTGTCTATTAAAATTCCTCTGCAAGTTCTCAGTACATGGAAGAATAAACCTTATTGCTTCCTCAGTAATAAATGTTATTTTTAATAGAGAAGAACAAGCCCTCTAAGTAATAAGGTGTTTCTGTAATCAGATTCCTATACTACTTAGAAGTACAAGTGAGCTTATACCCATATATGACACATACGAAGTCTGGATCATTACCCACTATTATGGGCTGAATTGTACCCTCCCCCCCAAAATTCATATATTGAAGCCTAACTCCAGTATCTCGGAGTGTGACTCTATTTGGAGACAAAACTTTTAAAGAGAATTAAGTTGATTTTTTTAATATACTTTGGATATTAATCCTCTGTGGTTTGCATGTATGGTTTGCAAATATTTTCTCTCATTCCATAGGTTGTCTCCTCACTGTTGGTTGTTTTCTAGGCCATGTGGAAGCTTTTTAGTTAAATGTGATCCCATTTGTCTACTTTTGCTTTTTTGTTGCTTGTCCTTTTGAGGTTATATCCAAAAAATCATTGCCCAAACCAATGTCAAGAAACCTTTTCTCTCTGTTTTGTTCCCATAGTTTTAGAGGTTCAGGTCTTACATTTAAGTCTTTAATACATTTTGAGTTGATTTTTGTATATAATATTAAATAAGAGTCCAATTTCGTTCTTCTGCTTGTGGATATCCAGTTTTCCCACCACCATTTATTGAAGAGACTGTCCTTTCCCTGTTAGGTGTTCTTGGCACCTTTGTCAAAGATCAACTGACCATAAATTAATTGATTTACTTCTGAGTTTTCTATTTTGTTCTATTGGCCTCTGTCTGCTTTTATGCCAATACCATGCTGTTCTGATTACTATAGCTTTGTGATTTATTTTTAAATCAGGTGGTGTGATACCTCTAGCTTTGTTCTAACAATTCAATAGCAGGAAAACAAATAACCTGATTTAAAAATGGGCAAAGAACCTAAGAGATATTTCTTAAAAGAAGACATACAGATGGCCAATGGATATATGAAAAAATGCTCAACATCACTAATCATCAGAGAAATGCAAAACCACAGTGAAATATCACTTCATACCTATTAGAATGGCTACTATTATCAAAAAAGCAAAACATATCAAGTGTTGGTGAGGATCTGGAGAAAAGGGAACCCTTGTGTATTGTTGGTGGAATGTAAATGGGTACAGCCATTATGGAAAAAAAGTAGGGAAGTTCCTCAAAAAATTAAAAATAGAACGATCATATGATCCAACACTCTCACTTCTGAGTATATATCCAAAAGAAATGAAATTGGTATGTTAAAGACATATGCATTCTCACGCTCATTGTAGCATTATCATAACAGCCAATGTATGAAATCAGCCTAAGTCTCCACTGACAGACAACTGGATAAAGAAAATGTGATATCAGCCTTAAAAAAGAAGAAAATCCTATTATATGTGACAAAATGAATAAATCTGGAAGATATTATGTGAAATAAGCCAGGCACAGAAAGACAGATACTTCATGACTTCACTAATAAGTGGAATCTTAAAAGCTTGAGCCCACCAAAGTAGAGAGTAGAATGGTGGTTACCAGCAGTAGGAGGGGGATGAGGAGATATTTGGACAAAGGATACCAAATTTCAGGTATGCAGGATGAATAAGTTCTGGAGATACAATGCACAGAAAGATGACTATGGTTAACAATCCTATATTACATACTTAAAAATTGCTAGAAGAGTAAAACTTAAATGAAACATTCTTACCACAAAAAAAGGTACATGAAGTGATGATTAGGTTAATTAGCTTGATTTAATTATTTCGCATTGTATCCGTATATCAAAACACCACATGCAGCATAAATACATGCAATTTTTATTTATTAATTATACTCCAATAAGGTTGGAAGAAAAAAAAAGAGGTTGAAATGAGGCCATTGGGGTGGGCCCTGACCGAATCAGCCTGGTGTCCTTGTAAGAGGAGATCAGGACGCACACAGGGACGGTAGGGTGCACGTGTACAGAGGAATGCCCATGTGTCAAGGCACAAGAGGGCAGCTACCTGCAAGTCAAGGAAAGAGGCCACAAAACACATTCAACCCTGCTCACACCCTGATCATGGACTTCCAGTCTCTAGAACTGTAAGAAAATTAATTTCTTTGGTTTAAACCACCCAGTCTATGACATTTTGTTATGGTAGCCCTAGTAGACTAACCACCCAACCAAACATTGGTTATCTTGAGTAACACAATCCCCAAGCATTGTTAGGTTAGGACAAGAAGGAAGGGGAACAGATGCTTTGTCTAGGGGGTTTCTATTGAGAAAGAGAAGTAAAATGATAGTAAAAATCACACCCACCAGCACCATGACAGTTTACAGATACCATGGCAGCACCTGGAAATTGCCTTGCAAGGTTAAAAATGGGGAGGGTTCCCAGTTCTGGGAATTCTCCACTCCTTTCCAAGAAAAACCATGAATATTCTACTCCCATTTAACATAAAATTAGGGAATCAGCATAAACGGGAAAATCTTGTTAAACTCAGGGTCTCCTCCATTAGCGGGGGTTGACCAGTTCCTTCTCTGGAATGTACTATGCTTTAATAAACTTTGACACTTTGCTTGCTTGCATCTGCTTGCTCTGCTCATTTTCTCTGTCGACTCGGTACCAGTAACCATTCTTCAGTACTGGGAACCAAGAACCAGGGAACACGGGGACCTGACATCTGGTCTCCACACCTGACAGCATCAGACGGGAATTTTAAACACAAAGTGTATTTGTTTAGGTGACCTTAAAGGAAATAGATTTTTAAATCTATAACTATCAGATTAAATATTATTTTTCAAAAAAAGAAACATCTAACACTTCTCTATAGAATCAATACAATGCTTTTTTTCCAATAAATGACTTTATCTCTTCAAGCAAGATTGAGTAATTTTTAAAATTCCAATTGGCCAAAACTATAAGGCTTTTAGAGGATCATGTAAAATACCCTCATTCCCTCACAGGGGAGAGAGAAGCAGTAAACAAGACCCAAGAAGCTCTACTCATAAAGGTAAAGAACAATCAATTCAATTGCATTTAAATTGTTCTATTTATCACAAAATATCATTAAGAGAGAGAAATGTCAAGCTACAGAATAGAAAATGTACTTCAAACACATAAAACTAACGAGGAGTTCCAGGATATGGAAACCTATGAGAAAACAGGCTACAATAGAAAAAAAATGAGTAAAATACTAGATCATACAACAAAAAGAAGAAATCTAAATAGTTAAAAACAATGCCCAATTCTATTGCTAATTAGGGAAATGCAAATCAAACCCACCATAGGCTATCCCCACACATGTTTGGCAAAGATGAAAAACTCTAACAATATGAGGAATGAGCAAGAATATGAAGCAACAGGAACTCTCAGACACTGCTGGTGGGAGTGAGAATTGGTAGAAACACTTTGCAAAGCAATCTGGCATTATTCATTGAAGTTCAAGATATAAATACCTGATGATCCAGCATTTCTACTTCTGGGTAAGTACCCAAGAGAAATTCATGCACACATGCACCAAATACAGGTACAAGAATATTCATAGCTATACTCATCGTTGTCATGAACTAAAAATAATGTGTGTGACTATAAGTACTAAATGGTATAGTTATACAATGCAATACAATGCAACATGGAAAATGAGCAAACTACACAAAAATTAGCGATGCTTACAAACATAATGTTGAGTAAAATAAGCAAGACATAAAATAATGCATATAGTATAATTTTATTCATGTAAATTTCAAAACTAAACTGGATCATTTAGGGATAAGTGGTAAAATTATAAAGAAAAGCAAGCAATTAATTACTATAACTTCAGATAGTTTTGTTTTTTCCCCTGAGAGAAGGAAAGTGTGATCCTGATCAAGTTATTTGAGGGAGCACAGAGGGAATTTTGGGGGGTGCTACCTATCTTATCTCCCTGACCTGCCTAGTCAGTACAAGATTGTTGCATTAATATCATTTATTATTATTATACTTTTTGGTGCACTTTTCTATAAATGATTTATTTTACCAAAAAAAAAAAATTAGAGCAAGCAAAACATTTTCACATACACCAACATAAACAGTAAAACTTGGCCTTTGCTATTCATCAAGATTTTTATTTGTAAATAACAGGATCTACTCAAGTTTGTGTAAGTAGAATGGAATTTATTACGGTACACAGCTCATGAAGTCATTGGCACAGCTGAAGAAACAGACTCTAAGCTGAACTTGCAGGAGCACACAACAGAACTGTATCACCGAAGGAGGTGCTGCCACTAGGAAACTACTGAGTCCAAAAGCCACTGCTGCAGCTATAGAGGCCAGCAACTCACTGCTTCTGCTCTGATGGACACCAGGAAAACAGATGCACCTGAATCAGTCCAAACCAGTATCTCACACAGGGGCATCTGATTAGCAGCACAGAAATCACATCTGTACCCTAAGAGGAAGACAGGCTAGGGAATACATGATTTTTGCTGAATTCTATGTTTGTTGGTTTTTAAGACTTTCTTTTTTTTTTCTTTTTTCTTTTTTTTTTTTTTGAGCAGTTTTGAGTTCACAGCAAAATTAAGAGGAAGGGGCACAGATTTCCCATATCCCCCGTTCCCAGACAAACACGGCCTCCCCCATTATCAACATCCCCCACCAGAGTGGTACATTGGTTACAACTGAAGAACCTATAATGACACATCACTATCACTCAGAGCCCATTGTTTACACTAGGGTTCATTCTTGAGGTTGTACATTCTATGGGTCTGGGCAAAGGTATAATGGCATGTATCCGCCATCATAGTATCATAAGACGTAGCTTTGTCGCCTTAAAAAATATTCTGTGCTCCACATGTTTAACTCTGCCTACCTCCTAGTCCCTGGCAACCACTGATCTTTTTATTGTCTCCATAGTTTTGCCTTTTCCAGAATGTCATGTAGTTAGAATGATATAGTATGTAACCTTTTCAGACTGGCTTCTTTCACCTAGTACTATGCGTTTAAGATTGTCCCATGTCTTTCCATGGCTTGACAGCCTATTTCTTTTTCATGCCAAATGATATTCCATTGTCTGGATGTACCAGTTTATTTATCCATTCACCTACTGAAGGACACCCTGGTTGCGTCTGAGTTTTGGCAATTATGAATAGAGCTGCTATAAACATTTGTGTGTAGGTTTTTGTGTGTACATACGTTTTCAAACTTCTTTGCGTAAATACCAAGGAGCATGATTGCTGGATCATATGGTAAGAGTATATTTAGTTTTGTAAGAAACTGCCAAGCTGTCTTCCAAAGTAGCTGTACTATTTGCATTCCTACCAGCAATGAATGAGAGTTCCTGCTGCTCCATATCCTCACCAGCATTTGGTGTTGTCAGTGTTGTGGATTTTGGCCATTCTAATAGGTGTGTAGTGATATCTCATTGCTGTTCTAATTTGCATTTCCCAGACTCCCGGATGACATATGATGGGCGGCATCTTTTCATTTGCTTGTTTGCCATCTGTCTATTTTCTTTGATGAGGTGTCTGTTAAGGTCTTTTGTCCCTGTTTTTCTGCTTGCTTGTTTTTTTTTTTTTTTTGCTTTTGCTTTTTGTTTTCAATTCTATCTGGATAAGGCAAGATATATACTATGAAGTAGTATCAAGACATAGTGCTCAAAAAATTATGGGCACGCATAAGAGCAGGTATTCATAACAGAGACCATGTAGTCCAGTCTTGATATTTTGCAGGTTGATGATATGTTATCAGAGAATTATTAATAAATAGCCTGGCTGTTTGGAGGAAAGCACGTGGTAGGGCACATCAAAAAAAACTGATTTTGAAACTGACTTTGAGTGCTGGTCCTGTACTTAATAGGTAAACTATTTACCTCTCTGTGCTGTGATTTTGCTCAACTATAAAATGGATATGATTACATAGTTATCTCACAGTACAGCTATGAGAATTAAATAAGATAATACATGTGAAATAGCCTGATATAATATGCTTTCGTTTGACTTTCACTTGTTGCTATCCTCTTCAGAGATTTTCCAAGAAGTTTATTGTATTTGTACTTTCTGTTTTGCCAAACATACTTTTCTTAAAATTGCTAGTACATTAGAAGTACACATAAAGTAGACTGAATTAACATGTGATTTTAGAACAAGTGTCTGCTTTCTCCCTCCAAAATTCCAAGAAATGATAAAAAAAAATTTTTTTTAAGCATAAATTCATAAAAGCCCAAGAAAGCGTACCAGTTCTATGGGGGAAAATGTTAGAGTAACCACCACATAACATGAAATGACTGCCTCAGAGGAAAGAGTGCGTTTGAATTCCCAACCCAAAATTAAAAAAGACAAAAAGTTTCAGGCCTCTGGGGTACTCTCAAGTTAAAAAAAAATTGGGGAGTTACAGTCAGAGAAACCAGACAAAGAGAGAGAGAGGGCGTATACACAATGTTAAAACCTCCAAAGATATGAGGGAGAATTTTTAAAATTATAAGAGAACTCTATGTAAAATTTATATCACCAATTTTGAAAATCCATGCAAAATGAATGAATTCTTGAGAAAATATAATTGACTGAAATTGACTTAAGAAGAGATAGAAAACTCAAGAAGACCAATAACCACTGAAGAAATTGCAAATGCTGTAAAAAAAAAAAACTACTCAAAGCAAGGTACCAGTGAAAGCAATTTGGAAATAGCTATAAAAATTAAAAAACAAACATACCTTGCAACTCAGAAATCCCACTTCTGGGAGGTGATCAAATAAAGATAAAAGCACCCATACCATAGGATATGCGTTAGAGTTGTTAATGCAGGATCATTTGTAAAAGAAAAAAAAGAGGAGAAAAAGTGAATGCCTTATCCAGAAAATTATATAGTCATTAGGAAAAAAGAGTTAGATCTTTTTCAGCTGATTTGGAGCAATTTCCAGAATGTGTTGATAATGAAAAAAGCAGGGTACAGCAGAGTAAATATTTGTGTGTTCTGAATTTCGTGAAACAATAATCAGAATAAATCCTTCTATGGGTGTGTGTGATTATATATGTGTGTGTATATTTGTATAATTTTATGAGCACAGCGAAGGCTGAGGAAAACTACATACTGACCTGTAAGCATCGGTTATAGAGTGAGGGTTGGAGAATGAGTTGAGAGGCAAAGTGAAAGAAGGAATTTAGCAAAAAAAAGAAACAAAAGGTTTCATGCAAATGAAAGATTTCATGACAAATTAAGGATTCCAGTACAAAATGTGTTCATGCTATGATCTCTTCTATGTAGACTTATATATGTGCATGTTTGAGTATGCATGTATATGTGTGTTGTGTATGTGTATTCATGAGTATAAATAGTAAAAATAAAACAAAACATAAATAATAAAAAGACATCAACCCAGACTTTTCACAGAGAGTCCTGACAAATCTTTAAGACACAATAGAAAGCCCTGAAACTAAAAAGGGAGACAGCTTCTCAGCTCATTCTGTGAATCCTGATGGCAAAGCTGTACAAGCATGAAATCACACATCAACAAAAAACTATAGCCTAGTCCCACTTATGGACGCTAATGTAAACCATCAGTCCATTATATGAAGAAGCATATGAAAGAATAATATATCATGACCACACAGGGCTCCTTCAAAGAATGGAAGGAGATTTTCAGTTTCAGTTACAGCACATAAAGAGCTTGGAAGTCATCACTCCCACCCTTCCAACAAGAAAAAGTTGAGCAAACTGAAAATCAATGACTTTTCTTAAATCCATCAGAAAACTAAAGTCACGTGCAAGTAGCCCACCTTGTAATACAGACAGACAGGTGGACTGGTGATGAATCCAGAGAGTTAGAGCTACAGATCTGCTTACCTGGAGAAGAAACTCCTGGAGCCATACACTGATCGGAACACTTAAAGGGTAATTTTGACAAATTATTACCATTTAAAAGGAGGCCAAGTGTGGACTAGTGTGAGGGTGAGAAACTCCTGGGGGTCCCAGTCTTAGAGGGTCTATGATTCTCTGACATAATTGTCTAACAACTCAATTCAATTCTGACACTAACGACTCAAATTTTGCACAAACCCCACAGGTTAGCAAGGCTGTGCCCCACTTAAGCTGTCAGCCACAAATGGGGTGCCCATTCTACCCACACTTCTGCCCAGCCAACTACAAATTCAGGAGTTCCCATGAATACCCCTTCAAGCTTGATAATTTGCTAGAATAAGTCACAGAACTCAAGAAAACACTTTGCTTATGTTTACAGGCTTATTATAATGGCTACAACTCAGGAACAGCCAAATGGAAGAGTTGTATAGGGTCAGGTATGGGGGTAGGGAAGTGGTGCAGGGTTCCAAGTCCTCTCTGAGCCTAGCACCTTCCCAGCACATCAGTATACTCACCAGCCCAAGCGCTCCCCAAACCTCACTGCTGATTTAGGATTTTTTATGCAGGTTTCATTATGTAGGCATCACTGATTAAATCATTGGCCAGTGAGGATTAAATCTCCAATCTCCAGCCTCTTTTCCCTCCCTGGAGGTTGGGGGCTGGGGCTGAAAGTTCCAAACCTCTAACCCTGGCTTGGTCTTTCTGGTAACCAACTCCCATCTAGGGGAGTCTCCCATCCAGGGGATTCTGCCAGGAGTCTCTCATTAGCCCATAAAACACAGTAAATTCCAAATGTTTGAGTAGCTCTGTTCCAGGAACCAGGGACAAAGATCAAATATTTATATTTTTATTAGACCACAGGGCTTCCTCCACACTGCAGTCAGTTTTATCTCCGGGAACCCTGCTCTGTGAAGAGCAGAAGAAGATCCCTTGTGGCTCTGGTAGGGGGTTGGAGGGAAAAGAACCATGTTCTGTGGAATGTGCCCACAAAAAAGGACCACTCTTCAGAGGAAAAGACTTTACCAGAGCCTTCTCCCACCTGGGGGAAGGGCATTCCCTCACTCTAGACTCTTCCTGTCCCACCTAAGAAAGGGGAAGAAGAAACCTGTGAAAGCCACAGCCCAGGGACGCAGGCCCACGGAGAGACTGAGATTTTAACCGTAAGGTTATAAAACACTTCCCCCTCCCTTACACCTTGCCACCACACCTACAGTGCAGGAACGGTAAATTACAACTGAAAGAGCTAGGAGATGCAGTCTCTCTCTGAGGAGGAGTATTTAGGAAAGTCCAACCTCAACAGGGGAGACAAAAACACTACAGGTAGATGAAGCCTCTGGCACCTTATCTAGAGTAAATCAATCACAGCCCAACCCACTGCCCCAGTTAACATAAAACCCTACACTGAAGGCCCATTTACCTCAGTTCCTGCTACCCAGTACATTATGTCCAACTTCCAACAAAAAATGCAAGGTATGTTAAAAGGCAAAGAGTGTAATGATTGATCAACTTTAGGGATTATGTTGATATAATTCACTACATTACAGATTAAGAAAAATATTTTTTGATTTTATGTTAAAAGGCAAAGAGTGTAATGATTGATCAACTTTAGGGATTCTGTTGATATAATTCACTACATTACAGACTAAGAAAAATATTTTTTGATTATTCAAATTAACACTGGAAAAACATTTCATGAATCTTAGCCCTTTTTATTTCTATTGAAAATTCTTGGAAAACTACTTCCCAACTCAAGAAAGAGTATCTACCAAAAGTCTAAAATAAATGCCAACATGAGAAATATTCTACCATATTATCCAGCAATTCCACTTCTCGCTATACACCCAAAAGAATTAAAAACAGGGCCTTGAAAACATATTTGCACAGCCATGTTTATAGTACAATTATTCACAAATAGCCAAAGCCTGGAAGCAACTCAAGTGTCCATCAGTGGATGAACAGATAAGCAAAATGTGGTATATACACATACAATAGAATATTATCTGGCTTTAAAAGGAAATAAATTGTGACATACACTAAAACATGAATTAAAAGAATTAATGCAAAGATATATCTTCTTCAAAGAAACAAGATACACAGGAAAAAACAGACAAGGTTAACATACATAAAACTGAATATATATTTGGAAGTATCTTAAAGACAATCTGAATAAAGAATTATGTTGCTCACTGGGGAAACTTAATGCAATATTTAATATCTCTACCTTAAAATATCTATACATTCAGTGCTCCATGAATTAAATTCTCAACAGTATTATAATCAAAATTGATCAGCTTCTTTTAAAGTAAATATGTAAAAAGAGTCATAACAATTCTGTAAAAACATAATGAGGGCCACTTGCTCTATCTGCTATCAAAAAATGTTATGACAAGAGAGTGACATCAGCAAGATGGCACAATAGGAGCCTCCAGTACTTGTCTCCTCACAAAAACATCACTATGAAAACAATCCATATACAAAAATACCTTTACAAGAGCTAAGGAATCCAAGTGAATAATTACAGCACTTGGAGCACAGAAACAAGAAAAGATGCATAGAAGAGGACAGAGTCACCTTACCCATATCACCCCTCCATCCACATAGTGCAATGTTGGGGGAGACACTCTGCACATGGAGGAAGAAGAGTGAAGTGAGCACACAACTTTGCATCGTCCCCTAGCATCAGGCCCACTTCAGTAAACTCTTGTCACCAGGCCAGCCCCTACAGCTCCAGGTCCCAGGCATGTCCTAATGCCAGGCTCACCTCAGTGCCAGGCCAGCCCCCAAGGTTCCAGGCTCCTAGACAGGCCCTGTGGCCCCAGGCACCATACCAACACCTATGGATCCAGGCTCAAGGCAGGCACTCACGGACCAAGGCTCGAGGCTGGTTCCTGTAGACACAGGCACCAAGCCAGCTCCTGTGGACCCAGGAGCCAAGCCTGCTGCCCAGAGACTCAGGTTCCAGCCTGCCCTAGTGCACTAGGCCAGCCCCCACAAACCCAGATTCCAGGCTCCCCTCACCAGGACTCAAGTCTGCTCCCTCATACTCAAGGTCCAGGCCTACTCCACCACCAGGCCATCCCCCACGCAACCAGACTCCAGGACCACCTGTAAGACCTAAGATCCAGATCCTTCCCCACAGTCCAGGGCTCCAGGCTCACCCTTGCAGACCCAGGCACCAAGCCAACTTATCTCCTGACCCAGATACCAGGCCAGCCCTTCAAGGACCCCAGCAATAAGCCCACTCATGAACCCAGCCAGGCAACCGTCCCAGAATCTCCAGATGAACTGAATTGTGAAGGACTTTCCCTGTGAAAGCCAATCTGTGAAAACTAGAAGAGGTGCCTACTTCTTCAAATGCATAGAAACATACACAGGTCCACTAGGATCACAAATATTCAGGGGAACATAACACCCCTAAAGAAACAAAATTAAACACCTGTAAATGACCCTAAAGAAATGGATACCTATAAATTGCCCAGAAAAGAATTTAAAATAATTGTCTTAAGTTCCATGAGCTACAAGAGAACACAGACAACTAAACAAAACAAGGAAAACAACACATGAACAAAATAAAAAGAACAACAAAGAGACTGAAAAACCATAAAAATAATCAAACACAAATTACAGAGCTGAAGATCACAATGGCTGAACTGAAAATTTCCTTAGAGAGCTTCAACAGCAGACTCAATCAGGCAGAAGAAAGAATCAATTAGCTCAAAGACCGGTCATTGGAAATTACACGGGCAAGGGAATTTTAAAAAGGTGAAAATTTCTTGATAATTGATGATAAATCTGAGGAAAACATGTTATGCAGATAAGTTAAATTTAGAAATGTGTTGGTATGGCAAGAACATATAAATAAATTAGCACAGGACAGAAGAGAACTGTCCAGAAATAGAAAGTCGGATGTCTGGTGGAACTAACTTTAAAAACTGGGGTTAACACAACTCAATATGCATTTGGAAAAATTTAAATAATACAAGAATCATCCTTCACATTGCATACACAAAATTAAACTGCAGATGAATTAAAGACTTGGGACACAGGACCGGGCATTCTGGGAGCCCCAGGAGGGAGGATCACTTGAGCTCAGGAGTTTGAGACCAGCCTGAGCAAGAGTGAGACCCCATCTCTACTAAAAACAGAAAAATTAGCCGGATGCCTTGGCGTGCACCTGTAGTCCCAGCTACTCGGGAGGCTGAGGCAGGCAGATCGCTTAAGCCCAGGAGTCTGAGGTTGCAGTGAGCTATGATGACACCACTGCACTCTAACCAGGGCACCAGAGCAAGAAAAAAAAAAAACACTTGGACACTGAAAATTCAAAATGATTAGAGAAGAATAGAGGATAATACTTTTTTAATCTAGGGATGATGAAATATGAAGCATGAAACAAAATAAAGAATCAAGGAAAATATTGATTGATTTGACATTTAATTAACTTAAGACATTATTTGACAAAAGATTCTCTAAAGAAAACTACAAAGACAAGTAAGATTCTAGGAGAAATTATTTGCATCCTGTAGGAGAGAGATCAGATTGAAATCCAGAATATTTCAAGAGCTCTTTAAAGAAAGAGTGTCCATTTTTTAAAAAATGTGAAAAAATATTCATAGGAAATAGAAATATAGTTGATAAATATCTGAAATTCAGGTTTATTAATAAATAGGGAAATGGATTTAAATCTCAGAGCAATAGAGCTGAGTTATTGTAACAATATCAAGAAGAGACTGGCAATTAATTCCTATCCCCAGGGCCCAGAACTGGTGGGGTTCCCATTCTTTCTGCTACCTTTCTATTTAGTGTAATCTTTAATTCCCTTTGGTACTCTATACGTTTCCACTATGTTTGTCTTATGTTTTGCAAGATCACTTTCTGTTACTACCGTAGCTGATAAAAATTTAGAGGAATCATTAGTAGCTCAAAAAGTTGCATTTGTTACTTGCATTAGTTTCTTTGGGCTGCTATAAGAAAGTACCACAAACTGAATAACCGAAAACAACAAAAATTTATCATCTCACAGTTCTGGAAGCTAGAAGTGTAAATCAAGATGTCACGAGGGCCATGCGCCCTCTGCAGCCTGCAGGGTAGGAGTCTGTCCTTGCCTCGTCATAGCTTCTGGTGGCCCCAAGAGTTCCTTGGCTTGTGGCAGTATCACTGCAGTCTGGCCTCTGTCTTCTGAGAGCCTTCTTCTCTCTGCGTGCACCTGTACCGTCACAGCACATCCCATCCCGCTGTCCCTCTACTCTTCTTATAAAGATATCAGTCATAAGAGATTCAGGGCCCATCCTTTTCTATGACCTCATCTTAACTAATTACATTTGCAATGACTTATTTCCAAATAAGGGCACGTTCTGTGGTTCTGGGGGACAGGATTTCAACAAATATTTTGTAGGGGAAACAATCCAACTCATATCTCTACTTAACAGCAAAAAGGAGGGAGCTGTCAATACACACAAAGACCTGGAGGATGCTGAGTGAAAGAGACCAGTTTCAGAAGGTTACCTATTGCATTCTTTCATGTAGATGACATTCTCAGAAAGACTGCACTGCACTAATAGAGAACAAATCAGTAGTGGCCAAGGGACAGAAGTAAGGGGAAAGGGTGACTTCAAAGGGGCAGCACAGAGGATAGTTTTTCGGGGTGACAGAATCATTCTGCAGCCTGATTGTGGTGGCGGTCACATGAATCTATACCTGTGTTTAAATTCAGAGAACTGGATACTAAGAAAAGTGGGTTTTACTGTATGAAAATTCAAGAAATAAAATTAAAACAAGCCACAAATTAGAGCGCTCTTGGACCTTGAGATTGTACACACAGAGTTTTGATGGGCTGAGACCCATCCAAATATTTAGACTAAAATAATCCTGTGTTGTTTCTGCCTCATAAAATCAGCCCCAAGCAGAATGAAATGATTCTGACATATTCCTGGCTTTACTTGTATAGCCCTTGATTTGATAGTTTTTTCCCCTATTGAGAACTGTAACGTGATATTGTTTACTTATCACATACTTCACAAATGGATGATTATAGAGTCAATCCTACAAAACCATAGCATTTCTTTTTTAAAAAAAAAAAAAAGAGAAATGATGAGACTGAGCAATTTTATATAATTAATATAAATCAGATGTGGATTCTGTTGCTCTAGACAAATTTGTACTGACCTGATCCTTCCATTCCTATAAGAATTGTTGACTGTAGTACTACCCCATGATCATGTTACTCTATTGATCATACTGTAAAATACTCAACACATAAGAGTTTCCTTCATTCACCAAAATTCACTGAGCCCCAACAATGTGCCAATATATGTGCATGTACATAGTAACAGTAGTAATAATAATAAACATCTAGAATAGCTGGGTTTATTTGTTGCTCCTACTGTACATCCGTTGTAGGCTGACTAGCTGGCTAGGGACTCTCTCCCATGTCATCCTCTCTCCAGGGCCCAGTCTGCCAATCACCTTGGCCAAGAAAATTGGGACAAGTTTGAGCATCTCAGGTGGGCCCGTGTGGGATGTGCCACGCAAAAAAGATTGGCTGCAAAGGCGAATGGCTAAGAATGGCCTTTGGACTCACACTGTCTGGGTTTGAGTCTCTGCTCAATCATTATGACACTCGGACACTAATTTAACCTCATTGTGCCTTCATTTCTTCATCTGTATAATAGGGATAATCGGAATGACTACTTCACAGAGTTGCAAAGATCCAGTGAATCAATGCTCAGCAAATTAGTATGTTCTATGCTAGTCTTTGCCATTATCTTGAAAGTGATGTAGACTATTTAATGGTTTTAAATAGAGAGTGACATAATTTCTTTTCATTGTTTTAAAAAAAACTCATTCTAGCTTTGTTATAGAATATGGAGTAGGGGCAGGACAGTGGCTCTCAGAGAAACTGAATTTGCTGTCCTTGATATATACTGGGGTGGTAGGGGAGTTGGGGGCATCTAGCATGAATTTCAAGTTTCTGCCTCCATTAATCAAGGCAGCTACTGAAATGCTGAGGTCAGGCTCTGTGGATCATCCAAACAGGGGTACCCAGTATACATGTGGCACTAGGGTTAGGGGAAAAGTCCAGGCTGTGGACAGCAACATGGGGCAGTCACGAGAGACCCTGCTGCTTTTCTCATTTGGAGACATCTAACCTCTGCATGTTGGAATTAGACAGACCTGATTCAAATCCCAGCTCCACTACCTATTCACCCAGTTTTGGAAGAGTCCCTTAACTTCTCTAAATGTCACTTCCCTCATCAGTAAAACCAGATAATATAGAACCCATCTGATGCTCCCATTGCCGAGTGAGTGTATAAAATGCACAGGGTAGGACGTGCAGCACATGGTCCTTCACTATCCGCAATTAGTATAACATTAATAACTTTCCCGAAGTGTTGACAGGCATTTCTCATTAGGAGATTGTGTGACACCATCAAAATCAAAAAAAGAAAGGTAACTTTGAGAAGTTGTGCCAACATGTGCTGAATTCTTAGCTGTGTGGTAGGTCTAGCATGAGCATTTCAAGCCTGTTAGCTCCCCATTTGCCTGTCCCCGCCCCACAGTTCTCCCACCTCACCCCACTTCCCTTCACGGAGGCAACAAAGATGGTCTGTCTGAGTTCCACCATTGTGCCCCACCAGCTATGCCACGGCTTTCTTTTAGAGGAACGTGTGTTTCAACTACCTCTGGCCACTAGAATATGCAGAGGCAGAAGGTAGGAAGCCAAAGGGCAGTCTCAAGAGTAACCCAAAAAGATGACAGTGACGGGAATCGTCTAGGAAGAAAGAGAAGGTCATGCAATGGCAGGACAATGCAATAGAGACATGGGAAGGTGGCTCTCTGGAGCAGAGGGCATATGGCAAGATCTTTACTCAAACAGCCCTCTTTATGATACCACATAAGCGTAAACGCCCACAGAGAGGGGAACAATGGCAAACAGTGATGGTCACCATTTGTAACATGCCCTGCTCCATGGAACCAAGGATGGTGAGCAAATAATAAACACAAAATATAACAGCCTGGCATGGTGACCAGGCTGCCAGGCATCCACGTGGAAAAGCAAACACACAATCTAAACCTCCAGTAGAGCCGTGTGCTAGGACAGGATGGGGCAGAAAAATGGGAACATATTCATTATTTATTTATTATTGCCACAGCTCTTGGCCATATCCCTGTTACCTTGGAAAATTTTTCCTTAAGTGATGTCTCCAAGTTAAGCTTCACTTGTTAGGACTCCAACTAAGCAGAATTGCCACCTGCTAACCTGTAGCAGTGAAATGGGAAATTACTAGGTCAAAGGTCCAAGTTGAAGTCCCAAAGACTTTTCAGTGGAGCAATAGACACAATGTCTCCTTTTGCATGAAAAGAATGTTTCCACATGGAAATGTGTTCCTTTTTCATCCTCTCCTTAACAGAATAGTTCCCTCTTCCCTCCTTAACACAGAATAGTTTCCAGCTACAATGACTGAGTAAAGCCCACAACAAGGGCAGTGCTTTCCTGCCCTCATGCCTCTGTATGAAACATCCTTTTCCTTCACATTGAAAGCCTTCCAGATACACTAGGAATGACTTCAGGGGACCCCAGAGTCTCTGCGAGGAGTTGCAGAACCAAGAATAAAAGTAGCAATTGTATTGAGGAGAGGTGTTGGGAGCATGGAGATTAAGAAGCAATGAAATATGAATTTTTTTTTCTTTTTTAGGAATCCAGGAGAATATTAGTTGAACAGATATTTGCAATACAATGTGTTAAGAGCCAAAAGTTAGATGAAATGAGGTGATTTAGACCTAAAGAAGAAGAATCCACACATTTTGGAGGCTAGAAATTTCTAGAAAGGTTTCACATAGGAGGTAATATTTGAACTTCATCTTAAAGGTCAAGTAGGATTTATCAAGGCAGCCAAGATGTGGAGGTTTTTTCCAGTCCATACAGAATTTTCCAATTTTTGATGCCAGAAATGTTTTTTTAAAGGCATCCATATGCTCATTACAAGACATAAAATACAAAGTAACCAAAAAAATTTAAAATAAAAGAAAAAATACCAGTCAAATGAGGAAAAAAGATAATATAGTTAGTAATGTAAGTATCAGAAAAAAATAAATTGAGATGAGAAATGTCATAAGAGACAGAGGAGAATATTTTATTAATAAAAGATGTGGGCCAGGCATGGTGGCTCATGCCCGTAATCCTAGCACATTGGAAGGCTGAGACGGGAGAATCACTTGAGGCCAGGAGTTGGTGAACAGCCTGAGCAAGAAAGCAAGGCCCATCTCTACAAAAAATAGAAAAATTAGCTGGGTGTGGTGGTATGCCCTTATAGTCCCAGCTACTTGGGAGGCTGAGGCAAGAGGATCGTTTAAGTCCAGGAGTTCGAGGCTGCAGTGAGCTATGACGTATGATGACACCACTGCATTCTAGCCCAGGCAATAGAGCAAGACTCTGTCTCAAAAAAAAAAAAAAAAGGGGTTCCATTAAGAAGCTCTAGAAGTCATGAAAACTTATCTACCAAACAACACAGGGCTTTAAAATAAATACACCAAAACCATTTAGAATTTCAAGGAGAAAGTGACACAATTCTTGCTCAGAGATTCACAGATCAAAAGAAAACTATAGAAGGATTTCAATGATGACAATTAATTAACAAGTCCAATCAAACAGATATGTTCATCTATATACATGTACATATGTAAATATATAGACATAGATATGTATGTCTGCATGTACATGTATATTTGTACCCAGAAGATACACATCCTGTAAAAATAAGACGTAACCTAAACTTTTGTACCCCCACAATATGCTGAAATAATAATTAAAAAAAAAGAAATGTACATATCAAAAAAAAATAAGTTTATCAAAAACTTCAGTGTGTTTACTAGGCCATAAAATCTCAATAAATTCCAAAAGATGTCAACATTTTAAAAGGTACATGGAAGAATTAATATGCTACTTTTAGAAATTATTAACAAATAGATAGAGGGCCAAAAAATAAAAGTAAATAACAACACTACAAAACTATCCATTTGGGTATTTAAAATAGTTCTCCAAATAACTCTTGGGTTAAATAGAAATTCAAAACCAAGATTATGATCTGTTTAGAAATGAGCAACTAGAATACTGCACATCTAAATTACAGAACCTAGTGGTTCTCTGAGGAAAATTTACAACTTTAAATGCTTGTATTAGAAAAGGTGGAAGATTGAAAATAAATGAGCTAAAGGTTCAGCTCAGGAAGTTGGAAAATAACAACAAAAACAACAATAAAAAAATCTGAAGAAAGCAAAAAGAAAGAATGAATAAATATAAAAGCAGAAATAAATGAAATAGAAAACAAAAGAAAAATAGAAGTCTGCAGCAATAAAACTAAAAGCTAGCTCTGTAAAAAGCACAATAAAATAAACAAACTTCTGGCAAGAGTGATCAGGAAATAAAGAGAGTACAAATAACACTTTTAAGAATGATAAAGAGGGTGTAACTGCACATGGGGGAAAGCTTTATACTATACATAAATTTATATCAATAAATCTGAAAATCTAGATTAAATGGCTTATTATTAAGGATTTTTAAATTACCAAAGTAAATTCGAAAACAGTTTAGAAAAGTCAAAGGAAAATAAAAAAATAAAAAGTCAGCAAATATCTAACCCTCCCATATCACCAGATCCAGATAGTTTTATAGATGAGTTCTACCAGTGTTCTCACAATAGTTAATCTGTAGCTTATTGTGACTATTTTAGAACACTGGAAACGACGGAAAGTTTTCCAAATCATTCTCAAAGAGAAACATAAAACTGATATAAAAACCAAGCTATACTTTATCAGAAATAAAGACCCTCAAAAGAACAGACTAATACATTGACATAAATGCCAACAATTCTAACAAATAGGTAGGTGATTTTAATTTAGAAGTGTCTTAACCCAATAATACAACAGGACCACGTAGGATTTTCTCAGGAATGGTGTGATGATTCATCATTAGGATTTCTGAAATAAACACTTTCATTAAAAAAAAAAGAGAAACACTATATGTTTAAAATCTTGTTAAATATCTTCCTAAATTTCCAAGAAAAATTCACAGCAAACTAGAAACAGATTTTATTTTATCTGATAAAGAGTATTTAGCAGAAATCTACTACATACATACATTTTAGAGTGACACACTATAAGCATTCCAATTAAAATAAAGGATTAGATTAAAATGTTTATTATCATTGTCAATATTCAACATTGTTCTAGATATTCTAAGCCACTACACTGAGTTAAACAAAAACAAAACAAAACAAAACAAAAAAACTGAAGGGAATTAAAACTGTAAAGAAAGCCACAAATTGTCATTAATTGCATGTGTTATAATTCTTTACCTAAGAAAACCTGCTAAAATCAACTTAATTTTTCTAATTAGTAAGAAAGTTATTAAAGTTCCCAATTGCAAACAAAAATCAAGAGCTCTTCTAAACACTAAAAAGAATTTATTTACAATGGAGGAAAAAATCTCCATTATGATAATATGTGATACAAAATAGCTGGTTATAAATGTAACAAAACAAGTACAAAATGTAAGAAAAAATACACAAATTTATTGAAGTACATTAAAAAAAATTTAAATAAGTTAAAATACACACCATGTTACTTGATTGGAGGAGCATACATTAATCTATTGTCTCAATGCAATCCCACTAAGAATCCCAAAGTGATGTTTTAATAAAACTGAATAAACTGCTTGTAAAATTTATCTGGAGAAGATGAGAATACATGCAAAAGAAAAAAGAAATCCTGGTGTTGGGGATGGGGGCAGATAAGAATAGGTAAGGGTATTTGCTATCCTAGACATTAGCATTAGAATTTACAGGAAGCTGTGGTGATTTAAAGAAGTTGGTTCTGGTAAAGAGATGAATGAGTGGAACAGAACAGAGAATACCAAAACAGATCATGCACATATGGAAAGCTTGGTTATGACAATAAGAAAATTCACTCTTCAGTGGTAGGGAAGAATGAGAAGTATTTTCCCACATTAGACCATAAACAAAACTAAATTATAGATTGATTTTCTAAAAAACATAAAAATCAAAACCATGAACATATTAGAAAATTTAAAATTGTTTCCATAATAGAAAGAATGAACACTGAAATGATAATTGAATGCAATAACAGAATTCACTCCCTTTAAAATGTAAGTATCTGTGAGCTGGAAGATACTATAAGCTTAATTAAGATATTGATGGCAAACTGGGGGAAAAATACAACTTAAATGACAACACAAGGTGTTACTATCAAAGTGTCAGGCACTGTTGGTTAGTTAACTCAAAAGTCCTTATAAATAAATTTCTTTTGACTTCTCCTGCCTCCATTCCAGGCATTATAAACTTCCTTACAGATGCTGGGAAGGCTTTATCTTTCTGAGAAAAAGGACAGATGCCACCAGCACTGCTACTTTATGATCAAGAGGAAAAAGCCCAGAGACTTAGAGAACCCAGTGTTGACAATACAGAGCCACAGAGCAAATGCCAACAGCCTCCTACCTCTAGGCTTCTTGCTGTTTAAGAAAAATAAGCACTTATTTGTTTATGTCCCTGTTCCTTGCAGAAGGCAATTCCAAATAATAAGGTCCAAATAATAACTCCAAATAATAAGGTCCAAATAATAACTCCAAATAATAAGGTCAGAATAGGTAATTTAGAGAAAAAGAGGAACAAATAAACAAATTACATTAAACTTAGAAGAATAAATTTGTTAGAAAGGACAAATTACAACAGTGAGGTGGCATTTTTCAGCCTTCAGATTGGCAAAAGTGGAGTGGGAGAGAGAGAGAGAAAGACAATCCCACTGCAGCCAGAGGGAAGGGAATTATTATCATTATAATTACCGCGTGCCATTCTGAAAGTCAATTTTTCAGTATCAGTTAATCAAAATTTTAGATGTGTCTTCCCTTTGACCCAGCATTTCCACTTCCTAGACAATATCTTACATTTAAAATACGTTTTGTGTGTGTGCCCAAAGATACATGTTCAAAGAGGATCACTACTGGATAGTTTGTAATATCAAAAAAGTAAAAATGCTTTTCATGAGCATCATTAAAGAAATGGCTCCATGAATAATCACATGCAGCAATTAAAAAGAATAAGAGTGCACGCTTGAAACTCTGACTCCGGGGGACAGGGGGTGGGGCATGGGCAATATACATAACCTGAACTTTTGTACCCCCATAATAAGCTGAAATAAAAAAAAAAAGAAAAAGAAAGCTACTTGTACAAGTATAAAAAAAGTTACAGTAAGCTAAGGTTAAAAAAAAAAAAAAGAATAAGAGCAATTACAGGTACTGATATAGAAAAATGGCCAAGATGTATTGCTTTAAAATAAAATAAAATTTCAGACAAGTTAGCACTCAGTATATAATTTCTGAATGAATAACAGTGAATTTCTAGTTGAATGAATGAATGACCCCAATTTTGTTTAATAAGCAACAAAATCATAAATATATCTTTGCAAAAGCTCAGAGAACAGTCTTGGAGGATGGACACCAAGTCATTAAAAATGGATACATCTAGGGAGAATTATAATGAACTGGTTGGGGTGGGAGGTGAGATGGAGCTTTCTGTTTTTATACTTCTACTTCATTTTTTGGATAAACGTATTTATTTGGGAGATTTAAACAATAACTATATGCAGAATCTGCCTTGCCTGTTCAGCAATTGGGAATTAGTACTTCAATGCATCTGGAGACAGACTCGGGAATACCAACATAAAGTTCACATTGGAGCAAAATATTGTCTACTGTTCCAGGAATCCAGGATCTAGACTTCAGGGGACTGGGCCCACTTTAGAGAGGCCATTTGAAACGCATTAAAAAGAAGTTCAAGCAGTGTCAAAGCCAAAACACCTAGCATCAAGCAATCCTGTTTCTTCGAATGATAACGCAGCCCAAGACTTGCATAATAATCAGAGAATCCAGCATGCACCTCCGGCTGCTGACACATATGCAACAGGACTCATTAATAGCCATGGTTGAAAGACTGAAACTGATTACAGTTGTTAAATGCAGATGATCATGAGATAGACACCCACCATGTTCATTTCCAAAGTCTCCTTGCCAAAGGAGTTGAGCTCACTTTGGTCACTGGTCTCCAAAAATAGCCTCTATCCCTTCTTCCCACCAATGAGCAATGCCTCCCAGCATTCACACCCTAATATAGAACAGCTTCCTCCTCCCAAATTTGCCCTGGCCCTGGGATTTACTCTGGACCAAAAGAATACTGCAGAAGTGACACAGGTCCAAGGTTAGGTCACAGAGAGCTTTCAAGGCTAGGTCTAGCCTTATAGCTTTCACGGGGTCTTCTGGAATGCCCTTCTTCTTGGAACTCAGCTGCCTTGTCAAGGGGCAATGTCTCTGAGACCACGATGCTATGAAAATCCCAAGCCATGTGGAGAGGACACATCTAGGAGCGTCAGGGGACAGCTCCCAAGTGATAGCAGCACCTGTCAGCAGAGGGAGCCCAGGCAAGTCTTCAAGAGCCGCCCTCTCACCGTAAGTGCTTCAGAGACACAAATGAGAACTGCCCAGCTCCCCAGCTACCAAATTAATCCACAGAATGGTGAAAAATAATAATAATGTTATTATTTTAATCCACTAAGTTTTGGGATGATTCATATATAGCAATAGATAACTAGAGCAATCATTCATTTTCCAATAAAAAAATGTCCCTGTAGGAGGAACTAATGAAAGTTATGCTGTAAAAGTACAGGGAAACCCCCATGCTTCTTGTCAAGACTCAGTAAATAGCTTATATTTAATGCTTATTGCTTGTCTGTTTATATGCTTAATGTCATAAATTGTATTAGCTCAGAGGTAGATGGTATTAATAGCCTTATTTTATAGGTGAAGAAACTAAGGTTTCAGAGAGTCAAAGTAACTTGTTCAAGATCACACAGCTAGTAAACAGTGGAACCAGCACATTCACACACTCACTTATTCTCCCAGGAAACACTTAGTAGAGTGTCTTTAAGATCAGATACCCATAAAATGGCACTAAGCTCTTTGAATTCAAAATAGCTATTAATCCCTGAAGATCCTGATTTCCAGAATTCCAGTGGTGGAACCATAGTTCACTGACTTCCTAATAATGGCATTAATAAAGCACAAATACAAGGAAAGACTTCAGAGTTAATGCAACTAATTTCCTGGGTATCTAAAACATGCCACTCTGGGTCCTAGATGCTGAGAAGAAAGAGATGAAAATGCCACAGTTTCTTCCTTCAAAAACATCACAGTCCACGGGCAGAAGAGAAACAGGAGAAAGAAAAATCACAGAACAGTGTGATACATGCACTCATGCACTCACTGAAATCTTTATGAAATGTTCTAAGAGCAGATTGGAGAAAGCCTACATTGTTTGAGTATATCAATTATCTCAACCTATTTCCACATAAATGCAGATCCTTCCATGTGAAATTCTTAGGACCACAAGTATTTTGTTCAACCTAGAAGTGGTTGGTGGTGCCTTGTGTAAGTCCAAAAATTTAAGCTAAAGCTTTAAGACTCCTTGAGGTGACCTTTTCTTCAACAAAAGGCAACCTCAACCAAGCCACTTTCCTGCCCACTGGAAAAGGACATGCTCTGCAGCTGGACTCGCCATATGACAGAAAGTCCAAAATGTCAAGGAGCCATTGACTTGCATGTTTGTGCCAATACTTTGCAAATATGGTTTCTTGTAGTGGTGGGGCTGGGCTCAGCCCCAAAGTGCCAGATGGTACTGAGTACTCAAGAAGAAAGCCATCTGCAGTACAACTCCTTCTACGGCCGTTACAATTTGTACTGATTATAAGCTTCTATCAGAATGTCTTTAGGACTCTTATCTACAGATAATCCAAACTCTTCATTACAGTTCTGGGTTTAAGACTATACTGTCAGCTATAAGAATGGGAGGAACACATCGAATGAATCTTTCCACACCACCCATGGAGGCAGGTCCTAATTTGCATTATACCAGCTTCACTGGACTAGAAGACAATTTAGACCCACCTGTGAAGGCTAATTTAATGACACCAGGAGCTATATGACGTTGTCCTTGGCTTTGAATTAAATTTGAAGGAATAAAATATTAGAAGAATTAAATGCAAATTTCATTTGGCAAACTATGATACTCTTCTCTCTCAGATGGAAAGCCTGGTTAACCACAGATGGCCCATGGACTGGGTCTGGCACCACCGGCTCACCCAAGTGTAATATTTGGGTGCTGCCTGCAACAATAAAAACTGTGTATCATTTATTTGATCCAAGCGGTAAGGATGTGTAATGCCATCTAAGAGGATGTTTTGTAGGTGATTAAATTCTTTTCTGAATCAATTTTGGCCCCAGTAGATTGATACTTTATTTCTTCACAGTGCTCAAGACATTAAGTTACTCATAAAATGTGTTAATGATCCATTTAAAAAAATGCCCTTTATGGAAAAAAAATCACTTTTCTATTCCAGAAAACTGACATTACATTATCTTTACTATTATGATATGATAGCATCTGAAAACCATTTACATAGAAGCACTGGCTAGGCTGGAAGTTACATGATGACCAAACAATTTTTTGATATCGGGAGTAAAATAAAATATGAAAGTTATTTAATTTAACCTATCACAACACTCTCTAGGGGAATAGTCAAGATACCATACTGACTTCAAAAATCCATCCTACGTGAGGAAGTTTCTGAACCATAGTAGATTGTTTCTCAAAAATGCCCAAAGGATTCCTAAACTGATCCCAAATTTCTACTGCAATAACCAAAGCTCTCTGCCAGCTATTTGCAACAAAGGGCTTCCCAGAAACATTTTTAAGGACATTTATGTCAAAGGGATTTAAGGAATTGTGAGCAGGAACTTTACCTGGCCTATCTCTATCACACTCCATCATGCTCCGGCGAGTACTGGGGCAAAAGCTCTGCACAGATGATCACGGGTGCCTTATGTTCTTGTAAGAAGAGGTCCAGCAAAAGGAACATTTTGGTTCCCATTGATCAACACATCATGGGCAGTATAACCCAACCATATCATTCTGGACTTATCTACTGTCTTACAAGACAAAATATCCTAAAATAAAAGTGTACCACATATGGTTTCTTCTCTGCCAATACTTTCTTCCTTCTAACCACCAGTGTTAACAAAGGGACTGGACCTGCCTTAAAACTGAGTCCAATGCCATAGAAAGCTCCAAGCATTGACTTGCTTTTGTGATCATCACTTTAACAATGAAATTAGATGTTCTTCCAAGAAAGGCATGTCAAGGACAGCAAATCCTGTATACAGCCTTGTATAGTTGACCTAGACTCTTACTCCAACAATTTGTCATGGGCAAAAAAGTGAAGAGCAATATTCACTGGGCACTACAGTGAGGCCCCTGTATTTTTATAAACACTAGAATATAACACAATACCCTATGGTCCAGAAAAAAAAAAATAGACCACACAAATTACTCAAAGAGCAGTCTCCTGCATGCCAGAAATCAACGATCAGTGATTCGATGATGATGCTGAACAAAAGGAGAGAGAGGATGTTTCTATTTTCCTGATAACTCTTCATACCTCCTGAGAAACTACTACTAATTACCCTAAAGGTATAAAATTATGGGAATGTTCTAAAACAAAAACAGGGGAAGGGAGTATCAAATGGATAATTTCATATTTTATCTGAGTGTGAATTTATGACTCCCTTTGTCTTTCAAAGAGTCACTAGTAGAAGGGCAAATCGTCTTCTTTTGTGAGATTTCCCTTGTTTTCTATATGATGTCTTGATAAAACTATATATATCCTCCCAAACAGCTACATAAATAATAAAGTGATGCACTCTCTACATTCCATAAAGACATTATCTTTGTTCCAAGAAGTTAATCTTCAGCGATCTGTTTTTAAAGGATCAATACCAAAGAGGGTATAGAGAGAGTTCTGGATTTACATATGTCAGATACTTTAATTTCAAAGGCTTTTTGTGCAGGGTTGGTTCCTGTACTGCAGCCAGTCATTAGGTGGCAGTGACGGCTACCTGACAACTTCAAAATGAGGAAGTACCTAAAGTTGCCAGACCCCCTTATCCAAAGGCCAAATTTCACAGTGCCAAGGCCAAATTTGGTTTCATTTTATTTATGTAGAACAGTGACACCTAGTGGCAGGGAAGGCAAATCACAAAAGAGAATTCTCTGGTGGCACCTCCCACCCCTCTTTGGGATTAGTGAAAAAAGTGACCCAAAAAGGGCTTAACTCTTTTCTCAGCTGAGCACTGGCCTTATTTTTGAAAGTATTCAGTGATTCGTGGTTAAGGGCCATTTCAGTGGGCTAGACCTATTCTAACTTCTCTGGGAAAGAGGCAAACCCAGTTATAGCGCTCTAGGGTGGGAGGGTCTAAGAAAAGACTTAGGCACTGGTGTTCTAAAGATAGAGCATAAGCAAATAGGGCCAGCACAGCTCCTAAATAGCCAACTAAGGACACTGGAGGATGATCCAAATGCTCTGGAGTAAAAGGCAGGCTGAGGAAATTTCACCAGTAACGGGAAGATGGAAGAGTGAACTGCAAATATGACTCACAATCATCTTCTCATTGGTTTTCTGCCATTAGATTGCGAGTTCCGTAAGAGCTGAAACTATTATCTGTTCCTTTTATTAGAACCAGCTACATACGTCTGACAAATGGCAGGTGCACAGTAAATGTTGAATGAAAGAGAAAGAGAGAGCAATAAAGAGAATGAATCAGGTCAGATAAGTACTTCGGGGAAGGCGGCATAAGATAAGAAGTCTGCACTGTACTTCCACTAATGCTAAGACAGCTTTTAGCAGACTTGATGGAGTTAAATAATAGCAGTGGTAGTTGATATCCACTGAATACTTACAATACACTATTCAAACTTATTCCTTTATTAGTATTCCCATTTAGCATCTGGGAAGCCAAAGCACACTTACACAGCTCGGGAGCTGCAGAGCTGGGATTCCAACCCAAGGCCACCTCGTTCCATTATCCCTGCTCTTTTTTTTTTATTTCAGCATATTACAGGGGTACACATGTTTAGGTTACATATATTGCCTTTGCCCCACCCGACTCAGAGCTTCAAGCATGTCCATCCCCCAGACGGTGTGCACAGCACCCATTAGGTGTGAATATACCCATCCCCTCCTCCCCCCTCCCACCTGCCCGACACCCGACGAACGTTACTACCATATGTGCACATAAGTGTTGATTCCTGCTCTTAACCACTATGCTAAGCAGTCTCTCTTCAATCAAAGTGGTTATTTAAGTTCGAAGAAAAGTATTTCATTTACCACAGGAATTTTTTTAAAGAGTGAAAACTATTAGTGCATTGAAAATATGATTTGCACATAGTTCTTCAATGATTCGGTTACATACCAGGAAGTCTACCCTTACACGGACCTCACAATGGTCCTAGTTGGAATATTTACATATCCCTTCAGAGGGCCAGAGGTAGTCCCTGAGCCCTCCCCTCCCCTCAAGACATTTTGTTTTTATAACTTCTGCATATTTGACAATTTGACACAAGAAATCTCTTTTTTCCTCTGCTCTGCCCATCAGGGGTTTTTCTTTTTCTTTTTTTTTTTTTTTTTTTTGAGACAGAGTCTTGCTTTGTTGCCCAGGCTGAAGTGCAATAGTATCATCAGAGCGCCCTGTAGCCTTGAACTCCTGAGCTCAAGTGATCCTCCTCCTACCTCAGCCTCCCAAGTAGCTGGGAGTATAAGCGCGTCACCATGCACCATGCCCAGCTATTTTTTTTTTTTTTTTTTTTTAGCTTTTGAAAAGACAGGGTCTCATTATGTTGCTCAGGCTGGTCTCGAACTCTTGGCTTCAAGTGATCCTCTCACTCAGCCTCCCAAAGTGCTAGGATTACACACATGAGCCACTGTGCCTGGCCCCCACCAGTCTCTTTCAGTATAAGATTCTATCACTTCTTAAGAGTTGCTGGAAAATATCTGGAAAGTGATCTTTGTCATTTTCTTCATACATTACTAAATCAGCAAAAACTACTTCCCCTGAGGCCATATACAACCCCCTGTTCCCTACCTCCAGCCTTGGCCATTCAGAATGAGAATAAAGTAGGGTAGGAGCACAGGTTCACCTCGGGGTCCTCATGTGTCTCACCTGAACTTGAATGAGCTGGGTGGCACCCAGTGAGTTTTCTGATCCAACAACATTTTGCTGCAGAAATATCTTTGCTGGCCAAAATAAGGTCAGTTATTACATTCAAGAAGGAAATCTGGTATCAACTAAGCTCCATGAGAAATCCTCTGTGAACTAGAGATTGGAAAATCAACCGTGACTGATGTCAACCCAAAATGGCCTGAGAAGTTTTGGGGACAAGAAGGGCCCCAAGAGGGAAGATGAGCCTAAAACCACATGACAACTCCTCCTTAAATGCCCTTTCTCGTTATTATTAATATATCCAATGTCACAGATGAAAAACAGCCGTTAAATACATTTGCGGGGGGCACCTGGAGACCGTATCAATAGTCGTGAAGTCAGCCTATAATTTGTGTAGGCTCCCTTTAATCTGAATTCTTGCCACCTTGGGTTTTCTGTTCCTCACATCCTTTATTCAAGAATTACGCAAGGTTATATTCTGGGTCTATTGTAATTTAGCATTTATAGTCCATAGTGCCTCTGGGACTAGATTACCTCCCTGCATGATATTGTTTTTCATTTCCACGCTGACAAACACACCATTTCAACTGTCACTTAAGCAGCCAGTTCAAGCTCTGCTGTTATTTCAGCCTCATATTGTCAAACAGGTGGATTTATAAATGTGTTACCTGAAGGAAACATTCCCCCAAATAGCAAAAAGTGTAGACTGTTATTTATTTATAATTATTTGTTAGATTTGTAAAAATGTTCCTGTTGCTAGAAAGCCTCTGGCTAAATACAAATTAAAACACTTTTGAATGTAGCAAAATCAGCAGTGGCATCATTTTAATTACCCATTGGGGGATGCCAGGCAGCAGAGATATATTTATTTCTTTCCCTCCTTGTTTAATATAACTGCCTGCTTAGGGACAGGAACCTCCTGTGTACGTGTCTACAACACGGACTGCCCGGCCACCTAATCCATTTTCATGTGATTTAGGCATCCATTGGGGCCCCTGGTTATGGAACTGTGATCCAAAGGGAGACAAAAGGCATGGTAGAAATTTACCCCTTCCTAATAACACCTTGATTTTTTTCGTGGGTGGAGGGGGTGCATGGTGATGGTATTTAATGTTCTTCCATTTTGTAGGCTTGGTAGGAAAGTATCTCAGGATGGCCACCTCCCAGCCCAGAGTTGACCAGGCTCTTCCCTCTTCTGCTCTGGATACAGCTCTGATTTCTGCTGCCCACCCCTCTAGAATACCCTTGATTTCTGTCCATTTCCAAGTGTGGTATCCTGTCTTCCTTTCCATCCCTCAGCCTCCTTGATATTTTTCCACTAAGTTCACTGGTGCCAGCATCAATTTCTGTTGCTTGCAATCAAGAAGACTGACTTTATATACAAAGGGTTAAAAATAATACGAAAACAAGAAACAATGTAAAAAATCAGTGTGGATCAACTTTTGGTAAAAGAGAGAAGATGCAGACCTGTTTCCAATCCCAATCAGCCTTAGGCAAACTGTAGAACCACACTTTCCTTTATTGAAAAGAGGTAGCACAGAATGGCCACTAAAGTCAGGTCTCTGCCCTCAGACCTGATTTTCACTTCTGACCTTTCTGTTTGCTGAACCTGAGCAAGTTCCTTAACCTCTCCATGCCTCAGTTTCCTCAACTGTCAAATGGGATTGCTGTGAGGGGGCTGCTGTGAAGGATGTGTAAAGCACTTCAGCACTTTTCTCTGTCCATGGCACGGCGCTTAATCAACATTAGCCAACTTGGTTTTTTCAGCATCTGTCAACTAAGGAATAATAATATCCCCACTCACTCACAGAGTTATTTTCAGGATGAAATGTGCGAGACAATACTTTGAAATATATAAAGAGTCTACAAGTATGAAACCAGAAAAAATAGAGAAGCCGGCCTCTGGCTCATGCACAGAACTGAACTGGCTCATATAGCAAGGCAATGTTTGTTCAGCGATTCCTCTGGTAGGAGATGTTTAGCAAAGCAGTTGGGAGTTTTGGTGTTCAAACAAAGAAGGGGGAAGGAAAGCTGCCCTAGAGACCAAGAGGCATATTTTAGGAAAGACTCTCTTTTTAAAAATTAATTGATGATGATACAGTTTAGACATTCAAGTATAAAGAATAATATAATGAAAACCAACACACCTATCACTCAGCTGAAGAAATAAAACCTTGCTAATGATGATGGAACCACTTGCATAGTTCCTCCTTCAAGTTCCTTTCTTTCTCCTCTAATTTCTCATATGTGTTCATCCCTAAACAGTACGTAACTATATACATATGTATATAAAATATTGGTTTGCATATTTTTGAATTATAATATAAATGGTGGCATACTGCATGGATTCTTACACAGCTTGCTTTTCTTTTTTTTTTTTTTTTTTCAAAACTTGATTCTTTTAATTCCCGGTTAAGAAACTTTGGACAAGTTTTTTTAAACATGAATTTCATTATACATTCAAGTACCCACCTTCTAAAGTTAAAGAAGTTCATTCATATGATGTAACTTAGAATAGTACATTTAATAAAGACTCATTAAATGTTACT
>CM052448.1:15068095-15147724 GCA_028533085.1 Varecia variegata | reverse complement strand
GTGGCTGAGTAGAACTCCATGGTATATATATACCACATTTTATTTTATATATATGCATATATTTCATACATATACCACATTTTATCAATCCACTCACGTATTTCTTAATTAAATATCAGCTCTGCTGTTTGCTAGTTCCCTAGCTGCAAGCACTTTCCTCACCTGTTAACCCGGAGGATAATTTCACAGAAGTGTGTCACGAAGACTAAACGAGACACAACTCACGGATCAATCTGGCACACAGTAAGACAGATTTACTCTTGAAAGAGAGTCCTGCAGACTAGTTTAAAAATAACATTGTTTATTATAAGGCAGAAATCAGAATATGCTCAACGTAGCATCATCAGTGATTTTTATCTTAAGAACTTCATTTTGGTACTTTATATTTGATCGCGTCCTCCAGTAAATACTTTTCACCAAGGTAGAAACAAGAAGCTTGCTTTTTTTGTGAAGACACATTTTTATTGTTTATTACATCAACAATAAACAGTAAGTTTAAAAGACAGAAAAATCTTCAAAGAGATTTGGGGAACTATGGTTTATTATGACCTGTCAGTAAATGTCGTGGCCCCCCGAGCTCCACCTGGATTTTGTCAGCATATGTGGTGGACACCTGCAGGTGTGCAACCAGGGTACAGGTGGTGGTCACCCTATGCTTATTGCTTGAACAGAGGACATGCAAAGTCGGAGACTATATGGGGCTGTTCCCATACTTGCCAGGGCAGGAAGAAAGCCAGTTTGTAGCACTGTGTGGCTTTCTGTGTGGCTCCAAGAAAGAGGCTGAGAAAGTAGCTACATTAAACCCCAGTGGCTTTCTGATTATTGGGTCTGGTGTCTTCTCTCTCCAGAGTTTCCAATTTCTGGTTCTAGCCTCTTGAGAAGTCTGGCTCTCTTTCTTATTAAGTTCCCTTTTATATCTTTGAACCCACATAATAAAGTTCCCTTTCATTTTTTTTTCATAGCTGAGTTTGAATGATCTTCTGTTACTTGCAAATAAAGGCACGCCAATGAATGCAGCTTTTCTCTAAGCTTGGAGGTAACACTGTGGATCATAACTGTCTTGAAAATGGCACATTCTGGAAGGCTTGAAAAGGGCAGACATGTCTGTGCTTTATAAAGAGATAAACCCACTCATGGAAATTATGTACCATGGAAGCTATTAAAATCACCCCTGAAATCACTAATAATATCACCCCACCCTTCAGCCAGGGATCATCCTATCCCTCCAACTTGCCTATTCAACAACTTGTATGATCTCACCAGGACACTTTGTCATTGGTTCCTATGACATCTTCCCTTTCCTTTAGTGATTCCCTCTCTACATGCATTTGGTCCGTGGTCCTTATTTTTACAATATCCTTGACAACATCCTTTCCACCCTACCCCTTTCTCATTTTGCTACACCCACCAGGGAAAACTCTAGCCCAGAATGATCCACGCCATCCCCTATTTTTGTGCGTCATAAACTGCATTGTGTCTGCTCCCCACCCCCCAAATTCGTATGTTGAATTCCTAATCTCTAGTACCTCAGAATGTGACTGTATTTGAAGACAGGGATTTTAAAGAGGTAATCAAGGTTACATGAGGTCATTGGGGTGGGTCCTAAGCCAATATGACCGGTGTCTTTATTAGAAGAGATTAGGACACAGACATGCACAGAGGAAAGACCACATGAAGACAAGGAGAGCAGATAGTCTTCTACAACCCAAGGAGAGAAGCCCTCAGAAGAAACCAACCCTGATCACACCTTGACCTTGGACTTCTAGCCTCCAGAACTGTTAGAAAATAAATTTCTGTCATTTAAGCCCCACAATCTGTTGTTTTGTTATGGCAGTCCTGGCAAACTAAATACACTATGCGTTCACCTGAGCATCTGAAAGTTGCTGGAGAAAAGCTACACAACCAGGCAAAAATGGTTTCACTACACATTTATGATCAGCAACCCTAACTGGACCCTTGGCATTGCCTAGGAATCCTCTACCATGCCCTAGACAACTTCCATTCCCACTCTCCTCAATGACAATTTCTAATCTTTTCCAATCTTTTCAAATCTCTAAATGACTTCCACTCTACTTCCCAGTCCTCTCAGTGGTGATCTTAACTCTACTTCACACTCAAAAAAGAAAAGGAAAAAAACCTTCAACCTCTGACCCCCACACCTACAATCTTACTTGTCTTACCTGCATGTGTTTCTTTTTCTCCACAACTCCCTCCTAAGACCCTAAAGACTTTACAGGGCAAAGGACTTTTGGTGAAGTATCAGGACATCATCTGTCACCACTATTGCATAAGAGGCCTACTCTTTAGAGACTCTTCTAAAACATCAAAGTATGAAACTCATTTACCACCTACAGGTGGCAGAATGCACTAGAAGAAATGGCAGCATCATGCCAGAGCTCTGTATCCAGAGACCAAACTCTAGAGTGGCCCTGCAGACTATACCATTATCATCCGGGATGTCTAGAACCTGAGGAAGGTGAACACCCATGACAGTCTCATTTTCACACTGGTTGCTGCACACAATGCTCTTGAGTGGCTTCCTAAAGGTGAAAAGTTCTGGGTTATCATGAATACCAATGTGGAGCCTCCAGTAGTAGTCTCAGGACCTAGTGGTGGCCCACAACAGCATGTACAGTGGCTCCTACCAGACAATCAAGATATGAGACCCTTGGACTCTCAACTGCTTCCATGTCCTACAGAAGTCCAGCATCAGGACATGGTGGTTACTCCATTGCCATCACAAACCATTGCACTATCTGTGCAACCAGGAGAACCTCAATGTATTAGCTTTCCAGGCCTGCCACAACCAAGCACCACAATCTGGTGACTTACAGCAACAGAAACTTATTCTCTCACTGTTTTAGAGTCTAGAAGTACAAAATCAAGGTGTCGGCAGGGTCATCCTCTGAAGGCTCTAGTGGAAGGTATTTCCTTGACTCCTCCTAACTTCTGGTGGTTTCTAGCAATCCTTGGCTTATAGATGCATCACTGTAATCTTTGCCTCCATTGTCACATGGCATTCACCCTGTGTGTCCCTGCTGCCTTTGTGTCTTCATATAGCATTACTCTGTGTGTGTCTCTGTGTCCAAATTTCCCTCTTACAATGACACCAATCATCGGATTAGCACCCACCCTCATACAATATGACCTCATCTTCACTTGATTGCCTCTGCAAAGACCCTATTTCCAAAGAAGGCCACATTCACAGGTTCTGGGGGTTAGGACTTCAACAAATCTTTTTGGGAGACATAATTCAGCCCATAACACTCATCCATATGTGAAACATCAAACACAAGGAGCAGGTGCAGAACTGATGGCCACCTGGGCACCATGTATGACCTGACAGTCATCTTCATGCCAGAGCAGACCAAAGCCTTCAGTACGTTGTACTACTGATGCCTTAAAGCCTGGAAAATAAACAGCACAATCTGCACACAAGACCCTCATGTGGCAACTGGGAGGGTACTATGCTGGCAGTGTCCCCCATCTGGCTCTATTCAGGAGCCATAGATAGGACATGGAAGGATAAGATTTGCTCACAGAGTATCCAAGTCCGGCCTTGGTTCTCCCACTATGTGTCCTGAGTCTGTCTGAGCCAGGCCACCTCATCAGCAGGCCTCCCTGTTTTTATACCTTCCCTGCAGGGACATGTGGATGAGGTGGGGCCCTCTAATCCCAAGCTCAGTGAGGTGCACCCACACTCAGCCTTGTTTCTCCCAGAGCTGCCAAGACAACACCAAGTGACATGCACTTGCTGCCAGGCACAATACTTGCTCAGTCCACGCTTGTCCTCCCACCCCCAAAAGACTTCATATCATTTCACTGAAGTGTTCTACTGTTTTTAGACTGCATATAAATTTCATTATTTTCTGACTTAAATTAAAATGAAAAGGGAAAAATAAGTAAATATATAAAAAAAACAGTGGTCCTGGAGAAGACTTCTTGAAAGTCTTATAAGTCCAATAAATAATACATCATGTTAAATGATTAAAGGATAATTAAGATGGGGAAGAGTTGCATAATGAACTGCATACCTCGTCCCTGCCATCCCTTTTACCTGTGGCTCTTCCTCCTTTTGGACAGACAAGCAGTCATTATCTCAGGAAAGGGGCAGCAAAAACAGAGAGAAGTAAGTCTTTCTCTTGCTTTTGTCTTTGAGACATTTAGACCTTTGTATTTCAGGCGGCTAAACCCTGAGGGAAATCAGGAAGTGGAAAATACCATGTGGAAGAGTATCCTTGAATAGAAAGAATTCCCTGGGCTAAAGAAATCTGCTCCTGGAATGGCATACATATCACCATTTGGCACAAATTTCTAGGAAGGCTTCCTAAACATAGCAGGGACAAAACGAACTGTAAAGAGGAAACTGGAGCCTGAATTGCAAGTCCCTTTCTAAGAAAGCAGCATGTTGTTATCAAAAGTAGTTCTGGGAGATGCCATCCACTCAGCTTCTCCCTGTAACCCACCACCACCGCCATATGGAGGAACAAGTGCTGGAAATACTACAATGGACCTCCCTAACCCAGTGGTTCTCAGCAGAGGGCAACTTTGTCCCCAGTCCACCCTAGAGGACATTTGGTAAAGCCTGGAGACATTTTTGTTTGTCACAACTGGGAAGACCGTTTATCATCAAAAGGCCAAGAGGTTATCCCCTCAAAAGGAAGTCTAGAAGTAGGTGTGGTCTAACTGTGGTCCCCTCCAAATCCATATGTCGAAATTATCACCCCCAAGGTGATGGTACTAAGAGGTGGGGCCTTTGGGAGGTGATTAGGTCATGGAGGTAGAGCCCTCATAAAGGGGATTAATGCCCTTATAAAAGAGGCTCCAGGGAGATCCCTCACCCCTTTCACTATTAGAGAAAAGAGTGAAAAGCAGGCCCTCACCAGATAGCAAATCTGCTGGCACCTTGACCTTGGACTTTCGAGCCTCCAGAATTGTGAGAAATATATTTCTGTTGTTTACAAGCCACCCAGTTTATGGAGTTTTGTTATAGAAGCCCAAACAGACTAAGACAATAGGCTTCCCAGAACAGTCCCTCACCTACAGAAGCTCCAAGACCTAGACATATCTGTGTATCACAGGAGGGTGAAAAACAAGACAAGGAGACCCAGAAAGCCAGTCTACGAGGCATCCAATTCATCAAACCAGAGTTTGAAATCTCAAATATGCAAAGCTCCTCAGCTGTGACTGCCAAGAAGTGAGAGAGCCTTTTCTGAAAGCAATTACAAAAGAAGAAAGCATATTGAAAAGATTGATAGATTTGATCACATACAAATTTTAAAAATCTATAATATAATTAATAGCTTTAAAAAGAAAATGACAGTAGAGGAAAAAATTGTTTGCAACATCTCAGACAGGTGCAGAGCTAGGAGTATTACTATGCCAAAAGTTCTTATAACTCAATAAGATGAAAACACCTTAGAAAAATAGGCAAAGGACATGAGTAGAGCTCCCCCCCCTACAATACAAATGTCATAATCAGATAGGTAATAACAGATTTAGCATCACTAAAAAATCCAAAGGTGAAAATTATAATGTCAAAGTCTGCTAGTAAGTCTACACCATGATAGGAGCTTTCTGGGGGACAAAAAGACAACATGTATCAAAACCCTAAAATGTGTAAACTCTTCATTGATCAATTTCACTCATTTGAATTGATCCTAAGAACCAACCATGAGGCAGAAAAATGAATTTAAAAAACAGTAAAAAAAAAAAAAAATCCATGTCACACAAACAAGGAACAAAGTCAAAGAGGTGTCCTAACTTGTCCAAGTTCCTTCAGCTGCGAAGTAGCAAAATGGCATTTGAACTCAGGTTTGCCTTGCTCAGAGGCCCCAGGCAGACACGTCAGTAATCAGTGGTTGAGAGACGACACAGGTGCTCAGTAAGCAACTGTCCATCAGTCAAACTCAGGGCCTTGGCCATCTCTCCATCTGTATATGACATAAAAATCATCGTGAACTGGTGTAATGGGACAATGGTACATTTCTAGGAATCTAAGCATTCGTAAGAGAAGAAAAAATACTTTAAATACTTCCCTTTCAAAGGGCATTTTGTCAGCGCTCCAGGCCAGGATCAGACACATCAATGAATGTCAAATCCCTCTGCCTCTCTATTCTCCTACAAAAGGCCAACCCATAGCGTGACTGAAAAACATCTCTCCCATTACTAAGGAGCTATTGTCTTAGGAATGACAAAGCACTTCCTTCCAGAGCATCCCCCAGCACCTGTCTAGTGGAGTTGAAATTTCACCTAGGACCACAGTGCTGTGAACGATTGCTGAATTCCGTGGATTAATGACCGTAGAACCACCAGCACAAAACGAATGGCCCCCCATTTTTGCAGACAGCAGCAAATCTGACAATCCCACTGAATTAGGGAAGAATGGGCACAAGACTTCCAGGGGGAAATCTGTGATCTCTTAGTGCTTTTCATCTGTGGAAAGCTGCCTTTCTGCAGACCAGTCACGTGTCAATAGAAACCGCACAGGGCTGTGGTGGGATCATGAGATGTCACCTGGGGAACCTTGCCTTGAATGTCATAGGAGAGGGAAGGCATAGACTGCAGTGAGTTGATGAAATAAAAACCTTTGTGTGTAATATATTGTATGTGTATGTGTGTGTATTTATTCTAGTTCCTCCCAGCCTTTTAGGTTGCAGGCTCTAAGGCCCCTACCAGTAGATCCAAAATACCATGTTTTTCAAGCCCAGTGTTCCTGGGAAGAGGCTGATGGTATGTCTAGCCAAGAGCTAGAAATTGGGTGACGCTGGGAAAATCCTTTCTGATTTCCTTTCTCTTCTGCCTCAGTTTCCCTGACTCCCTGACTCTACAGAATCTGGGGTCCTGCATGGAACCCCAACCTATGTGCCTGGCAAGTTCACACCTTTCACAGTTCTTTGAAATAAACCTTCTCACAGGAAGCTTGAGCTCTACCTTCTCTGTCCTATCTCTGAATCTATCCCCCTTGTCTTCAGGTATCACTGCTACTAAGAACATCTCTGCATGTGAAAGGACAAAGTAGGAATGAAAATAGAAAGAAATTGAGATTGAACTGAATGATCAAACATGATATTAAGAGCTTTTTAACAGTGTTACATGGTGACTAAATGCAGATGCCCAGATGGTTTCTTTTCCCACTTGGTTTTATTTTCTAACATTCTCAATTCTTTATCAAAGATCTTCAGAGAAGCACTGTTTACTCCTGTCTCTGGCTATAGAACTGACATATCTCATGGGAAATGAGTGTGCTCTCCTTGGCCAGCAAGAAAATAAATGACATATTAAGCCCAAAAAAGATGTTTTGCCACCTTAGTGACACTTTAGACTTGTACGGTGTCTTAGTCTTACTTGGGCTGCTATAAAAATATGATAAACTGAGTAACTTTTAAACAACAGATATTTATTGCTCAAAGTTCTGGAAGCTAGGGAGCCCAAGATCAAGGTGGTGGCAGATTCAGTGTTTGGTGTGGGCCTACTTGCTGATTTACAGATGGTGCCTTCCAGCTGTGTCTTCACCTGGTGGAAGGGAAGAACCCTGGTCCTTTCAGCCCCTTACAAGGGCACTAACCCAGCTCATGAGGGCTCCACTCTTATGATCTAATCACCTCCTAAGGGCCCCACCTCCTTATACCATCACATTGGGGATTAGGTTTCAACATATGAATGGGGAGGGGGGTGGACAGATTCAATACACAGCATACAGCATTTGCTTTGCGGTTTCCAAAATTGTTTACAAACATTAGGTTCTATGTCCCTCACACCACTTCATCTAGAGCCACATTTACTGTTGAAGAAACTTTGGCTGGGAGAAGTAGACTGACTTCCTCCAAGACGGTGGTGAATGTCAAGGCAAGGGTTTTATGTGGCCCAAGTTTCAGGCGTGTGCTGAACAGTACACACTAATTCCTGCCTTCGAGGACCATATGGTCTAATTGTAAAAAAAAAAAAAACTACTGTGAACCTCAACAAGCAAAACTGTATCTAGATCTCCAGCAACAGAGGTACAGCTAAGTAAATGATGGTTCATCCACATATAATGAATCACCAGTGTAGACAATAAAAATGAGGCTGCATAAATAGAGTTATTTACTTAAAATATATCCTCTATATGCTGATAAATTAAAACAAAATAGGGTGCAGAACAGATTATAAAATATGATCCCATTTTCATCAAAAGAAAAAAAGCAAAGGCTTATATATACACAGCCCAGGCTTTTGGCTGCCATGTTATACTTCCTCTCTTCTGTGCACAGTTCATCCTGTTATCTGATCCTTTAGTGACACAGTGAGCAAAACCACAGCCCATGGGCCAAATCTGCCTTGCTGCCTATTTTTGTAAATAAAATGTTTGTTTGGAAAACGAACATGCTCATTCATTTACATATTTTACGCTACAACAGCAAAACTGAGTAGCTACAACAGAGGTTGTATGACCCTCAATAACTAGAATATTTACCATCTGGCTCTTTACAGAAAAAGTTTGTCAACCTCTATACGAATCTATCCAGGAATCTGGGGCTACTGATATTCTGAAACCACAGCCATCCTAACTGAGCACTCACTAGGTGCCAGTCCGTGCAAGCACTTTGCAAACATCTTTCATTTTATTCTCACAACGGACGTATGGGGCAGGTACTGTTATTAACCTTGCTTCACAGTTGTGGAAACCGAGGCTGGAGAAGGTTAAGTAACCTGCTAAGGCCATGCCACTGGTAAAGGAAGGAGCTAAGACTTGGAGCTTTGAAATGAAATGCCTCTTGTTATGATTTCAATATTTGTCTCCTCCTAAACTCATGTTGAAATTTCATCCCCAATGTGGCGGTACTGAGAGGTGGGGTCTTCAAGACCTGACTGGATCATGAGGGCTCTGCCTTCATAAATGTATTAATCCATTCATGGGTTGATGGATTGTCACAGGAGTAAGACTGATGGCTTTATAAGAAGCAGAAGAGAGACCTCTTACCCTGTGATGCCCTACATCACCTTGGGATTCTGGGGAGAGTCCCCACCAAAAAGAAGGCCATCACCAGGTGCAGCCTCCCACCTTGGACTTCTCAGGGTCCATGACATAAAGAAATAAATTCATTTTCGGTGGGGCGCAGTGGCTCACGCCTGTAATCCTAGCACGCTGGGAGGCCGAGGCAGGCAGATCGCGCGAGGTCAGGAGTTCCAGACCAGCCTGAGCAAGAGCAAGACCCCGTCTCTACTAAAAATAGAAAGAAATTATCTGGCCAACTAAAATATATATAGAAAAGAATTAGCCAGGCATGGTGGTGCATGCCTGTAGTCCCAGCTACTCGGGAGGCTGAGGCAGGAGGATTGCTTAAGCCCAGGAGTTTGAGGTTGCTGTGAGCTAGGCTGATGCCACGGCACTCACTCCAGCCCGGGCAACAGAGTGAGACTCTGTCTCAAAAAAAAAAAAAAAGAAAGAAAGAAATTCATTTTCTTTATAAATTACCTAGTTTCAGGTATTCTGTGATAAGCAACAGAAAGCGGACAAAGACGCCTCTGAAAGCAACATCAGAGATTCACAGTCTAAGTTCTGATTCTCGTTCTGTTCTAGCCTCTTAGAATCATAAATAGAGACATCCTAACCTTATCTCTACCTGAAGTCCTGCAATTCTGCCACTACCTCTACCTTTGGACATAAATGATGAATAATACTAATCAGATCAGATGTCAGTAGGAACAATGTGGCACAGCCAGGGAAAACCTCGACTCCGGATGGATGTTGAAGATACAGATGACAAAAGTATCTATCGCCTCTGGAGTAGTCAGCCTGTCGATGGAAGCTTTCAGAAGGGGTATGAGGAGGACCACTGTCTGCGTCTTGGCTCTGAAGGATCTTAGAAGACAGAGAAGTAGGAGAAAGGCAGTCTGGGATGAAGGTATAGGTACGCCAAAGCTATAGTCAGAAATGGTCTCATGGTAAATCACAGCACACGTTTGGCCTTTCGGTGTAAGTCATGACCAAGCATTTCATATTGGCATGAATATTACTTTATAATAAATCCCTTACATTTTATGTCTCCTCTATATTAAAATTAGGTTATTACATTGATTTTTAATTATACATGTGGATTGGTTACATTATCTAAGAATTTCATTTCAGGAAGTCCTACAAAATACTGATATAAAAAGGGGATGTTGGGCCAAATGGATGTTGAGAACCATTAGCTTCATAAACTCAGGGAGCAATGGGAAGTTCCAGGAGACTGGAGCCAGGTGGAGGGTTGGAGATAGGAGCTACCAGGGGCCGAGCTGAGTGAGATATGAAAGAAATAGATAATGTGAAAATCCTTGGGCACAACTTGACCATGAAGATAATGAAGCTGAATCTTCAGTCAGCCCCTCCCATGCTTGGCGCTCACCCAAGGTCCTAGGGACAGCCCAAGAATGTGTTCAGATAGTCATATGTTTGCTTGTCTTTAAAATATGATATTTTTATTTTCTTTTTGGTTAACAAGGGCCCCCAACATTGTATACAGAGGGCACTCTAAACCCTGGGCCTAACCCTGCTGGCATGAAATTCATGCTTTAATGATGGAGAACATGAGGGTGTGATTAAGCAAAGAAATGACACCACCCCTAGAAAAATAACTGGACATTCATCTTCCCCCAAAGGCAAACTTCTTGATTCCTATTTCCCATTCCATAGCAGGGAATCAGGCCACTCTGTTCAGACTTGCTTTCTGCACACCCCACATGTGAACAGAGACACGTCACTGCATGGCCACTGTTGCCCACCCATCATCAGATTCAATCCAGCAAATCCAGCAAGTCTAACTCCCCCAAGCACAATTCATTCACAGAACAAATGAACCATTCCTGGCATAGATGTGCCAAGGCTAGCCCTTACACTAACCCTAGTGTGAGGATACACCTTATATTTCTCATACCTTCCTGAATTTGTGGTCCTATTATCTCAGGAAGGTGCCACTCTATTAGTAATCACTGCAAATGCATTCACTCACTCTACCACCATTTACTGCACTATCCCCATACTCCAGATCTTGCAGAAGATGCCTGAGAGATGGGGTAACATAGTTGTTGGGATTTTGCTCTACCACTTACTATGTGAACTTGTACAAGACATTTGGCCAAACTTATTCTACTTTAAGTCCAAACTTATCCTACTATAAAATAGGCACAATGACAGCATTGAGTATCTGATATTTCTGCCTGTCCCACAAATCCTTCTCTTTCTAGTTTAATTCTCCACTATATTCCAAAATTATTTTTATTGAAATATAGATCCCATACAATAAAATTCACTCTTCTTAAGCGTTCAGCTTGATGAGTTTTGGCAACTGTGTACGTTCATGTAATTTCCACTGAAAATAAGATACAGAACACTTCCATCACCCCCTTAATGTCCCTTGCAGACCAATTCCCTGCCCCCAGAAACAACTACTTCTGACTTCTATCACCATAGATAAATATTAATATTATCATATGCAACCATCTTTTTGTGCCTGACTTCATTTGCTCGACATAATGTTTCTGAGTTACATCAACACTGTTGTGACTACCAGTTGTTTGTCTTGTTGTAGTTGTTGTTGTTGTTGTTGATGATGGATATTTGGGTTGTTTCCAGGTTTGGGCTATTGTGAATAAAGCTGCTATGAGCATTTGTGTGCAAGTCTTTTTGTGGACACAAGATTACATTCCTCTTGCGTAAATAAGGGAATTTCTGGAATGGGATTTCTGGGTCATCGGATTAATGGATGTTTAACTTCATAAGAAGTTAACAAACAGTTCTCCAAAGTGGTTATACCACTTGACACTTCTCCCAGCAAGCAATGTAATGGTCCAGCCAGTTGATCCACATCCTAACAACTTGCTTTTCCAATTTTTCGGTTAGTTTGTTTTTGCCATTTTAGTGGATGTGGAATGGTATCTCATTGTGGTTTTAATTTACATTTCCTTAAAGACTAATGATATTGAATATCTTTTCCTCCACTTATTAGCCATACATATACCTTCGTTCTTAAGTGTCTGCTCAAGACTTCTGCCCATTTTAACGTGCTTGTGTATTCGTACTGTGGATATGTAAGCATTCTTTATATATTCTGGACATGAGCCTTTTGTCAGATAGAGGTACTATGAATACTGTTTATCTAGTCTCTGGGCTGAGCCATATATGTAACCACACCTACCCTCAGGAGTTTTCAATTACAGGAACCAATAAAATCCTCTTTTTAAAAGGTCAATTGGACTGAGTCTCTGGACTCTGTCCCTTGCAAGTGGAAATCCTGATTAACACACTAAGAAATACCTACCTCACAGGGCAGATGTGAGGATTAAATGAGAATGAATGAGATAATGCGTGGAAAGTCTTTAACACAGTATCCAGCACATAATAAATGGGTCTTCTGTTGTTCTTACTAGTATTTTTTTTAAGTAGCTCTTTCTATTATCAAGGAAATAAAATATCTATAGGAGGGGAGAGGCAAGAAGTATCTGCAACTACAGAAATTTATAAGAAGAGCTCTTAATTGAACCTGGAACGGCATGTCAAATAAAATTTCCAACAAAAGATTAGAAGATTATTAGACAATAGTAAGACTTAAAAGGGAGATGACAGTAGATGTAGTTTCTAGGCATTAAGAAAGACATGGAAGAGGTCCAATGAGATTTAAATGCCTGTGGGCACTGAGGCAAAGCCACAGTGTGCAGTACAGGCTAGGACATGATGGGAGATGAGGCTAGGGATGTAGGTGAGATCAGATGACTGAACATCTTTGCCACAGAGAGTATTGTCCCTTGTCCTATAGACTTAGCTTCTCAAAGTGTAAGAAAGCCTCAGAGCTGCAACTTCAACCTGACCTGAGAGCTTGTTAGAAATACTAAATCAAAATCTGTATTTTAACAATATTCCATGTGATTCCTATGGAAAATAAAGTCTGAAAAACACTACTATAGACTGTTGCAGCCATCTGAGGCTGTTGAGCAGGGGAGTGATGTGATTGGATTTATAGGTTAGGAATTTCACTCTAGAGGCAACATGGGCAATGGGCTGGAGGAGGCGAGACCACAGGCAGAAAGATCAGTTAAGAGTAAGACGGAGTTAGATGCCCAATAGTCGGATTGCTGGATCGAATGGTAGGTCTACATACTGTTTTCCATAAAGGTTGTACTAGTTTACAGTCCCACCAGCAGTGTACAAGCATTCCCTTTTCATCGTAGCCACGCCAACATCTATTGGTTTTCGGTTTTTAAATAATGGTCCTTCTGATAGGGTAAGGTAGGTATCTCCTTGTGGTTTTAATTTTCATTTCCCTGATGATTAGTGATGAGAATTTTCTCATATGTTTGTTGGCCGTTTGTCTATCTTCTTTTGAAAAAACTCCGTTCATGTCTTTTGTCCACTTTTTAATGGGGTTATTTGTTTCTTGCTTGCTTTCTTGTTGTTGCTATATTTGCCTTTGGGGGCTTACTCATAAATTCCTTGCCCAGGCCGGCATCCAGAACAGCTTTACCTATATTCTCTTCTAGAATTTTTACGGTTTTAGGTCTTACATTTAAATCTTTAATACCTCTTGAGTTAATTTTTGTATATGGCAAGAGACAAGGATCCTGCTTTAGTCTCAGGACACCTGTACCCAAATGTTTATCACAGCACAATTCACAACTATGATGATATGGAATCAACCTAAGCGTCCATGGATTGATGAATGGATAAAGAAAATGTGGTACATACATTATCATGGAATACTATTCAGCCGTTAAAAAAGAATATACATCATGGAGTACTACTCAGCCATAAAAAGAAATGAAATAATGTCATTTGCAGCAACTTGGACAGAACTGGAGAACATTATCCTAAGTGAAGTATCTCAGGAATGGAAAAACAGATACCACATGTTCTCACTAGTAATTGGGAGCTAAATGATGGGTACATATGGTCTTAAGAGGTGTAAAAGACACTCAAAACTAAGAAGGGGGGAAGGTAGGAGGAGGGTAAGATATAAAAACTTATCTATCAGGTAAAATGTACACTATTTTAGTGACTGGCAAACTAAAAGTCCTGACTTCAGCATTATACAATTCAACCATGTAACAAAAACACTTGTGCCTCCTTGATCGTTTGAAATAAAAACTATTAAATAAAAAAAAGGAGTATGCTAGAATCAGATCTCCCTGAGCTTCAGAAGTTAGTGTCATTTCTGATAGAAAACAAACAACAACAACAACAAAAACTAAAAACTCTTTGAAATCCCAATTTACCTTGCAGGCATCCTGACAATATTGTCCTTCTAAGAACTTTCTGGGGACATTCACTAATATTACTAAACTCTACTAATATTAATCATTATAATATCAAGTCATTTGACATGTGACTAATAATGCCAGGCACTAGCAAGGGTACCCTCTGTATATTATTAAATATTTTCCATCCTCAAAACAACCTTGAAATAGCAACTATAACAGACGTGTTGTTGGCCTCCCCTGAATCCATTTCCCACCTAAACCCAAAAAGACGCTTGTTCTCAGTCAAGTGTTTTGACCAGGACTGACACCACCCTTGGCTATCTTACGAGCCATGGTGATTGGTTCAGGGAAGGTCATGTGATTCAGGGAAAGCCAATAACAAGTCAGAAAATGCCCAGGGTGTTTCTGAGAAAGAAGCTCCTATGGGAGATACCCAAAGAGATGTTCATCCTTTCTATGTAAGCCATGGTGGGAAAGCGGGAATATGTGTGGTCTAGAACCATGGAAGTCATTTTTCTACTACAGGAAAAGTCACCCTGAGGATAAAACTGGCACTGAGGGGAGAACAAAATTAGAAACTGACAGAGAAATGATACAACTACATTCCCAGTGGACAAAAGAAACCTCTGGATTGGATCAAGCCACATCTAAAATTACGTTTGAGCCTCAAATGATGCTGGGGTTAGGGGCGCCAACACCCCATGCTATAAAAAATCCACATATAACTTTTGATTCCCCCAAAACTTAACTACTAATAGCATACTGTTGACCAGAAACCTGACTGATAACAGTCAATTAACACATATTTTGCATATGCATTATATACTGTATTCTTATAATAAAGTGAGCTAGAGAAAAGAAAATGTTGTTACGAAAATCGAAAGGATGAGAAAACATATTTACTATCTATCTAGTGGAAGTGGAGCACCGTAAAGGTCTTCATTCTCGTCATCTTCACATTGAGTAGGCTGAGGAGGAGGAGAAAAAAGAAGGGTTGGTCTTGGTGTCTTGGGGTGGCAGGGGTGAAAGAGGCAGAGGAGGTGGAAGGGGAGACAAGAAAGGCCAGCACACTCAGTATAACTTTTATTTAAAAAAAATACACATATAAGTGGACGCAGGCAGTTCAGACCCATGTTGTTCAAGGGTCAACTGTAGTTACTTCTGAAATTTTCTGTTAAATAAACCAACTTTTTATTGTTACTTAAGCCTCAGTTCTGCACTTGCCACCAACAGTTTCCTGATTAATAGACTGCCATCATTTTCATTTTCCAAACTAAGAAGCTGAAGATTAAAGAGGATAAATTATCTGGTCACATAGCTGATATTGAAAGTCAAATCTGTCTCACTCAAACGTCCACGCTTTTTTCCTAAGTTTCGTTCCTTCTCAAACTTAAAAATGTTCAAATCAAAGCTAAAAAACATAAATGAGGAACTAAGAAAATTTAATTGAAAACTATATGATGCATAATTTATACAACCAGGGGGAAAAGCACAGCTTGAGAAAGTGAAATCTTTCCTATCTTTCATTTATGTACTTATTTAATTTTAACTTGCTAAGTCATTCAGGGAATATTTACTGAAAGCCTATATTATATGCTAGGCACTGCATTAGCACTATAAAAATGAGTAAAAGAAGGATTCTAAATGTGTACTCACCAAACAACAGAGCCTGAAAAGAATGAAGCAAAAACTGACAATGCTGAAAGGAGAAACCGGGGGCGTCAACACCCTACTTTCAGCAAATGACAGAACTACTAGACAGAAATCAGCAAAGACATAGAAGATCTGAACAACACAATGAACCCACAGCATCTAATTGGTACATATGTAACACTTCCCCCAACAACAGTAGAAATATACTTTTTTTCCAAGCACCATAAAATATTCACTAAGATAGATCATACCTTGGGACATAAAATAAACTTCAACAAATTTTAAAAATTGGAAATTATACAAACTATCTTCTCTGACCACAGTGGAACCACACTAAAAGGGAAAAACCTCTAAACATTTAGAAATTAAACACCACACTTTCTAAATAATTCATGAGTCCAAGAGGAAATCTTAAAGAAATCTTAAATATATAGAACTAAATGAAAACGAAAGTACACCATATCAAAAGATGCAAAACGCAGCTACAATAGTGCTGACAGGGAAATTTACAGCACCAAACAGTTATTTTAAAAAAGAGGAAAGATCTCAAATCAGTAATCTAAGCTTCTACCTCAAGAGACTAGAACAAAAAGAATAAAATACACCCAAACCAAGCAGAAGAAATAAGAGCAGAAATCAATGAAATTGAAAACAGAAAAAAATTGGGAAAAATCAATGAAACAAAAATCTGGTTCTTTGAAAAAAAATCAATAAATTTTATAAAATTATAGTGAAACTGACAAAAATAAAAAGAGAAGACACAAGTCACCAATATCAGGAATGAAACGGGGGATCAATATCACTATAGATCCTGGGGCCATTAAAAAGATAAAGAAAATACCACAAACAACTATAAATTTGTAAATTCAACAACTTAGAAGAAACCAACCAATTCCTCAAAACCCACAAACTAACAAAAGTCAAATATGAAACAAAATATTTGAAAAGTCCAATAAATGATGAGGAAATTGAACTCATAATTTAAAAATGCTTCCCCAAAAGAAATCTCCAGACCCAGATAATTTCATTGGAGAATTCCACCAAACATTTCAACAAGAATAAACATCAGTTGAACATTATCTCTTGCCAAATATAGAAAATGAGGAACCTCTTTTCAAATCTTTTTATGGGGTCAGTATTACCATGATATAAAAAATAGATAAAGACAATACACAAAAGAAAATACAGATCAATATTTCACACAAACTAGATACAAAAATCCTTAGTGAAATATTACCAAATCAAACAATGTATAAAGAGCATTATACACCATGATCAACTGGGATTTATTCCAGGCATGCAAAGCTGATTCAAAACTCAATCGATGCAATCCATCATATCAGTAGTCTAACGAAAAAAAATTGATGCTTCAAAGCCAATTGACAAAATCCAACACCATTCATGATGATAACTCTCAGCAAGTTAGGAACACGGCCAACTAAATCATCCTAATAAAGATAATCTACAAAAAACTATATAGCAAACATCACACTTAATGGTGAAATACTGTATATTTTCTCACTAATATCAGAAACAAGGCAGGATGTCCACTCTCACCACTCTTATTCAATACAGTACAAGGAAAAAGCTATATAAATTGGAAAGGAAGAAACAAAACTATCCTGATTTGCAGATGACATGCCTGTAGACATATATTACTACTCCCCAAAAAGTTCTAGAATAAATGTATCCAGCAAGGCTGTAGAATACAAAATAAACACAGAAAAACCAAGTGCCTGTCTGTATACTAACAGTGAACATGCAGAAGCTAAAATTAATAACGAAATCATTTATAAATACTCCAAAGAAAATAGTCATAAGCCTGAGCAACATAGCAAGACCCCATCTCCATAAAAAATAGAAAAATTAGCGAGGAGTGGTAGTGTATACCTGTAGTCCCAGCTACTTGAGAAGCTGAGGCAGAAAGATCTCCCAAGACCAGGAGTTTGAGGTTGCAGTGCACTATAACACCACACCATTGCACTCTAGCCCAGCTAACAGATAGACCTTTTGTCTCAAAAAAAAAAAAAAAAAGGGAAGTAGTTGTATACTTAACACATGTACAGGATCTATGGGCTGAAAGTTACAAAATACTAATAAAAGTAACCAAAGAAGGGCTAAATAAAGGAAAACAGACTGTGTTCAGGAACTGGAAGATTCAACTCAGTTAAAAATATACCTACATGATGAGTGCGATGTGCACTGTATGGGGAATGGACACGCTTGAAGCTCAGACTCGGGGGGATGGGAGGGGCATGGGCAATATATTTAACCAGAACTTTTGTACCCCCCATAATAAGCTGAAATAAAAAAAAAAATGTCTCTCCAAATTGATCTATACATTTCATGTATTCCTATCAAAATCTGCACAAGGTTTTTGAGAAGTAGACAAACATATTCTAAAATTTATATAGCAAAGCACATGCCCTAGAATGTTTAAAACAATCTTGAAAAAGAAAAAATAAACTGAGAGGAATCACTTACTTTAAGGCCTATTATATAGCTACAGTAATAAAGATAGTGTGGTATTGGTAAGAGGATAAACACATAAATCAATGGAACAGAAAACAGAACCTGGGAACAAGACTCACACATATTTTTGACAAAAATGTGAAAGCAACTCAAAGAAGAAAAACACAGCCTTTTTAATAAATAATGTTTGGGCAATTGGACAATTTGCATAGGTAAAAAAAATTAAACATAAACTAAAACGTTAAACCTTATGGAAAAGTTAACTCAAAATGGATTGTGTACTTGAATGTAAAACATACAATTATAACACTTTTAGAACAAAAATAGAAGAAAATGTTCAGGATCTAGGCTAGGAAAAGAATTTTTAGACTTGACACCAAAAGCATGATCCATAAAAGAAAAATTTTGGTAACCATTACCTCATCTAAAGTAGAAACTTTGGCTATGCAAGAGACTCTAATAAAAGGATAAAAAAAAAAGCTACAGATTAGAAGAAAATATTTGCAAATCGAACGTATGATAAAAGACTGGCATCTAGAATAAAGAACTCTCAAAACTCAACAGTAAAAATCAAACGATACAAAGAGAAAATATGCACAAGACATGAACACACTGACGAAGCTACACCAACAGCAAATAAGCACATGAAGAGATGTTCCACAGTGTTAGCCATTAGGGAGAGGCAAACTAAGGCCACAACAAGATATTACACACCTGTCTGAGTGGCTACTATTGAAAATAGTGACAACTCCAAGGCTGGTGAGATTACAGAAAACCTGGGTCACTCAGATATTGCCAGTAAAATAGTATTCTGGAAAAGTGTGGTATTTTCTTAGAAAAGTAGGGAATTATATCGAGTAAAAAAGATAAAACCAAAAGGTTACATACCTTATGAATCCATCTATATAACATTCTTTTTTTTTTGAGACAGAGTCTCACTCTGTTGCCCGGGCTAGGGTGAGTGCCATGGCGTCAGCCTAGCTCACAGGAACCTCAAACTCCTGGACTCAAGCAATCCTCCTTCCTCAGCCTCCCTAGTAGCTAGGACTACAGGCATGTGCCACCATGCCCGGCTAATTTTTTTTCTATATATATTTTTAGGTGTCCATATAATTTCTTTCTAGTTTTAGTAGAGACAGGGTCTCGCTCTTGCTCAGGCTGGTCTCGAACTCCTGAGCTCAAACAATCCACCCGCCTCAGCCTCCCAGAGTGCTAGGATTACAGGCGTGACCCACCGCACCCGGCCTATATAACATTCTTGAAATGACGAAATTATAGAAATGGAGACTAGGTTAGTAGTAATTGCGAGAGATTAGACTGGCATGGGGGTGTTGGGAGGGAAGTGGGTATGGCTATAAAAGGCAACATGACAGAAACTCTTCTATATCCTCACGGTGGTGGTAGACTCAAGAATCTATGCATGTGAGAGAACTGCACAGAACTGAATATTCATGCACACGCATACATACATGAATAAGTATAAGTAAAACTGGGAACATCTGAATAAAATCAGAGGATTGTATCTATGTCAATATCCTGGTTGTGACATTACACTATAGTTTTGCAATATGTTACCATAAGGGATACATGCCATCTCTCTGTATATGAACTTGCCATTATTTCAAAATAAAAAGTTCAATTCAAAAAAATGAGTAAGAGCAGTCAGCACTCTATAAAAGCTGATAGAAGCTGAAGAAGACCAACAAATAAATATAAAGTTGAGTGTGATCACTATTATAGTATAAGTGCATACAGCTGACACGGGGATTCTGTAGATGTGATTGTTACCTGGATGGAGTATTAGGAGAGAATCCGCAGTGAAAATGGCCACTGAGCTGGCACTTCATGAGTAGGGGACTTGGATGAAAACTGAAGGTGTGTGAATTAGACTAATATCCTTCCTCCTTGCAGACACACACACACACACACACACACACACACATGCCCACACACCCACACTCACATACATAGAGTAAGAACTGACCAGAGAAAAACCAAAATGGTGGACATTTGCTTCTGTGCTGAATCCAGAAAGGGGTGTCATCTACTTGCCAATACTTTGAGAGACGTACACAGTGTACATTACAGAGGTAAGTACACGGGAGTAATGACCATAAACAACTTCCTTTCTTCAAAGTATTGGTGACAAGAAGTAATTTGAGCGAAATCGAACAGAATTTCATAATGACCTTCTTAGAGAAACAAAGTCGGGCACAGCCCCAGTTCAAGCAAGAGCCAGCAGCATCAAGAAGGGGGACTGTTCCACTCCTCCCACTGTGAAAGTTGCAGATACCAAGGTGAAATCACTTTTTCTCAGACCCAAACAAATTAAAGCCAGGAAACTACAAGGCAGGGAGCTCATGCTTGCATGTCTGAGATAATGACTGTCTCAGGGACTTTCTAATATAACCCCACAAGACATTCCTTCTTTAGGACTGCAGCAGTTCAGATAAGATGCCTTCGAAAGATCACCTGCCCAGTAACAGCATCTCCACCAATGAACCGATGCCAACTCTGGCTTTGAGCACCTGAAACCAACGACCTCGGTTTCCAAGCAGCTCATGTGAACTTCTCCTTTTGCCAATAAAACTTCCTTTTAGCCTCCCCTGTTCAGGTGCATATATGGCTTGCCATAGCTATGCATCTTGGATTGTAATCTTTTTTTTACTTTTGAATACATTCATTATATTAGGAGATAGTTTATCCTGATTATTTTTTTATGCTGACATCACTTGTGCTAGCAATCAACCAAACAGACACAAGCTCTGGAGTTGTAACAAACTTGGAGAAGGAGCTGATAGACCTGCTTTGGTCCCAAGCCCCTGGGGACCCCCTCTGAGTTTCTGGCATCCTTGACCTGCTGATGCCAACCCAGGTCATCCTCCTCTCCAACTCGAGAAAATTCTGTAATAACAATAATAGCAACTAACAATTACTAAGTACAAACATCAAGTGTTAACCAATGGATTAAGCTCCTTAAACACATTATCTCACTTCATCACACAGCAATCTTACAAGATTGAAGATAAGGATCCCAGTGTCATAAGGGACCAACCCCTAGAAAAATGTTGTGCAATTTTAGGGCCTAATAACAAGCTGAGATATGGCTGTCCACATTCAAGGATAAATTTAAAAGAGAACAAACACCACCTCCACCACCACAGGAGGCTTATGAAAAGAACTTGTAACTTGGAAAAAGGATTTAAACATAGCACACGACTAGCAGAGGAGGATCATGTTTTCAAGAAAAATTGCTCAGGAAATTTTAGATACCATCTGCTTTTCACTCTCAAGGAAATCATAGAAAACACAGACTCTGTAAAATAAGAGGGAATAATGAGGCAATTTACTGAGGGGAAAAAAGAGAAGGCTGACAGAGTTAAGGCATTAATTCAAGGAAAGAAAGAAATGATTTATGGAATTAAAACATCAAAGGTGGTAGAGAGCTGAATTGACAATACAGGAAATTTCATCACCTTGTTGAGCAAAATAAATTTAAGAAGCTCTTTCTGGTTGCCAAAGAAAAATGAAAAAAGAAATTTGCTTTTATTTAGAAATTGCTTTTATGGTGGTTTCTATAGATTATATATTGATGATGGTCATGGATATTACAAACTAGAAATCCCAAAGAACACAGAAGCAAGGGAATATAAAATGCATTCGCATTAATATGGCTACAACCAGCATTATGACATTTAAATCTCATGTCACTATCTATGAGGCAGATATCACTTTATACCAATTCTACAGATGAGGAAACTGAGGCATTGAGAGGTTAGTCACTTGCTAAGGGTTATGTCATCTGTAATAACCTCAGGGGACGGAGGTGGAATTTACACCCAAAGGCTAGTGGGCCTCTTTGGATGAGAGAGAGGAAGGGAAAGAGTGAAAAGAAACAGGAACTAAAAATGGAAAATGAAGAGACTCATTTATTACTGAAGGAAAAAGTGAAAATAAAGCACATGTAGACACTTTGATGTTTTTAGTTCTGCCCAAGGGGTGGGGACCCTGATCACATGCAAAGAAACAAAAAGTGAACTGTTCCCAATCTCCTCTATCTCTGTACTGGGTGTCAGAAACAATGAAACAAAGTATCCAGTTTTGATGAAAAACAATTGTAACCCAGGAATTTTATATTCAGGCAAGTTGAAACTCCTTTGTTAAAGTCACCAAAAAGAAATCCTCTTACAGAAAAGGACCAAAGAAATGAAGTCCTCCTTTACCTCTCTTGAAAAACAAACAAAAATTCTTTAAGAAAAATTCAGTAAAATAAAGCATGAAATTTAAAATAATAATAACTGGAAAAAACTCATTTGTGGGACAGGCATATCACAAAAGGACCAAAGGATAAGAGGCAAGTGATGAAAACATTTCATATTAGGTTCTCCTAATTCCAGCATCTAGCACAATGCATAGCAAGGAAAAGAATAAGTGATCAAGAAATGTCTGCTCCATCGTATTTATTAACGATGATGTGATGGAGGAATTCTCATTGAAGTCAAGAACAAGAGAGAGAAATTGTCTCAGTTTTTACTTAACATCATCCTGGAAATTGTAGGCAATGTGAAAATATAAGATGGGGCGATATTGTATAAATATTAAGCAGGAAGAGGCATCTGTATCATTATTTGTGGATCATATAGTAGCATTTAGAAATCCAAGAGAAGCCGCTGCAAACTTCTTACAATCATTCAATACAGAGTACAGGCACTATATATATAATATGTGTGTGTGTATATATATATACACATACTCTCATATATATACATTTTATATATTTTATATTTAAAACAAGCTGGGATATGTATATAATATATATTACATAGATATATATAAAAATTTACAAGCTAATAGCTTCCTTACATGGCAATAATATCCAGTTTAAAAATACAATATGTGGTTCTCACATTTACAATAGCAACAGAAACGTAAAACACCTTGAAATAACTTTAGATAGAAATGCATACAACCCAGTTGAAAAATATTTACAACATATTGATGGGGAATATAAAGATAACGAACTACACTGTTACACAAGCCATGTCCCTAGATGGGACAACTCAATACTGTATCGATTTTAAGTCCTTAAACATTAATCTACAAATTTAATATTATTAAATAAAATTCCTAAGTGATTTTATTTGGAACTTGACAACATGATTCTAAAATTAATCTGCAAGTATAAGCAGATCTGAATAGCACAAAAAAATATTGAAAAAGAATGATGAGGAGGTAGAATCTGCAGTATTAAAGAATAAAATATAACATAAGGGAACAATAAAAAAATTGTTATATGCTGAGGCCATAACAGAGGTAGATAAATGGAATATAGTAAAAAGGAAAGAAAACAGACTCAAATATACAAGTATTTAGTGGGCCCTAAAATTCATATTTCAGATATGCAAGAAAAGAACAACATATTCGATAAATAAATTTAGATACAAGTTTAAATGACACCTCAGGTCTTGTACCAATATAATATATAAATGAATGAAAATTGAAAAATGAAATTGTAAAATTAAATGGAAGAAAATCTAAGTAAACATTCACATCCTCCTTCCCTGCTTCATTTTACTCCAAAGCACTCATTATAGTTTCCAAAATATTATTATATCAATTTTTTACTATTTTGTTTGCTGTCTGTCTCTCCAACATTATAATGTAAGCTCCATGAGGACAAGATTTTTAACGGCTTAGTTCCAGCACCTGGGAAGGCTTCTAGCAGAAAGTAGCTGAGCAAAAAATACTTGTTGAATAAATGAATGATATCAGATTGGAAAAACTTATCTAAGCATAAAATCAAAGGGTAGAGTTACGTGAAAGAAAAATACATACATAAGATATAAGGCAAATTAAATTTTTCTCTACATCAAAAAGGTAAACAAAATTATATGATAGAATGTATAAATATGTGGGACCTATATTATAAAGGTTGAATATTTATTATTAAATAACTAGCCTTTATAAAGTTATAAGGATGAAAAATGAACAAAGATGATGTCCAAAAGAAAATACGTTAATGGTCAATAAACACTTAAAATGTGTCACATCACAGGAAAAAAAAAAGAATTAAATAAGAGTGAAATATAATTTGTCTCCTCAATGACTGACAAAGTCTGATCAGACCTTGTCCTCAGCCAGGGTGTGAGGAAACAGGATCTCTTACACTCAGCAAATAGTTGTAATTTTAGTACAGTCTTTCTAGAGAAAAAATATATATGCATGTCCATTTACCAGCAATTCCACTTCTAAGAAATTGTCTTACAGAAAGACCTGAACAAGTATACAGAATATAGAAGCAAGGATGCATTGCTATCATAATAAGAATGTTAAAAACTGTAAGCAACCTAAATATCTATGATATAAAATCAATTAGGGTACATCAACATAATGGCATAATATGCACTATGTTGCATACCAGTATTGGTCAGAACTATATGCAATAATATCTATGATAACTTAAGCAAAAGACAGCAAGCTACTGGGCAGTATAGGTATTCTGTCTATGTGCATATATAATAGTGGTTCTCAAAATGTGTCCTCCAGACCAGCAGCACCAACCTTACCTAGGAACGTGTCAGGAATGCAAATTCTCAGGTGTCATTCCAAACCTACTGAATCATAAACTTCAGATATGGGGCTGAACAATACGTGTTTCAACAAGCCTTCTGTCTTAGTCTGTTTGGGCTGCTATAACAAAATACCCTAGACTGGGTAATTGATAATGATAGAAGTTTGTTTCTCACATTTCTGATGGCTGGGAAGTCCCAGATCAAGACACCAGCAGATTCAATGTCTAGTGAAGGCTCACTCACTGCTTCACCCTCACATGGCAGAAAGGGCAATCAGCTTCCTTGCACTTCTTTTGTAAGGTCACTAATCCCATTCCGGGGGCTCTGCACTCATCAGTTAATCACCACCTAAAAGCCCCACCTCTTAACACTATCACACTGGGGATCAAGTTTCAACATGTGAATTCTGGGGAGGACACATTCAGACCGCAGCAATCTTCAAGAGATTCCACAGCCCACTAAACTTTGAGAACCACTGGCAAGTCTTGAAATACAGACACCAAATTGTTAATGATAGGGATCTTAGGGTACAGAAACAAAGAAAAAAGGGGATATATTTTCACTAGAGAGAGAAATAAGAGGAGAGGAAGCAGGGAAGGAGGAAGGGGGAGAGACAGAGATAAAGAGGGAGGAGCAAAGTGTGAGTGGCCAATAAAGATATCCCCATCAAAAGGCAAAAAGAATGCCAAATAAAGGAAAGTTTTACACATCCCATTTGGCTAGAGCTAAAAGAAATTTCTGTTAAAATCTGACAACTTTTTCCACTTATCAAATAAACAGTATTAAGAAAAATAATAAAACCAAATGGAGTCAGTGGTGTAGGGCTACAGTCCCCAACCCCTGGGCCACAGACTGGTACTGGTCCATGGCCTGTTAGGAACCAGGCTGCAGAGCAGGAGGTGAGCGGCAGGTGAACAAGCAAAGCTTCATCTGTATTTACCGCTGCTCCCCATCACTCAAATCACCGCCTAGGCTCTAACTCACCCCACCCAGTCCATGGAAAAATTGTCTTCCATGATACCCTGGTGCCAAAAAGGTTGGGGGCCAATAGAGAGGATGCTCAGAGACTTCCAGAAAGTATTATAAAAAGAACACTGACAATTTATAGCAAAATCTGTAATATTGGGCATATATTTGACACAGTAATCCAATTTCTAGGGATTTCTCCTAGATAAATATTTAAGAGCATGTTTTTCCCAATAATACTAGAAAAACTGAAAGCATCTTAAATATTCTACCATAGGAAATTGATTAAAAGAATTATGTTATACAGTGTTATTGTAATATAATTCTTTCATTTAAAACTGTGACATCAATCATAAGTGAAGATATAATGATACAGAAATATAGCTAGTATATTATCAAGAAAAAATATAGGCCAGGCATGGTGGCACACACCTGTAGTCCTAGCTATTCAGGAGACTGAAGAAGGAGGATCACTTGAGCCCAGGGGTTCGAGGCTATAGTGTGCTATGATCGCACCTCTGAATAGTCTCACTGCACTCTAGCCTGGACAACATAGGAAGAGTCCATCTCTAATATGTACATAATAATATTAAGCACTTAATATGTAGCAGACAGCATTCTAAAATCTTTATAAAAATAATTCACTTAATCCTAACAACCACATGAGAAAAGTAAAATTACCATTTTACAGATGAAGAAACATGTGAGAGTGTCAATAACTTCCCTGAGACACCAAATTAGTGAGTGGTGGGACCAGCTCATGATTTCGTATTATCTGTCTCCAGATCCACACTGATAATAACTACGGTATGAGCAGCAGGCATTTAAATTGTTGATAATAGTTCACAGAGAAAAGTCTGAGAAGTTAGCCACTAAAACATTAATTTAACCTCTGGGTTATGGAATTAAAGGTAATTTAAATTTTGTTTTCTCTCCGTTTGTAATTTCTTTTGTCTCTGAAAATTATGCATTACTTGGGCTATATAAGTGATAAATATTTAATTGGGGACTTTTTTGGTTAAATTAACAAAATGAATAAGAACTCGCTAGGAGGACAAAGCCCTACAAAATCCAACCAACAGAGAAAGAACCTTTGAAAGGCATGAAGTTTTAAAAAACAAAATGGTACTTCAAGATAACAATGCGACTTAGAATGAGGGTGGCCTGGAAATCACTTATAATACCCATCATCCCACTTCAAGGCTGTACTTACCAATAAAAAACAAAAAAAACAAAAGTAAAGTTCAGAAAACATTTAGCTCATAGTTCCATGAAAACGAAAGCTTTTCCTCATTGAAGAGACGCTGACAATTGGGATGTTCAAATAGCACAGGCCCTTCTTGCTTCAAAGAAACCAACAAGAAGATCGGACTTTGATTCTTCACGGAAGCCCTTATTTGCTTATGAGAGGGATTGTATACGTGAGATCTGTGCTACACTGTCAACAGTCGCAACTCAATGTCCAGGGAAGTGCTAGAAGGACAAACGCGTGGTTGGAGCAGGCAGTCAAGCATTTCTGATGAGTAAAGGTCTCAGGTGAGATTATTTCATCATGGGACTGCAGGCTCCAGGAGAGAACTGCAGACAAAAGTGCTTTGAAGCCCCATACTGCTCCCAACTGCCAGCACTTGAAATTCAGATCTTCTCCAGTCATGCCATCCTAGAGCATCCAATTCCTTATTTTGTGGATGAACTTGTCCTTGTGATAGATTTTATTATTGTTCAAAATACACTCTGCCTCTACCCTGTGGAAGGATTATTTTTCTCCACCCCACTAACATCAGGATTGTCCATGTGTCTTTCTTTAGCCAATGAAATAAAAATGAAAGATTCATGAAAACACTTCTAACTTAAAGCTTTAAGGGCCATTGTATGCTGTGTTATTCAGCTATGCTCTCTTTTCTCTCTGCCATAAAATTATTAATGTTCCACTAGAGGCAGCCCTATCAGCTGGGTCCCAGAGTAAATAAGATGTGTAGATAATTACAGCTGACCCAAAGGGGACACGAAATGTGAGTGAGAAATAAATCTTTGTGATTGTAAGCCAACGGATGTTGGGCTGATTTGTTACTGTAGCATAGCTTAGCATAAACTGACTGATACACTATTGTATCCCTGTTTTCACACTTAATACCAAGAAATCACTATCTTCTAGAAGCTATGTGTCCACTCTCTGCATTCTTAGAAGTAAAAAAGCTGACCTGGGTGCATCTTCTTCCTTGGAAGTGAGGGAGATTTTTTTTTTACTGCTTTTTAGATACTATAATTTGAATCACTGGTCTCCCTCTAGAGTAGAGTAGCAGAGTGATTTCCTCAAACCTCCCTTCTGCCGCAAGCTGCAAACATACTTATATCAAAAATCTCCTTTCTTCTAGCATGTTGTATGGACTCTGCCACTCCTGTGATAACGGGGTATGAGAAGCAATGAATAGCTTCACCAGCAGACAATGAAGAAGGCACTCAGACAGCAGCCAAAAAGTGACAAAACAGAAAATCCCTTGTTCCACTCACTATCCTTGAGGGCTCCTGCTTTCTCAAGCCTTGCATAAAGAAACTTGCAGTTTGAGTAACACCATTTTCCAAGAATCCAGGATTCCAACTGTTATCCATAGTTCTAGCCATTAACAAGGCATCATTGTCACTGGCAGTAAAATGCAAGCATCTGCTTTCCAAATGGTTTACAAGCAGTACTTTTGGACCTCTGTAAACCTATTACTTGGTTATTACAGAGGAGGCCTCAGAAGGAAATGAAAATACAAGAAGTATTTTCTTGGGAATGGCCAAGAGGCATCAGGAATAACCATAGCAACAACAATGATGATATTATTATTAAATATAACATTAACATGAGCCTTTGGCAGATGGCAGTTGGTGTTCCCAGCTCCCCATATGTATTAATTCTTTTGTCATTCCTAACTAACCTGAGAATAAAATACAATTTATGCTTACCTCAAAGATGAGAAAATAGAAGATTAAAAAGGTAACTTTTTTCCATATCATAATTCAATGGAATCTTTTGATTTTGAAATCAGGGCTCTTAACATCAGAGCTCAAGCACCTAATCACCATATTATACTGCCTGAGATTAAGGATATAAACACATAAAAATATTTGAGAATCCTTCCATATCTAGAATCTTCTTTCAAGAGAAGAAGTGATATGGAGGAAGTTGAAAAACTTTCTGTCTACATAGTTTTTCCTGGATTCCAAACGATGGCACTTTTTGACTGTGTTATCTTGAACAATGCACTTAACCACTCCTAAAAAATCTGTTCCCTCATTTATAGAATGAGGGCAATAATTCTCATTTTATAGGGTTGCAATGAGGATAGAAAGCTATAGTAGATAGGAACAACACCTGTAAATTCCAAAATGCTAAATAAGTGTCATTTATAATAATTTGTTGTTTGCAATGCCATAACTGGTTGCTCAGTTGCAACAATGAACTGATATTGACAAGCACTATTAGACCAGAAGACAGAAAATCTGAGAATAATTTCAAATCTGAGCATGTAGTTTCTTCTAAGGTACAGTAGCTTGTAGAAAACCAGCATTCCCACCAAAATCAATAATAAAAGCCAAATACATATCAACATTCATCTGTTTGAAAACATCACAGAGTTTCTGTGGCAGCCAGGATTTAAAACCCAGACCCCCAGAAAAAAAAAATGGAAGCCCACTGAGGTGAGCTCAATTTTCTGCATGTTGATACTTTCCACAGGACATTTATCAATTACTGGCACAGGTTAAGAGGCGAATGAATAGGCAAGGGCGACTGTTACAAGGGATAGAAACCAGCAGAGAGATAAACAATTGCACAGGGGTTGGGTTAAAGTAAACTAGGGGTCAGGGTTGCCAATTTATATAGCAAGAACTTGAGAAGCAAACATCAGAGACAGAAGGAAAGAATAGAGAAGTGAGACCAACATTCAACACCAATTTTCCTCTCGAGGCATTTATCTATGAAGTGTCACAGGACAGAAGGCTAAGAAGACAAATAAAAGGGATAAAAAGAAGGAAGGGTTTTGACAGTCTCACAGTGCTGAAGAGACAAAAATTAGGTCTGAAGACCTGCAAAAGAGAAGAGTTCTAGGAAATATCTAAGTTGGGACACCCAGAGCGTGATATACCAGAACTGGGGTTGAGCAAAAGGTAGACTGAGCCACACGAAGAATCCTGTGCACCCTCAGGTCAGCTCTACCCATAATGGCATGCGAAGATCTGTGCCGCTCCTGTTTGCCATAGAAAGAGGTGAATCCACACAGAAGGATGATGGCATCATCCAGAAACCTCTATAGTCTAACATACACAGTGTCCAACATCCTACTGAAATTACCAGGTAGATCAAAACGCAGTATCATGGAAAAAGGAACAAACAATAAAGAGACCCACAATTGGCTTAGTGATTGCAGTTATGAGATTCACACTTTAAATTTTGATTAAAAACTTCATTAAGATAGATGAGAAGTTAGAGAATTTAACTCTATAAATGAAATAAATAAAAAGAAATACAACAGAAATTCTAGAACTGAAAACTACAAAAACTGGAACTAAGAATTCAGTAGATAGGACTACTATAGATTGGACTAAGATGAAGAGAGCTAGAACATGCATGAGTAGAAATACCCAGACTAAAGCACAAAAAATTAAAAAAAAAAAGATGAAAAGTACAAAAAAAGATCATAACAGCTATATATGCATATACATAAAACCCTGGGTAAAGGCTTAGCTTATATGGAATTTGCATCCTAGGAAAGAAAAATGGACCAGATCAATACTTGAGTAGTTAATAGCTCAAAATTTTCTAACCGTGGTGAAGGACATCAAGGTATGAATTCAAGAAGTGATACAAGAAGGATACATACAAAAAGATTACAACTAAGTACCTCACAGATAAACCACTAAAAATAAAAAGAGAAAATTTTCCAAGCAGCCAGTAAAAAAACTAACCTTCAAGGGATCAAAAATTAGATCAATAGCTGACTTTTCAATAAAACAGTGGAAACCGGAACACAGTGGAATGACATTTTTAAAGTGGAGAAAAAATAACCACAATTCTAAAACTCTATATTCAGAGAAAACATCTTTCACTAGTGAAGGTGAAATAAAAACATTTCCAAAACAGATAAAACCTGAGAGAATTCATTGCCAGAAGACCTGTGCTAGGGAACTACTATGAGGAATTCTTCAGAAGGGATGAAAATGATCCCAGAGAGAAATAGAAAATGTAGGAAGGAATAAAGAAAGGCAAAATATGAGAGTGAATATAATAAAATATTGACTTTATAAAAAAAAGTATCAAGGTTTTTAGTGTATAAAATATATGTAGAATTAAATGTATGACAATAACGAAAAAGTCTACAGGGAGTAGAAGCTAAAGTTCTCTAAATTCCTAGCATTATTTGTGAATTGGCCAATATTAGACTGTAATAATTCAAAAATTCATCTTTTAGTCCCTGGAAAAACCCTAAAAAATTCTAAGAACTAATAGAGGGGAAAATGAAATAATAAAAAATGTTTAACTAAAAAGAAAGCAAATATAGGTTGTCTATTCGCTCTAATGATAGTGTCCTTGGCTGTGCAGAAGCTTTTTAATTTGATCAGCTTCCATTTATTTACTTTTGTCGCTGCTGTGATTGCTTTCAGGGTCTTCTTCATAAATTCTTTGCCTAGGCCGATGTCTACAAGAGTTTTTCCAATATTTTCTTCCAGAATTCTTAAGGTCTCACACCTTAGGTTTAAGTCTGTTATCCATTGTGAGTTGATTTTTTTGAGAGGTAAGAGGCAGGAGATCCAGTCTCAATCTTCTGCATGTGGTTATCCAGTTTTTCCAGCACCATTTATCAAATAGAGATTCTTTTCCCAATTGTATATTTTTGTCTGTTTTTTCAAATATTAGATGACAATATGAGGATGGTTTTACATCTGGGTTCTCAGTCCTGTTCCAAACAAAGGTCTGTATCTCTGTTCTTGTGCCAGTGCTATGTGGTTTTGGTTATTATAGCCTTATAGTAAATCTTAAAGTCTGGTAGACTGATGCCTCCCCTAATTTGTTCTTTTTGCTCAAGATTGCTTTGGTTATACACGGTCTTCTCTGGTTCCAGAGAAAGCATAGAATTATTCTTTCTAGATCTGTAAAGAATGATGACGGTATTTTAATAGGGACTGCATTAATTCTGTAGATCATTTTAGGTAGTATGGACATTTTAACAATATTGATTCTGCCAATCCATGAGCATGGTATGGTTTTCCATCTGTTTACATCTTCTGCGATTTCTTTTCTCGGGATTTCATAGTTCTCCCTATATAGGTCTCTCACCTCCTTCGTTAAATATGTTCCTAGATATTTAATTTTCTTTGATGCTACTGTGAAAGATGTTGCGCCTTTGATTTGATTTTTGGCTTGAGTGTTATTGACATATATGAATGCCACTGATTTGTGTGCATTGATTTTGTATCTTGAGACTTTACTGAATTCATTTATCAATTCCAGGAGTCTGTTGGTTGAATCCTTGGGATTTTCTAGATATAATATCATATCGTCAGCAAAGAGTGAGAGTTTGACCTCTTCTGTCCCCATTAGGACACCCTTAATTCCCCTCTTTTGTCTGATTGCTCTGGCAAGGACTTCTAGCACTATGTTGAATAGAAGTGAAGATAGTGGAAAACCTTGTCTGGTTCCAGTTCTAAGTGGGAATGCTTTCAATTCTTCCCCATTCAGTATGATATTGGCTGTGGGTTTATCGTATATGGCTTTAATAATTTTAAGATATGACCCATCTATGCCTATTTTGTTAAGAGTTTTTATCATAAAGGTGTGCTGGATTTTGTCAAATGCTTTTTCTGCATCTATTGAGAGAATCATATGGTCTTTGTTCTTGCTTTTGTTTATGTGATAGATTGCATTTATAGATTTGTGTATGTTGAACCAGCCTTGCATCTCTGGAATAAAGCCCACTTGGTCATGATGAATTATTTTTTTGATGTGCTATTGAATTTGGTTTGCTAAGATTTTTTTGAGGATTTTTACATCTATATTCATGAGGGATATATTTGCATGCTACACATCCAATAAAGGGCTGATAACAAGAATCTATATAGAACTTAATAAAATTAACAAGAAAAAGTCAAACAACCCCATCAAAAATTGGGCATAGGACATGAACCAAAAATTTTCAAAAGAAGACAGAATAATGGTCAGCAAACATATAAAAAAGTGTTCAACATCTCTAATCATTAGGGAAATGCAAATGAAAACCATGATGAGATACCACCTAACTCCAGTAAGAATGGCCCTTATCAGAAAGTCCCAAAACAACAAATGATTCCATGGACGTGGAGAGATAGGAACACCCTTACACTGCTGGTGGGATTGCAAATTAGTACAACCCCTGTGGAAAATAATTTGCAGATATCTCAAAGAACTGAAAATAGAAATACCATTTGATCCCACAATCCTACTACTAGGCATCTACCCAAAGGAACAAAAGACATTCTATAATAAAGACATCTATACTCAAATGTTTATGGCAGCACAATTCACAATTGCAAAGATGTGGAAACAACCCAAGTGACCATCAATACATGAGTGGATTAATAAAATGTGGTATATGTATATCATGAAATACTACTCAACTACAAAAAACAATGGTGAACTAGCACCTCTTATATTATTGTGGATAGAGCTGGAGCCCATCCTTCAAAGTAAAGTATCACAAGAATGGAAAAACAAGTACCACATCTACTCGCCATCAAATTGGTACTAACTGATCAACACTAAGGTGCTCACATGGAAATAACATTCATCGGGTGCCGGTCAGGTAGGAGGGGGGTGGTGGGGGTGGGCAAACTCACAACTAATGGGTGTGGAGCGCACTGTATGGGGGAAGGGCATGCTTGTAGCTCTGGCTTGGGCAAGGCAAAGGCATTATATGTAACCAAAATGTTCATACCTCTATACTATTCTGAAATTTTAAAAATGTTATTATATTATTTTCAATTTTGCAAGCCAATAAATTCCCTTTTTTGCTTGAGGCAGTAAGTTGGGTTTTAGTTGCTTGTAATCAAGAGCCCTGACTGTTAAAATTCCCAGGGCGACTTCACTTCCAGCGTTAACATTCTATGACTTAGGTGATGCATTGCAAACTTTTCCAACTAAGCATCCCTATGGCCTGAGAAGAATAATCAATACACTCAGCAGTTGAGGCCCTCCACCGGTAAGACTGATGTTTCTCTGAAGTCTCATATCTTAAAAAAAAATAAAATAAAATCGTGAATTTTCAAACTATTTCATAATAATTCTGTTTGTCTTAATCTGAAAATATTTCCTCCAAATGGTCACATCAAAACCATACTACAAGAAGATGCACAATGTTATTCTGAAATGACCCAAGCAATCCACACACCACCATATGCAGTATTCCTAGAGGCAGTATGTCCCTGTTTTAAAAGAACAGGCTTAGGGAAGGGGTTACAAATTCACATTGCTACAGAGGTCAGGCAGATGAGGTGAAGTGGACGAGTTGGAAGATAAGATAGTACAGAAAAGAGTAAGCATGTGCCCAGTCCAAGGTGGGCAACTGCTACTCAGCTCCACTCAACTGAGCATTTTTTAATCCCTATGCAGGTCAAACACATCTATAAGGTGAATAAAGTCTGGACACAAGAACTTCCCCATCTCTGATTTACAACATATATTCTTCCATTTTTCATCTAACACCTGGGCAATACTTACACTGCTGCTAACATCCATTCTCCAAATACCCAGCATTTTTCTTCTTATAAAAGATATTTCTTTCAAATAGAGATAAGGCATAGAAGCTTTGGCATATATTTATTGAGTGAAACTACATTATATATTCTAAAAATCAGATGGCTTTACCTATGCAATCTCTAGAAGGAAAATTACCCTTTTCCAATAGATACACTCACATTTTATGTGACATTTTTAACAGCCTCGAAGTTTCAACCTCAACCAGCAATATTTAAATTGCTTTTAATTTAGCAAGTATGGAGAAGAGAATAATTTGGCAGCTACTTCTTGATAAGTGTCAGATGCTGGGTTTGTCCCATGAGAATCTGGTGTTCATAAAAGTAATTTTTTCCATTCATGCTGCTGAGAGCATCCCCCCTCCCTGAGTCACAGTCACGTGGCTGTCACTCCTGAGGCAGTGCCATACTCTGAAATTACAAGGGTTTTTTTTAAATAATTTAATATAATCAAGAATTTGATCTGATCTATTAAAGAAAGGAAAAAATTAATTTAAAAACTGACACCGCTGACCTTTACAATTATGTGTTGTGGCTCTTGTACAACATGCATTCAAAGGCTACTGTTTGTCTGATTTACTTGTAATAAAATGTCCTTTATGGGGAACAAGATCACATTGTTCGGAGGAGTCCATTGTTAAGTCAAGAAGATTTAATTGGTATATAGTGAAAAGGTAAAAGAGTTATCTCCTCTGTCGCCCAGAGGTCCTTTAGAATTTTACTTACAAATCATTTTAGAATAATAATAGTCATAACGATAATAATCTGGGTAACCTGATTAAGTACTTACCATCTGCAGAGCACTGGGCTGAGTGTTTCATGCACATTTTTTACTTAATCCTTTTAACCCTTTTAAGGCAGGTACTGATAATACCCTTTTCACCTAAGAGGAAGCTGAGGTTCAGAGAAGTAACTGTCAGCTGCCGTAAATTTCAGAGTGTGGACTCCAGCCAGCATCCGATGCCAGGGACTGTGTTCTTAACCACTCAATCACTCAGTGTCTATAAAGTTGGAGGCCCCCTTCAAAAATCAACTACCTAACCTTCTACCCTGCATGGTAACACCTGTTTCCTAATGTTTCCCCCAAATCTAGTCATCTTCCAGTCTTCCCCAGCTTAATGAGTGTCACAATGTCACCAACTTTCCATTGAACTGCTCAAGCTGGAAATCCAGGAAACATTATTAATTCTTTCTTGTTCTCCCTCCCTCCCTGCCCAAATTCATTCTCTCTTCAAGACCTGTTGATTCTACCTCTCCGACGGCGATTGTATCCATCCGTTCACATCTCTATGTCTTCACCACCACCACCAGCCTTGTCCAAGCAACGACCATTTCTTCAAATACTGCAGCAGCCTTCACTTTCCAGTCTGGTCCATGGGTAAATGCACCCTACCTGTCTGGTATCACCCCTCCCCACTTGTCTCATCCACTTCCCTTCTTCCTCCCTGTGCCATGGACATACAGACTGTAGGTTCTAGAAAGCTCTAAGGTCCTCCAATCACAACTTTCACGCATGCTATTTCCTCTGCTCGGAATTCTCTTCTTCCTCACCTTCTTAACTCCTAATCATCCTTATGATTGCCTCAGGGACACTGAGACAGGGAAGCTGAGGGACAGCTAAGACCAGGTCAACCTCCTGGCATAAAACCACTCACTTCTATTTTGAAACACCATGTATGTGGCTACATTACTAATGGGCCATTTATGTGGACGAACTAAAAACAAACTTTGTCTGAATGATGAAAATTTATGAATTAAGAAAAAAAAAAAAAAACAGGGACCATGGGCTAAAATCTTAAAATAGCACATGCTTTGAGATCAGAAATCTGAGTTTGAATCCTGACTCTACTTACCACTACTTACACTCTACTTTACTTCTATGACCTTGGACGGACACTTGAACCACTTGATTCTCAGTTTTCTCATATCTGACATGAGGATGGTGCCAACTTCCTTCCCTTTCAGGCTCGTTGTTAATAAAATACTCACTCGGCTAGGGTTTAAGAAGAAGGCTGGAGTGGAGATCAAAAGTGAAGTTAGAAAGAAGGGGACTTTAGCCTTATGTGAGGTGTATCCTATTTCTCTAAAAAGGAGAATGCATTTATATAATGTATCTAATGAATAAATGTTTATAGTTAAATAAGACATGTAAATTGCTCCAGCCAAGTCACTATGCTATAAGCATTATGTCTTTCTAATTATTGCAATAGCCCCCTGTGCCTAGAACTATGCATGGATTAGCATAAACACCCATTAAATGAATGAATGAACAAATGAGAGATGTGTCTTAAAGAACAAACAAGAAAGACATAATGATACATCCTCAGGCATATGTCAAAGACACTACGGTTTCAGTTCCTGATCACTTCAATAAAGTGAATATGACTATAAAATGAGTCATGTGGATTTTTTGGTTTCCCAAGTGCAGATAAAAGTTCTGTTTACACTTTACTACGCAGTAGTCTCTTAAGTATGCAGTAGCATTATGTCTAAAAAAAGAATGTGCACACTTTAATTAAAAAATATTTTCTTGCTAAAGAAATGCTAACCATCAGCTGAGGCTTCAGTAGGTTGTAATCTTTTTGCTGGTGGAGGGTCTTGCCTCTATGTTGATGGCTGCTGACCGATTAGGACGGTGGTTACTGAAGGTTGGAGTACCTGCAGCAATTTCTTAAAATAAGACAACAATGATGAAGTTGACCACATTGATTGACTCTTCCTTTCATAAAAATTTTCTCTGTAGCGTGCAATGATATCCCCCAGCATTTACCCACAGTAGAACTTCTTTCAAAATTGAAGTCAGTTCTCCCAAACTCTGCTGCTGTTTTATCAACTAACTTTATGTAATGTTCTAAATCGTCACTGATGTCATTTCAACAATGTTCATAACATCCTCACCAAGAGTAGATTCCATCTCAAGAAGCCACTTTCTTTGCTCAACCGTAAGAAGCAACTCCTCATCCATTCAAGTTTGACCATGAGGTTGAATCAATTCAGTCACATCTTCAGGCTCCACTCCTGATTCTAGTCCTCTTGTTCTTTGCACTACATCTGTGTTTACTTTCTGCACTGAATTTTGAAATGCTCAAAGTCATTCGTGAAGGTTGGAATCAACTTCTTCCAAATTCCTGTTAATGTTTGTATTTTGACCTCCTCCCAAGAATTACAGATGTTCTCAATGGCATCTGGAATGGCAAATCCTTTCCAGAAGGTTTTCAGTTTATTCTGCCCAGATCCATCAGAGGAATCACTATTGATGGCAGCTATAGCCGTACAAAATGTATTTCGTGAATAGTAAGATTTGAAAGTCAAAATTACTCCTTGATCCGTGGGCTGCAGAATGGTCATTGTGTTAGCAGGCATGAAAACAACATTAATCACCTTGTACATCTCCATCAGAGCTCTTGGGTAATCAAGTGCATTGTCAATGACCAGTAATATTTTGAAAAGGATCTTTTTTTTTCTGCATGGCAACTCTTAACAGTGAGCTTAAAGCATTCAGCAAACCATGCTATAAACAGATGTGCTGTCATTCAGGCTTTGTTGTTCCATTTCTAGAGCACAGGAAGAGTATATTTAGCATAATTTTTATGGGCTGTGGGATTTTAGAAATGGTAAATGAGCTCAACTTAAAGTCACCAGCTGCGTTTGCCCCTAATAAAAGAGTCAGTCTGTCCTTTGAAGCTCTGAAGCTGAACATGGACTTCTCCTCTCTAGCTATGAAATATTTAGATGATATCTTCTTTCACTATGAGGCTGTTAAAATCTGTTGTTTAGTGTAGTCACCTTCATCAGTGATCTTCCGGATACCTTGCTGCAGCTTCTACGTTAACACTTGCTGCTTCACCTTGCACTTTTATGTTATGGAGACAACTTCGTTCCTTAAACCTTATGAACCCACCTCTGCTAGCTTCCAATATTTCTTCTGCAACTTCCTCATCTCTCTCAACCTTCAGAGAATTGAAAAGAATCAGAGCCTTGTTCTCAATTAGGATTTGACTTAAGGGAATGTTGTGGCTGGTTTGATCTTCTATCCAGACCCCTCAAACTTTCTCCATATCAGCAATAAGGCTGTTTCACTTTCTTATCATTCCTGTGTTCCCTGGAAGAGCATTTTTAATTTCCTTCAAGAACTTTTCCTTTGCATCCACAGCCTGGCTAACTGTTTGGTGCAAGAGGTCCAGCTGTCAGCCTATCTCAGCCCTCCTCACTAAACTTAATTAATCATTTCTAGCTTTTGATTTTAAGTGAGAGACAGGAGACTTATCCTTTCACTTGAACACTTAGAGGCCATTGTAGGGTTGTTAATTGGCCTAATTTCAATATTATAGTGTCACGGGGAATAGGGAGTCCCCTGGAGAGGGAGAGTAACAGGGGAACAGGTTGTTGGTGGAGTTGTGAGAGCACACACATTTATAGATTAAGTTTGCCATCTTATACGGCCAAGGTGTGTGGTGCCCCAAAACAATTACACTAGTAACATGAAAGATCACCCATCACAGGTCATCGTATCAGATCTAATAATAATGAAAAAGTTTGAAATATTGAAAGAATTACCAAAATGTGACAGAACGGCATGAAGTGAGCACATGCTGTTGAAAAAATGCTGCAGATAGACTTGCTCCATGCTGGGTTGCCACAAACCTTCAATTTGTAAAAATGCAGTATCTGCAAAGTGCAGTAAAGCAAAGTGCAATAAAACATGGCATGCCCGCATACATTTCGAAGTGTTTAACAAATTTGGTCGCCCAAGTAGTTCAGATCTCTACTCTAAAATCTATGCAAGTTCTATAAATGGATAGTGATGATGGTTGTACACATTGTGAGTGGACTTCATGCTGCTGAATTGTACCCTTAGAAATGGTAAAAATGGTAAATTTTGTTATGTATATTTTACCAGCATTAGAAAAAGTTCCTAAGTATCTTTTTTCTGGGTGTTAAAAAAAATTAACCTCAGTGTCTGAATAACCACAAATTCTGTATGAATCGTATTTTTTACCGTTACCTTGCCCTGTTCTTCATTATAACAGATTCTCCCCAAGAGTAGCTGCAGCTTCCAAATGGCTCAAGTGTCTAGAAAGCAGGAAATTGTCATTATGCCACTGGCAGCAAAAAGAAAAAAACACTAGAATTGGCTTGATTACCAAAGCTGTGGTGGAAAACTGAAAAGTGATTTTCAGTGACAACTGACATCAACGGAGCGGATGTTGAAACAGAGGGCAGGGAAGCTAACCCCCCATGGTTCTAACTGCAAAAACTAGAGAGATGGGCAATCAGCAGTAGATTTAAAAACTGAGCCATTCTGGAAAATATTCAAAGGCTTGGAGGAGGAGTCACAATCTATAAATAAAAGCAGTGGTGAGTTAAGTGATAATTAGATTGGTGAAAAGAAACATAGTGGAAAATTGAAAAGAATCTTTTCACTGACAATGACATCTCCAGACATATTTGCAATCCACAAAATAAAAAGAAGGGGAAAAAAAAGGAACAGATTCCTCTGATACGAGAAATTGGAGCCAGGCAGATTGGCTACATAGCTCCCAATCCTCTTCTTTTTTTCAAAGAAAGCAACAAAATGAGGGGCGGATTAGGTTTTCTTTGTGTTACGTGGGAAAAGAAAATGCTGATTACAATGCCAGCCTTTGACAAGAGACTCAATACCACTGAAACAGACAAGCTGTACCGCAAGAGAACTAAAATCCATGAAAAGGATTTTTAAACTATTAAGCCAATGAGACTGGAAGTTTGATTTCATATGCCCATGTTTGCAAACATAGATGAATCAATTTTATTTTAACCTATTTGGATCTTTGACTTTAATAAAATCTCATTAATTTTAAAAGAGGTCAGTAAATTAACAAAAACAAGGTGATATTGGAGTTGCTTGCTTTGGGTTATCCAATGTTGTATTAAAGAGCAACGAGCAGCTGCAAGGTGTATCTGACTTTAATCTAGCACTGCCTTAATCAGGTTTGCTGTAAAATAATCCTGAGACACTAGAGACCCTGGTAAACAGATACGGAGGGTATACAGTGTAACCTGATCAAGTGTAATATATTTTTCTTATAAATTGAATCTCAAACTATATGGTTAAGATCCGACAGTGGAGAAAATCTAAGTGTGAGCTAGACAGAACTGTTGTGAAACACACAGGAAAATCAAGAGGCAAAGAGACAACTTCCGAGAAGGAGACAGTCCATGGGGCTGAGTTCCATGAAGGCAGCAAAGGGACAGCAGTGAGAGCCAGGGGTGCTTCTGTTTGGTGGCTAAGTTTGTTTTTCTTTTTCTGTATGGTCAGGGTTTTGGGAGTGGAGAAGCATAAAGGGAGGAAACACTAGATGAAGATGACTTAAAAGTTTTCAGCCCCACGCAGCCACCCAAAAGAGAAGAAAAATATTTGTACACCATCTTTAAACATCTTTTCTTAGACAGTAAAGGAAAATGATAATGCTAAACTTCCAGTTGAGCAGTACAGTGTGTGTGTGTCGGCGGGGGGGGGGGTCCAAACCTTGGGCTCTGGGTCAGACCATCTAGATTAAGATTCTGACTTCATCGCTTGCTAGCTGTGGTCTTGACTAAGTTATATGGACGCTCAGTGCCCCAGATCGTGCCTCTGGCAAACGCAAGTGATGGCCGCTCCCATCACATAAGGGCGGGTGAAGATTAAATGAGTTTGTGGGGAAACTCCTGTGTCTGTGGACCAGACACGAGCCATGGTGTGAGAGCAGAGGTTCCGATCAAGAGGACTACTTGGAAGGGAAACGGAACCTCGGGAGAAAGAGGGTGGAAATGAAAGTCTGCTTTCCTAAGGGCTAACGAAGAAGCCCTAAGTGACACTGCAGAAACAGAAATACAATTACTGTCCTCAAGAGAACTGCTGGTGAGAGAGCGCCAGCAATGAAGGATGTTGGTGTGTATGGGACTCTCCAAAGAAACCCTCAAAGCCACTGTGAGCAAAAGAGCCTGCTTGAAACATCTACCAACTCCAGAAAGTGCTGATGTCAGCTCTCGACAGTTTCAGCCAAGTAAACACTTTCATGTCCTCCTTTCTTCTTTTTGGCCCCGCTCCCACCCTGGAGAGGACAGACACGGCCGGCAATAGGATGAGGGAGCAGACAGAGAGATGTCGGCCACCTCCCTTTCCTGACAACGAGCTGCCCTGTGTGTTGCAAGCCCCAGAAACCAAGTCCAAAGTTTGGGCAATGACACAGGACTGCACATGTTGATTACTGACGCGCCACTGAGTTTTGCAGCTTATAGCATTCTTAGGTGCTTCTATTACTGAATAGGCACCAGAAAGTCAGTGGGACCTTCTAGAATTTTCATCCAGAAGGAGCAACAGACCAGCCCCATTGAGTAAATCTATAGACACAATACAAGACAAAAAGAAAGTTACTTTAGAATTAAATCACACAAACTATGCTCATTTAACCTAGTGGTTAATTTTTTTTTTTTTTTTTTTTTTTTGAGACAAGGTCTTACTCTGTTGCTAGGCTAGAGTGCAGTGGCATCATCATAGCTCACTGCAACTGCAAACTCCTGGGCTCAAGGGATTCTCCTGCCTCAGCCTCCTGAGTAGCTGGGACAACAGGCATGTATCACTATGTCCGGCTAATTTTTTCTATTTTTAGTAGAGACAGGGTATCACTCTTGCTCAGGCTGGTCTCAAACTCCTGACCTCAAGTGATGCTCCTGCCTCAGCCTCCCAGAGTGCTAGGATTACAGGTGTGAGCTACCATGCCCAGCCAGCGGTTAAATGTTTTAAGGTTTATAGTAATAGTTAAAAACCATTATTTCCATCAGACATTTACTGAACCCCTGGGACTGTGTTCAACGCTTTCCATGCAACATCACATTTAACTTTCACAACATTATAGGGTGGGTACTGTTATTGCCCCTATTTTACAGATGAGAAAACTGATAACTTGCCCAAGGTCAAGAGAGTTAGCAACAGAACTGAGACTTTGAGCCAATGTGTCAATTCGCATCCCTTCTTTCTTTTGGGATGGCTTACATAACAAAAATAATAATTATCCTTTATTTAGGGCTTACCCTGCTATTTACATGGATTAGCTCAAATTAATCTGGACAAGAGACCCCTAAGATCAACCAAACTTGACAGCCGCAGAGGGACAGTCAGTGGCACTAGACTAGCCAGCCATGGAGGCTAAACTGGGAATGTGAACCCAGGCAGCTTGGCTCCAAAGACCATGCTCCTAAGCAGCATGAGCTACTGCAAATGTCAAACGGGACCATTATTATTATAGCTCAGCCATATGGAGAGGTTAGGACTTGCACTGACCTAAAATAACAGAGTGGGCATACCAGGCAAAGGCAAGAGCAGGGGGGCCCAGAGGCAGGACTGAACGTGGCACACTCTAGGAGCTGCAAGTCCAGGAACTGCTCTCACAGAGAAAGTCATTCACAGGGCCAGCCAGGGAAGTGAATCAAGTAGAGAATAAACAATAAATCCATGAAACAACTGTTCGCACTTGTGCGCCCACTTGCCTCCTAGGACACTCTCATCACTCACGTTAAGAAGAAACGGAGCAATAACCAACCTGGGGACCTCAGAATGAAATCAGTGGAAATGGACTCCTCCTTTGGCGACGCTGGGGCCATAAATCCGCGGCTCGCCAAGATGCCGAGCCAGCTCTGGCACGCAGGTGCCGTACATCTTCCTCTGACCCATCAGGAATGTTTCCCTCTTGTAAACAGCAGTGGGTGGTGTTGTTATGATTGTTTTTACCTTCCTGTTTCTCTGCCTGACTCCACAGAGGGAATTAAAAACAAGTTAGCTCAGTGGAAAAAAAAAATCATTTGTATTCATCTCTGAAGACCAATCAGGATTTGAATGCGCTTGCTCTGAGAAGCTCAAGTGGATTTTGTTCAGAATATCTGAAAAGTGGTCTGTAGCACAGGAAATATTTTCTCTGCATAGGGATATTTTTAAGGTTACACGGTTTAGAGTCGTCAGGATCCAGTACAATCCATGCATGTTAACAGTGGGCAAATAGTAAAGTTAGTGAGGGTTGGTTGGTTGATGAAATGAATAAATAAATGAATGAAATGATTGACACAGAGGACAGTATATGGGCTTTGAGATCAGATGCACTTAGGCTTGAACCCTATTCAATCACCACCTTCTTGTATGACTCTGGCCGAGCCACTTGACCTCGCTGAGCCTGTTGTCATATTTGTACAAAGGGATAACAACGGCTACAGTAATGAACTTCTGTTTGCTGTTTTGTTTTGTTTCCTTCCAGCCTCCACTGATTTTACTTTCTCTAACACCGTGATTTTGGTTTGGTGACCTGCCCCTCTGCCACCCGTCAGCACCAGAGTCATTTGGGAGGATCCAACCCTCTCCACAGTCCCACGGGTGAAGATACAACTTCAGCCAAGGTCGACCAGTGTGTCGCATTCCTATAGAGAAAGTGACAGCATCAGGGTCGGGCCCGTCACAGACGCGTGAGTCAGGGTTCTCCAAAGAAACAGAACCAGTATGGTGAGTGTGTATGTGTGTGTGTGTGTATGTGTGTGGGGGGGGCGGGGAGAGGTGGAGGGGAGAGATGTATTAATATTTCAAGGCTTTGGTTTGTGTGATTGTGGGGGCTAGCAAGTCCAGAATCCATAGCGTTAGGCTGACAGGCTGGAGACACAGGTAGGGTTTGATGTTGCAATCTTGAGTCCAAAATCTGCAGGGCAGGCCAGCAAGCTGGAAATTCAGGTGGGGTTTCTATGTGCCAGTCTTGAGGTAGAGTTCCTTCTTCTTCTTCAGGACACCTCCCTCTTTGCTCTTAAGGCTTTCAATTGATTGGCTGAGGCCCACTCATATTACAGAAAACATGTTAACCAAAATCTCCAGAGCAACATCTAGATTGGTGTTGGACCAAGCAAATGGGCAACACTGCCTAGCCGAGGTGGCACTGAATGAGCCATCACAACAGCCAATAAGATTCCATCCCAGCACTTGTTTTAGCTGTATAAGAAGCCAACTTTCTCCTTCCTGCTGCACTTGAGCCTGAAAGGATGAGGCCCAAGGGAGGACACGAGGCAGGGTGCTGCACAGCTGCAAACTCGGGAAGCCAGGCCACCCATGCAGAGCTGACAGCCTCAGCAGGGCTGTCCCAGTCCAAGTGGCCAACGTCCCCAGAGATAATCAAGGCCAAAGCAGCCTGAGATGATGTATAAGAGACGTCAGATACACTTGGGAAGTACTTTTTTTAATTATCTAGGTTTTACACTAAAAAATTAAAGTATATTTTAATATGTATGATGCATTTGAGTCATCTTTAAAAAAAATAAAACAGCATAGAAAACATATTGAAAAATAACCTGACCCACCCTGACCCCCAATCCACCTGGCCCTACCTACAAATCAGACTCTACTTCCCATTTCTTACCCATCCTCCAGAACTCTAAGTATATACAGTGTATGTCTGCATATTTCTCTCTCTATGCAAATGGAAACAAGTATACATAGTGTGCTTCATTTTAATTACTTTTCCTTAAAATATGCGTAGAAAGTCATCTCATATCAGCACAGTGGAGGTCTATGCAATTTCTTTTCAGTACGAACCCCACATTTCTTAACTCCCCCATCAATGGACATCACATTAGATTTTTGCCTAGTTTTTTGTTATTTCCAACAATGCTGCGATGGACATCCTTATTCACAAGTAACTTTGCACACATGTGAAATTACATTTTAGGAAAAAAATGCATAGTTTTGTAGTAATGACCACAATGTCCACTAAAGCTGGTGTTTTACATTCCTATCAACAGAATATGAAAGTGCACGTTCGTGTGAAGAGACTTAAAAATATATACACACGGAGGTTCCCAACAACTGTCCCAGGCCTACTAAATAACAATGATGGGTGAAGATCTCTGGATCAAGTATTTATTTTTAAGAACTTCCTGGGCAATATAGATCCTGAGTAATTTTACATATATATGCATATATATGAGTAATTTTACATATATTTCATATATATTCATTTTTTTAGAGAAGAAAGTGTAGAAAATGAACAGAAAAAAGCTAATTCTTTTCCAAGAAACTGAGACTGCTTAGGAAACTCATTCATCCCTTGGTAGACAGTTAGATTAAGACCTAAAAATAAAAGATGCAGCGTTCTTTACTAGGTTTTATTACATTAATATGATCAGAAATGATGATTAGTTGTTTCCTGATGGTTCAATAGAATAATCTATCTTTGGGGAGAACACTGAGCCTTCAAAGCCACAGACCTGGGTTGGATTCCTTGTTCTGTCCTTTACTAGCTGGGTGACTTAATCCCTTGGAACCTCAGTTTATCTCACCTGTAAAATGGATACATTACATACTTCATGAGGTTGCTTGAGGATGGAGATGTAGAAACATAAGCAAAGTTCTCAGTCCAGTATTATCAATTCAAAATCACCCCCTTCCTACATTCTTTATGTCCCCCTCAGGGGTTCTTCTACATTTATTTAGCTAGCATGGATGAACAAAAGGTGGAAACATCTCAAGAAAAGACCTGTACCAGCTCTTTTCTACAATACCAAGACATGGTGAGCTTGGTGTTCATGTTTCCATGACGTAGATTTGCAGTGTCTCTCCTGCCCTCCAAATTTGCCTACCATATCCCAGGCACTGTACTCGTCCCTGGGAATTCACAAATGAATAGGCTCCCAAGGATTTCCAAGTTAAGTAAAACAAGGACAAGATAAAAAATAATCAGTGATTACAGAACATGGGATAACTGCTACTATAGGAATTTACACAAAATATGATGTGAGCACAGAGGTGAAAAGTCACGACACAGCCTGGGAAAGAACTCCAAAAGGGGAACGCCCCTGCCCTGCATTTTACAGAAGAAAAAGTAGCACAAGTTGGTGATGGGAGACAGAATAAGGCATAAGGCTGTCTTCAAGAACTCGGTTGCCTTGGTGTTTTTTTTTGTTGTTTTTGTTGCTGTTGTTTTTGTTGAGACAGAGTCTCACTCTGTTGCTCTGGGTAGAGTGCAGTGGCATCATTGTAGCTCACTGCAGCCTCCAACTACTGGGCTCTAAGCGAGATCCTTCTGCCTCAGCCTCCCGGGTAGTCGGGACGACAGGCATGTGAAACAACACCCGGCTGATTTTTTTTTTTTTTTGGTAGAAACGGGGTCTCACTCTTGCTCAGCCTGGTCTCGAACTCCTGAGCTCAAGCGATCCCCCCACCTCAGCTTCCCAGAGTGCTAGGATTACAGGTGTGAGCCACTGTCCCCAGCCTGTCTTTAAGAATTTGGAACGCCATCATCCATTCCTCCATAACCTCTCATGTGGATCACTGCAGCCTCCTAACTGGTCTGTTTCTACCCTTGGCCCCCAGTCTATTCTCAACACAACAGCCAGAGTAATGCTGTTAAGACATCAAGTCCTCCACGTCTCTCCACTCAAAACCCTCCAGTGCCTTCCCGCCTCACTCAGAGTAAAAGCCAAAGTCCTTGCAATGCTCCCCCACTCCCCACGTGATCGCGCTCTCTCTCTCTCTCTCTCTCCCCCTCCCCAATGCTCCCCAAACCCATCAGGCACTCTTCAACCTCTGGGCCTTTGCATCTGCTATCTCCTCTTCACAGAACGCTCCTTCCCCAAGTATCTACAAGCCTTATTCTTTCACCTCCATTTTTCTCCACAGTTCTTCCCTCTTCTATCATAGTATTTAACATACTTATCTATTTGATGGATAAGCTATATTTTATACACACACACACACACACACACACACACACACTTGGTTATACTTTGTGCATAGAGCTGTCCCTGACACATAGAAGGCACACAACGAATATTCGCTGAATAAATGAGCCATTACTAAATCCTGGCGTAGTTACGGAGGCACGAAGGCTATTGGCAGATTTCAAGTAAAGCAGAAGCTTAGAGAAACAAACAAAATAGAAAAAGGGGACAGGAAATGTTAATTCTAAGGTTGTATTGACTACGGCGCGAGTTGACTCGCCTATGTGGAGTGACTAATGTGCTTCAGCCAACAGAGATTTTGACCCATGTTTTAGGGGAGCATCACAGACAACTAATGCTTTTCAGGGAGCAAGCACTCCAGGAAGAGACATGGATTAAAACAAGGAGAAAATTCTGGCTAAGTAGTACCTACGGAAAAATGGACCTTACAATGAGGGCATGCATATTTGGGATTTTTTTGTTATATTTTAGTAGTAAAAATAGAATGTACTCAATCAGTAGAATTAGACAAACATAATTTGGTCTGCAAGAATATGATGTTTCCGTTTCCAAGGTGTGTAGACGCAAACGAATAGTACAAGAAAGAGATTTTAGAGTTGAGACATTGCTGTGACCTCTAGAGGAAAGGTGGAACACAGAAATAGCTGAAGAACATCTGGCAAGGGGCTGAACTTCAGATAAAAGGACACATGTTGAGTGTGTGAATCTGAGAATATGCTTAGTGTAGTATCTGACCATTTTTTCTCCTGTGGGCATGACCATAGCCAGTGTGACTAAGCCAAGGATTTCAGGACTGAGGCTGTGTCTCCTGCCCCATGTTCCTGCATTGCTGAGTAGAAAAACTCCAAGCAGGAGCAGGGTGTGGAAGTCAAGAAAAGGAACTGGCCATCAGCACTAAGGGTGCCATTCAACCAAGGATCAGTCCTCGGGACAAAGAGGTGAGGCCTAACTTCTTTCACAAGATATCATGGCCGGACCCAAAGCTGGGACTCGCCAACTATGCATGGCCCTGCAGAAACCAGATTTCAAACTCATTTTTCATTCCTGTCAAAAACACGAGACTAGGACTCGTGCCAGGAGTTCAAAGATAAATGGCCTCTGCCATGAAGCAATATGATCTGCTGGGGAGACATAACACAAAGTAAGTGGATTCATTATCATATCAGAGAAAAGAATGGCAGAAAAGGACAGAAGAGAGGGCAAGCAAAGCCACTTAGGGGCTTTGCAGAAGGTTTCTCGAAAGAAGGTGTTATCAGGGCTGGGTTTTGAAGGATAAACAGGAGTTCGCCATTGGAGAAGAGGAGGAAGAGCATTCTAGACAAAAGGAAGAGCACGTGCAAAGGCAAGGGCTGTGAGCAAGTGTAAGCCACCTAGAGACCAGTGAAGAAATTCAGTGGAAAGTGATTATAAAGTACATGTGGCGGGGAAGTGGTGACTCCTGGGACACAGAAGGACGGAGGCATCGGAGACTGTAAAAGCCTTATGTGCCATGCTAAGAGGTCTGAGCTCATTCTGCACCTAATGGGTAGCCAGGGGAAGTTGGCAAGTAGGCAGGTGAGATGAGAGAATTGGCATAGGAAGGGCTTTTATACCAAACTATATAGCAAGCCCTGGGTAACGATCGATTCAGTGCCCCTTCAGCCACGGTACGTTCTGCAGTCACGTGCGGCCTTTTTTATGGGAGGGCAAGAGGCAGGCAGCAGCTGCTCATCCTGCAGACACATGCCAACAACACTCATTGTCCAAATCCGTTCTCTAGAATCCTCAGTATTGATGTCCTGAAAGCCGGGGGCCCTCAGCAAACCATCCTCCGACACATCAAACAGACGGCGTAGCCAAGGTCTTCATAGAATAACAGAATGAAATGCACTTCTGCTCCTGGAACCCTTAAGGGATCAATCTGCCAGTTCACAAACTATACAGTAACACGGTGGGTGTGACTGCAGCTCGGTCACCAAGGAACCCTGCATAAATAACACTCTATTTAGTCAATGCTAAAAGAGAAATCCCAAGATGCATAATCTTGCAGAAGAAAAATAACAAAGCTGCCACTATGAGCTGGGGCATTGTATAGCAAAGGTCTCTGTGTCCCTGGAAATTCACTTCTGCCTGAGAAGGGGACAGTGGGAGAGGAGAAGGTTGCAATATGCAAACAGATTGCTGTCAGCCAACTGGCCCATCAAGAAGATGAATGCAAAACTACACAACTAATAGATCAGGTAGGTGCTGCATATGTAGAAGAGCTGGTCCTATGCAGTAACAACAAACATCTGTACAGTGATCGCTGTATGCTGGATGCACTTGGCACTTCATTTAATCCTCACAAGCCATTACTACCCTCACTTTAAAGATAAGGAAACTGAGGCACAGAGAGATTAAGTAACCCGTCACAAGGTTCATAAGCAACAGAGTCATATTTGAAACCTAGGCAGTCTAGCCTTAGGGTTCATGGTCTAAACCAGCGTTGCCATAGCAAGGAGAGAGAATGCTTCTTAAGAGCAGAAGACCTGAGTTTGAGTCTTAGTTGCTCCAGCCCTCGAGCTCTAAGTTGTTGGAATAGTTGCTTAATTTTTGAACCTTGTTTTTTTCCCAACCGTAAAATGAACAGAACAGTAGTGCTAGTCTCACAAGGTATTGAATCAATTAAGGGAGTGCCTCCATACAGAAAGCAGCCACTCAGAGTCTGCTGCATCCCAAGATGAGAAGCCATCCAAGGGTTCTCACAGTGACTGTGCACTCTGATTTAATAGCTCACATTTACTGAACACTAATCACTTTCCACAGAATGCCTCACTATACCCACTGACCCTGCCCTCCAATCATACTACCTCCTACTTATTTACCTGCATGACTAGAGACCAGTCCTCAGTGTTAAAGCTTCCAGAACCCAGCGTATTTCTGGAGGGGCTGTTGTCTTCCCAGCAGCTCCCACATAAAAGTCCCACAGAACAGATATTTGGAACGACAGTGATAAAGCCAATTGCATCAAGTCCCTCGGTAATGTTGCTTTGGTCACCAAGATACTCTGAGATTCGTCAAGGGTTTAGCAGGCCTGGTTTCAAAGGACAGATCACTCCACTCTGAAGTCAGTACGAAACCTGTTCTGTGGGACGGCCCCACAGTTTCAGTTTATCAACTTGAAAATGGCTCCAAATTTATAAATAACGTACTGCTTTCAAATTCAGCAACATTTATCAAGCCTTTATTAAGTGTCAGGCACCATGCTAAGGATTAGAGTGAAAAGGATTAATAAGACATGGTCCCCTGTCTTCAAGGAGCTTTTAATCTTTGGGGGAGACAAATTCATGACCCGGGTAATTTCAATGTTATAAGTGTTTTGTGGTTTTATGGACAAAAAGTTGTGGAACTGGACAGGAAGGAACAGTTCAATCTGCCTGGGCAGGGGCCAGGTCATGGTAGACCCCATTTTCAAGAGATAAAATGCAGTAATAACATGGAGATACTGGGGCTGAGGAACATGTCAGCCTGAACCGAACAGAGACATTTTGGAATGCTCTGCAGAGATCCTGTCTGGGAACAAAACCGGGGAAGTGTAGGCAGGTGAGGAACCAGACAGCAGCAGTTTAATGTGACATTTAGTTGCCCTATACCATACACAAGTTGTTGTGGAATGTATATACTTATGGTACGTGGAATGCATATCTGTATATGGTGGTGTGATCCAATTTCCTCTTTTTTCCTAATGGAGATTCTCCATACTTACTTCTTCTAGTCCCAGAATTTTCATCACAATCCCATCGATATCTTGTAGCTTCAAATTTACCTGCCTAGCAGAGCTGAACGTGGCATCTTCACCCTTGGTCTGCCCAATGCTCACCCTGTAACTGCTGTTCCCCCATCCCGCTACGTCACAACCACCTTTGATTCCCAGGCTTGCATTAGACTTGTAACATTACAGGTGTGAAAATGAAATGTCAAATTTTTCTCACCCTCTCTCTCAAAGAGAATGGTGAGACAGTTAGAAATGATGAATTCCTCAGACTTAAATGTCTCTCACTTTTCAAAGACTCTTTCTAGAATTCTATAGACACTGGGCCTCCCTGAGATCCACTGACTTTTACAAGTTTGTATTTCCATGTTTTAGTTGAAAGGTTGAGGTTTTGAATAAAAAACCTGCCAGAAGACAAAGTAACTAATATTTGTTCAATCCTTATTATATGCCTGAAACACACCGAAAATTTTCACCTGGATCAGTCAGCTAAAACCCTTGGAAATAAGGATGATGATCTAAGTAGAGTATCATAGAAAAAAACAGAGGATCACAGAGGCTCAGTAACTTACCCAGGATCACACAGCCCAAGGGCAAAATTCTAACCAAGTATAGTTGACACCAAAACATAACTATAACTGTACTATAACTCTTGGGTGGGACCATAGCTAAATGGGCTAGCAGTAATGCATTCACAGTGACTCTATGCATGCCACCAAACAGATAATACTTACTTCAAAGCCCAGTTTAATATAGTGGTTTAGGCAACTGAGCTCATCTGGATTGTGAAAGAGAAGTATAAATATCATCTTCCAGTACCTGTCATGACAAATAAGGGTCAGCAAGCTGTGGCCGGTGCACCAGATCTAGCCTGCTGCCTTGTTTTGTAAATAAAGTTTTATTTCATGCTACCAGGGCAGAGTTGAATAGCTGTGACAGAAACTGTACGGGCTGTAAAGCCTAAAATACTTCTTATCTGTCCCTTTACAGAAAAAGTTTGCCAACTCCTGGACTAGAAACAGTATTCTATCTTCCACTAAGTGCCGTTTGAAGTCAGAAGATAACAAGCAGTGGGAGAGAGAACAGAAAGATGAGAAACCGTCCATAAAAATGTACTCAGCACCTATTGTGTGTGCTCAGTGCTTGACTCTCCTCCAGGCTGGGCACCGGCAACAGAGAAAAAATATTTACTTAACAAACGTTTATTGAGCACCTGAGCACCTACTATGTATCAGTCATTGGACTAGGACTGAGCAGACAGCAATAAACAGAAGCTGCATATTCTAGTGAGATGCACACCTTATACTCTCTGCTTCAAAGAATTTACAACTATACGAGGTATGCAGGTTATGACACCAAGGTGTAGGGAGGGCAAGAAGAGAGTCCCTAGAGGAAGAAGCAAACAGCTCTTTCCACAGAAGATGAGGAAGCCTTCCCACAGAAACATCTGAACTGGGTCTTGAGTGCGGTTTGCCAAGGGGGAAAGAGGAGGCTGTGCAAAGGCCCTGAAGTAGGAAATCACTTAGCATGTTAAACCCACAGCAAGGAGCAATCCTGTGGCTGGAGCACACGGGGCACTGGCTGAGGGAACAACATGCTGGGCCAGATGGGAGGTGCTAGGACAGGCTCCATAAGTTTGATCCCATTGTACCAAGCACTGGTTCAAATCCTGGCTGTAGGATCATGGTAAGTGACTTTCATAGCCACCTCCCAGGCCACTATGAGGGTCCAAGTGACGATGCATGTAAAACACTTAGCACAGTCCCTGACACATCAAAAGCCCTGAATCAATATTCACTGCTATTGTTAATCTTATCGTACCATACGGGACTGATCAGAAATGTCATGCAAAATAACCGCTCTTCATGAATTGCAACTTAAAGCCTCTACTGAAGCTTTAATTGGTTGAGAGAAAAGTATCGGGAAGCAGGTAGCCCAAATGAAATGCATCAATATAGGCTGTATTGTAGAGTGTGTCACACGTAAGAGAATGGGCTGAGCCCCAAATCCAGGCACCACCCCTTCCTCGTGGGTGGCCTGAGAGAGGCTGCCTAACCTCCTATGCCTTAGTCTCTTGATCTATAAACCGGAGATGATAATAGAAGCAACCTCCTAAGGGGGTCATGAAGATCAAACCAGCTGATCGTGTAAAGCTCCAAGCACAATGCCTGGCTTATAGGGTGTGGCCATTAACTGTTTGCTCTTGTGCTTATTATCTTCGAGGCTGCCCTTACTTGAGGGAAACGAGAATATGTTTTCTTTCTCACTCCCTAGGAAGCCCCAGTGGAGGAGCAGGGACTTTTATTTATCTCTTGTTAAAGCACTTTAGATTCTAGACATCCCTGATAAAAGCAGAGAAAAATATGCATTGGGTGGGAGGCACCTAGGGATTCTGCAACTTCTAAGTTCTGTTCCCATCCTAAACACTCTGTCCCATGATCTTTACTGGAAATTCTACTAGGTTAGCAACCGAACAATACCTCCTAGTGCATTTTGCACTTAGAAGTGGGGCAAAAAATCCTCACAGTAACCTCCCCAAAATATGGTGATGGAACCAGAAGTGAGGGACAGGGGCCAGCAGGTGTCTAAAGGGGAAGGATGGGGAGAGGAGAAAGAGTCCCATCCGTGCCCACGCTTGTGGTCTTCTCCTCACTGCCCTGTGTTGGCAACAACCTTGTAAATATCAGGATTGTCCCTGCACAAAGGGAGGCTGGTGCAGAATTACCTGCAGACCCCCGGCTTCTGTTATCCAGGAGTGGAATCAATTAGAATGCTGTTTGCTTGCTGGATGAATACAATCGAGCCTGCACCTCAAGCACCAACAGCTAAATATGTGCTTATTAAAAAATCAATCTAAAGTCAAGGTTTCCTTTTCAAATCCTTTCCATAGGAAGGGCAGTGGTGGCAGAATGGAGGGATAAAGCTTTGCCTGACGAACACACATCTCTCAAGGAGACGGCTACAGATTTCAGAACATCACAAATGGAAAACTATTGTGAGAGGTGAACAATGGGTAAAATGCCAAGAGTGACAGCCACTCAAAGGGCCCTGCAGTGAGAGTGAAGACCCCTGGTCCTCCCTACCCTGTTAGCAAGAGATCGCTTCAGCAAACCTTAGAGCCAGGGCTAGAGACGGCAGAGATAACTGTATAGGCTGAGAGACGGAAGGAGAGACGAGAAAGAACAAACCTCCATGACATGATGCACACACACAGACACCCACACCCATAAACACAGACCTTCCACCAAGCACAGGTGAAAAGGAAACAAATCTCGGGGTGGTAAGATTCCAGTAGGACTGACTCTGCTCCTGGGAGCTGTCTCCTGCTTGGGGAGAGCTAGAACTCTGATTCTTGCTGCTAATCCACACTGACCCCAAGCGAGTATGAAGGTTCCATGTTTCATGTTCTGACCCAACACAGATTTGACCTGGGATCACAACCTCAAATGGCTTAAGAGTCAGGAAGATCACATCAGTGAGCAGAGTGAACCAGAAGTCAACAATAGGGAATGGTGAGGACTGTGGCAAACTAGAGAGCTCCCGACAGTCTACATAGACTGACAACACTCAGTGCCGGTGGGCTGTGGCTGGGTGAGAATGTGTACTGAGTGTTGTTCCATTTTTAAATTTTCTTTAAAGAAGCAAAAAATCCAGATTTTAATGTGAAATCTCCCAATTTTAAGGTATTAGCCAATGATTCAAAATTGTCTTAAAACCCTCTGGGCCAAACAAATCAAATCTAATCTCTGATATATACCCATTCCTCCACTCCACTGAGAATGGCAGGACCTGGGTGGCTCTTCCAGGACAATTTTTACAATACAAAAAAACAGGGAGGCCATGAAGGCGGTACAACTCCAGATGTGGAGTTACCACAGGTAGCTCACTCTCAGGACAGCAGGCCCTGCTCCCCTCCACATCTGGTCTGCAAAATGTCTGCACTCCCCAGCAGGGTGCTGGCTTCTCAGCTCCTGGCCTGCTCACACCTGGTGAGATCCCCTGCCCTGAATTCTTATCCCCCAGGAGATGGTCTTTGCATCAAGAGAAACATAGAACGGGAAAAAAGAGAGACAGAAATAGAGGGGGGGGGAGAGAGAGAGAGACAGAGAGATCTAACACAGCTGCACTCCTAGGGCCTCGGGATCAGTCTGATTTCCCCAAGAGACACACTCCCTGTTCAGCAGGACTGTGTCGATTTTTAATAATAAATAAATAAATGACATTGGAAGTGCATGCATCCCTCAGAGAAAAAGAGAGAACATATATATTGATTCAGACATGCATGCATGGGTGAAAAAATGCAGACAGGAAGGACACAAATGTTGGGTACTACAAAGAGCAGTGGCCTCCAAACCTGAAGACCCAGTTCTGCATCTTGCTCCACCCAAAACAGATGACATCCACAGGACAAGTCCCTTCATCTCCCTGAGGTTCTGCCTGCCTCTTCCCCTATAAAATGTGAATTCTGAGCCTTAAGCTTTGAATGTCTGATCTCCACCATGAGTTCCACAATGAAAAGGTGTGATGTTACTTGTGCATGTACCCACCCCGAGGTATAGTGACAGGCACATTGCAAATGACCTAATTTGCTGGGGCATCGTAAGAAACTGAAGAGAACCAACCAGTCAGTGTACCCTGAGTAGGACCTTTGTCACTTATTAGCTGTATAACCCGGGGCATGGGACCTAACCCCTTTGAGTTTCTCTTCCCACTAAGGCATATTTATTGAGCATTTGAGGCAGCGCTAAGTACTTGTGCACATAGTAGGTGCTTAGACGTTATCATTGTTCCATAACCAGCAATTATCATAATCCAAAGATCAAAAACTCTCAGTTTACAGTCCAAAATGGCCTACAGCTGAGTTTGGCTTGGCCCACACTGTGGGTTGGGTTTGGTTTGGTTGAATCTGAGCTAAAATTTAACATCAAGATATTACACATACATATTTAATTTATGTTTCACTTTTAAAATGAGAAGCTCTGATAATACTGAGGCCCCTCACACCCAACCCTCATGTGAGAACTGAGTGGAGTGGAGTTGAACCTCTCAGCCACCCCTGCAGAGGTGCATTCACTTGGGTTCATCATCAGTGTTCCCACAGGGCTCCCGACTGATTTGGACACTCTGGCCCCACTGAGAATTTGCACTGCAGCCCCTGGACTAACCCAAGAAGAAAGGAAAACAATCAAGAACACTGGGCTAGTGTAAAAAAAACCCAGAGGGAGGGGAGACCTTTTTGAATAAGATCATACAGATGACAATGGCATTGCCTTATCCATATGGATAAATATTTGGTTGGCAATACAAGAAACTGAAGTACCTTGAACCACTCAGACAAAATGTGCTATGAGAATTTAAAACCAGAAATGAAAATAAAAGTAACTGAGTGAGCTATTTTCCCCCCCTTGAAATTCATGGAACTTCTTAAGGTTGATTTACAAACTCTCATTTTGAAAACCTTCCTTTTATTTTTCTGTCAGTACACATTTCTTCCTTCCCCCAGGAAGTGACATTATGGGTAAGTCAAAAGAATGCACGGTTTGGAGGCTCTTCCCCAGACAGGGTGTGTGCAGCTGGGGAAATCAATGCACTTCTCAGAGTTTGACTTTCCTTATCTTTAAAATGGGAATGACAAGACCCTCTTAGTTCACAGAGATGCCATAAGGATAAAATAAGCAATGCATGTGCCATTATACTGTCATTAAAGGCATCTGCAATGAGTTTGCTTTTATTTAATCTATTGTATCCCTGCCCCAAAATGTAAGCTCTATGAAACCAGGGTGTTCATTTCTTTTTCATTACTGTGTCCCCAGAGCTTATTACAGTGCCTGCAACATAACAGGCACTCAATAAATATTTCTTGATTAAATGATGATGTGTCTGCATGTAGATTACTGATAGAGGAAATAATAGATGATATATAAATAGATACATAAACAGGTGATAGAAAAATAACAGAGTGAGTAGGCAGGAAAAACAGAGAGACAGAATTATCACCAGCTAATACCATCTATATCTCTTTTCTCTGGATACTGACCTAGAAAGTTTGGCCATAGTCTGCCAACCTCTTTTGCCTCCAATACTAAAACCTCCACACAAGTTACATCCCACTCATTGGCACCTGCAAGGAAGTACTCCTTCTACTATCTATTCTACACGGAATGGTCACTTGCATGTCACTAGAAGGAGACTAACTTTATTCCATGCCTCCTGGGTGCTAGGAAGTGCGGCAGACACTGTCATCTCACTGTACCCTCACTGCCCTGGGAGGTGGCATTGTTCCCAGCCCAGTTCACAGCAGAGACTCAGGCTCTGAGGGATTAATCGAGCTCCCTAAGGACACACAGCTATTAGGTGGTGGTGCTTATCTTTGAGCTTTGACCCAAGTACAGAGATGTCCCCACATCTCTGACAAAATAGACTAGATGAGCCTGGGACAGTGTTTGTATCATTCTGGAATTTTTGAATTTCTATCAACGCATTATGCTCTTCTGGTGCCATTCTCTAACCACGCTGGCGGGTTAACACACCAACCAGACTGGTGACTGGGCTTTGAGCCACGCACTCTCCCATGACAAGAGATGCGGGCCGTGTGCACTGGGCAAGTCAGCCACGGTTTGACCACAGCCAAACCCCTCCCAGCACCGCCCCCTCAGCGAAAAATGAAGCACCTTTGCCTGACCTGGCCACTGCTTGAACTAACGTTGGGCACCTGACTCAAAGTAGACACATCCACAGGTTGGCCAACAATGACCATGAGGCTTGTCATAGAGGGCTCTTCTCACTAGGGGACGGTGGAGCTTAGTTCAGTGGATGAAGGGTTTCCCTCTAGACCAGTTGGAGCAAATTCACTGAGAGGCACAGAAGGCAAGAGCCCACGCAGGGTCTACAAGGGACAGGAAGATTATCACAGCCCTTAGCTGAGGATGTGAGTCCTACTCACAGGAGGATGGAATCGACTCCCACTAAATCTCTCTGGCCAAGGCAATGACAGCCCCTCCTACCTTTGAATCTGATTTGGGATCTAAACCCAGGTTCCCTAATCCCAGCTCTAAACCCAGCCTGAGCTGGCCCCTCAATGAATTCCGGGGTCAGAGAATCATCAATTTCAGTCCCAGCTCAGTTCTAACAAAGGCAAGAAGCAACCAGCTCCTTGTGATTGGGTGCTGACAATCCGAATCCCTCGGAATTGGTTTCCCAGTGGTGCCTCTGGGTTTTTATAACTCCTTGGCCTACTGAACAGCAGCATCCCTGAGAATAAATTCAGTGGAACAGAATTTCATGCCAGGATTCATTTCCTTTCCACACACACAAAAAGGGGTCTGCTTGCAAGGATCAAAACATAACTTTTAACAAGGCTATGGCCTCTGGAAGCCCAGTGGCTGTGGTCTTGCTCTCTGCTCTTTCTCAAAATGTTTCACGCAGGTGCTCTCCGCCATGCTCCAGTGGCCAAGAGTGCTCAAAAACCTGGCTGTGCCCACCGGTCTTGGCTATTTACTTCTTCCCTTCTCCTTCAGCTCTTCCTCTTAAGCTATTTCTCCTCTTTTATGTCTAAGCTTTTTTCTGGGTAGAGGAAAGAGCCAACAGGATCAGAAGGTAGCCACTCACAAGGTTACTCTTACTGCAAATAGTACCACGGCAGCAAGTTCATGCACATGCGGCACTGAGTGGAATTATTTTCTGATCTCTGGTTCTTCAGTAGAAAAGCGATTTTGCCAAGATCTATGCCCATGGCTATGGTAGCTGCCCATATGGCAGAGTGCAAAAAAGAACCTTCTAAATCTAGCATTCACCACTCATGGTTACATTATTCTCCCTTCCTTTTCCTATCCATCAAGCTAGCACTAATTTGAGTCCCAAGCTCCCGTATCCATGTGCCACCCCTATTCTAGGGGCAGTCAAAGCTAGATGTCCTGTAGAAGTAAGCCAGGGAGATGTGCCAAGTTGGCAAAAGCAACTAGGATATTTTCAAACACTGGCTGGCACAGGGAAGAGTGATGATAGCATTGCCTTTGGGAACACACACACACATGTGGGTGCGTGCACATATGTACATACATACACACACACACACACACACACACACACACAGGATGTGGTTCAAATCTCAGCTTGGATATTTCCCTGCTGTGTGTGATCCTTAGCCCTCTCATGCATCTGCTTCGTCATCTGTAAAATGGGGATGCGTTGCGAATGTTGAATGAAGAGACACTGATGAAAGTGTCCACCCTACAGTAGGTACAGATATGCCCCTGCTCACCCTCCCTTCCTCCTGCAGCTCTGCAAATCATCCCCAGTCCAGATCTACTGCTCAGCTCCAGACGTCTGAGTCTGATTTCCTGTGGGCACCTCCCTGCGATATCCCAACATGTCCCAAAGAGAATCCATCATCTTCCCCCACACACCTGTTCTTCCTTCTGTGTTCCCTGCATCACTGCCTGGGACCACCTTCCACCCGGTTGCCTAAGCCAGGAGTCAGCTGGGATGCTGCACTCTCCTTCCCCGACTCCTTTAGAATCTGCCTCTTCAGTTCTTGAATTCATCCACCTCTCTCCATCCCAGCTTCTGCCTCCCTAATTCAGTCCAGGCTACCACCTGTAACAGTTTCCTAACTGCTCTCCAGGCCTCCTTTCCTGCCCCCTATCTAACCCATTCTCCAACCCCACAGCTAGAAGAATTTTTCTAAAAATTCAATTCTGAACAAGTCACTCCTTGCTTAAAAATCTTCCATGGCTCACCACTGACCTCAACATAAAATCTAATCCGTTTATACACTGTGGCTTATGAAGCCTTCATTGTCTGATGTTCTTGGTCCTTCTTCAGCCTCATCTCTTGCCTCCTTCCTCCTTGCTTTTTGGGTCCAGGTGCAAGGAATTTTTTTCCATCTCCTAAATGCAGTGTCCAGAGCTCTATGCATATTCCTTCCCTCTGCCTTCAATACTCTGTGTTTCTCCCCCACCCTCACTTCCTCCTTCAGATATTTAACTTAGTGTTTATCCTGCACACAATTACATCCCAGTACCCACTGCAGTGCCTGGTGCTGGGTATATCTTTGGTAAATGCATGAATAATATGACACTCAAGAGTTTGCCCAGACATGGCAGGAAAATGTCTACCCTGTACCCCCTAAGATCCCTAGATGTGTTTACTTGTGCAAACCCCATTCTCATGATCTGGTTGAAGCCTGCTGAGTGAGGGGAGGCTTGGGAGAGAGCCATCAGGTGGCATTTCCTACCGCCTGGGCTGTCTTCCATCCTGCACAAGCAGTTGAGCAGAAAGCAAAACAGCCTTTGAAATCAAAAGTTGTTGCAACCTCCCCAAAGGCAAGTTTCTCCTATAAACCTGAAGTTTTCTGCCATAACTCTTGGACCTCGCATGGCCTTGCCTGGGGTAGGAGCAGCCTTCTTATCAGGCAGCTTGCTACCCACGTGGATTGCTGCTCTAGGATGGAAATGGTGCAGCCGCCAGACGGTCAAGGGTGTAGGAAATGATCAAAATCAGGTAGATGAGACCAGTGTTTCCATTTCCTGCCTTCCAGCCACCTTGATCTCTATCCTTTCTCTCCAACGTGCATCTCATAACCTAGTAGCTGAGTAGACACGGGTCCCTCACTGCGTCGGGGATTCTGGTTGGGTTTTTTCACAATCAGCTTCCTCTCTGGCTTTTGCTGGAGTTAAAGCCCTTGGCGGAGGCCTCTGGAAGCCTTGGCCCAGAATTGGCCTCATGTCAGGCTGGTCTAGCAAGTAACAGCACCTCCAGAAATCAACAAGATGTGCTGGCTTTTCTGCTGCTTTTCATGGAAACACCCAGCGCACGCCCGTCACCCAGACCCCCTCTCCAGTGGGAACTTCCAAAACCACACTATGATGAGGAGGATGGACTCTGAAATCAGACCAACCCAGGTTCAGATCCTGCCTCTTCCATGTGCTTGAGTGTCTCAATCAGCTGGGCTACTATAACGGAATTCCATCGACTGGGTTGGCTTAAACAACAAACATTTATTTCTCAACGTCTGGAGGTTGGAAGTCCACCATCAGGGTGCCAGCATGGTCAGGCTCTTGGAGAGGGCTCCCTTCCTGGTTTTGTCCTCATACAGCTTTGTGTCTCCTCTTTCTATAAGGGCACTAATCCCATCGGGGGGCTCCACCCTTATGACCTCATCTAAACCTATGTATCTCCCAAAGGCCCCACCTTCCATCACCTTCACATTAGGGGTTAATACTTCAATGTATGAACTTGGAGGGAACACAAACATTCAGTCCATATCACTGGGCAAGCCATTCAACCTCCCTGAAACCCACTTTCCTCTGTTGTAAAATGAGGAAGATAATATCCATCTCAGAGGATCGCTGTGAAGATTAAATGACTATATAAAGTGTGTGTAGCGGGCACATGGGAACCACTCAGTTAATGTCACAACCAGGTTCTAATTCTCATGCCAGTGGGACACCACAGTGATGCCGGAACAGAGACACAGAGATGCACTCAGGAAATACCTGCCCAACAGATGAGTGTGTGAGTGCTCCTTTGTTTAGAATGGGAAATTGGAGGACAGACTCCCAAGATGTGGTGTGTCAGTTTCTCAGCTCAGTCTCCATGTCCTCTGTTGTCATTTCACAGTGTTCACAGCATCTTCACCAAGAGTAGATCCCATCTCAAGAAACCACTTTCTTTGTTCATCCATAAGAAGCAACTCCTCATTCATTAAAGTTTAACCATGAGATTGCAGCAATTCATTCATCTTTAGGCTCCACTTCTAATTCTAGGTCTCTTGCTCTTTTCATCACATCTGCAGTTACTTCCTCCACTGAAGTCTTGAACCCTCTCAAAGTCATTCATGAGGGTTGGAATCAACTTCTTCCAAACACCTGTTAATATTTTGACCTCCTTCCATAAACCACAAATGTTCTTAGTGGCATCTAGAATGGTAAATCTTTTCCAGAAGGTATTTTATTTACACTGCTCAGAGCCATCAGAGGAATCACTATCTATGGCAGCTATAGCCACACAAAATGTATTTTTTTTTAATAATAAGACTTGAAAGTCAAAATCACTCCTTGATCCATGGGCTGCAGAATGATGCTGTATTAGTGGGCATGAAAACAACATTAATCACCTTGTACATCTCCATCAGAGCTCTTAAGTGACCCAGGCACATTGTCAATGAGCAGTAATATTTTGAAAAGAATCTTTTTTTCTGAGCAATGGGTCTTAACAGTGGGCCTAAAACGTTCAGTAAACTATGCTATAAACAGATGCACTGTCATTTAAACTTTGTTCTTCCATTTCTAGTGCACAGGCAGAGTAGATTTAGCATAATTCTTAAGGGCCCTGTGAGTTTAGAAATGGTAAATGAGCATTGGCTTCAACTTAAAGTCACCAACTGCATTAGCCCCTAACAAGAGTTAGGCTGTCCTTTGAAGCTTTGTAGCCAGGCATTGACCTTTCTCCTCTAGCTGTGAAAGTTCCAGACAGCATCTACTTCCAGTATAAGACTGTTTCACCTACACTGAAGGTCTGTTTTTTAGAGTGTAGCTATCTTCATTAATTGTCTTAGTGAGATCTTCTGGATAACTCGCTGCAGTTTCTACATCAACACTTGCTGCTTCACATTGTGCTTTTATGTTATGGAGATGGCTTCTTTCCAACTTCCTTGCAACTCACAGCCCTCATAGGCTTGAAGAGAGGTAGGGCCTTGCTCTGGATTAGGGTTTGGCTTAAGGGAATTTTGTGGCTAGTTTGATCTTATATCCAGACCACTAAAACTTTCTCTATATCAGCAATAAGGCTGTTTTACTTCTTATCATGTATGTGTTCACTGGAATAGGACTTTTAGTTTCCTTTAAGAACTTTTCCTTTGCATTCACACCAGGCTAACTGTTTGGTGCAAGAGGCCTAGCTTTCAGCCTATCTTGGCTTTCAACATGCCTTCGTCACTAAGTTTCATCATTTTTAGCTTTTGATTTAAAGTGAGAGACATGTGACTCTTCCTTTCACTGGAGAACTTTGAGGCCACTGTACGGTTATTAATTGGCCTAATTTCAATACTGTTGTGTCTCAAGGAATAGCGTAGCCCAAAGAGAGGGAGAGAGATGGCAGACTGGCCAGTTGGTGGAGTAGTCAGAATACGTACAACATGTATCAATTAAGTTCACCATTTTATCCAGTTCACGACACTCCAAAAAAATTACGACAGTAACATCAGTGACTGCTGATCACAGATCATAACAGATATAACAATAATTAAAAAGGCTGAAATATTATGAAAATTACCAAAAATGACACAGAGACATGAAGTGAGGACATGCTGTTGGAGAAATGACACTGATAGACTTGCTCAATGCAGGGTTGCCACAAAACTTCAACTTGTAAAAAACATAATACCTGCAAAGTGCAACAAAGCAAAGCACAATAACACGAAGTATGCCTATAAAGATAAGGAACGTCAGTCTCAAAGTAGTCAAATAACTTGCCCAATGTCACATAACTTATAAGCATAAGAGCACAGGTTTTAAAAAGTTTTACCAAAACAAGGTTTACTAGTTGGTGAATTCACAATTTCTGATTTCAGAATATACTACAAAGCTATAGTAATCAAAATAGTGTGGCATTTAGTCTAGCAGGACTGCCAAGTACACTTATGCAGGTTGAACAGGGAAAAAAGTCTAGAGAGCACTGTTCACATTGGTATCTATGTGAACAGTGTTCTCCTAGAGTTGTGCAGTACACAACCTGCTCAATCTTCTTTGGCAGGCCTAGATGTATAAGAAACTGATTTTATTGATAGGGGATTATTAAGATAACCTAGGAGACACATGGCTAGGTACCTGCCCTCTGGTTGCTCTTGTTCTTATTAAAGAGATAAGACATACATACAGCATGAGTGGAAGGGAGCAAATTTTGCTTCAATTATTTCCATGAAGTATGAGGTTTCACAGGATTTTACCATCAGGTGCAGGAAAGATATGTGGCTTCAAAGAAGCTTTGCCTCTTTGCTGTGCTATACTGTTAAGTCTTTTTTTTTTTTAACAGTGTTTTCAACTCCATTGTAATTCCCTATCTTTCTTCATCTTTCTGCACCAGCACCAGTGACATCTGTTTCACACAGGGATCTTTTTTATCAACAAAGCAGTTTCACTATAAGGATATATTGTAGGTTTCGAAAGGCTGCAGATGCCTCTACCTCCTGAGGAAGGCTTGTGGTCAGTACCGAATTTGAAGACCGGGGATCTTCTTTGGGATGAAATGAGAACAGGGGAAGGGAAACAAATGTTTGCCATGTGATTTGTCACTTTCATGTCCTGTCTAAATCTGCAATCTTGCCCTTGCTCTCAACTCTCCTTGCCACTGTCTTATCTTAATTCAGACTCACGTCATCCCTCAACTGGATAATTCTAATAGCTTTTCTATTTGACCTTCCTGCTTCCAGATTTGTCCTGTGCCCTCATCTCCCACTGAAAAATCATCATCATCATCATCAACAATCCTCCCCACTCTAACCAGTGTGGTTTCACTAAATCGAACAACAGCTATGATACTCCCTGCTTAAAATTCTTCAAGATTCCCTCAAATGTCTTTGGGGGATGAACAAGTAACACAAAGGAATAAACAGGTTTTGTGTGTGTGTGTGTGTGTGTGTGTGTGTGTTTCTATAATGCCACCTAGAGTTATATCCTTCCCACGTTGATATACTTTGTTTGCATGTAAAACATGAAGGAACATTCTTCACTTCCACAAAGAAATATGTTTTCTCTCTCACTGTTCTTGAATCAGACAGATCTCTCAGTCTAGCTTTTGTTTCCCTCCTTTTGTTTTTGATAGAGACATAAGTAAAGGAAATATTTTACTTTCCTCTTTACTGTAAGGCAAACAATAGTGCAAGTGCAACAATAAAAGAAAACTAATACTCAGCTCCACTGCTGGGCATAGAGTTGGAGAAAGCAGGGATTGCGGCGAATCAGGGAACATTGGGGAACATATGCCCCCGTTAAAAAGAGCAGCTTTGATTTGACAGTCAACCCATTGTAACCTTCTAGGAATGTGGGTGCAGTGTTGCCTAATCAGAAATTAAGAATTTGATTCATTTTTTTAAAACCTCAGTCCAGACTGAAAAAAAACACACCCGTAAGCCAAATTTTGCCTTTGGCTTCTATTTTATGACCTATCACCTGGAACATAAAGGTCTACACCTATCCTCACCTTCCAGCACTACCCTGTCTCATTCAGTTCACCCTCAGACCTCTCCATACATGCCACGGTTTTTCTCAAACCTGTATCTTTAGGCATGCTGTTTCCTATTCCTCTTTTTCTGTCTGGAAAGACTCCTTCTCCTCCAAAGCGTATCTCAAATGTCACCTCCTCCATGAAGCCTTCCCTGACTCCCCTGGCAGAGTGTACCACTGCCTCCTTCAAGATCTTTACATTATAAACACTCTTTTACATTATTTGTATTAATTTCTGTCTATCTTAATAGTATGTGAGCTTCTTAAAGGCAATTACTATGACTTTTAAAATAGACATAGAAGAACAAAGCCGAGATATATGATGTTTATTTTAAAATAATTTTTGAAAAAAATAAACAGCATATACTGTAAAAAAAAAATAAAAGAACTATGCGTTATTGATCTCTGTTATTCCCATGTTAGCAATGGTACATGTTGTAGAGTAGGCCTACATGAATGTTTTTTGGATGGATGCATGGGTGTGTGGGTGGGTAGGTGGGTGTGTGGGTGGGTGGGTGGATGGATAAATGGGTAGACTATGTAATTGGAGCCTCTTTACCAGAGCCTTAAACACAGCTGCCAAAGATTAGTCCAGACACTCTGGCTTTATTTAAGTTCCTAGAATATACCAAGGTCGTTTCTTTACTAAGGACTTGGAACTTGTTTTTCCTCCAGCTCATTCCAAGACTGGATCCATCTCATGATTCAGGCTTCGACTCAGATTAAACTTCCTCGGAAAAGTGTTGCTAAACCATCCCAATCATGAGAACCACAACCAAGTCGATAATTATGTCTTTATTGTGCTTGTCAGTGATTCTCACTGTCTGAAGCTGCCTTGTATATTTCTGTTTACCTGTGTATTCTATGTCTCCCACCCAGCTCCATGAGAAAGCTTCATGCAGGCACTGCTACAGACCTATGCCTACTGTTGTGTCTTATACGTTGTAAATGCTGACTAAATATGGGAAGATTGAATAAACTGATTGATTACTAAGGAATAAATAATCAATTAAATTAAATAAATAAGTGGAACCCACATCTTTGGTGCTTTTACTGTCCTTTGTGGCATAAAAGACAGTTCGAGTTTGAGACTAGGTCTGGTTCCTTGTCATTGCTAAGTGACCTTGGACGAACTACTTAACCAGGCTAAGTCTCGGTTTTCTCATCTGTCAAACAAAAACAGTAATAACACAAATAAAATACATCAAGAGCTTTTGGGAATTAAATGAGATTATCATGCATGAAAAAGACATACCACAGTGTCTCCACTAAACATCCAACTAAAAGGCACTACCACCGGGGAGCTATGAGGCCATTCAGACTATCAACCACTAATGTTATGAGACATAACTGTGAAACACAGATATCCACACACCTGAGTCCTTCCCAAAGCACTTTACTTACCAGGACTTTGCAATCCATCAGCCCTGTCAGTTTAGACAAACGTCCTGAGTGACGCATTATGGTAACACTCTGCCATTAGATCAGCTTTGAAGAAAGCTTCAGAGTGTACCATGACTGTAGCAGAGGGGGAAGGGTGTTGTCCATACCCAGTGCCTGTTCCATCAGAAGCAACCCATGCCAGAGCTGCTCTTGTTTAAAGACTGACTTCCCCTTGGCAGTGCCATTTTCCAGGGAGACTTCTACTGAGTCGTCGTACTGTGGAGCACAATTTTTTTTGGAGGTCAGGTCACCATCTAACTGAATCTTCTTTGTGGACCCAACATATGCTAACATGGCATTTTGCTAAGAAAACTCATAAACAGGATTGCCGCCTGCAATACAACACTCCCTCTATAATACCATCAGTCTAATTGTTTCCAGAAGCAAACAATTAAACAGTTTATGAGAAAAACTCTATCTGTAATTGTGGGGCCTTGGCACAGCTGCTTCCTAAGTAAGGCAGTTGAAGACTAGCTGGTGCAGATATTAAAGTACAGTATGTAGTTAGCAATATGGCACCTAAATGCATCATAGCAGACCTATCGGGGAAATAAACAACATTCAAGTGTATTTTCGGAAGACAAATACTCAATACTTTGTTTAATGTATGGTTTGCCGTTAGTGGTTAATCTAAGACAATGAAGAGAGAGCCGTGTTTCACGTGGCTATTGAGAAAATGCAGAATTGATTGTAAGAATGATTAAGGATTCTTAAAGAGCACAATTCCCAAGGCAGCAATGCCCTTTGTTGCTTTTTTTTTCCTCATTCTTTTAAATTTGCCTATAATCCACTCAGACAAATCCTTTTATCACTTTGATTTCCTCTCCTCATTATGACCAATGTGATTAATTACTAAATTTTTCCCTCATTCTTACACAACTCTAAGATCTCATTTTTCATGAGCAAAATGGCCTTTCTTGTCCAAGTACACATATCTGCACTCCCCCCAGAAAGCATTTCCATTTTATGTCTCCAGGTTATTAATAACAGTTTTCAATTGGGCTGTTTGGCGGACCATTTGCAATTACAAAATTTATCTAAAGCTAGCTGAGCAACGCTGGAGAAGAGCCCAACACCTTGATTTGATAATTAGTTGGCATAATTAGTGACTGTGACCCCAGAATCTGTCATGAAACTCCTCTTTCTGTGACATATTTATTCATAGAATCAATGGAATGGGGAGGTCCCTTCCTAGTCTCCACCTATATTCCAAAGCTGGTCTGAACCATTCCCTGGTTTGGAGGCTTTCAGACAGTCCCAGATTTAATCTTTGGATGAAAGAAAAAGGAAAGAAAAAAAAATGGAAGCAGTAGAGCAGATTTAAAACTTACTAGTCACAGAAACACAATGGGAATGCCATTTTTTAAACAATCCAATGCATAACGACTTAGGGACTTCCTTTCATCCATCGTGGTCTGGGATCACTACCAGAGGTCCCAGCACCAGTCTTCCCTCACTCTGCCTTCCAGCAAACAGCCTAATCTTCATTTCCCACAAATACCACCACTGTGCATAAGCCAAATAGCAATGGAAAACAGGAAAGGCAATTAGATTTAAATCTAGTCCTGCTTACTCCCCACCAGCTCTTTTTATTTTTTCCACTAAGATGCTCTTCGGCGTAGTAACAAATATGAGTCCCGTTTAGCACAGTGTGAAGTAGGAATGAAATGCAGGTCTGTTAGCACTATTCAGCTACATGATGACATTTCAAACTTCTGAAAGGGGGACTCTAAACACAGATTACTAACAAAAGCCCTGAGTGCTTTGTAATTATTTATATGTCATTCCTACATAATCAATGTCACTCCAGCACTCACAGAGCTTAATTCCCTGCTTTGTGTAATGTTCTCTGACATTCTGTGAGTCAAATTACAAGGATCCTAAGCTCAGTCTCTGCAACCTACTGCATTTTCCCAGCGATGGCCACAGTGAAAGAGCATTTCCATAATTGGAGAGTATGGAGGGAAACTGAAGCCACACACATAACCTACACACAGGAGCACACACACATACATCCACATCCACACACACAAACACTTTCAGGGGAAATATCTCTATTCAAGTGGAAAAAGGAGTTGTGGCAATCATCCATTGCAAACCGAGCTATGGCCAGGATCTGCACAACTGCTCCCTCCTACAAGGTCATGGGTCTCAGCACGAGCAGACACTGGAGTTGTGTGGCTTTAGGCATCCTTCATCAATTCTTTATGTATCCACGAGTACATCGAGTGGCAGCTTCTTGGCTCCTGTTCGACAGCACTCCCATCGCACAATGGGGACTCCCTACAAATTAACATTCCTTTCCTCCTGCCTGCCCTGCCCTCAAGTTTCCAAACATAACAACAATCTAAATGAAATAATGAGAGAGACTCATTCTAATGCTATGGAGAGAACTGTTTTATTGCTAAGGCAGCAAAGAGAACTAATTGAATCCACTGGAAAGAAAGAAGTAGAAGGGAAAAGGGGGAAAGGAGGGTGAAGTAATAGGATAGAATGATGAAGACAGAAGAGGCCGATACTGTGCATGCACACACACTCACACACACACACAGAGGCACACTCGGGCCCAGGCAAGTGAGTGGGAACTTGAATATTCACAGGAGAGAAATTGCATAAGTGTGAATGCAAATAGCTTCCAAATGGCAACAGTGCCAAGGGCTGGGCTCACAGTACTGAGCAAGCACCTCAAGTAGTTCATATGCTGAGCTTTGAGCTTTTCAAGAGCTACACCACACCAGATGGAGTAATAGCCATCAACGTGCACACACAAAGGTGGTGACATCCAGTCTCAACAGCATGTGTGGTGCTTGAAAAACGTGGCCGCAAAGTCCATGACATTTCTCCCACGGAAAATAGAAAATGGGTCACAAGCTCACTTCCCTTGAATTCATTTGGGCTGGTGATCACTCTGACCCCTAGAGTATGAAACAATGGTATGTGCTGTCCAAGGCTAGGTCATAAAAGATCATGCAGTTGCTACCTTTGTCACTAGAACATTCATTCTTGGAGCTCTGAGCTGCATTGTGGGAAGTTGGACCACCCTGAGGTCACCATGCTGTGAGGAAGCCTAAGGCATTCTAATCAACCATCCCAGCTGCCCCAGTGTTTGTGTCATAGCAGCCTAGGCTCAAGACATGAGAATTAAGAAGTTTCCAGAGGATTCCAGTACTAACCATTTGGGTTTTCCCATCTGAGACCCCAGACACTGTGGAGCAGAGACAAACCAACCTTCTGTGCACTGTTCTACTCCTTCCCCCGGAGAATCTATGAGCATAATAGAATGGTGGTTGTTTTATGGTACAAAGTTTTGTAAGTCTTTTACACCACAACTGTCAACCAGCCTAGTATGTGTTACCAACACATACTGTTTCCTCAGTGAATCATTAATTTCTACGTTATTACTTTCAGCATCTGGAATAAGGGACTAAGACTAATCATATCTATCACATGGGGTTCCTTGAAAAGTCATAAAAATAAAATGATAATAATAACAGCAACCAACATTTCTTTAGAGTTTTCTGTTTCAAGACTCATTTTACATATACTACATAATTTAATTCACTTAACAAGCTCATGAGAAAACTGAGGCATAGAGAGAACAGGAGCTTGCCCAAACTCACACAGTAAGAGGCAGAATATGAATTTGAAACCAAAGCAGTCTTGGTCCAGCTTCTTAATCAGCCTAAACATATATATATAGATGGACAAGCGTATAGCAATGCCTGACACATATCTAAGCTTAAGAAATGTTTACTGTTGCCGCTGCTGCTGCTGCTACTATTGTTGCTGTTGTTTAAGAATCTGACAATTGATAGAAACAGACTTGGGAAATACCAGTATGGGTTTTTCCTACCTCTCCTGTTTTCGCATCTACAGGTAAACTCTGGAATAGTTCATCCATTCTTCATAATCCCCTGGCTATCAGAAAACAAGAAGAATATTCATATTGTACATTTCATATGCCAAAAAGATTTCAATTTCATGCTGTACTGAATCCTAGGAATGCCCCCTTTTAATCCTGTTTTTATTCTAAACCAGTATAAAAACTTTAATATTTCCTAATGGAGTGTACATTTATTCATTCCTACCAATCTAATGGCAATTTATGAGAAGTCAGGCAACAGCCAGTAAGATAAGCTTGAAGCTTTGCTTCCAAAAGTTCAATCAGTTAACCTAGGACAGCAATCACTTCTCCAGAATGAATAATGATGTGGAATAATATTTGGATGGAGATAAACCCTTTTTGCATAGAAAATTGCATTATCATGTACAGTATCTCAGCTGGATATGTAAGTTTACCAATAAGGATATTGCTTCATGCATTTTTATCATAGAGCTTTTTGATTCTGAGATTTCCAGAGGATCCTGCATTGAGGGAGGAATCCTTAATGTCTGCATAATATGTGATGCTCTCTGAGCTGCAGGTGTGGGGGTGGGAAGGCAGAAGCCGGGCTCTGCAGCTTCTGAAAAGCTGCCACCACACTTTCCCAGGGGTTCTTCATTTCACTTAGCAAAGGGGGAAAGCTAGCAATGCACAGTGAGACTGAGTTCTTTAAAGAAATGGCATTGAAAATAACCATCATGTCAATTTCAGCTAATGGGGCACAGTATGGGCTCATTTTAAAGGGGGGAGGGGAGCAGCATGCAACCATTAAGAAAGAAATGCCTATGCCATACGTGAGCATGCCCACCCAAGCACAGCCAGGAGCCAGCAGCTGTGGGGAGAGAGCTCAACGTATCTCTCCCACAGACTTCAAGATGGACCTCCCACTGCCCAGGTCCCAGACAACCATTAGGAAAGTATAATTATAAAAGAAATTAGAGAGAAAGTAGCCATTCCATCCACCACCATTAACAACAATAACTGGAGCTTCAAATATTTCTGTGAGTGAGAGAGAAACTTAATTCCTGAATTCCACTAACTTCCCTTTCACAGGTGCAATTGTCAGAACATTTCAGATGCAAACACCTGCTTCCCAGCTGACACATTAAGCTGAGAGTGCCCTTTCAAACTCAGGAGAGGGGAAGCTAGGAAAAGCATTCTCTGCTCTCATCACTCCTAGTACTGCTGAGCTAGCTCTAGCAAGATCCCAACTATGAATTGTCTGCAGTGTTGGTCCTCTGCTGAGGAGATACCTATGCTTGGGCATCTGAGAGGCATTCGAGGCCTCCCCAAGAGTCTGTCGGTGCTCACTGGAAAACAGGTGCAGTGATTAAGAGCACAGACACTGGTGTCAGAAAGACCCATGCTTGAGTTCTGGATTGTCCACTCAACTCTTCTCTCTGTGCTTGAGTTTTCTCCTCTGCAAAGGAGGAACAAAAATAATATCTGCCTGATAAAAGCTGTGAGGATTAAATGCGGAAGGCTATGCATTCTCCTGTGCCAGGGAGGGTAGCTGTTATTTTTTGGTTCTGAAATATTGATGCCCTGCCGTCACAGGTTCCAAGTTCCAAGCTGCCACATGCCCTGCATGGAGAAAAGCCAAATGGCTTGACCTATGGAAGGTAGCAAAAAGCTCAGCTTTGCCCTGGGTGCTGTCCACAGCCCGTGGTGCTGAAGACAAGACAGCTCTCTGCCTCCTGAAATAGCACAGCTGTATGGCTGTCATATCTACACCCTCTAACGGCCGAAAATCTGTGGGAAGAGAAGTAATCACCAGTATCAAGGAATAATAAAGAGGATACTTTTCCATGCCAGCCATCAAGTTTCCTTTACTTCTTTCTGATTAATTGTGATGGTTAAAGTTAACTTTTAACTAAAAGGCTGTTCCCCTCCTTGCTTGCTTTGATCACTTGAAACTCTTCCTCCCTCTCAAAACTCCTCACAGTCACTCATATTTCCATGCATTTTCACAGTGATTGCTTGACTCAGAATGTTCTAATACCATTCTTTGTTTAGAAAATTCCTTCAAGGTCCAGATGACAACCTCTGCAAATCATTCTCTGAATCTCCTCAGCCATATTCCTTTGCTGACCCATAGCTTTTTATATCACATTATAACACTTATAATGCCATTATGTGCTCAATTAGTTCACTTGAAAATATTTTTCAAGTATTGTCACTTAAACAGGCATTTCCACAGGTGCAGGGGATTCAATGATGAACAAAGAATAGGTGCTGCCCTTAAGCAGCTCACAGTCTAATGAAGCAGACTTAGGGTAAGCTTAGAATCAGTAGGTAAGTCCATGGAACAATGGTATCATACGGACTAAGCACTTCACACACAATGGGAAGACTGGAGAAGGATTTCCAGTGGAAGTGAAATCTATGCTAAGCTCTGGAGGATGACATAATCAAGTGAAAATGAAGGGGAAAACTGTATGCAGTGGACATTGTGTTTCAATATTTGCCAAACATAACATCTGAAAAATTGTCCCATGATACCATAGAGACTAGATGCAGAAACTAAAGCCAAATGACAAGTCAGAGCTCCTTTTTATCCAAAACACATAGATTAGTGAATCTCAAATTTTAATGGTATGCAAAAGACTACAGGCCATATGATTCTTTTACGTGAAATTCTAGACAAGATAAAAATAAACTGACACAATGTATATTTCTAGGGGAGAGGCCTGCAAAATGGCATGATGGGACTTTTCTGGTTGATAGAAATATTCTATACCTTGATGGCTGTGGTGGTCACATGACTGAACACATGTATCAAGATCCACCAATTTAACATGTACATTTTGCAGATTTTATTGAATAGGTAGTAATAAAATATTTACTATGTACAAAAGCATAGGACATGGCCCATGATTCTGCATCTTTAGTGTCTCTGGCAAATCTGAAATGGTTGTTCTAATAACTTATTCCAAGCTGGCTCTAAGCTTTCAGTAATTGCTTAGAATCAATAGGTCCATGGAACAACGGTAGCATATGGCCCCAGCTCCTGGTGCACAACGTGAAGATTCTTAATCTTATTCAAACTGTTATCACCAACAAAGGTGTAGCTAAGACTGCCAGTTGCCTAACTCCCCAGTTATTCTCTCCTTCATCTTCAGTATTAGAACCATTATTTTTATATGGATACATAGTTCCATAGTCAAAAGACTACCTTTCCCAGACTCTCTCACATATAGGTGTGGTCATGTGATTAAGTCCTGGCCAATGAGAAGCATTTCTCCGGACTTTCAGGAAAACTTCCTTAAGAGGAAGGAATGTGCCCTTCTCTGTCTCTTATCTATTCCTCCCACTTAGAATACAAATGCAATGGCTGGAGTCACAGGAGCCATCCTGAATCCAGAAGCAACATAGGAAAGATGCAGAAGTACCAGCTGAAAGGAGACTGAGTCCCTGATGATGATGATGATATACCATGTGAGATCAGGCCTAACTCTGGACTTCCTTTACATTGAAGAGAGAAATAAAATTTCTATTTGGCATGTTCCTGCTACATGCAGATAAATCTAGTCCTAAATCATACATACACCTTATTAAGTTTGCATTTCACAACAAGCTGGTTTGGTTATCCAATGTGTTGGGTGGCAGAATCAAACTTCAGGAAAATTTCTAGACTCATTAAAAAATAAAACTACTTTTAAGACTCTGGCCAAAATTAGGACAAATTAAAAAGTTATATCTCTAAAGGGTCTTAGCTGACCACAGGAAAACTTTAAATCAATATTAGTCATCCTTTGTGTTGCAGTTGATTTTAAAAAACTAATTCAATGTCAGGTTATATTAATAGAGGTAGAGTATAAAGAATAGAGAAAGCGAACTTCCTAACAGGCTTTTTAGATGATAGCTGGAGTGTTCAATACACTTCTGGACACTTCATTTAAAGAACAATGCTGACAAAATTGAGATGATCCAGAATGGAATAGAGTGTGATCAAAGGCCTACAAACTGAAAACTTTAGGCTACTTAAACTGTCAAAAGGAACACTAAGATGGTATGATACAGATCATGGAAAATATGTGAAAAGCCATCATGATCCAGAACAATAAAACTCATTCCATGTTGCTACAGTAGGAACAGGAGGGACAAGATGTGAGAGTCAGAGGGAATCAGTATTAAAAGACCCATTAAACCAAAACAAGCTGCCATGCAGGATACTGGCTTCCCTGATATGCTGATTGATTAATTGACTTACACCCGACTTCTTCCCAAAATAAATATCTAACATTTTTAAATGATTATGTGATAGCACTATTCTGAGTGATTTATATGTTTAATTCATTTGATTCACACAACTCTCTGAAGTGGGTACTATTATTATCTATATTTTTAGACAAGCAAACAGAGAAAGAAAGGATAAATAACTTGTCCAAGGTCACACAGATAAGACGATAGATGCTCAGCCAACACTTAAGTGTTCTGGTCCTCAGAGCCATGTGCTCACCAGGGTGCTATACTGCCTCTTCCTCAAACATGGAAGTCTTAACATGAGTTCCCGGTTCCTGGAGGAGATCTTGATGGTTGACTACCTGGAATGCTGAGGCGGCACTTGGGTATTGTGGACCTCTCTGATACTTTCAACGACTTGAGGCTTTAGGGAAGCTCACTGAGATTCTGGTTGTGTGATCCAGCTGACATGGAGGGTTTGTAATATGTGGAGTTTGATGTGAATTTAACACAACTGGAAGGTATTTGAATAGATGCATTAGAAATTAGAGGCACACGTTTGTCAGAGTGGTCGAGGCTAGAGACAAAGAAGCTGAAAACAACCCTTGGATGTGTGACAACCAAAGTCATGAAGCATTCACATTTGAGAAGGTATAAAGCAGAGAAAGATGATGGCAGATGCTAAGGCCCAAACCACGAAGCATGCGCTGCATGCTGAGAGTGGAACAAAAGCCCAGTGGCAGCCAAGCATGGAAATAGCCTAATGCTACAGAAGACAGTACAGGAGACTTTCAAAAGGCTGAATGATCAAGTAGTGTCAGAGACTTTGTTGCTTCTGCCTGCCCAGAATTCATTCATCCTTATTTTTCTAATAGGACCCCTACTGTCCTCTGGGAATCACACCTCTCTGTCATGTTTTCCTGGTAGGATTTACCCCACTCCCCTGAATCCAAGGTTGCCCATGTTTCAGATATGGCCAATAACCACAGTCTATCCCTGATCACCATGGTTGGTTTAGGGTGGACAGATGACATAAGTGTGTCCATTGAGAATTGACATTGAGAATTTTGGTGAAATTATTAGGAAAGAGACTTCCCTTTACTACCCAGGGCACCTACGCTAGTAAGATCAATGCACAGAGCTTCTGTGGACCATTCCTGCCACTACGTGGGGAGAACCTGTCCATGAACGAAGCCAACGTGAAAGCAGGCAGAACAGAGGGAATGGTTGAATGGGCGGAAGGGAGCATTTGCATACCCAGATCCACCTTTTTTAATATTTACATATACCCTCTGGATTTTTCTGTTAGGTAAACCAGCTGTTTCCTGTCACTTGCCACTGAGAGTGATGGTCAATATATCATCACTGAGCTTCAGAGAGACCTCTATCACAGCATAGATTCCTTCACGCACCCATGCCTCTTTATGACACCATCAACTCCTCAAGAGCAAAAGATGTGCTTCCTCCAGGGCAGCATCTAGCACAGGGCCAGGTACATTCATAGTAGAAACAAACTCCATTGAAATTATTTGAATCAATTAAATGAAATAATACAGACAAAGAGAGTTTTATAAGCCCCAGAGAATTCTTCACTATTATTACACAGATATATAAAAGCCTCATTTATTTATTGGATCTGAAGTTCAACCAAGTCCAACGAGAAGAGGTATCCTTGAAGTCCTTTTTTCAGCTACATATAGTCCTACCAGTCTGGGCCCATTGCTTTTTTTTTTCCCCTTGTTTTTTACTCTGAATGCATCCTTTAAGGAAATGCAGTGAAGGTACTTAAAATCAAATCTTGGCAAGGTAAATGCATTCTTTTATACAAAAACAAAACAAAACAAAGAAGACTGAGGAGTACATCATTTAAAGCAATAAAAAAAAACAATTTATGATCCGTCTCTGATTTTTCAGATGCAAAATGGGACAGAAAAATGTCTGTGTATAATAAATTTTGCAACATTTGCTAAAGTCTAGCATGGGAAGAAAAGAAGACAAATGATTCCAAAACAGAAATACCTTCAAATACTTTGTGCAAAAGTAAAGTACACACACACATGCACACACGCGCACACACACACACACACGTACACGTTTACGTAGTATAATCAAAAATGTAATAGTGACAGATTCTAGACAGAAACTAAAAATGTATGCTAAGCCGAGTAATGAGAAACTCTCACCATGTCTTTCAAATGTATTTACTCACATTCTCCTCTTTCCCATGGATCTTAGCAAACAGATTAAAAAATAAATAATGGGGGCGACTCTATCCACTTAGCAATTAAGATCACGGGTTTTGGAGGGCAGAGAAAGTGTGTGTCCCTGGTTCTGGCATTGTGTGACCTTGGGCAAGTCATTTTATCTCTCTCAGCCTCAGTTTCCCCACCAGTGTAAGGGGTAATGATAGTAATGCCCTCACAGGTTGCTGGAATTGGTAAGAAAAGGGCATAGAAAGTTATTATCACAAAGAAATGATTATTATTTTAATTACCCTTTCATTTTGTATGGTTTAAATCAGCCACCACAAAATCAAAATAACTCCTCTCCACAAAGGAAGCTACAACCAGAATGCCTGGTTGTTATTCATGGCTCTGTTTCTACTTGTCCTACTTCGACCAAGTTAATTCACCATCTGTAAAAGGAGTCACTTGGAACCTAAGATCTTTGGAGATCACTCCATCTAAAAAACTGGACCAATTCAAAGCAGGCAAATATTTACATTAAAGAAACAGGCAGAAACTCATCCTTGACTTGGAAGGAACTTTGAGCCCTGGCTAAATAGTGTCTCCCAAGTCTCATCTCTACCTCTCTAGAGGGGAGGAAGCCTTCACAAGATACAGTTTCTTTAATCACTTCAAACACAGAGGAGATGCCAATGCCAGAATGGCATTTTTCCCTTGTAATCAAAAGGTCTGTGAACCCAAACTTGGAATCTCAAAGAAAGCTTAAGTGAAAATGATGTCTTTCAGTAACCAACATCATAATCTCCTCCATGTGTTACTATCCCAAATAGACACAGACATCCAGGGAGTCTTGCTCTACAAAGCACTTTTCAGGAAACAATCTTAGCTTAAGATATCACCCATCCAATTCACTTTGCCTCTGATGAACAATGTCACTGCTCCTTAGAAAACAGGAATAGGAGTGGCAGACAGTCAGGATGACAGCTGAATAACCATTGGCAAGTCTTTTGGTTTTGGTTTCTTTTGTTTTGTTTTTTTTAAGTATATCATTCACAAAAAAAAAAAAAAGTGGGGGGAAGTAGGCTGGTAAAAGTTGCCGCCTGTCTATCTGGAGGCTTAAGACAATTAGCAGATAATTCCAAGTCTTCATTCCTTCATTCATTCTTTCAATAAGTATTTATTCAGTGCAAGGCTCTACTCTGGGAGCTGAGGATATAGCAGTAAATAAAATATGTCAGGCCCCTGCTCTTGTGGAACATATATACTAGTAGAAAGACACAAACAAAAAATAATGAAGTAACCAGATAAATAAGATACTAGGCAATGACAAGGGTTACGAAGGGAATACCCTAAGTGATATGATGGACAGTAACTTGGGCTGCAGTGAGCAGCTGACAAATGCAGGCTGTGCTCTGATGATGACAGAGGACATCACACACACCGTGAATGAGTGGCAAGACAGACAGCCAGACAAAGCTATGGGAAACAGCTACTGAGTTGCAGGTTTTCTCAAAGAGGATGCCACTGGCACTTGGAGTGGGATTATTTTTCCTGCTTAGGTCTTTCCTGAGCATTGCAGGACACTTAGCAACCCCTGACCCCAGGTACTTAATATCTGTAGGGTCCCCTCTCTTAGGCATTGGGGGAGCCAAAAATGCCCCCACTCGCTTTCCAAGAGAACAGGCAGTAACTCCCCCGTCTGAGAACCACTAACAAAAGGGAGAACAAAGGCAAAGGCTCTACGTTAGAGACAAACGTGGGCTACTCAATGAGGGCAGAGAAGGCCAGTGTGCCTGGCATATACTGGGAGAGAGGGTAAGAGTTGACTTTATCATCACAAATGCTTAGCTATGGTTCACCGGATCTCCATGCCGTCAGCACGGGAAGACTGCACGTAGGATACACAACAGAAGCCAGGCATGGACGCTATGGTCACCACACACTTTCCTCACAATATCAGGAAAGGGGATTCAGCTTTGCTGCCCTGGTGCTGCTATTAGCAAAGATGGGAGAAGGTGGAGGGAAGTGAGCAAACTGCCATATTTCATTAATCCTAAAATGTAGATTCTAATTCATATTTTCATCTATCTCAAATAGGAACATGTCTCACAATTGTCTACCTGGCCAGGTAGAAGTGTAGTCATGACGTATCGTCATTGCCTGAGCATGTGCATCAAAGTGTGAATCAAAACCAGCAGGGTCTTGGAAGAAAATCCCGGGGGTAGTAATGGAGCACCCTTTGGGAAATGTTGCAAGAGCAGCAGCCTTGATGGAAGAAAGAATACTACTACGGGGAGGGGAGGAAGACACTCGGAACTGGGGGTGATTTAGAAGGGCCAGACTTTGAGTAGAAAATTTTAAGAATACTTGAACTAATTCATTTTTTCTAATGTATGAATGTACAAGAGTGATAGAATATAAATGTTGACGTATAAAGGTGTTTGTTCTTTCTATTTTTTTTTAATTGAGACAGAGTCTTGCTCTGTCACCGTGGGTAGGGTGCAGTGGCATCATCATAGCCCACTGCAACCTCAAACCCCTGGGCTCAAGCGATCCTCCTACCTTACCCTCCCGAGTAGCTGGGAATACAGGCACGTGCCAGGACACC
>CM052448.1:14942051-15067595 GCA_028533085.1 Varecia variegata | reverse complement strand
GATAGAATATAAATGTTGACGTATAAAGGTGTTTGTTCTTTCTATTTTTTTTTAATTGAGACAGAGTCTTGCTCTGTCACCGTGGGTAGGGTGCAGTGGCATCATCATAGCCCACTGCAACCTCAAACCCCTGGGCTCAAGCGATCCTCCTACCTTACCCTCCCGAGTAGCTGGGAATACAGGCACGTGCCAGGACACCGCTAATTTTTCTATTTTTAGTAGAGACAGGGTCTCACTATTGCTAGGCTGGTCTCGAACTCCTAACCTTAAGCAATCCTCCCCCTTCGGCTTCCCAGAGTGCTAGGATTACAGGCATGAGCCACTGCACCTGACCGAGATGTTCTTTCAGTGAATGCAAAATTTTAAAATTCTAAATGCAAAAGTATTGTCATGGTTTAGTCAACAATGTTTTATTCTTAGTGATCACATGAATAAGAGTACATTTTACAGATTCGAGGAAATTTGAGAACATTTACTCAGCATCCAGTGAGTGCCAGGAATTTTATATGTGCTATATACACGTAATCTTCACAACACTCTTAAAATCCATATTATGAACTCCACTTCACAAATGTTAATAAGTGACTTCATGTAGCACAGTTTGTTTTATCACTTAAATGCACCACATCCAATAGTTAAGGGCCAAGGTCACTCTGCAGGGACACTATGAAAAAGAGTAGTCATAGCCACAAAGACATGTGCTTCCAAGATTGTTCTGGATGGTCATTCCAATTAGCTTCTCAATAGAGAAAATATCCTTTGGCTTCTGCTCAGACAATGTGAGGAGGCCCATTTTGAGGCAACTCTGAGGCATGAAGAGAGAAAAACCTAGCCTGGACAGATGACGGGGATTCATGAGAAGTATTGCAAAGTTAGGTGGAACTTAGTGATTAAATAAATGAAACTGTCACAACATCTTAGACAAAGAATGTGACCCATTGGACCCTCTCTTCCCAGCTTCTATTCTTCATCTTTTGGTAACTAGTGCCTCAGATTTCCTTTGGGGGACATCCCATCACTCCAGTCCCGTGTTGTTCAGGGCAGGCTGGCTCCACCCCCTGGTGCCAGGTCTAAGTCATGAGGTTCACAGTGATTGACTCAGGGATGGGTATGTAGCCGAACCTGGGCCAATGAGAATCAGCCTTAAAACTTTTGCTGAGTCTGTGTGGAAAGCAGCATCCCCTTCCCTCTGCAATGGGTGGGCCATCGAAGAGGCAGCCTGTATCTGGATCTGTTGGCTGCCACCACCTAAGCGAGACCCACCTGAGAACAAAGTAAGGCAGAGCAGACCCAAGAATCAGAAAGAGGCAGATCCATGACAACGTAGAGTCCCTGGATCCAGTTTTGCCTGAAACCTCTTGAGGATGCCAGATTTTTCAGTTAGTTGAGCAAATAAATTCTTTTGTGGGGAAGGGTGATGTCACTTGCAAGGGACAGAGTCCCGACTTCGTATTACCAACACGACGTACTACTATGAGGACCGCCTCAATGTTCGAGCAAGTAGACCACGCTGGCCTTTTATCCAAGCTGTGAAAGCAATTTCTTCTACTAGAGAGCAAGGCCTGGTGGCCAAGCATTTCAATGCAGCGACATCTGAAGTGCACCAACTCCAATATCCCAGGGAGTCAGGTCTACGACCAAGGGTTTTCTAAACTAAAGCGTGCTTCAGAATCCACAAAGCACGCTCCATTGTATAGAGCACTCTGGGTTGGGTGGGATGACCCATAGCCCAGCATGGGTGTGCCCAAAGAAAATGATGTGAGAAGCATAAGAAAACTCCACTGGGCCAATCAATGTAGCCTTTGGTCACCCCACTATCCCAAAATGAAGCCTGAAATCACTACTGTCAGGTGTCCCCTTTAGCTCCCAGTTCTCTCTCTCCTCTTCTCCCTCTCCCTCTCTCTCCTCCCAGAAAAGGCTTCTGTTAGGATATATCTGTGCCATGCAGGAGGGGTCACCTGAGCTCACCATCTTCTCTGTATCACACAGCTCATGTGGTATCACACAGCTGGTAACCTCTTAGGGAAACCAGAAACGCCTGGCATAGTTTGCTTGAGTGTGGTCTGAGTGCTCCACTACACTGTAAATTCCTTAAAAGAGAGGAATTATGTTTTCCTGGGCCCCCATTGAACCCCAACACCTCACACAGGGCCTGGAACAGAAATACACCATAAACATTTACTGGGTAAATAGTTTATGGTAGACAGCCCTGGAGGTGTGAATTAGGAGCACTGGTTGCTGGTCCTAGCTCTTCCCCAAGTCCACATGCTCACATTCATGCCATGCCCCTCTGGAGGCCTGGGTCCTCATCCCAACAGATGAAGAGGTGGGTCTCTGATCTAAGATCAAACCTGGGAGGGCTGTACGGATGGGTGTGTTTAGCACCTTCTGTGATTTTACATGTCTGTGGCAATATAAAACGTTGGGGGATTTCTGGCTTTTCTTGCGAAACGGATGCTCTGGCAACACGGAACACACATTGCACATGGCAGCAATGGGCCAGAAAAGAGTAAGGCTGCCCCTCATATGAGGCCTGAGATATCCCCCTCTCCAGAGCCCACACTCTTCCCATCACAGTCCTAGCACCAAGGACAAATGTCAGTTATTTATCATGTGAAGCCTGCTTCTGTTTTTGTAGTAAATAAATATTTATAAAGATAGACTGAAAATGCTATATCTTAAAAATCTTTAGAGAGAGCACATTTCTATGTAGGGATGAACTTAATCCCCACATGTTTAATAATACAGTCTATGTGGCCCTTCCTTTATGTGCCAGGTACCTTTCTAAGCACATTACATTTATTTAACCCATTCAATCCTCATAGCAATCCTATAAAACACTATGAATATGTGTATTTTTAAAAAGAAGAGACTGAAGCACAGAGACATTAAGTAATTTCTCCAAGGTCACACAGCCAGGAAGCAGCTAAGCCTGGAATAGAACCCAGGCAGCCTGCACATACCTATTACACATCACTGCAATGTGTTTCTGAGCCAAAAGAATCCAACCCAACTCACACCAATCTGTTGCACTCACCTATTAAGTAATATTCCCTATTACCCACCATTTTTTAGATAGGAAATTTGAGATCCAGAGATGGGAAGTGGTATTTTTCCCCAAATTCATTCAGCAAATTTGGGACAGGACAGGTGGCAGAATCCAAGCCTCCCAATTTCCAGCCCAGTGGTCTTTTGTACACCATGACTTCTAATCCTGGAACCTGTACTAGAGTTCAACACCGACGTTCCTTCTTTCTGAACCAAGAGAAATGAGTCATTTTACAGAGTCTCATTTAACTAGTTTATAAAATGAGCTACCTCAGGACTGGGCTGATGTTCAGGTCCACGGGGCCACAGACCTGAATCGAATGGAATGTCCAGTGTGGACCTGGGTACCAGGACCTACCAGCAGAGAGTGAACCTCTGTCGCCCTCCACCAAGATGCCTGAGATGTAGACCGACAAACCCAGTCTGTCGAGAATGGAGGGAAAGAGTTGAGATGACTCAGATAAATAACAAGCAAAGACAGAAAAAGCATATCTCACTTCACCAATTTACTGGCACTTAAAAAAAAATATCAGATACATGTGCTTCCACCTTGATAATCTCTAAAATACATCTTCCCTGTTCCATTTCCTCACACCCTGGAGAAAGAGAAAGCTTAGGCAGAAGGTTCTAGAAATCCCCTACAAGGGATGGACCTCAGAGATTGTCTTATTGGGAAGGCACCTCCCACCCGTAAATCTACAGGATAGGTATAGAGGTCCTGAGTGTATTATTCTTATTATTGCTACTAATGATGAGAACAGATGTGGCCATTTTATTGGTGTTTACTATAGTGCTTGGCACAGGGCTGTAAGCTTCACATATTCTGTCCTACCCATCAGCACATGAAGGAGCACTATTGTTACCCCTGAAACACAAGATCTTGGCAACATGTCCAAGACCCCACAGCTGGTATGTAGCAGGGGCAAAATCAACAATGAAAATGTAGGGCTTCTAATAATCCATACTCTGCCTCCTTCCAGAAATCTAATCCATCCCATTCAAGTAGTGTGATGCTTTTGATTATTGCTGTTGTGAAATCAGTCAAGACTGCACAATAAGATCATTGCCAAAAGCCATTTCTTGATACTTCTTGAGGGAACCAAGAGCTCCACAGACTCTGACCCTCCATGGTGGCACCCAGAATACCAGCTGAGGGTCAGCAGGTGTCACTGTGAAAAGCTAGAAAAGGAAAAACTCGTTGCTCTACAGCATTTGTTAGCATGAAAAGAATCATGCGCTTCTTACTGTTTGGTGGCAGGTTACAGGGGTCAGTCTAAGAGATGGTGCATCAATGTGGCTCACCAAATAAGCCAGTCAGACTGGGGATATCAATTTACTTTAGCAAACATGTATCAACGGAATGCATCCGATGTAAAAAGGTAGCTGGTGCAAATTGCCTCCAAAAAAGTAACTACCTATTTGGCAATTTTTCCTAATGCTCATCTGGTGCCAAGGGGTTGAGGGGTAGAGGAAAAGGGTGGAAGAAAACAGGAAAAACAGGAGGGAAAATCACAGTTTTTGTTTTAGAATATTTCTTAAAGACATAAGTATCAAAACTGGAAAGTCAGAAGCCTGATCCAGTTGCTACAACTAAAACAATTGTCAAGCCATCTCCAGTCACACTCCTTAATAGGTTTTGCAATGTTTCTCCCCCCATCTTGCATCAGAAGGGGCCAAATGGAAATGCAGCAATGTGATTAAACTGCTCCCTTGCAAGCATTATGAAAAGGTTTATCCTTCCAAAGTAGATTCTAGCAAAATTGTTTGCTCACTGTGGGATAGCAAAGAGATAAAAGCAAATCTTCTATTAGTCTTAAGCAAGTCTTCAGATGTGCATACAATATAAGGAAGCATCTTTATTTTCCCAGCAGCTTGTACTTCCCAGACCTAGAGTCTGTGTTGGTGTGGCAGTGTGCGGTGAAGGGTTTACTCAGCAGGCTTGGAGTGGCCAAACCCTGCACATTCCAAAGAAAGAACTGACTCTTAACCTCTGGGCACCTGGAATATTCTGCCTCGTAAGAGTGTTTTTGTACCTGAGACCTTGGGCCATGCCAAATAGTTTATGCTAACAACGTGATTTATAGAGAACAGCTGTTTTTGTTTGCCTGGGGTCCTGAGCCACCCTTTATCAGTTTGACCTCTGAGGGCAGGCAGCTGGAGACTAACAGCTAAGGTTGGTTACATGGGTGTTCCATGCCTACGTGACTGACTTCTCCCGACCCAATAAAATTCCTGGACACCAAGCCTTAGGTGAGCTTCGGCAACACTTAGCACATGTTGTCACGCCTTGTTGCTGGGAGAATCAAGCGCGCTGTCCAAGACAGTCTACTGGGAGAAGACACCTGGAAGCTCGGGGCTGGTTTCTCCTGGACTCTGCCCCACCTGTCTTTTTCCTTTGCTGATTTTAATGTGTATCCTTTCACTGTAATTAAACCATCACTGTGAGTATAATAGCTTTTCTGAGTTCTGTGAGTCCTTCTAGCAAATCATCAAACTCGAAGGTGGTGCTGCAGACTCCCAAGTCAGGCAGGGAAGCAGGAAGGACAGGAGGGAGGAAGGAAGGTGTGAAGGAAAGGAGAGAGGGAGGGAAGGAAATGAAATAAAACAAGAAGAAGACAAGCCAAGGAATTGTTCTAATATCAAATTTCTTAGTGTTTTGGCTCCAAGTAACAACAGGAGAGAAAATGCCATGTATATAAGAACCTTGAAAGGAATTGAACATAGGTAAGAATCAGAGGCTGCTGGTGCAATACCTGGGGCCCAATTCAACTCTCCACCATGCTGTCACTGAGACTGCCTTGTCTAACCACTTCCCCAGTACACCTGTGAGAAGCAATAACTACTCCCTTTTCACGAAAAAGATCCAGTTTCAGAAATAAAGCTTTCAAAAGTGATCTGGAAGAGACTGGGATTGTAGCATTAAATAATGCCTATTTTTTTCTTTCTGTGATCAAACAAGAGAATCTAACAATTGCTGCCTATTTATGAGCCGCCAGGGCAACTGGACAGTCCACATCTAATGCTCTGGACAGGGGGAGGGTAGATGCTCCCTACCTGGACCTGATGCTGAAAACTCGGTCCTCTTACCCTTCTCAATTCATTGAAAACCACTTCAAGCAAAAATCATTTGAAAGAAATTACCTCTGTGTATTACACCACGAGTAGTGAAAAACGTCTCACAGGAGACTCGATGGTCCCGAAGCAATAAAATTTTTGCTGAAGTGCAAGATGTAATAACTCAGGGAAAAGAAGTCCCCATGACAACAAGAAGAGAGAGGAAATGAGTGAAAAATCAGAGGATTCAAGTCTCTTACAATACAAGGCATCACTAATTTGTACTTGGAAATCTGTCTTTGGGATTGAAATCCCAGAAAGGAACTTCCCCTCTATTTTGCTTTCCTGCCTGCCTGGGTGGTATTGTTAAACCTAACTACACTTCATCAAAAGAGGATGGGAATCCAGGCACTAGGATGGAACCTGAATCTTTTCCACACTTTCTGCATCTCCCAAATCAGAAGAATGTGGGCATGCTGTGATGCTTACAGCAAGGCTGGGATGTCAGAGCATTTGATATGGGTATATTTAGAAGTTGTGGCCAATGCAGGAAACACGAGATTTTCACACCATTAGATGCCTGGGGTCATCTTCCAAGCTCTATGCCTTATTTCTTTTTCAGGAAGATCCCGAGAAGAAACTCCTACTTTCCTCCACTGGATTCCTTGGTTTGCTGCTCCCAGCCTGGCTCCTGAGTGGGGGCCTCTCTCTCCAGACTTTCTTGATGTGCCCCAAAATTCCACAGGGCTAAAACTTTTCAAGGGTATTACTGGTTATCATTACTAAGAATAGAAGACGCGAGGGAAAAAATGCTGGAGACTTGTCAATTCCCACTAACACCTTCCTTACCTAAGGCCTCTATAGCCAAAACATCAACAGAATAAGAAACAGCTATCAATTATTTGGTCTCTACCAAGGGGCTGCCAGCCAGCTAGGCTCTTTATATACTTTATTTCATTTAATCCCATCAACAGCCCTATGGCAAAGACATTACATGTTCCACTTTGCAAAATCAAAACATTAAGCACAGAGAAACCAAGCTACTAGCCCAAGGTCACGCAGCTAGGACTTGGCAGATCTGAGATTTGAGCCTAGGTCAGAATGACTCTAAAAGCTGAATATAAACCTACTGAATATACAATCAGAATAGAAAAGTGGTGTTAAATTCAACTGATAAGTTGTCTGGACCTCCACACTCAGCCAAATCTACTTTCGTCAAGCTCACTCTACCATTTCCACAAGGTCCATAATGTTGAAGTCATAAATACTGATTTTATCATTTTAAAGTGTGTATGCGCATGTGTGTTTTTTCCCCAGTTTTAGTCTTCCATAAAACACTTGAATGATCAGCAACTCAAGAAGCCAATCATAATTCTAGTCATGAGGTACACTGACTGGCATAATTCAGCATTGAAACGTCTCCCTCTAAATGGATTAAGTATGATTGAATGACGTGGGTTCTCCCTCAGTATAAACAGGGTGGGAGCAGTGGAAGTAGGCAGGCATTTTGGGAGGTGGACTTAACTCTTTCCACTTGTCTATTTGATCTCCTCCACCCAGGCAGAACTCAGTTGAAAATTCTCAACTGGGAACAACACACTATCCATATGAGACAATTGAGTATATATTTTTTTCTGATGGACATTTTTCTAGGACAACTTACATTTGATAACTTTTATTTTTCTATTATCTATTTTTAATTGAAGTAATACAAGTGTATAGTTGTTTTTTTGCAAAAAAAAAAAAAAAAAAAAAAAAAAAGGAAGTTCACAGAATAAAGGATTTACACTGCACGCCACTCTGCACCTTGCTTTTCTCTTCAACAATAGCTCCTGGAGATTGTTTCATGTCAGTATATACAGCCCTGACTCATTCTTTTCAACAACTGCATTGCATCCTTTCTGTAGATATGCCATAATTTATTTAACCAGTCTCACACCGATGAATACTTAGGTGGCTTCCAGTCTTTCATCATTAAAAGTAAAATGGGTCTCATATATGTCTTTTTTTGTAAACAATTGAGATTTTGCAAACTGGACACAGAGTAATAGTTGCTCTAAATGTGAGTACATCCCTTACAGAGATTCTACCTTCCAACTCAAAAGCAGGGATATCAAATAAGAAACATAAATAGACCTATGGAGAGCACAAGCATTTGAAAGGAGATCTGTCCTGAAAATTATGCAATGCGTGGTTACTGAATCCACACTCCTGAGAGAATCGGTGAAAGCATGGCCACTGAGAATGGAAAATGTGGACGATCTATAAAACATCATGAAATTTTTAGAGTACGCATTTCTTTTTGGTAGCATACATGGGAAATGTAAATGCTCAGCCTCACCTGCAGAGCATGTTACATGGGACATTAACATAATACAATTTAGACACAATAGCAATTTCAGTCACAGATCAGACCAATCACTGCTGAAAACACTTCTCCCCTCACTGCTGAGTGATGCCACAAATTTCATCTGTGATCGAGATGCTAAGTTAACTCAAAGAATACAGTTTTTACATGTGAGGGCAGGGAGAACCAGCATCCCCAGACACAGCTGGCAAGAATGTAAATATTAATATAAGCTTCCTTGAGGGGAATTTAGCAATGTGTACCAAAAGCCTTTAAATCATTCTAACTGCACACCCTTTAACCCAGTAATATATGCCCAAGAATTCATTCTAAGAAAATATGTGAGTGTGTGTGTGTGTGTGTGTGTGTGTGTGTGTGTTTTCTGTACCCATTTGTTCATTGCAATGTTTTAGGACTAGGGAAACACTGAAAGCAATTTAAATGTCCAATTGTATAGCATCAGCTAAATACATTATAATACACCCATACCAAACAATGAACACTACACAGCCAATAAAATTCATGTGGTAAAGAAATAGTTTTCAAACTGTGGGTCACAAATCATTAATGAGTCATGAAACCAATTTAGTGGGCCATGGCTCGCTTTTTAAATAGAATAGAAGAATAGAAAATATAAGAGTCCATTACACATAGTAAGAGTAAGTATGGTTTCATGAAACTTTTTTTAAAATGCATGTGTGTATAGCACATATGGTCATTATATAAAATGCATTTCTTACTGTGGGGTATAATAAAAAATTGAAATATTCTGTGGTAACAGAATATTCAGAATCACAGGAATGTCAATTTTCTATGTTTAAGTGGAAAGCATAGGTTTAAAAACTGTAGTATAATCCCAAATTTGAGATAATACCGATAATCAAATATATATGCATATATGTGCACAGAATAGACATCCTCTGGATAGGAGGATTATGAGGATTATGGGAGAATGTAATTTTTCTCTATGTGTTTTGGTATTTTCTAAACTTCATATAATGAATAATTATTATGTTAATAATCAGAATGAAACGAAGGCTAGTTTTCAATTTGTGGTTGTGGTTAAGTAAACTACAACCTTTAGATGGCTCCTAAAAGCAAGTCAATGGTGACAGGGTAAATAAATAACATGACCAGGAAACCAATCCATCCTCTGACACACTCTTATGAAAAGTCGTCTTTCAAAAATGCTACGTACCAATGCATTTAAGCAAGCAGCATGTTCCTGTAAACAAGGTGCGTATGAAAAATAAAATAGTAGTGGTTCGAAATTAAAACTACTCTATATCATGGTGTAATAACATATGGAAATGACTACTATTACTAGTAGTAATAGGGAGGTGGAAAGGAAGGGAGAGAATGAAATTGAAGGAAGAAGAAAAAGAAAAGTACCCAAATATCTGATATCCTAGGGGAAGAAAGGGAAGTCTGTCTTTGAAAAGCAACAGCATAAAACCTGATGAAGCTTTCATACAATGACTAGAGGTTTCAGCCAGCAAATATCCTTCTCAAGTTATTAAATTTTAAAATGCCCAAGAATTCAATAAACTCATTGTTTTAATTCATAATGAGTTAATGAAGTGGCCAATGACCTGACCTTCTTTAAAATTGGATGAGAAGTTTTACGAGCCAGCTCTACTTCAGGCTCAGGTGATGACTTCACTGTAAGATGAACACAGTAACATTAAAAAAAAAAAAAAAGTGGAGGGGAGCTTTAGTATGGAAACATAATCATTAGTGACTTTATTCAAAATTCTGCTTTACTCTAGCAGTAACCCAGTGTGGTGTGTGGCTGCTGAAATTATCCAATATTGAACAAGGAAATGGCAAGCTCTTCTGTATTCTTTCCATTCCTTTATTTTCCAAATCTTTCTTGAGTGTGGCTATGACCCTGGCCTCAAAATGTTTATATTCTGTTGAGGGAGCCAATGGCCTCCCGTGGATTTCTATCTTGTAAGTGACCTGGAGTAATACTCTGAATGGAAGTGAATGCTTGCTGAAGGAAATTGCGGGTGAGAAGGGTTAAAATCATCCTTCCTACTGCCACTCGGATAAGACACAAATACAAAGAACAACAGGAGAAAAGCATGATAACTTGAGAAAAGTAAATCACTTCTAGGCTGAAGAGGAAAAACATCTGACCTTTCGCTGGTCACATTTTGAGGACAAGAGGTAAAAACTTCTTAGGCAGATGGACAAACCCATCCTTCTGAACGTTACTGTGAAAATTTAGATTAAGATGGCTTCATTGATCTCATAGGATTTTGAAAGGGTGTACTGGTCAAATTTATACCAACTTTTCATGATGTGTGATTTATTTGTGTATTTCTAAAACCTTGCACAGTACTAGAGTTAGCATCCAATATTAGGTAAATATTGTTACTTGGTTGGACTCCAATGAGGATTTGAGAAAAGAAACAGACATCCTTAAGGAGCACAACTGGTTTTTAAAAAATACAACCTACCAAAGGTACCTGAATCAACTTGTCTACATTCTATATGTCTATTGATAACTGACTTATTTTTTAAAAATGTCTATATCTTCTGCTTTATTAGCATTTATTTTCTAGAGCTTTGCATGTGCTATCTCATTTAATCTTTACAACTACTCCGTAAAATATGAACTGTTAGTACTCCCATTTTACAAATGAGGAAACTGAGTCACATATCAGGTCAGAAACTCATCCAATGCCCTACAGCCAGCAGGTCATGAAACCAATAATCAAAGCCAAGCAGTTGGCTCTGGAGCCCATGGTTCCTGACTGACCTGTATTTCCAAGGTAGTCTAAATGTTCAGCAGATGGTACCTCATTCTTTCTCCCAAAAGCCACTTGAGATAGCCGTTAAAATATTGTGACCTTCCCCAAGTCACTCTATGTACATATGCCATTGCCTGGTATTATCTGAGAAACCAAGGTAATTTCCCAGCTTCATTCCTCAGTAGCTGAAAAGCAAATCAAAATAAAACAAAAGGAAAGGAATATGAGGGTTCTTGGGCAGTCTGTGTACAAATAAAATGGTTCTAATAAAAGAACAGCAAGTGAAACATACCAGTTACCCGGTACCTTTAGTAGACCAGATAACCCTTTTCATGGAGTCTCAGATATATACAGGAAGTCAGACTCCTATGTTCTAGGTTTTGTACCCTCTGAGATCTGGCAGAGGCCTGCAGGTTTTAATGAAAACAATTTGCATTGTAAAGTGCACAAGGTAGCGGGTTAATTTTAGGATGGAGTTAGTTGAGTAGTTTTATTCTCTGATAAAACCTAATTATGTCAACCCACTCCCAATAGAATCCCCAGGGCAGTTATCTAATAAACTGAAGTTTCTGAATGGGCCACACACTGCCAAAACATTATACCGGCAACAAAGCATAGGAATCTTCTTTCAGAATTGAATAAAACTAGGTGCATTAAAGAATCCTAATCATAGATGAACAAGAAGACATGTAAAAGCATCTCCATGTCTTCTATGCCTTCCTTCCAGCTCCATGTTTCTTGCCCAGAGAAGGGAAACTTTCAGCATAAATATGCATATGAATCACAAAACAAATACACCCAATAGTTTTTCAGAAAAAGAGGTTCCAGGACAAATATTCAGGCACTGTAGAGTACTTTCTCCCCTCTCATCTCCTTCCTTTCCCTCCTCCTTTACCCATTCTACCCATACGCTGGGCAGTGTCACACATATACACGTTACACAGGATGTCAGGTGTAATTCAACAGATGTCATTGTGAAAATGGAAGGAAAAACAACCAGTCAACAGCCTCTCAAGGACGGTCTGTGCATAAATCCACTGACGGGCTTGTGTTTTCAGTGCAGTGGTCAACTTGGCCGGCCCACATGTGGGCATGCGAACGTGTTCCTGCTAAGTGAGTCAGTCAAGCTGGGAATGTTAATTCATTTGAATACCAATTTGTGAAAAATATTGTTTTGTGTGAAAGAAGGGTATTTCATTATTATGCAGGCATGTCTCATCAGGGAAAAAAAAAATGAAAAGAAAAAAAAGCAAAAAGACAAAGGCTAGTCCATAAAAGGTAGTTCTTCAAGGCAACCCTCAATCTAGAATATGTGAGTGTGTCCCAGGGATCCCCAAGGTTACAGTGGAGTTACAGCCTCCAAAACCCTATCAGTAATAACATACATTGCAAGTACATTTAAAAAGACAAATCATTCCATTTCACCATAAGACATTTATGTAGTATGTCCTTTCTCTTCTCCAAGCCTTTGCATACGCTGTTCCTCAAGCCCTGACACTCTTTCCTCATCACCCACTCTTAATGTAAATCACTGAATCCCTACAAGTCCTTTACTTCTCAGTTTAAATGTCACTTCCTTTGGGACACTGCGGCAGGCATTGTTACTTGCCTACATAACAGGTATCCCCCTTCTGTTCTTGCTAACAGAACTCACCTTTTGTTTGGGCAGCAATGTGCTCAGCTCTAGAAGATGACTTAAGGTTGTTCTCTGTCTGTTCTTTTTTGCCAATGGCTGAGTGGTCTAAGATTAGACAGACTCACACACCCAACAGTGTGCTTGTAAGTCCAATGGGTGTCTTATGTCCAACACAAAGGTCCTTCTCTTCCCCCTCAAACTGCTCCTCTTCAGTTAAATAAGGAACTGGAGTTCTTCCAGCTGTCCAACCATAAACCCAGGATGCACCCATGACTTCTTCTTTTACCTCATACCCCACACCTTATCTTCAAAAGAAATCCCCAGCCCAACCAATTCTTGCCACGTCTATGCTCACCAGCCCAGTCCAAACAACCATCACCTCCCACTTGGAATATTGCAGGAACCTCTTGAGGAGTTTCCCTGTTTTCTCTCTTCTCCCCTGCAATTGATTTTTCACATATCACGTCTGCCCCCTGTTCAAACCCGCCAGGGGCTCCCATCTCACCCAGAGGTCTTATGGACCTGGCTCCTGGCCACCTCCTATCTTAACTCCTTCCTTTCCTCACTCTGTCCCAGTCGCATTGGCCTCCTTGCAACTTGCCAAACATGCCAGTCACAGCCATGCATTAGGGCTATTCCCTCCAGCTGGAATGTCCTCCTCCCAGATTTCACACAGCTAGTTCCCTCTCTTACTTCCTTCAGAGGTCTACCCATCAAGCCTTCTCTAACTACCTTCTCTAACTTCCTCTTATTCTCTCTCCCCTGCTTTGTTTCTCTTCATTGCATTTACCATCACCTGGTCTATTCTGTATTTACCTGTTTACCTATTTATTGTCTGCCTTTCCCAAAAGAATACAAGTTCCATGATACTGTGTATAATACTCAGAGAAAGAACCTTTGCTATGACCAGGCACGATACTAAGCATTTTCCTCTATTAACTTATTTAACTAAGAAGGAAGTTTGTTTCATTCACTGTGTATACTCCTTATCTACAACAGTCTGTCTTCTTATCTGGATAAGGTGCCTTAATCAGGATGAAGGTGCCTTACTGGCCATCCCCTAGCATCTAGTGCAGGGCCTGGCATGGAATGGGACACCTGAAACATTTGTCTAAGGAGCGACTGACTCATTTCCCTCGCTTCTCCTCCTCAAGTTCCTGGTAACTAAAACCAAATGCTGACCCATTTCTGTCTTTCTGCACCTTTACAGATATCTGTATGTTAGACCTGGCATCTCCCAGCTCTCAGAATGCTAAGACACATCTTAAAAAGTCAAGTCATTCTCAAGCTACATCTAAATTTACTGGACATTTTTCAGACTTCAATGCAGAAAATCTTTTAGTGACATTCAATGTGGTTGATCATTCTCTCCTTTTTAAAATCCTCAGTTCCATAAAACTGCACATTTTTTCTTATTTTCCTCCTACATTTTTGCTTCTTTTACAAGCTCATCGTTGTGTATTCTGCACCCAATTCCAAAGCCCAATCCTAAACTCCCTTCTCTCACCACCATATACTTGCTCCCTATGCAAAACCATCATGGACCACGGCTGCTATCATTGACATTATGCCGATAATCCCCCGATGTAAATCTCCTATCCCATCCTCTCCTCTGAGCTCAGATACATACATCCCATTACCTATTTCATGTCTACACATGGATGTCTTAAAACCATCTGAAACTCAACATTTTTGGAAATGAACTGATTCACCTGACTAATCAGGGCCCAGATGAAGGTATCAGAAACCTACCTCGAACTGACTTAAGACATAAAAGGAAATATATTGGCTCAGGAAACTTTTGGACAGAGCTGGTCTTGGGCACGCCTAGATTCATGCATTTAAATAACAAAAGAAAGTCAATCTCAGTCTCTCTCTTTCTCTCTCTCTCTTCCCCACCATCTCTCATCTCCAAATTATCTCTATCTAATTATTCTCTCCTAATGCAAACTACCTTTCTCCATAGATAAAAGACATGACCAGAAGCAGCTGCAGCACTTCATTCTTGCTGCTCCAAGACTCCAAAGGTAAGTCCCCTTCACCTTCACCTCCAACCTTAAAAATCCACGAAAAGGAATCTCATTGTGCAAGGCTAGTCTCTACGCCTACACCTGCACCCATCATGTTGCAGCACAGTGTGAAACAACCATGTCAGCAGGATTTGCTGAAGGGAAATCTCCAACCATATGATTGGATTAACAGTTCTTTGAATGAGGTGGGTACAGGTGTACTGGATAGGTAAACTGAGCAAATGTGCTCTACCTATCCCAAGCCTGTTCCTTTCCTTGTGGTCAGTCTTGGTGAATAAAGTCATCATTCTCCCACCTGGTCACACAAGCCAGAAAGCTAGGAGTTCTTGCTGACTTTCCTCTCCCTCATCCCCCAAAGGCAAGTAAAGTGATTTCCTTTCAATTTTACAACCCAAATATCATTCAAAGTCATCCACTTCTTTCCATCCTCACTGCCACCTCTCTAGTGTAAGCCACCAGGAACTTTTTCCCTGGACTACTGTAAGAACCCCTTATATCTTGTCCCTCCAATCCGTTCCCTACATAGCAACCAGGCTGATCATTTCAAAGTCACTTGACCACACCAAAGTCACTTGGTCATGCACTTGATCACACCATTCCTCTGCTGAAACCATTAGACTTCCCTCCGTCTCTCCTAGGACAAAGCCCCAAATCATTAACATGCTCTAAAAGTCCCTGTATGTTTTTCCTCGCCAGTTTCATGCAAAGTCCTGCCTCTCCCTCTCTCACTGCACTCCAGCACTCTGGGCTTTTAGTTCTTCCAACATGTAGTGCACCTTCCCACTGTGAGGCTTTTGCACATGCTATTCCCTCTGTTTGAACTGCCCCCCACCACACACACACACACACACACACACATACATACACACATATGCACACACGTGTACACACATGCACACAAACGTACACAGAGATGCACACACACATACACACACATACACCTTCACCTCCTACTCATCCTTCAGATCTCATCTCAAACACAGCTATTCAGGGAAATCTCCCCAGACCCTCCCAGAGGTTAGATTTCTCACTATATATGCTCAAATCGCACCCTTTGTTATGTTCTTTTACAGTGGTGGGTATTGCTCCTTTGGAGTAATCATTGTGCTCATAATCTTAACTTTATTTACTTTGAGTGATTGTATCTTGCTTCCCTTCTGAAGGCAAATGCCACAAGAACAAGAATCCATTACATTTGCTTACCCTTGTCTCTCCAGCACCAAGCACAGAGCCTGGCACACTGGGAAGCTGGCTGAGGAAAAAAAAAAAAAAGTCTGCATAATTCCTGGAAGGTATAGAGATTAAAAGTAAAGATTCTGGAGTCAAACAGGTTAAAATCTACAGTCAGTCAAGGTATCCCCTTCTTTCAGTTATTTTGTGTGTCACCTTGGGCAAGTCACTTATAATTCTCCTTTTTTAGGTTTCAGTTTCTTCAATCTGTAAAATGTGGATAACAACAAAAGTTCTTATGAGGGTTTCACAGGATGATCTGCCTAAAACACTTAACTTAGCACAATGCCTGGAACATAGAAAGCAAATGTATCCATCATAATTAAGTTTGGCCAAGACCAACTGAAAACTCAAAGCAGTATGGCTTAAGCAGTACAAAAATGCATCCCTGTCTTATCCAATGGGAAAATCTTGTTGCCTCATCATTTTCAAGGTGTGGCTTTCTCTATGTAGCACCTAATGACCATTAAAGTTTCAACCATCACGTTCCCATGTTCACCAACAGCAAAGAGAAGAGCTTCCTCATAAGGACACTTCCCAGAAGTTGCACACGGCATCTACTCTCAAATCCCACTGGCCCAAGCTTAACCTCACTAGCCACATCAAGCAGAAAGGAGACTGGAAAATGTAGTCTTTAACCCAGATTGTCATGTGCCCAACAAAAATTGAGGGACAAACAGCCTCTATCACAGCAAGATAGTGCAAGGAGAATCCTTCAATGAAAATTGGTCATTTTAAGTCAAGGAGTATCTAACATAAAAGATTATTTGGGCAGATGAGATTGCAGAAGCACCAGCCACAGCAACTCATCTCGTCATGGTAACAGGCACGTAAATGTGTTTGTTGAATTTTAAAGAAAACCACCACTACTGAGGCACCAAATGTGAACGTTCTCAATCCATGGGCCCAGGCTTCATAGGGAAGTTGTTCAGCCCTGGTCTCGCTCAAGTTCCCCCGACTTCCTCCCTTGCCATGGTGGAAGAGAAGCCTTCAGAGGTCCTTGCCACTGTCACTCACATATGCCTGTCTTCAGATTTGCTCTCTGAATATATGCAAGATGCTGACAGGTGCCACGCTGGACTTCTTGGGGAGCCCCAGCGCAGTCTTCTGCCTACAGAATTCCCTTATAGGGCAGGTCACGAACAGGAGGATTCTGGCTTTGTTATACCTGACACAATAGGAGCTTCTCCATCTATCACCACCTTAGAAATCTAATCTTGCTTCAGAGCTAAAGCCATCCCGTCACTCTGCTTAAATTCACTTGGGAAGAGTTAAAAAAAGGAATCTTTGGCCTTACTGAGAATTCTCCAGTCTTATAGAAAAATGATTCTCCAGCAGTTCAAAGAGAAAAAAGAAGTATTTACTTTTCTCCCCTTTCATGCAGAAGAGAAAGGAGCATTGAGTATTATTTTGATAACAGAAACTAAACCCTAAATAAGAGCATCCAAGAGCAATAACCACAGTCAAACCACATATTTTGTTTCATCTCATGGTAATTGTACATGGAATCACCATCCTTATTATTAAAAGCTTTTATCCAGGGCCAGTGGATGCCTGGGGCACAAAGGGGCTGTGTTTTACTAAATCTATATCATTACTTGGGGACTACATGGAGGTCTCTCCCAAGAACTTTGAAATAAAATTGCCTTCTGACAACTTATCAAAATGTATAAAGAATTTTAAAGTGAATACTCCTTCCATTTTCTGTACAGACATGTGCATTCCAGAGCACAAGGATACCCTCTGCAGCCTTGTTTGGAAAAGCAAAAAGATGCAAACCACAGAGATGTCCATCAAGATAGAAGTGGTTAAGTAAAGTCTGACACATCCCTATGGGATAATACAATGAAGATATTACCAAATAAAGAGCCAGACTTCCAAGCATTGTCATCGGAAAGTATTCACACAACAGGATCTGATCTCACAACAGGAAAACAAAGGAGATGAAACAAGTAAGCAAACAGGTAAACAAAGCAAACAAACAGCAAAAGTAAAACAGAGAAGTAAACAGACCAAATGCAGGCTCTGAAGTTAACCCGGGTGGCTTAAGGACTTCCCAGCTCTGTGACCGCAAATTATTCATCATCTCTAAACCAGAATTTCCTCATCTGAAAAATGAGGTAATGATAGGGCCCTTTCTTAGGGTCCTGTAAGGATAAACACAGCAACTAGTCTAGTAGACAGTTGGCATGGGCTAAGTGTTAACTACTGGTGTCAGCTGCAGTGTTCAGCATCCATAACTTCTCATCGGTGTCATTATACTCTATCAATGACCACATCTTAATCTGCCATATTAATCACTCGAAGGGAAGGAAACAGCAGGCTGTAAGCAGTGGCTCCCTTCTGGGGAATGAAGTCGGCAGTGCAGGAAGGAGGATATGAGCCGTGGAGAGAGGAAAAGTCTTTATTTTATTTTCATTTATTTGTTAGTTGTCCTTTTTCTTTTACAACAAGCTCACATTACTTTCATGATAAAGGTGTTTTCTGTGTTTTTGTTTTAACATTGGCCTCTAAGAATTAAAGTTTACTTGCACCTCTTAATGTATTAGTGCAGAGACACACAAAATTCCCAGGAGATTCTAAGCCTCAGGACTTGATGGTAACTTAACTGGAAACAGTAACGTAGCTCAAGAGAGAATGTGACTGCATATGGGCTGGGGGTGGGGATGTCCCTGAGTCCTGGCAGCTTAGGAGGAATAGATACAACAGAGGCAGCAGAGCGATCCAAGCAGCAGGCAGGGGAGAGGGAGTTCTGGCTCTCAGACCCACATTTGCAAATGGGTCCTCCAGGTTCCTCATGAGGCTTTTGATCTTCCTTATGGGCTCAGCTGTGTCCCCTCCTCCCCCCAAATTCATATGCTGAAGTCCTAACCCCCAGTACTGCAGAATGTGGCTGTATTTGGAGAAAGAATCTTTAAAGAGGTAATTAAGTTAAAATGAAGTCTTATGGGTGGGCCCTAATCCAACATGACTGGTGTCCTTATTAGAAAAGGAGATTGGGACACAGACAAGGACAGCGAGACAGCCAGGTGAGGACACAGGGAAAAGAGAAAGTGGCCGTCTGCAAGCCAAGCAGAGAGGCCTCAGAAGAAACCAGTCCTACCTGGGACACCTTGAACTAGGACTTCTAAGCCTCCAGAATTGTGAGCAAATATATTTCTGTTGTTTAAACCACCCAGTCTGTGGTATTTTCTGTTATGGCAGCCCTGGCCAACAAAAATACTCTGTGATTCTTTTCTCATACAAAATAATTTTACATTTTCTATGTGTAAATTCATCAATCTTTTCTTTTATAGCTTCTAGGTTGTTTTGGGTTTTTTTTTAAATCTTGCTTTGAAAGGATTTTGCTATCCCAAGAATACTAAGATATATCCATATTAGCTTCTAATGCTCTTATAATTTTTGTTGTTGTCATCATTGATGTTGTTGTATTGTGGTGCTTTGTCTGTTTCATTCTTTACCTGCAATTTATTTCTGTAATTTATGTGTGATCAGGCTCTAAATTTGGGAGGTTTTTTTCCCCAAAAAAAGATAGTCTACTGTTTATATTATTTTTCCCCAGCTTTATTAAGGTCTGATTGACAAATATCTCTTTTTTATAATCATAAAAGTGTTAAAATTATGTTATAGAAGCATAGTTTTGACACAGGAAGATGTTCATGATATACTTTTAGGTAAAAAGAGCAAATTATTAAAAACTACACATTTTTGAAAGAAATTATATATACTACATAAGTATTAAAAATTTATAGAAGACTATACACTAAATTATTAGTGATAGTTATCTTTGGGTAGTGGAATTTTTTTATGCTTTCTGTATTTGCTGTCTTCATTGAATATGTATTATTTAAATAATAATAATTTGAGTAAAATCCTACTGCATCCCAGATGCTATACTAAGTGCCAGGCAGTGAGGAAGCTTGAGACCTGATTTCTACAGAACTGCAGAATAGGACTCTGGGCTTCAGACCAACCTGCTTTAGGATCAGGGTTACCCTGGGCAAATTATTTAACGTTTTCTACTTTAGTTTCCTCATGTGTAAAATAGAGGTAAGAATGGTTTCCCTCTCATAGAGTTGTCATGAGGACTGCTATTAGAGGTAATGCATACAAGTTCTTAGTGGTATAACAAGTACTCAATCAACAGAATTTTTCTTACAAGTACAAAGAAGGAGAAAGCCCCAGGAATAATAGCAGGTATAGAGACACAGAAATGGGGCAAATCTGCCCTGATCAGGACAGGAAGAAATCCCGTAGGTGTGTTGCCAGGTGTAGCCAAGTGAAGCAAGAAATAAAGTCAGCCTGAGCAAGGAAACAGGCTTCGAAAGCTCTTCTGCTCCAAACCAGGCACCTGGGACATTATAAAGTTTGGGCAGTGTTTGTGTCACAGAGCTTCACCCACAAGGGAGTGACAGTGTTACTAAAATTCTAGCTAAAGTACTACTCGTGAAAACACTTTTCCGAAGGCAGTTATCAACCTGGGGCGGGGGTGAATCTTCACCACTGAATAAGAATGTGGGCATGATGTCACTATGTTCCTGAGCAAAACACTGGGTGTCTCTGCCACCAGCCCCTCCCTACAGAGCCATCACACAACCAAAGCAGCAGGGTGGGAAGCATTCCTAAGCAAGGTGACAAAAAAGGGTTGTTTTCCATCCTTCACACTGCCTTGAAATAGCCTAGGCTAAAGGGATTTTTTTCTCCCTTTCCTTTTAAAGAATATACAGCCTGGGGCAATTCTTCTACCTGGGCTGCCCCATGTTGGGAAAGGACAGCTGAGTCACAGGGTCTCTGAAACTGCCAGTTCACAATAGGGCTCAGAAAATCAATATCTCTCTCTGAAGTTATCCGAAGTACTGAGACCCTTAAACCAAACTACAGCAGGCAGACGTTACCCCCAACCTTTCACGGCATTGGAAGATGTGGGCTTACTTCCCAAACACCCTTGAAATGTGGCAACAGGAGCTCTTTTCTGAGAAGCAGACATGTTGAATTCAGCTGTGAAAGTGGTTGCCAGAGAGTCACAGGTATGAGAGACTCTGAAGAAGCCCCAACTTTCAAGTAGCGATATTGGATGCTTTGACATCCTTAGCATCTTCTCTCTCAGAGAAGCAACATAGCCTGGTGGCTAAAATGATGCACCCTGAATACCTGTGTTAGAATCCAGTTTCCATTACTAATGACCTATGTATCTTTGAGCACCATTCTTACGTCCCTGTGCCTCAGTTTTCACATTAAATACAGTACCATAACTCAACGGCGGATGCTGTGAGAATTAAGTAAGATGAAGAAAGGATGCACTAGGGTTTTCTTTTCATCACAGAAGCACTCAGTGGAAGTTACCTATTAAGAATGTATAATATGCAAAAGCACAATTGCTAAAAAGTAGAAATCACAAAAGCTCACTTCCTGTATAATCTATTTATTTAAAAAGTTGGCCTTTTCTAAAAAAATAAAATAAAAGACATTTTGAGGAAGACTTCAGAATCTTAAAATAAGTCACAAGAAATCAGGAAGAGAAATCTCTTTCTGAAAAGAAGCATTCCGATATATGGGCCTAATGGCGATTGGATGATCAATAAGAAGTATTTTTGTTAGTATTCCCAGTTCCCCATTGGGAGGGGGTAGGGGGGAGGAAGGGAATGAGGAAAGAACCAGACTTTCACCCAACAGGGCAGTGGGAAGGACCCCAAGGCAAAAAAAGATAGCAGTCAGGTAGCAGGGGTAAATGGAGGCTGAAGCCCTGGAGCCCTTAAGAAGTTCAAGGGTCACATAAGAGATTGGCCTGCACCTAATAAATGACCCTGGGGCTTAACAGGTCCAAGGTTCACAAGCCTCCCAAGGAATCGCAGCTGAGGAACTTCAGAAAGATCCACCGGGTTACAATTACACACAAGCTGAGGAAGAAAACATCATTGTGTGTTAATAAGAATCACCCAATCTTTATATATATAAAATCAAGACACTAGAATTGACAAGGGAATTTTTTTCCCCCAAATGGGGATTTATTTTCATAAAAAGTCTTACAAAAGCATAGCAAATCAAATCACGCTTAATTCTACATTGTGGGCCTCACCTTAAATGAAAATAAAATGGCATAGAATCAAAGATTTTCTAGAAATTCTGGGCTTTCTAGTGGTTATATTAAGACTGATCAAATGCCAAATCATCTCTCCCTCTCTACTTGAAGTGAATCTGGGCAGGAAGACTTAATGTGATGAAACGACTTCACTTGCTATTTGAAGAATTCTCTTGTAAGATATACAATCCCTTTAAATTTTCCTAGGCAGCTGCTAGGGGTTGCTAAGGAAGTGATAGAAATAGAAAATATTCTAAATAAATAATTAGTGATTTCTGAGGGGCAGGTTCTGTAGTTTTTTTAGGATTTAACACATCTTAGGTACAGAGACTGGACAAGTCTTCCTTCTAACTTTCCCTCCCTTTCTCCTTCCCTTTTGGCATAAAGAAAAAGATGCAGAATCCTCAAGCAGAGAGCCAGAGAGGAAGATTTCGAGCTGCTCTAGTTAGTGCCCACCTTGGAAGACAGACACTACCAGACCCAGGCCCTCTAGCTCCATGCAAGCCAGTGGAACACTTTGAGCGTCTATTTTATTCGGTCGTACTTTGGGGAAAGATTGAATTTGAACAGAGAAGTCTCAAAATAGACATCTGTTGTGTTGGCATCAGCATCCATTTCCTTTCTTTGATTACCAGATCGTGCCTCCAGGGAAACTGACACCTTCCTATGCTCCAGAGGCAGTGCCTCAAGCCTCCCACCCCCTGGCAACAAGGACTGGTAGATGGATGTATGGCAGGACCCCTAGGAACCCATAAGCTACAACGAGGCTTCTGCAAAGACTTCTGGGACAAAGACGGTGAGCTTCTCCAGCTGCACTTGGGAAGAACTGGGCGAGCATCCACTTTACAGCCACAAGGAGAGAAGTTTTGGGAATGAAGCCAACCACCTCAGTGGCAGTAGAATACAGAAGTAGAGATCTGATGACATTGCTTAAGCCCTAATTAAGCCACATCAAATTTAAAAAGACATCCCCAACCCCCACCCAGGACTTCTCAGATACATGATCCATTAAATTCCTTTTTGGTTCATGCTCAGTTCAGATTTGACCTGGGATTTCTGTATGTTATAGCCAGAAGGGTCTGGGCCAATAGAGTTCTATAGCTGAAATGGAGTTTCGAACAACTGGAAATGTTTTTTTTCAACACAGAAATACAAGTAAGAACCAATAAACACAGAATAAACTCACTGTTTTGTTCAAAATAAGGAAGTCAGTGGTTCTGGGTGAGGTCGTGGGGTTTGTTGGTTGAAATCATAATTTTCAGATTCTAAATGGGTTAGGTACCCATTTAATATCTGTCATATGTGTTATGATAACATTTTTAATATTAAATGCCTTAACATATATTTATGGTAACATGGTATGTCCACTGCCCACATTCAGATAGTCAAAGGACTAGTCAAAGCACAAAGGAGTGCTAATAAGGAAAGAAAAATTCCACCCCACCAATATTCTTTCTATATCTGAAGACAAATGAAAAAAAAAATTGGCTCAAAACAGAGTAAAAGGAAGGAAAAAATAATCAACTGTATTTAAGTTTGTTTTAAACATGGCTCTAAACATCTCTTTTGATATTCGTTTATTGTTTACTGAAAGTGAACTTTTTATAAAGCCTCTTATTTTATGATATAGGGACAAAATATACAGGATTAATACAGGTTGGAAGGAGCAAAGAGCCACTCATCGTATCTCAGGAAATGCCTGACTTTGGACTCAACCTATGTCACATAACCACCACCTGGTGGCAGTGTACTTAAATAACAGCCATAGCTCAGAGAGTTATGTAAACATCTCTTAAATTTTGAACCCAGCAACATTAAGGTCATTTTGTGGTACTGATCAAATACTAGATCTTCTCTCCAGATGGGGGAGATTTAAGAACCACAAAATTAAGACACCAGAAACCTGGGTGGGGGTGGAGTAACTATGGAATGTAGGCATGTATCAGTGGCAACACCGTATTTATCAGCATTTTCCAATGAGTGCAGCTCTTACCACTAGGAGGTGAGTCCACATGATTATAAGAAAAGGCCACAATGAGGATAAGATGGTTGAGCAAAGGCTGGAATGAAGGGAAGATGCCAGCCATAGAATTATCTAATGAAAGGAAACATTACAGGTAGAGGAAGCCACAAGTGCAAAAGCCCTAAGGCAGGGCCATGTTTAGCTTCTCAAAAAGCTAGCACAGCTCAAGCAGAGAAGCAAAGAAAAGAGGACAAACGAATATATTAATAGTTGGAGAGGTGGGTAGGGGTCCCATTCTTGGCTTTTCTCTAGTTACTAGAAGCTGCCTGCATTCCTTGGCTCATGGCCTCTTCCTCTATTTTCAAAGCCAGCAAAAGTGGATTGAGTCCTTCTCAATCCTTCTGGATCTGCCTCTCTGCCTCCCCTTCCACTGACAGTAGTCCCCCCTTATCTGTGGGGGAAAGACTTACTTCGAGACCCCCGACGGATGTCTGAAACCACACAGAGTACCAAAACCCTATAGTACCAAACCCATAGTACCAAACCCCTATATATACTATGATTTTTCCTATACATACAGATTTATGATAAATTTTAATTTATGAATTAGGCACAGTAAGAGATTAACAATAACTAATAATATAAAACAATAACAATATACTATAACAAAAGTTATCTGAATGTTCTCTCTCTCAAAATATTTTATTATACTGTACTCACCCTTATCAAGTCAACTACTTTTACATTTTCATTTAAAGGAAGCAATTTATGGCTTCTCTTTGGCATATCCAAATTGTCAACATCACTACTCTTGCGCTTTGGGGCCATTATTAAGTAAAATAAGGGTGACTTGAACACATCCACTAGGATACCACGGGAGTTGATCTTATAACCAAGAAGGCTACTAAATGACTAACGGGCAGGACAGGGAGGATTCATGTCTGGGCAGGACAGAGCAGGATGGTGAGAGGTTTCAGCACACTACTCAGAACAGCATACAATTTAAAATTCATAAATTATTTATTTCTGAAATTTTCCATTTAAATATTTTCAGACAGTGATTGACCATGGGTTAACTAAAATCAAGAAAAGCAAAATTGCAGATATGAGGAGACTACTCTGTAAGGTTCCTCTTGCTTATACTGGGTCCATCCAAATAATCCAGGAAGATCTCCGATTTTAAAGTCAGCTGTTAAGCAACCTTAATTCCATCTGCCACCTAATTCCCCTTTGCCACATCATCTAGTATATTCACATGTTTCAGGGATTAGGACACATTTTGGGGAGGCTGTTATCTGTACCACAGAGGGTTAGGAAGGAAGCAGGTTAGACGAGCAACTAGAAGATGTAACGCTAATACACCAACCTGGGCAACAGAGCCAGGGTGAGCAGGAAAAAAAGAAGATAGGTCAGTTGAGAGCAAAATGAGAGAATTTTCTGGTCACTTCCAAAGCTCATGAATTGCAAGACAGTCCTAAGAAGCAAGTGTGCCCCATAGATTTTTATGTTGTATCAGTATAAAAGAACGATGCATCAACAGTCATGAGTCAGGTGAAAAGAGTTATGCAGACTGAGGTTCTCTAGAATTCTCCAGATCTTTAGGCAGTCTGCCCTAAGAACATTTGATATCCATGCTATATAACAGTTTCTGTAAATTAAACCTCGTAATCTAACTTTATGATAAGAGTGCTTGTCCTGTATTTCAGGTACTCCCTGGAGTGCAACATCCCAGAAAACCAATTACCTGGGGGAATTCATGAAAACGTGCATGGATTAATAACAACTAACATGTGTAGACAAAGCAGTTCCCAGCACATAATCATTATTCTACCCTTGCAAAATCACTGTGGAGTTATTAGAGGTTGTTATTCCCATTTAAGAGATGAAAAAACAAAGGCTCAAAGGCTAAATGCTTGTTTATGCACACAAAGCAGGCTAGGGGCAGAACTCAGGCTCAAATTCTTAACTTGGGATGCCAAAGTCAGCTACCTTTTCAAAATACCATATGGCTCCAAACGATCAAACTGCCCTATGATGGAGGAGCCCAAGTACTATATAGTTTGACTCAAATATTTCCTCAGATCCAGGGGCTCCTAAATTTCTAATCCCCCATAGAAGTTTTAACTTAGAGGCACAGGGAAAGGTACCTACATGTGTAATGCAAATCAAACACAGGGCCTCTGGGTAATGCTTTGCTTATTAAATGGCAATTATGTAATTTTGATAATGCATTTACAGAAACATCCAAACTACTTATGCAGCATAATGGTCCATCAGGAATAATCCACGCTCTTCTCCTAAAACTTTGACTCTACAGCAACAGAAGCCAGGAACCAAAGGCCTTGTGTTGCACTAGAAAGACACTGTCTCCCAAGGGCCTGCTGTGTGACCTTGGGAATGCTCCTTGCCTTTGCAAAGTCTCAATCTCTTTATCCGTAAAACTTGGATGCGAAAGCATCTACTTCATGAGGCTACTGTAAGAAATAAATGAGATAATGTTGTATGCTGTAGGAACCTTCTGGGGAGATTGTCTAGCCCACACGGCTTGTTTGAGTGGGTTTCTCTCTCTTGCACCCAAAATAGTCTTGCAAAAATAGTATGTGAGAGAACTTAGAACAATTCTTAGCCACAATTCCCAAGAAATGTGAGTGTTCTTTCTTTTCACAAGCCTGGAGTATTACATACAGAAGGTCTTCCTTTCGTTCATTATTCATTGAGACATAATTGGTCATTTATTAAACCACCATGTATTGAGCACCTACGGTGTGCCAGGCACTGTTCTGGACATTGGCAAGGAACAAGAGGGACAAGATCCCTGCTCCCATGTAGTTTACCTTCTAGTGAGAGGGAGATAAGTAATTAGGATGACTTTGGAGAGTAATATATGCACCAAAGAAAATAAAACAGCGTAACAAGCTCAGAAGTTGAAGAAAGGTCTTTAAATTAGGTAGCTGGGAAAGGTCTTTTTGAGGCGCTGAAATTTGAGCCAACTCCTGAAGGATAGATAACAAGACACCTGTAGTGTAAGGGATCTGGGAACAGAGTATTCCGGGAGAAGGGAACAGTGAATAAAAAGGCCTCAAAATGGCAAAGGACTTGGCTTGGTCCCCAAACAGAAAGGAAGCTACTTCCACAGTCTGCTGTTAGGGCAAGACTCCTGAATTAGCCTGTCCTATAGGTAGGGCAGTCCTCCTGTGCACTGGAAATCAAAAGCAGGGGGATGCTAAGACTTCTTGTTTACTCCCATGATGCTAGGAGACAACACTTCAAGTGGGAAAGAGCTTTGAGACAAATAAAGAGAAAAGCTATATGTTTGAGGCCCCACCCCTTGATTTGAGTCCCAGCTCCACATGTTGATCAAGTTACTTCAACTCACTGTGCCTCAGTTCCCTGACTTGTACAGCGTGGGTACTAACAGTACCTACCTCATGAGGTTCTTATGGAGCCTGAATGAATTCAACACTTGGAGCAGAGCCTGGCACACGTGAGTACAGCATGTGTCTACCACTGCTGCTGCTACTACCACGGCTACTGTTATGCTTTCAGATCCAAATCTTCATCTCCCTGTCCCATCCTAAAATAACCATCTCTTGTCCCTGATTTGTTTTTTGCTTTGTAGCAACATGAGTGCATCTACCTCAACGAATGTACACCAACTCAATCTTGATCGTGATCCCACCGGCCCTGAATTCGGAGTATAAGGCAGTCAGGCCCCCTGCAAGGAAGTATTACATAACACGATGAATCTGAACAGTACCAGTTGTCTTAGCCATCCTTGCCTCTGTCAAATAAAATATGGAAGTAAGGAAATCCTATACATAAAGTACAACATTTTGGTCATGTTAGATAAAACAATATTTTCAGATCAGTCTCAAACACACCTGATCTCAATTTAGGCAGCAAAGAATTAAACAAACAAACAAAAATGAAGAAGGGAGGGGAGGAGGAGGAGGAAAAAGAGGGAAGGAAAAGACAGAAATGCCACCCTAGAGAAGGGGTCTCTTTCCACTTACTCCTGCCTTCTTTGGTGTCTTTTAGAATAGCATTAATATTTTATTATTAGAAGTCCCTTGCCATTTTTTCCTAAATTTATGCCTAGTTACTTTGTCTCTTTGGTTGGTTCTATACAAAGAATATTGTTCCCATTATATTTTCAAAATGGTTTCCCTAGGCATATAAAAGAACCACAAGTTTTGCTCGGTCATTTCCTTACCAGCTGCCTTAATAAATTCATGGGGGGATTGGTTATCCTAGGTTCTTTTCCCAAGAAAAGTAGATATTAATTGCAAATAGTGATAATTCTACCCTTCTTCTTTTTCTCATCTAATTGCATCATCTAATAATTTCTGAAGAATGATAAATAACACTGATGATAATGAGCATTCCAGGCTTGTTCTGGATTAAATGGGAATACTTCTAGTGTCACCTCACTAAAGATGATGCTGGCTTTGGGTATGATACTAGTTTAATAGCAGCCTGTTCTAAAAATCAGGAATAGATATTTATTTTTATCAAGTATTTTTTTATCACCTAGAATAAAGCATAGGATTTTTCTCATTTGTCAATACTAACAGTAAATCGCATTATTAAATTTCCCAAGATTGAACCATCTTTCCATTCTTGAAATAGACCCCATTTTGTCCAGACTTAAATTGCCTTGCCGTGTAATCATTTACGTGTCCATCTCTCCACTCTACAAGCTCTTTCAACTCCTTGGCCATGATTGGTTCATGTTTGAGCCTGGCATATAACACATAGTTGACAATATATGTTTAAATGAATGAATGCCTAAATAACAAGTGCACTGAACACCCCCAAGCTAATCCTTTGTACCTCTCCCCAGTAAAAATACCCGATTAGAGAGATCATATGACTATCCCAGAAAGGATCTTTACATGTTTAATGGACATCTGGTTTAACTAACCCTTCCATATGGTTTCAATGGGGCTAACCTGCTTATTTACTCCAACCACCAACCCAAGCCAAAGGGTGGCTATATCTCCCAGGCCTGATTAGAGGACCACACAGTTACAGTTTCTGGAATGGGCACATGGCCTAACCTGGGCCAAATGCATCTCCAGGAATTTCCTACAGAAACTCTTAAGAAAAGTATCTCCAAAAGGACTGATGAGCATAAAATACGTTTGTCTAGTATTGCTTCTTATGATCTGGCCTAAAATGTAGCAAAACAGCCTATCTCAGAACAAAGCAAGGTAGAAACAGGGATGGCAAAGAATGGAAAAGGACAGAGGCCCAGTGACATCAGTTGAGCCCCTGGATCCAGTTTTTCCTGAAGCCAGTCACTCCCAGACTTCTCGATCACCTAAGGCAATAAATTTTCTTTTATTGTTTATAAGAGTTTGAGTTCAATTTCTATCAATTTCTATTTCTATTTGCAAGTTCAATTTCTATTTGCAAGTAGAAATTTTGCAATTTTCATTTATACGTTCAATTTCTATTTGCAACCAAAATATTGCCTAATTCATATGTTGCTTTGTTTCCCTATAAATATGCTTTGTAATAAAGGTTGAAAAAAATTTATGAAGAAAGGCAATCCTAACTAGTGAGTGTAAAAGAAAAAAAAAATCAACCGTCTGCTTTTAATTAATGGCAAGATGAGCTGAAAAGCTCCCTTAGCGAATTATAATTTCAGAATGGAATTCCCAAGACAGTTATAGAGGAGCTTGTTAAACCGCAGAAACCAATGGAATCAAGAGATTACTTTAACAGGGCGGTGGTTCAATCAGTTTCAGAGATAGCATCCATTATGCAAAACCAAAACCTTTAAAACTTTCAAACGTACAACTCTAGCAATGTTTCATTCATGCGAAGTCTGGAGGCCTCTCTCCTTACTTGATTTAAAAGTAAAAGTGCCTGGGTTTGATTTACAAAAATAAAAAATAAGATAAATCATGTTAGGACGGCTGGAGAACACCTGTGAAATCTGCCACATCTCAAGATAGAGAGCTTCACGGGGTCTTCAAGAGCAATCTTGCATTCCCAAATGCTTTCACTGAAGGCCAGCATGCTCCCGGCATCCTAAATGCCTCTGGACCTACCCAGAGCAAGTGGCATCGGTTCCCACTGGAGGCTTAAGAGTGTCAGCGCATAAGCCCAGACAGCCTGTCCACCTCCATACCCCATTCCCTTTGTGGAGAATTCTGGCTGCAGTTACCTCCCGAAATCAGACTCTTCTCCTCCTTCTGTTCAAGTTACAATAGGCCAAATTCTGGGATCCGATTCTGATCATTCTCTGGAGAGCTACTTAAGAGCTGCGTCAGGGTTTAAAATCCCTCATTCAGACATAATCTTGAAATAAAAGACTATATTCAAATGAAAATGCATTACATCTTTCTCTTCGGGGTCTTCAGTACTGATGAGCAGGATAAAAGGCAGGCACTGAAGGAAAATGAAGGAGAAAAGAAAGCAAGAGAGAAAGGAATAATGGGAAAGAAAGAGAGAGGAAAGAAGAGGAGAGAGAAATCTGCTCTGTCATGAACTCTATATAATGCATTTTAAATGCCATTTCATTTCATCCTCGTGTAATTCTTTGGTAGTGGTAATATTAAGCCATTCTGCAGATGGAGAAATTGAGGCTTAGTGATGATATGAAATAATTTGTTCAAGGTCACACAATGAATATGCAATAACTTCTGGCTCAGAGATATAAAACATGCTCCAAACTATGTTGCTTCTATTCTACATCCTCTTTCTGAAGAGTTTAATACATAAAGTTGTTCTAGATCCAAATGATTTTAGTAAGTGAATGGACCCTATGGAGATAATATAGCCTCATCACCTAAGAAACAGAGATTAATATAAGTAACTTGATGTCTAATAGAATTAGTATGTAGCAAAGCCAAGCCTGGAATCCAATTTTTCTAACTCTAAGATCTTAATCCACCTGACCAGAATCTATTTTATAAGTGCAAGTTATCTATGTAGATCAAATATGGGTACTCTTGATTAATGAGTGAAAAACTGAGAATGTTCCCAGCTTCAAGAGAATGTTAACTGAGAACAAAAGGGAAATGTAGCTGTGAAGTTTTTTTTCTGCCTCAATGTTCTTGTTTATATCAAGCTCTTTTTGTTGTTTTCGCAATATATCTAAGGAGGTATTTTCCCCATGTTGTTGCAAAATCTGTAAAGGGGAAAAAAAATCTCTAAACTAAAATAGCACATGTAAGCTGCAATTCTGACCACTGCAAAGGGTACGGGCCTGCCAGTTGCTTTCTGAAATGAGTTTAAACCAGAGGTCACAAACTGGTAGCCAGCTGGCTGTATCCAGCCCACAGATGTATTTTGTTTGTCCCACAGTGTTGGCCCACACAGGGCTTTTAAGAAACTTAAATCTCTTGCCAACATTAAAAATCAAAAGATTTCACATCAAAACCTGGATTTCCAGGTTGTCATACAAAGTGGAAGATCTCACAAACCTGATGTCACATTTGCACCTGGAAAAGAGTACCTGGAAGTGAGGGGCAGTGGCTACCCTTTCAGCCAGAACATAGGTGCGTTAGTCTCTCCCCACCTAATCTATCTCACTCATTTATAAGGTCACATGAGTCCTGAGGGTGTCTGAGTTTGTGACCTTTGGTTTAAAAGGTTAAGCCTTTTAAATGCAAAGCCAAATCATTATTGGGCTTTTCTCAAACCATCCCAAATAAGAGACTCTTCAGTCAATATTATGATAGCCATGATAGAAAGTAAAGAATATGAGACCAAAATGATTTGAGAAATGGAAAAACCCAGTAGTCAGCTCCATTTGGATTTCTGTTCTAGGATATTCGTTTTATTTAGAAAAATATTCACTTTTATTATTCCATTTATTCCTCCCAACAATCCTACAAGGAAAGAATTACTGTCAGATAAACAACTGAAGCTGGGTGAAGTGAAATATGTTACCCAACCAAGATCATCCAACTTGTAAGTTCCAACGTCAGGTGTTGAACCCAGTTTTGTCCAGTGACAAAGACGGTGCTTTTAGAATAATGAAAGAACACTTTGTAGAGTCACAAAGCTTGTTTCCACCTCAGGGCCTTTGTACCTGCTGTTTCCTGATACTTCGAAATTTCACCTAGATCTTCACATGGGAGGGTCTCACCCTTTTACTTCATTTACATCACCCCTACTGAGAAGTTTCTCCTAATCATCCTATTTAAAATAGCACATATGCACACACATGAACATGCGCACACATGAACAAGCACGCATGCACGAGAACACACACACACACACACACACACACACCCTAATTACTAGACCCTAAACTCCTCAAAGTAAGGTCCAGGGACCAGCAGCAACAGAACGTGGGAGCTTTTAAAGAATTTGAAATCTCAAGCTCCTTCTCATACCAGTTGAATCAGAATCAGCATATTAACAAGATCCCCAAGTGATCTTTTCACACCATAAGTTTAAAAAACATTACCCTACATAGGAATATTATGTGAGTCACAAGGGTAATTTTAAATTTTCTAGTAGCCACATTTAAAAGGTAAAAAAAAAAAAAAAGGTAAAATTAATTTTAATAATAGTTTATTTAACTTACAAGTATTATAATTTCAACATGTAGTCAATATAAAATTATGAATGAGAACTTTAGCATTCTGTGTATTTTACTCTTACAGAATATTTCAATTTGGATGTTTCACATGTTCGATAGCCACATGCAGATAGTACCTCCCATACTGGACAAAGGAGCTCTGGGACATAAATTACTTTATTTTTCTGTTGGCTTTATCCCCAACAGAATTTTTACTACGTATTTTTTGGCTGGTTTGTTTGCTGTCTCCTCTACCCTCCCACTAGGATGTCAGTTCCAGGAGAACAGGTGCTTCTTCACCTGTCTTATTCACCACTTAATCCCCAGCAATCCACAGTGCTGAGCACATGATAAATATTTATTAAATATTTGTTGAATGAACAAAGAATAAGACCTTTCCAGTACTTTTGTGTGGTGGTGTGGCATGGGGGAAGAAAGCAGCACTTTGATATTAGACAACTGTGCCTTCAAACCTCAGCTCAGGCACTGACCAGCTAAGTGACTGTGAGCCAGTCATTTAAAACTCTCTCGGAGTGACCTGTAAGATGGAAGTGCTGCTATTTAGCTCACAGCATCATAAATGACACTCACACAGGATAACACATCCACAAAGCACCAACTGCCCCAAAGCTGGCGTTCCATAAACTCCAGTGCCATCTAGTCCCCTCCATTCTCTCTCCAAAACACCCTGTGCAAATAACGCTGCTACCCACTGACCACTTTCCTCCAGGTAGCATGAGCATGACTTTTGAGAGCATTTTGCTGAGTTACTTTCCCCTAGCCAATGGGAAGCGTGGATTAACTACTGACAGTGAAGACAACTTAAACCATGGAGAATCACTTCCCATCACCCTGCAGTGGAGTAGTTTCCAATGTAAAGTGGTCATGGTGACTGTACAGCCACCAGGGAGGAAACAGTTCAAGTCGTCTCTGTCACTTTGATGAGTTCTGCAGTGGCAGCCAGTTGGCCTGGCCCAAGGTCCTACTTAGAAGAGTTTAAGGTCTCTGCCTAGACAGCTTGTATCTGCTCAAACTGAAAAGGTGCATTGTGGCGTTGCCCCTTTTGGGGAGGGAGAAGGAGAAAGAAGTGGAGGGTTTAATCTCACCGATTTATTAATCACTGGCTGTGTCAATCCACCAAGTGAGGCTTGCTTCCCCATAGCTTTAACATAGACATCCTAATCCATTAGGCTATCTTGCCCTGAAAATCTGATACACATGTTCTAATCTCAAATGTGTTTTTACATCACATTAGATCAACAGCATAGGAACAAAGCAAAACCCAGATTTAGAGATAACTGGAGTGACACCGAGGAAAAAAACTGCTAGGGCTACTTAGTTGAATATGAGTACACCCCAAGCCCACAGCCCCAATTTCTTCTCCACTCTTCCTCTTACTAAAAACACAAAAACACTTGCAAAATTAGTAGGCTATGGAAGCACACTTTAAAAAATAATAATAAATATGGGAAAAAATCAAAACCTTTAATTAACCTGTGGATCTCTAATAAGGCAAATAGATTCCAGACAGCATACCTGGTATGGGAAGGAATTATACCATTTAAGCACAAATGCCACCATTTAAAAAATTCAGATTTTAAACCAAGAGGAAAGGTTTCTGTTACTGGTTTGAATCAATGCCACTGTTTCCTTTTCTACAATATAGTGAGGATGCCATGCCCTCTTCCTACATGGGAGGGAGGCAGGAGAAAGTCTGAAAAGATGGAACTATTGAAAAGCTCATAAATGGCTCAAAGCACTGCTTTCTATAATGAACTGGAGAGCTGTCTAAGGCAGTCCCGGCACACTCAGCTCCCGTGGGTCCAAGGGGTTTCTAAAAGTCTTCTCAACAACCAAGTTTGGGTGGCTAATTATTCCTCTATGTGAGATAGACATGTATTGGCAGGAAGCTTGTTCTTAAGAGAGTTTCTTGTCCAGCACTTCGAATCAGCACCACTGGCCAAGATGCCAAGGTGAGAGATCAGGACACAGAGATACTGCATGGTCCTCTTAAGGGAGGATCAAGGGAATCTTGTTCCATCCACATCTCTTCAGTTTAACAGTTTTATGAGTGGCTACCAAATATTGACACTGAGCCCCAAATACCTCAAGCATTGTTTGGGATCAGAAGGCTAGGAGTACCACAGCACTGGAATAGTGTCTTCAGTAGTCATGTCATGACAGCAAGGTGGTTCATATACCTTCTCTTCCCAGCATCAGTACAACACAACATAGGAAAATCTGGCATCTTCTATCTTTTCATCCAGAAAATCATCCAGACCCTACAATGGGACCTCCTGGTACACATTCCACCACATATCCTTCATTAACTTTAAATCATCCGAATAAAGCACCCTCTTCTTTATTTCCAGCTACCACAAAGCAACCCAAACACATGGTGGAAAGATTTGATCTTTATGCCTCCCCTCAAGGGGCTTTTGACACTTCTCACAAGATACACAGCATTAAAATCAGAATTGGAAAAAAAAAAAAAAGGAACAAACCACAGTTACCCTCATAGGGCCAAAGCTACTTCACAGAAGAAACTGGAACATTCCTACAACCCACAATTAAACAACTGAAACCTTCCCAGACATCATACCCCTTCTTTATTTTGCTGTTGTTGCATTAATCATCCTAACACCTTTTTAATTATAATCACAAACTGGAAGTCATGGCTTGTGATGTTATAAATACTGATTTTCCAGTTAAATTAGGCATTTGCTGTTTTATGTTTTGATTGGAAGGGGCTGTTTGAAGCCTCCTAAAATACTGCAATTAGTTCTCTCTGTTGAAACAGACAAGACATTAACAGACACATTTGCTGTTTCAGTGTAATGTGCTGGAATGTTTATGCCTAAGTGTACTTCTCTCAAGCTTTTAAAGCATAAGGCATATTTTTAAAAGTGGAAGAAATCAATCACAATATACACATTTATTATATATTTCTGAAGGCAAGTTATTTCTAAAACTTTCCGAGGCTATGATTTAAACCTCAAAGGCACATCTCTTCCACAGGAAGGTGACCTGTCAGGAAACAATCCTTGTTTTACCTATTGGCTCTGTTATGATAACATCACTTCAACTGACAAAGCCTGTGTTTCTGTTTGACAGTTGCAATTAATTACTGAAATGCAATTGAGATGAGGCCAGCCAGCCAGATCTGTTTTCCAGAAAGATATAAAACGGGAGGAAAGAGAGAAAGAAAAAAAAAAAGCAAAAGAGGTTTGCATTTTGGGCATCGGCACCGGTGTTGTGTTAAACATTATGGCTGGCAAGAAAACTGGACTATTAATTTATTTCACCTGCACTTAACTTTCTCATGCTGTCTTCTTCCTTTCTGTCAACTACCGGCAGACGGTGGGAGAGGAGGGAGATGAACATCTCACAAAACATAAGCTCCAATCTGTTGCGAAGGAGGTGCAGATCTGGAAGGGCACCACTGTGCAAGGCACGAAAACTCTCAGGGCACCAACTGTCACGCAGATACTGAGGCTCCGATGCAAATCAGCCCCGTACTCACTCAGCCAAGGGGGGCAGAAAGTTATGCAGGTGGGAAACATCCTGTCTTTACTAGAAAGCCAAAACGCCAGCTTCATCTTTTTAACTGTTCCCTATTCATTTTGCTCTGACCTGAACATACCCAAAGTTGGATTCCAGCCACGTAAATGTGTTTGAGGGTGATTTTGAGAGATTCCAGGGGATCTCAAAGCCCCTTAGTCAATTTCGCTATCAGGTCTCACCTCTCAGAGTTCCTCCAACGCTGAGTCCCAGAGCCCCGCCAGAGTCTGGGTTAGGAAACACCCCGCAGGCATGAGGGCTGGGGATTCTCAGGCTCGGAGCTCGGCAGATTTAGAAAGCACCTCCTTGGATGAGGAGCCTAAGGCACGACAGGACGGGGTGACACCTCCTCCCCTAGTCCTGAGATAAAGTGATCTTTAGCTAGCTGGAGTGCAGCCCTCTCCTCGGCCGCTCCCCCTGAGCAACACTGCCAGGGTCCGCAGAGCCCTCGCGGGGGCTAAGGGCTCTCGGGACAGTGACTGGATTTCGAGGGCGTGGAAAGCGGCGCCTATCCCCGCGGTCTCTCCGACGCGTCTCCCCCATCCCTCCAAGCCCAAGGTCCTACCTGTACCACTCCAGCCCCTTTTCGTAGTTCCTGTCGAAGAAGTGCGGCTCTACGCCCACCGCCCTCACGTCCGGGTGTACTCGGATCGCCTCCAGCAGCGCGCGGGTCCCTCCTTTCTTGACCCCGATGATAAGTGCCTGTGGCAGCTTCTTCTCCCCATAATCTGGGGTGCTGACGGCGCCGCCCCTCTCGATGCTCCCGTTGGCCGCTCTCCGGCCTGCGAGCTCCTCGTCGGTGGTGCTGGACTCCTGCGCTTCCCTCTCCAGCAGAGCGCTCTGCGCCGTGATCATCTCGCTGGGGGCCAGCGGGGTCCGGAGCCAGGCGTCCCGGGCGCCTCCGCCGCCGCTCGCCAGCCCCCAGCCGTCGCCCCCGGGGGCGGCTGGCTGTTCGGGGGTCTCGGGCGGCTCCCCGCGGCTCGCGTTGTCCAGCGGCGGCGGCGCGGGTGGCTGCGAGGGGGCGCCGAGGCGCACGGGGAGAGGCGGCAGAGAGGGTGGCGGCGGGCTCGGCGGGGGCTCGGCGGCGGTGACCGAAGGCTCCTGCAGCGCCAGGGGGAATTGCAGGGAGCCCGAGCCGCCCAGGAGGCTATAGCACAGGTAGGTGACAGACAGGGACAAGGTGCACATAAAAAGCAGCTTGCGCGCCGGCGGCCCCTTAGCAGAGGCGCCGGGCGGCGGCGGCGCGGCAAGAGGTGGAGGCGGAGGCGGAGGCGGAGGAGGTGCGGGCCACCGGGCCATCGCGGCTCCCGGCTCGCGGCGGCGGCGGCGGCGGCGGCAGCCCCCGGCGCTGCCCGGACATGGTTTCAGCCGCCGCCCCCGCCGCCGCCGCCGCCGCCGCCGCTGCCCAGCCGCCCCGGCTGCATGAAGCGACGCCGCTGCGCCCCCGGCCCTGGCCGCTGTCCCGCTGCGCCAGGAGGGAGCCCGGCCGCATGGCCCCCCTCCCCACTCTGCTCGCGGAGTCCGGGTGGCCCCCCACGTCCCCCCCTCAGCCTCTGGTAAGGGGACCGAGGGGGGCGCGCGGACCCGCCGGCTGCACCTGCTCCGTCTGCAGCGCCCCCGCTTCCCCGGCTCCGCCGCGGCTCCTGCCTTTGCCTCTGCCTCTGCCGCCGCCGCCGCGCGCTGTTGCAGCCCCGAGTTCCTTCCCCGCTGCTAACTTTCTGCCGGGAGAGAGGAGAGGCGCGGAGGGGAGGAGGAGGGGGCCGGGCGCGCGCTTGGCGCCGCCGAGGGAAGGGGGGTGCGCCTCGCGCGCGCCTGCGAAGGGGGGCGCGGGAGCGGAGGCGTGCTCCAAGGCTGGGGCACCCGGGAGAGCGGAGATTGTGCGCCCCCCGCACCCAACATACATGCAGTTGGGTTGTACCCCATCTGACCTCGCGTGCCGCCCTTCCCTTGGGAGCTTGGGACGCCGTATTCTCCCTTCCTCTCCCCAATACTTTCAGGGACTAGAGCTCAACGCCAGCCGCCGGTGACTCGCAAGGGGAAGCTGGGGCACAGCGGGTAGCGAGCTGTAGCTTCCGCTTTTCCCCTGAGACTCCAGGCAAACTCAGCCCATCCCTGGCCCTCCTTTCTCTCACCCCGGATTTTGTCCTGCCTTTGCTCCAGGAGTGATTCCTTCAACACAACAGCTTTCCCATCCCAACTTCCATCTTTCCAGCCTGCCCTTTTTATCCTGAAGCTCCTGATGGGTGGAGCTTTGCTACAGACCCCCAAATTTCCTAACCCCAGGGCTTTTCCTTCTGTCCCACCAGCGGAGCACTGTACTTCCTGCTCCAAGAGATGAGGCTCCTCCTTGACACCTTTAACCACAGGTGTACACACCTGCGCTCCTTGGGGGGCATGGCCACTAAAGGAGTTAAGGTTTCCGTGAGACTGAAAGCGAACAGGACCGTCGCTCTCAATGCCTAATAAGCAGAGACCAGCTCGGTTGCGGGGTGTCTGTGCATCGCCTCTCTGAATTTTTTTTAAAGTGTGTTTTCCTTGCAGAGGGATTTCTACCCCTCACCTCCCTCTCTCGGGTGGGAGGGAAATGGTAAACATCAGAAAGCTTTGGAAGACCCCAAACTAGACTCGCATCCTGTTGCTTTTTGCTCAGAGAAATTAAGGGGAAATGGGAGGTTGGAATGGGAGTAAGAGGCAGCGTAGTGCACTGAGGCACTCCAGCGAACTTTGCTTTCTGGGACAGGGGCTGGCCCTGCACACAGCTGGGCCAGGCTCCCCCCAGGCCTCCCCAGTGAGACCCATTTGCCCTGCTAGTCACAGCTGGGTGCCTAGCTGGGGCAGCGTTCCCCTTGCAGGCTTCTGTGGCTGGCATCTCCAGTTTTGTTTGATCACATAATAGGAAAAACCAGTCGAAAGAAAATGTATATAGTGTCTAAATATTAACGAGATACCTAGTACCAAGGAGGAAAAAAAATGTTAATCAAATAAGATGAAGAACACGGACTTTTCCCTGAGTGAACAAAAGCTCACTGCTGCTCTCAGCTGGACATGAGTTTCCTTCACTGCAGCTTTAGTTCAGATAAAGATTATTCCTTTATAATATATTTTTTATGGTACACTGGAGACCTCTGAAATGCAGAGTCTGGTGTCCTGTAAATCATTCTGTGTAACTAGGGATGCTTTTTCAAACACCACACAACTGCATTACCGTAATGTCAATGGGAAGGGGCCAACTGGAGCTGAGAGAAGCACAGGCTCTGCCCAGCCCTCCTTGCGCTCCAAGCCCAGCTCCAGGGTGGTCAGCCAGGAAGCTGCAGCGACTCATCTCCCTGTCAAACCAGGGTGCCCAGCATGTGGCCCAAGCCTCCTTGCAGTTCATGCCTAGCATCCAAACTTTCGATCCACCCTCTCAACTTCCAAACGAACCTGCTCTGTACGCAGTTTTACTAAAGATGTGCTCTCAAATTTGGAAAGATTTTGATAAAATGGTACTAAAACCTAACCCAGAGGTGGTAAACGGAAAGCTGAAGGTGGCCAGCACAGTGATATTAAGACATTTAAACTGGGTGCAATAGTTTAAAATTGGGGGGCTTTCCCTGAGGTAAAAATGTGGATAGGAAGTTTCTGTTGAAACTTCAGCCTATCCAGATCTTTGGGCTCCTCAGCCAGAGCTGAGAAGCTGCTGCCCCTTCAGATGGAATGTGTGTGCCGTATTTTTCATGGTGCCCATCCAGACTGCCCCCACACATTTAAGTCACTTGCCTAGACACAGCTAGTAAGAAAACTTCTCAGTATGTCTTTTGCCTCTGATCCTCAAATAGTCATGCTTTAAAATAAGAAACTCTCCGAAGAATGGAGCCCCATTGGTAAAATGTCAGGCCCCACAAGTGCTAGGGAGGGGGTGGGTTTTTTTGAAGAGAAGCTTTGTAGATTTCACACATAGGCAGTCGCCTATTTTTTTTTTTTTTTCTACTTTTGAGCTAGGCTTTTTCTAGGAGCAAGTCCTTGAGAAACCTACAATGAAAATTGGGAGCTACCTACATAAGGCAAACGCCAACTTCATTAAGCCATTCACGATGGGTCTGAAGACTAAACAGAATATAATTTTCCATTTCCACTGCCAATGCCCACTCTCATTCAGGCCTTTTTGAGTTTTTTACAAGATTCCTCCAACTGGTCTCCAGGCCTCCAGTGTGTTTCATTTCTATTCATCCTAGACAATAATAGCAGATCGATATTTCTGAAGGAATGTTCCTTAGCTCCAATAATGCCCTCCCTGACTCAAGAAACCTTTCTCTCACTGCCTAACTAATAAACTCCAACCTCCTTACCTTGACACCCAAGCTCCTCTCCCACCTTTCGGGCATCTCATAGTCCTGCCAACCAAACAGCACATCTTATCCAAACATACGCATTGCATTCTTCTGTTCTACCTCTGCATTACCAGATGATAGAGTTCAAACAAAGCTGTCATTTGCTAGCCAAATGGCTTTTGGAGAGGTTATTTTGTTTCCCTGAGCCTCCGTTTCTGCATATATAAATTTTGGATATATAAATTACAAATTATTTTTGTAAAGAATTAAATTGAGTTATCTAGCATATGCAAAAATACCTGGCTCCCTGCCTGACATGGGGTGGCTACCAGTAATTATTTGGATCTAAATATTGGTTCATGCCATGCCCTGCTTTTCTTATTAAAATGTTATTCTTGAAAAATATGCGTATACCCTTTCTTCACAACAAGCTCAATGTAAAAGCTGAAGTTCACTTTCCTAAGCTGCTCAGTTCATAGCATTGACGATGCCAAGTCTAATGCCTTCTAAAGTATTGGTTAACTAATAGATACTAACTCTGGCTAACTTCAGTTTTGGGTTTTTTTGTTTTTTTTTTTTTTGTTTTTTTTTTTGCTTTGTAAAGAAACTTACTAGATGGATTTATGGTAACACAAATAACTGGAGGGAATTTTTAAAAATCAACAAACAAAAAGCAAAAATAGGCTTTGGAAAAGAAAGTAGAGTGCATGGTGGTCATTACTGACATTAACCAAATATTGTCCAATCTCTTTGTGGGCACCGGGTAGGGATACACTTTCTTGGCTCCTTTAAGTTAGGTGTGACTCTGTGACACTTTGATGAAACAGGAGCAGAAGTGAGGTTTGTCCTATCCAGGCAGAAGCTTTGAGAGACAGTGGGAGTGCCTGGCAATTACAGAAGAAAGGTGTGGAGTCTGTCTTCACCTCCATCTACTCAAACCTGCACATTGAGTAAGGGTAGTATAGATCCAGCCCCTCATTACAGGTACATGATTGGGAACAAACCTACGTTGTAGTCAGCTCCTGAGACTTGGGGCTTCATTGTTACCACAATACAACCTAGACTGTCAGACTGATTAATAATACCATTATTTTTTTTTTTTGGCTGTTGACCAAAATGACTTCATTCCTCCAATATTAGAGTTCCATTTCACAAAGGTAGATAAATGACAGGTTAGAAACCTTATCAGTTAAAAAAAAAAAGTTTTCTTAACAGTGAGGACAGAACCCTTGTCTCACATGTAATAACTCTATTTCCCCATATTTTCCTTCACCTGTCAGTAAAAAAAAGTTTATAGAAATCTAGAGATAAACCAGGGAAGCCTCCAGGTAAAATCAAGATGGTGACAGAGGAATAGTATATACTTGTAAAAGGAACAAAAGATTTAAAACATAATAATGGTATGAACATATAGGAAAAGGAGCTCATATGGGAAGTAAGGAATAATACTTAGAGCAAAAAGCACTACACAACAAAATCTGGTGGATAGAATTAAGCAATACTTATAAGAAAGATTACAGATTCAAATATACTCATCCTAAAAGAATAAAAATTTGAAACAAATGAGTTACATGTTCAACTCAAGAATCTGGAAAAAGAGCAAGAGAGAGAGTAAGGAAATAATAAAGATAAGAGCCAAGCATTGGTTTATATTTACTTGCTGTGAACTATTATTTATTGCTGTGGACTAAATTGTGCTTCCAAAATTCGTATGTTGAAACCCTAAGCACCATGTGACTGTGTCTGGATATAGGAGTTAGGATCTTTAGGAGGTAATTAAGATTAAATGAACTATGATCTTATAAGAAGAGGAAGAGATCTCCTCCTCCCCTTCTCTCTCTCTCTCTATATATATGTATATATGTATATATACACACATATATATGAAAACACAATAAGAAGGTGGCTATCTATAGGCCAGGAAGAGAGCCCTCACCAGAACTGGACCATGTTGGCCACCTGATCTTGGACTTCCAGTCTCCAGAAGTGTAAGACAATAAATTTCTATTATTTAAGCTACCCAATCTATTATATTTTGTTATGGCACCTTGAGCTAAGACATTTATCTTTCATCATTTATGTTTATTTGCATGTTCATTGTATTTTTCTCTTGCTTAGTTGCCATTTCTTACTGATTCATAAAGGCCACAAATTTATTAGAGATATGAGGATTTTTTCCTCTATCATATATCTTCCAATTATGGAGTTAACAATTTGCCTCTATCAGTAAACTGTTTTTAGTGTTTCTGATGACATATGTTTTTTTCATTATTATGCAGCCAATCTCTCAATCATGTCTTTTGTGGATTTTACCTTTGGTGGAAAAAAGTATCCCCAAAGTATGTAAATATTTATCTATACTTTCTTCTAGTTCATTTTTTATTTATTTTCTACACATGAATGTTTAAACCATCTAAAATTCATTTGGGTATATAGATTTACATAGGTATCTAACTTTTCCTAGCACTAGTTATTTCCCAACAGCTTGAAACTCCAATATTATAATAAACCCATCATGTTGGAATTTTCCCATCCAGAAATATAAAAAGCAAATCTCCATTCATTAAAATCTTCTACAGCTCTTATTTGACTTTTGCAATTTTACTAACATAAACCCTGCACAAAACCACGTCCAGATTAGTGTTTTGACATCTAATTCTGCTTTGTTCAATTTTATAAAATTTCTTGCTGTATTTTTGTTTCATTCATTGATTCATTCTTTCAGCTGTAATTTTTAAGTGACTAATATATTCTGGGCACTGGATGAGACGTGGAGGATAAAGTAATAAGACAGACAGCAAGATCCCTATCCTCATAAAGGCAGAAACAAACAAGCAAGTTTAATAAAATGAGACAAGTACTAAAGGACAGAGAATACAGAGTGCCATGGAAGCACATTGTTGGAGCACCTAACCTAGTGTACAGGCATGGAGAACCCTTCACAGAAGAAGGGACATTTAAGTCCATATACACTATAAAGGAAGAATTGGATTAGGCTGGGTAAAGAAAGGAGATTACAAGATCTCACCCACTTCATTCATTAGGAATACACTTAGCAACCTAAATTGAAGGTATTTACTTAAGAGAAAAGGGGTATTTGCCAAAAACGTACAGGAAACATTATGATGAAACATGGTGAAATATTAAAACTGAACCCTTTAAAGGCAGAGATGATGCAAGTGTGCCTTCCATTGCAGCTTCTGTTCAGCATTATACTGGCATTCCTTGTTAATGGAATAAAATAAGGAAAAATAATATGGACATAAGAGTTGAGAAGAAAGAAAACAGCTATTATTTGCAAACCATATATTTGTTGGAAAAAGAAAATCTATGAAAATCTACCAATAAAAGAGTTTGGCAAGGTTTCTGGATAAAATTGGAAATACAAAGAGTGATAGCACTTCTATATATAACGAGGATACAACTTGAAAATATAACTTTAAAGGAAGATCTTATTCAGAACTACAATAAATTCCAATAAGTACTTAGAAATAAACTTCACAAAAGGCAAGCAAACCTTTGTAGATAGAATTATACAACAACTTTTTGAAAAGGCATTGTATCAGTTTCCTGGGGCTGCCATAACAAAGTACCACAAACTGCTTAAAATGACAGAAATTTATTTTCTCATGGTTGTGGATGCTAGAAGTCTGAAATTAAAGTGTCAGCAAGCCCATGCTCTCTCTGAGACTCTGGGGAAAATCCTTCCTTGCCTCTTCCTAGCTTCTAGTGATGGTCGTCAATCTGGAGTATTCCTGGGCTTGGAGCTGCATCACTGCAATTTCTGCCTCTGTCATCACATGGCATTCTCCCTGTGTGTCTCTGTCATCACATGGCACTTTCCTCTTATAAGGACACCAGTCATATTGGGCAGGGTCCTACTCTAACCACCTCATCCTAACTTGATTACATCTACAATTACCCTATTTGCAAATAAGGACCCATTCACAGGTACTCGGCCAGGGCTAGGACTTCAACACTTCTTTTTGGGGAGACACAATTCAACCCACAACAGATATAAAAACATATGAATAAATAAATGAAATGTACACATTTATGCATTTATCATGCTCATGAATTGAACATTTAGTATTGTGAAGATAAAATTATCACCATTAATCCATCTATTACAAATAATTTCAAGCAAAATCCCAACAGGGTTGTGTATAGGTATGGAGTGTATATAATATGATAAGTCAATTCTAAATTTCACATGGAAATGTGGAAGCAAAGTAATACTAATCCATCGTTGAGAAAAGAAAATGTTTAATCAGAAAAATGTGTCTCCCTTTAAGAAAGGAAAGGGGTTTTAATTAAACATTCAAGTAAATTTCTTAGCCCCAAAATACTTTGTTTATTCAGATGCTTTGATATCAATCTACATTCTGATTTTTATAAAAAGCTAAATTTACAACTTCTTGAACTAATCAAAGTGCTCAGATTTATAGATTAGATTTATATTAATCTAAAATGAAGATCCCAAATAGGAATATTTCAAAAAGGAATAAATGTAACTATATACTCAGATCTCCATTATAAATGAGAAAAGGATGGGCTATTTAATAAATGATTAGTTGTCCATAAGCAAAAAGAGAAAACAAGTTTCCTACTGCCACCGTACACAAAAGGAAGTCTAGACAGATTAAAGACCTAAGTATAAAAAGAAAAACTTTTTAAATTTTACAACAAAAACATAGGTTATTTCTGCAACATCCAGGTAGGAAATAATGTCATAAAGTACAAAAAGCGTATATCATAGAGTCAAAGATTGACAAATTTGCCTATATTTTAAATTCCTTTTAATCAAAGGATGGCATAAACAGAATGAAAAGACAAAGTAGCCTGAAAGAATGCCTTAATATTCAGAATATATATCAGAAACTTCAACAAAATAACTTGAAAATCACTAGAAAAAAATGAAAAAGATATAAACAGGCAATTCAAAAAGGAGAAAATCTGGATGGCAAATAATCATAAGAGATTATAGTCAACCTCGCTATTAATCAGAAGAGTGAAAATTAAAACACAGGCGATATTGCATGTCATGCTCATTACAAGGACAAAAATTAATGTCTTAGAGCTTCAAATTTTAACAAGGATGTGGGAGAAAATGATATTATATATCACTTGTAGGAATGTACAACTACATTGGAGAAAAATACCTGTAACAGTATCAGGTAACAGTAAAGATGTGTCACCATATGACCAAATACCACTTCCTGGTGTCCACACTAAAAAATGCTCATTTATAAACACAAGAAATATGTCGAGAGCTGTTTTGCATATCATAAAAAAGGAAAGAACTGAACTGCTCCATCAGTAAGGAAATAGATTACTGGGGTTTATTCATGCACTGGAATAATATGCTGTAGTTAAAGAGAATAAACTATAATAATTCTACACATATTAACATACATGCAGCTCAGAAAGCTACTGTTGACTAATGAGTCATTCAAGGAAGAATATGTACAGTGTGCTGCCACTTATGTAAATTTTTTAAATTCATAAAAATATAATATTTTGTTAATGGTGATACACACATAGGTATTCTTGGAATGTTTCATATTAATTTCAAGGTATTGATACCTATGATGAAGGAGAATAGGATGGAAAGGTGAACTTTGGGTGTAACTGCAACAATTTACTCCTTCAGAACAGACATCTATTATGTGCTGAATTATGTCCCCCTAAAATTCATATGTTGAAGTCCAATCCCTAGTACCTCAGAATGTGACCATATTTGGAGACTGGGCCTTTCAAAAGATAATTAAGATAAAATAAGGTCATATGGGTGGGCTCTAATCCAGTATGACTGGTGTCCTTATAAGAAGAGGCCACAAGGACACAGACACACAAGGAGGAAAGAGGAGGTGAAGATACAGGGACGGCCATCTACAAGCCAACGAGAGAGGCCTCGGAAGAAACCAGCCCTGCCATCACCTTGATGTCAGAATTTTAGCCTCCAGAACTGTGAAAATATACATTCCTGTTGTTTAAGCCACCCAGTCTATGGTATTTTGATAAGGCAGCCCTAGAAGCTAATAGAACATCTGAAGCAAATATGGCAAAGTTTAACTGCCGTTTAGTCTGGGTATTGGGACCATAAGTATAGGTTATATTATATGCTTCGTATAATATTTTGAAATATTTCTATGTTAGTTAAGAAAATAATAAATAGATCAGCCAAAAAGAATGACTGAAATGCAATAGAAATTTATCTTTGATTCCCTTATAGGCCGAGGCAGGTACTGCCATTTGGCAGATGGCTGTCCTCCAGAGAATGAGTCAGCTACCCAGAACCTTCCATCTCCTGGCTCTGCCACCCCAGAGGGCTTTATTGTTACCTGCAACCATCCTGCACAAAGAGAAGCGGATGCATAGAGAAGCCATATCTGCTTTTCAAAAGTTCCATTCTGGAAACAGTGCGCATCATTTCCACTCTGGTACCATTGTCTGAAACAAAGTCCCCTGCCATACCCCATCGCAGGTGGAGAAAAACATGGATTTGGATGAACAGCTAGTAGTCTGCTCCACAGTATCATCACTAAGGATTTCAAATAATGAAATGTAAATGCCATAAATAAAAGAATATTAACTCCTCCTGTATTATTAGTCAGGGTTCTCCAGAGAAACAGAACCAATGAGATATACATAAAGAAATTTATTATGAGGAAGTGGCTCACATGACTATAAAGGCTGGCAAGCCCCAAGATCTGCCATCAGAAAGCTGGAGATCAAGAAAGGAAATGCTGTCATTCCAATCCGAGTCTCAAGGCCTGGAAACCAGGAGAGCTAATGTTTCAGTTCCAGTTGGAAGACAGGGAAAACTTCCCCTCACTCAAAAGAATGTGAGCTTTTTTGTTTTATCCAGGCCTCCAACAGATTGGATGAGACACACTCACCCTAAGGAGGGCATTCTGCTTAACTCAGTGTATCAATTCAAATGTTACTCTCATCCAGAAACATCCTCATGACACACCCGGAATAACGTTTAACCAGACATGTGGGCACCTCGTGGCCCAGTCAAGTTGACACATAAAATTACCGGTTGCACCTCCCATATAAAATAAATTATCCAGCTTTTACTCTCAGCTCCTTGCAACCTTTCCCTCACCTAATCTTTGGTATACACTTTGGAATTCTAGGCTTACTGTTGCTGAATCAATATTTTAACATAATGTATCTTCTTTATCAGAAAGAGCTTCTTTGTGTTTTCAACCTGTATTTATGTACACACTTATTCTTAATGCATGCTGTGTTAAACCCCTTCAACTGTTCATTCCAGTCCTTTTACACTCCCTTGGGGTATTTTGATTTGACTCAGTTTTCTGGAAGATATATTTCCACAGGATTAGGGCTTCTAACTGGGGCCAAAACTTGGCAAGGCCCCCCAATTAAATAGTGTGCTTTTACATAAAAGACAAGAGTTGGTTGTTTTTCTAGACACAAAGGACTCTCAAACCATGATTAGATCAAAGCAAGCAAACAAATAAACCAAAAACATTTTTCACGAGGGAATTAAAATGTGCAGAAATGCAATTCTGCCTGCCAGTAAAGAACACAATTATAAGATATCTTTCTTTGTTATTATTTTCTGTTTTTGTAATTACAAAATGAAATAGGAATACATACTAGGAAGTCAAACAAAAAATAAATCCAAGAATACAGATGTAATTGGAAGCTCCTCTATTAACAAATATTGAATTTACAAATTCTCATAGATGTAACAAAAGCTACTTTTCAAAGTAAAAGGGCATCAAGTCTGCTACTGACAGATACTATGATTTTTTTTTGCGCTGGTCTTCACGCAGCCATTCTATCTGCCGTGTGTTTGCCATGCTTATGCCTGGTGTTTAGATCTCTTACGAGTATTATTGACACCATCCTATCTGATAAGAGACATACCTGGCAGCATGGATATTGAAAAAGTTACCAAGAAAGAGCACATGAATAAAAAGAAAACAAATGAGAGATTTATAGAAACGAAAGGTGAGAGAATGAAGAACGTGGCATGTGTACCCTGCATGATTACAGGAGAATGTGAATGATTTCGAAGTGAAAATGAATTGTGTAAGACCAGAAGAGAATCATGGCTATAAAATCAACTGTATTCATCAAGAAGTGAAAATAGCTATCTGACTAACTCAGGGGTGGGGGGAATTTGAATCTGTGGCAATAGGTTTAACATCAAAGTTAAATGCCCATTCTCCTGATGTTCATTGATACAGAGAATTTAGGAAGTAAATAGGCCGTAAAGGGCTCTGATTCTGTGTCCCATAGATTATTCCCACTGGTTTCAGGCACATCTGAATTAGCACACCATCACTATGAGTGGCAAACGAGCACATGTAGACTTCAAACTGCTAAAGAATAATGTATGGCACTAGCAAAGATTATGCAGGGAGAGACAAATACCTGCCTTAACTGATTTCCAAAGAAGACAAAATTTATCTATTTGGGGAAAATAAATCTGCTAGAAAATAGATATGTAAGAAGGAGAAGAATATGCCTGCTTTTCAAGCTTCAAAGAAATTGATGCACATTCCTGTTAGGCAGAAATGCAATGGGGACCACAAGTTTAAATCTTTCTTAGTTAACTTTGGACTTAAAAACGTATGGGGGCCAGGCACTGTGGCTCACGCCTGGTAATCCTAGCACTTCGGGAGGCTGAGACAGGAGGATCACTTGAGGCCAGGAGTTCCAGAGCAGCTTGGGAAACACAGGCAACATAGCAAGACCCCGCCTCTACAAAAATTAGAAAAATTAGCCTGGCACGGTGGTGTGCACCTGTAGTCCCAGCTACTAGGGAGGCTGAGGCAGGAGGATTGCTTGAGCTCAGGAGTTTGAGGTTTCAGCGAGCTATGATGACACCACTGTACTCTAGCCTGGGCAACAGAGCAAGACCCTGTCTCAAGAAAAAAAATACATATATATGTATATATTACATATATGGGCTTACAAACATCCTTTTAGAACTTAATCTATCCCAAAGTATAAACTTGCCCTAAGTAACTGCTGTTAAGGGTTTTAATAGTTTGATAGGCACTGGTCCGTGGCCTGTTAGGAACCAGGCTGTACAGCATGAAGTATGTGGCAGGACAGTGAGCAAAGCTTCATCTGTATTTATAGCTGCTCCCCATCGCTTGCATCACTAAATAAGCTCCACCTCCTGTCAGATTAGCGGCAGCATTAGATTCTTATAGGAGCAAGAACCCCACAGTAAACTTCGCATGCAAGGGATCTAGGTTGCGTGCTCCTTATGAGAATCTAATGCCTGATGATCTGAGGTGGAGCTGAGGCAGTGATGCTAGTGCTGGGGAGTGGCTGCAAATACAGATTATCATTAGCAGAGAGGTTTGACTGCACAATAAATGTGATGTGCTTGAATCATCCTGAAACTGTCCCCCGACCCAGGTTCGTGGAAAAATTGTCTTCCATGAAACCAGTCCCTGGTGCCAAAAAGTTTGGGGACTACTGCTTTAGCCAACATCCCCCCTACCCACCCCTGACTACCTGAGACCCTGGTAACCACCATTCTACTCTCTCCTTCTATTAGATCAACTTTTTGAGATTCTACATTTGAGTGAGATCATGCAGTATTTGTCTTTCTGTGCCTGGCTTATTTCACTTAACCTAACAACTTCTATGTTCATCCATGTTGTTGCAAATGACAGAATTTCCTTCTTTTTTATGACTGAATAGTATCCCACTGTGTATATGTACCACATTTTCTTTATCCATTCATCTACTGATGTACATTTAAGTTGATTCCATATCTTGTCTATTGTGAATAATGTTGCAATATACGTGGCATGGCAGCTATCTCTTCTACGTGCTGATTTTATTTTCTTTGGATTCATACCTAGTAATGAGATTGTTGGATCATATGGTGGTTCTGTTTTTAATCTTTTGAGGAGCTTCTACACTATTTCCATAATGGCTATATTAATTTACATTTCCACTGACAGTATGCAAGGGTCCTCTTTTCACCACTTCCTTACCAATACTTGTTATTTTTGTCTTTTTGATAATAGCCATTCTAACAGCTATGAAGTGATGTCAGATTGTGGTTTTAATTTGCATTTTCCTGATGATTAGTGATGCTGAAAATTTTTTTCATGTACCTAATGGCCATTTGTATGCCTTCTTTTGATAAAGGTCTGTTCAGGTCTTTTGCCCATTATTTAATTAGGTTATTTGTTTCCTTGCTATTGAGTTATTTGCATTCCTTATATATTTTGGATATTAACCCCTTGTCAAATGTGTAGTCCAAAATTTTTTAAGAGATGGGGTGTTGCTATGTTGCCTAGGCTGGTCTCAAACTCCTGGCCTCAAGCAATCGTTCCACCTTAGCCTCCTGAGTTGCTAGAATTACAAGCACAAACCAGCATGCCCAGCTGAAAATATTTTCTCCTATTCTGCAGGTTTTCACTTCACTCTGTTGATTATTTCTTTGCCGTGCAGAAGCTTTTCAGTTTGATGTAATCCCATTTGTTTATTTTTTGTTTCCTGTGCTTTTGAAGTCATATCCAAAAAAATTATTGCCCAGATCAATGTCATGGAATATTTCCTCTATGTTTTTTTCTAGGAGTTTCATAGTTTTGGGTCTTACATTTTTAGTCCATTTTGAGTTGATTTTTTATATGGTGTGCGTTAATTTTATTCTTCTGCATGTGGATATACAGTTGTCCCAACATCATTTATTGAAGAGATCTTCCTTTCCCCATTGTGTTTTTGACATCTTTGTTAAAAATCAGTTCATTTTTAATGCATGGATTTATTTCTGAGCTATTTTTGTTCCATTAGTCTATTTTCTTTTTCTATGTCAGTACCATACTATTCTGGTTATTATAAATTTGCACTATATTTTGAAGTCAGGTAGTGTAATGCCTTCAGCTTTTTTTTTCTCAAGATTGCTTTAGCTATTTGGGGTATTTTGTTGTTCCATACAAATTTTAGGACTATTTTATCTATTTCTATGAAGAATGTTATTAGTATTTTGATATGATCATGTTGCATCTGTAGATAGCTTTGAATAGTATGGACATTTTAACAGTATTAATTCTTCCAATCCATGAAATATTTTTCCATTTATTTCTGTGTTCTTCAATTTCTTTCATCAATGTTTTTAGTTTTTAGTGGAGAGATCTTTCATCTCCTTGGTTAAATTTATTCCTAAGTATTGTTTTTGTAGCTATCATATTAATAAATGGGATTGTTTTCTTGATTTCTTTTTCAGAGAGTTCACTATTAGTGTATAGAAACACTACTGATTTTTGTATGTTAATTTTGTATCCTGAAAATTTACTGAATTTGTTTATTAGTTCGAACAGTTTTTTGGTGGCATCTTTAGGGCTTTCTATATTTAAGATTATGTCAGCTGCAAACAGAAAATTTAACTTCTTCCTTTCCAATTTGAATGCCTTTTTTTCCTTCCTCTTGTCTAATTAACCTGGCTAGGACCTCCAGCACTATATTGAATAGAAGTAATGATAGTGGGCATCCTTGTCTTGTTCCCAGATTCTAAAGAAAAAGCTTTCAACTTTTCCCCATTGAGTATAATGTTAGCTGTGGGTTTGTCATATATGGCCTTTATTGTGTTGAGGAACATTCCTTCTATACCTAATTTTTTGGGAGCTTTTATCATGAAATGAAGGTTGAATTTTGTCTAATGCTTTTTCTACATCTATTGAAATGATTATATGGTTTTTCTTCTTCATTCTGTTAATGTGATGTATCACATTTATTGATTTATGTATGTTGAAACATGCTTGCATCCCTCGGATGAATCCCACTTAATCATGGTGTATTATCTTTTAGATGTGCTGTTGGATTTGGTTTGCTAGTATTTTCTTGAGGATTTTTGCAACTGTGTTCATAGGGATATTGGCCCATAGTTTCATTTACACAAAATCCTTAACATTCCTTTATTTCCTTACTTCCTTTTTCCTGAATTGACACATCTCTAAGGAGCACCCTCTATTTTCCATATTCCTAATTCTCCCACAGAAGCAATATTTCTCCAAGGATGACACTTACAGAGTCTTTAACTTTCAAGCTGCCAATGCTGAAAATTACCATTCCCAGACCTACGGTTAGTATTTTAGCTTTTAGTGTTGGATTTTCTCTTTTGGGGATGATTTTGTCTGTGTTGCACCTGATTTTTCTGTGACCTTCTCTTCCTTTTCATGGAGTCACTTAACCCTTCTGATCCTCCACTCTCCACACTGAAATGCTTTCAGTAGTGGTAGGAGCTGATTTGGAATTTGGTGTTTATTGGTGAAACTATAGGTAATTTGAAGGTTATGGGATTCTCTGTCTTCTTATAATACTGAAGACTTGGTTACATGCAGCTTTGTGTATTCTCCTTGTTGGTCATATGATTTAAGGGGAGTATTCTGGAGAGATTTGAATTCCAATAGCTGTAATTATCTTCCAGACTCCAAGTATTCTCCCAAAGTTTTTACAAGTACCTATTTTGACAAGACTTTTCAAATACATTAGTGTCAGCATTATTAGTTTTCCCAATGTGATGGCTGAAGATGGTATTCCATTGCTAATTTCATTTTGAATTAATAAATCTGAGTATCTTTGCATATTGGTCATCTATATTTATTTCTTTGAAATTGTTTATTCTCTTCTTTGCTCATTTACCAGTAGGGCTTTGGGAGCTCCCTCTTCACTGTTAATATTAATCACTTGTCTATTTTATGTGTTGCTAATATTTTTTCTGAGTCTGACTCATCTTTTAACTGCTTTTATAGTATTGTTGCTAAGTAGAACGATGTGTTTTCTGAACCAGTACACATTAGTGTAAATCTTTTTTTCTTTTTATCTTTACTAATGAATGAGAGATTGTCTGTCTATGGACTGCTTATCTCATAAAATTTTGCTCCTCATAGCTATTACTCCACTATATGCTAAAATTGCAGATGAGCAGTCCGATGCCAATATGACTTTATTCTCTTTCTTCATAAATACCTAAACAATTATTTATAATTTAAATTTTTTAACTTTCTCAATGTGTGTTATGGTAATATTTTTTTCTCATTAATTTGGCCTGGAATGTGATGCACCCTTTTGATGATTGGGGTTTTTCTTATGTTCCAGAAAAATATTTTTTGATGTGTCTTTAAATATTACTTTTCCCGTTTGCTCTGTTCTCTCCCACAGACATACCAATCATTCCTTTTTTAAAGATTTTTTTATTGATACATGCTATTTTACATGTTTATGGAATACATGTCATATTTTGCTACATGATTATAATGTGTAAAGACCAAGTCAGGACATTTAGGATATGCATCACCTTGAGTATTTGTCATTTCTATGTGTTGGGAACATTTCAACTTGTCTCTTCTCGCTACATTGATATATGCAATATGTTGTTGCTAACTATAGTCACCTCACTCAGCTATCGGACATTAGAACTCAAACATTGTATCTAACTGTTATGTTTGTACTCATTGACTAAACCCTCTCCATCCCCTCTCCCACCTACACACCATTCCAGCTTCTGGTATCTATCATTCTACTCTCTACCTACCTGAGATAAATGTTCTGAGCTCCCACATTGAGTGAGAACATGTGGTACTTGTCTTTTTGAGTCTGGCTTATTTCACTTAACTTAATGGCCTCCAGTTTCATCCATTTTGTGGCAAATGACATGATTTCATTCTTTTTATGGTGAAATAGTATTTCATTGTGTGTATAAATATCACATTTTCTTTATCCATTCATCCATTGATGGACACTTAGGTTGATTCCGTATGTTTGCTATTGTGAATAGTGCTTCAATTAAACATACAAGGACAGGTACCCCTTTGATATAATAATTTCTTATATTGGCAGTCTCTTTCATCTCTGGAATCTTCTCACTCACTATTTTATGTCTTTCCCTTCATCCCCTTCACTCTAAGAGAGTTTCTCAAGAATGGCTTCAACATTATTGATTTATTAATAATTCTCAGTAGTCTAAATTCTGATCTTTATTATTTCTAAGCTACATTTAATCTCAGAGGAAATTTTATTCTTTTCAAAACATTTCCTCTTCATCTATTTCTATGTAGCATGCTGTCATCTTCATTTTTATCTTAACCTCTTATCATATAATTTTTCATTTCTTGTTTCATAGAGCAAACAATTTCCTGAACTTTATTGAGAACACAAACATAACAGTGATTTCTAAAGTATACTTTTGTTTCCTCTCATAGTCCTCTTTCAAAGATATTTTCTCTAATTCTTGATGCTATATGATTTTGAAAAAAATGCTGATATACATGGCTGAGGTATATGTTATTCTTATTTCCACTTGTGGTTATTCATTGAGGAATAAGAGATTTATAGCCTTTTCCAATTTGTCATATATATTAATATAATTTCTCCTTAGTTCCCCTAAATGCCCATCAAGTTGCTAAGTGAAATATTACTTTTTCCTGCTCTGAAGTTGAAGAACTATTTTATGTGCACAGCCTTTGGCCAACTTTCTGGTTAAAGCAGACAACTATCATTAAGCCTTCTAGTTTAGCCAATTACCATTAAACTTTCTGTTTTAAAAGCCAACTATTCTTTAAAATAATAATGTGATGTTCTAAGGAGGGATATCTTGATACCACTACCTGATTTTCTTTCTCTAATATTTAGAATTTATTCCTGGATAGGCTATTTCTGCATTCATAAATAAAAATCTGCAACCTCCACTATATGCTACTCTGACAGCTCTTCCAGCTCATTTTCTTCCAAATGCAGATTTTAGACCACAACCAAGGCTGAGTGAGGTTGTTAAAAAACTCTTGACTACCCTAGAAAATGGTTCTCATACTGAAGGAGATTTAAAGTCCTTTACTCTGATTAAAGAAATCCAAGCTTGTTGGATTTCTTGAAATATTTGTCCCACTAACGGTTTCACCATTATATCTGTAGGCTTTAAAGAGTTAAGTCCTGAAAGTTCTTTCTGTTTTCTAGCAGGTCATTATATGATATTCTTAGTTTCTAGTGCTATTGATATTTTTCATGTCCTCTAGAGTGTTTATATGAGTATAGGGAATGGCTAATCTTAAGGCTCTAGCTTTCTATCATCACAGCTCAGAATTGGGTAGGTTCTGATTATATCACTCTGGTGCATAAAATCTTTCAAGGGCTTTCAATTGTATATAGCATAAGGTACAAACCTCTCAGAATACTGTGTGAACTTTTTCCAATCTGGCACCAACCTATCTATCCAACTTTATACTCACTTCTTGCCAGGTATCTTAAACTCTCACATATTAAATTATTATCTCTTTCTCCACACCTGCCAAGTAATATTAGATGTTTCTATTTCTCCTTCTACTTCTGTCCCCTCTGCCTGAAATGCCCTGGATCTCCTAGCTCAGTGGGAAATTCTCACTTACTTTTCAAAGCGGAACAGAAAAAGCATCTCCTCTTTTTGTTATTCCCAATGTCCTGAGCAAAATGGATTACACCATGCTCTGTGGCCCCATAGTACATGGTACAAGCTTTATTATAACTTTATCCTATTGTGTTTCATTTAGTTGTACCTGTGTTTCTCTCTCCTACTTGATTTGACCTATTTGACAAATATAGTGGGTCTTATTCATCTTCATATCTGTACAGGGATTATCACATAAATATGTTCAATAAAGGCTTTTTGTCTTTTGTTAACAATAACATGAATGAATGGAAAAATATAAACATCAAAAATATTTATTCAAAAATATTTGAACATTTACTTTTAGATGATTTTCTCTTTTTTCAATCTCTCTACTAAACTTTACATTTTCTTCTGGAAAAAAAAGTCCTTGCAGTCTTAATGCTTATTATTCATACTTGCCACCTTAACATGCTAGGTCTTAATTTTTGTTAGCTTAAGCTTACTAAATCTCTGCATATTTAACTTTTACCTCATTGGCTTAAGTTTATATTTCTTTTAAAACTGCAATAACTATTAGTTTTTTATTTTAAATGTCATCATTTGTATTTTTTAAAAAAACTCTCCACTTTTTAAAATTTTGACTTAATTTTTTCATGCCATTTCTTACTTTTGTTTTAAATTTTTATTTTTTTGGTTTTAACCTTCTGTTATTTTAAGTCTTCTGAAACTATTATATTTCTCACTAAATTTTTATTAAATTCTATCATTTGTAAGCTTTCCTTACAATTTGTTTTTCTGTTGCCTTAAATAATTTTTAAACAAAGTAATACTTGCATATAGTCAAAAATAAAATAAGAAATAATTCCATTCATAAAGAAAGGTCTAAAATGAAAAGTAAAAATTCTACTACCATCTCTTCAACCTTCTTCAGACCTACTCCCTAGAAACATCTAATTGGAAAATTTCGGTTGTGTAATTATCTTGGTGGTTATCAATATAATTTTAAATTATATGTTTGTATTTCTTTTTTTTAATTTGCTAGCTTTTAGACACTATCCATTGATATCCTGCTATAACAGATGAAGAATTTAATTCCTTTGTGTTACTACCAACTTCTTCTCCACCGCAAGGTTCTATTAGTTTTACTATTTTTATACTGACAAACTTATGATCTCTATATTCTTTTGTATAAATCTAATTAAGTGTCCTGTGCTTTGCCTATGCATTAATAAATAAAAATTGAAAATCAATAAAAAAACCATAATTTTCAGATTGCAATTATGTAAATATTATTCATTAGGTATCGAGTCATGTGAATAAATCCATTGAAAAGATATTATTTAATGTCATTAAAATTCTTATGCCTGTGAGAGAATTTCTCAGATCCTAGGGTCCAAATATTCCCCCTTTTAAAGTCTTTTCAATTTTCTTTCTTTCTTTTGTATGATATTTAGGTGCTTGTTTTTTATATTCCTTTTTGTTTTCATGGAGCATCTCCCTGAGTTCTTTTTTAGTGAGGTTCTTGAATGGTAAACCTTGTAAGTCCTAAATTTCCAAACATGTCTTTAAATTTTTCTTTCATAGTTTGACAAAGTACTGAATACTAGGTTCAAAATCATATACCCTCAGAAATTTGAGGGCATTATCTCACCATCTTCTAGCATTTAGGGCTGCTGATGAGAATTCAGTCTAACTCCTTGTCACTGCACATGAACTATTTCTTCTCTCTGGAAGCTTTTAACATTTCCTCTTTCTCCTTGAAGTTCTGACCCTTCTCTACATATGGATTTTTAAAAAAATATGTGTATGGTTTCCCTTTGGGAGCCTTTCAAACTGAATACTTATGCTTTTGTCTCAGGGAAATTATTTTTTAATAGCTCATTGAATTTTTCTTCCCTTTTATTGACTGTTCTCTGCCTCTGGAACCCCCAATAAAAGAAATGGCAGCCACCTATGCTTCTTAATAATTCTTTCATGATTTCTATTATGGTGTCTCTTGCTCAGGGCTGCATGATTCCATTGAATTTATCACCAGATCACTGGCATGGTCCTTAACTATAGCCATTCTCTTATTCTGTCTGTCCACTGAATTTTCTTTTCAGTGCCAAAGATATTTTTAATTATCAGGTACTTTTGTTCTCCAACTGTTCCATTTTTGCAGCAGCAGCCTGTTTTTACTTATTATGCATTATCTTTCCAAATGTCATTGGAGTCATTCATTTTTTTAAAAAATTGTTTTGTTTCCTGAATGATCTTTATTTTCTAAAAATGCAATGATTTTACTCATTAATCTTAATGCTTCTCGTGTATGTGATTTCATTTCCTTGCATGTTTGTTGAGTCTTTGTTTTTGGTAAGATTTACGAATAAAGATTTAGGCTGTAAAGTAATGAGAGTGTCATCTGCATGTGTGTAGATCTGCTCACCAAGACACTCCTCCTTGGGATGACTCCGTTTTAGTGGGTGGGGTGGGATAACAGAAAAACTTCACTTAAGAGTTGTGGATAAGGGTTGGCAGGCTGTGGACAATGAATCAAAAAAGGAAGGACTTCATATTTAGCAGTGGAATACTTTGATGGAGTCCTTTTCGAGCAAACCTGTCTTGCCTTTCTTTTTGTATTAGGTGCCTGTTATGAGTTCCACAATTTCCTTCAAACCCTGCTTTGCTTCTCATTCATGGTTTTATACTCAAATGAGTAGGCCTCTCCATGTAGCTAGATATTTTTCTTGAGAGTGCACAGCTTGGATTCTTATGTGGGACCAGAAGCCTCTGTCATCTGCTGTATACATTCAGGGGGAAAAAAAATGGGGACCTACTAGCCCCACCTTCCAAGATTCAGTCCTTCAAGTCAAATATATCCAATGTATATTTATTGAGTAATATGATAAGAGTGCAAAAGGCTATAAATTCTGCCTATCTCTATATCCACGCCTCTTTGCAATGTGACTTTCAAGGTCCTCCTAGCAAGAGGTATGGTCTATTTCTTCACCCCCTTGAATTTGGGCTTCGCCAGTAACTTACTTTGTTAAATGGTACTCTAGAAAAGTGACTTGGAACAGAAACTTGAAAATCACTTGCACATCGGAGTTTACTTTCTTTTGATGCTCTTAGCACCCTACAACCCTGCAAAGAAGCCCAGGCTAGGCTGCTGGATAGCAAAAGGCATGTGGCCCAGCTGCCTCTGTTGCCCTAATCAATAGCTGCTAGACACTAGACATGTGGAAAAGACTTTTCCTAGATTATCCAATCACCAGCCAACCCACAAGCTCACTGTGGATGCTTGAAAGAGCCCAGCAGAGATTAGCTGAGCTCATGCACATAAGAACTGCCTTAGCTGACTCAAACCTTTATAAACTAAATAAAGGGCTGTTACTTAAAGCCATTATGTTTTGGGGTAGTTTGTGATACAGCAAAAGCCAAGTGACACAAGCACCAAATAGTATTAATTTTCCAGATGTTTTAGATACTGTGGTAAACAAAGTTGATAAGGTCTTTGCCCTCTGATAATGATAAAGAAATAAATGAGTAAGATAATTTCAGAGACTAATACATGCTGGGAAGGAAAGGAAGCCAGGAAATTAAATAGAGTGACTGGCTAGGGTTGGGATCTAATTTAGACATTGTGGTCAGAGATGTCTTCTTTGAGTAGGTGAAGTTTGAACTAAGATCTGAATGACAAAGAAGAGCCAACCATGTAAGGGTCTAGAGACAGACTGTTCCAGACAGAGGACACAGCAAGTGCAAATGCATTGAGATGGGGACATGCTTTACATAAAGGGACATAATGGAGGCAATGGGCCTGGAATACTGCACACAAGGTGAGAGTGAGTAGACAAAAAGTCAGTGAGACAGACCACATGGGAAGACTCAGACTATGATTAATTCATTAACTACCTTCATACTGTACTGCATCTCATCCTTGTCCTTTGTGTTTATGGAGTAGGAGCTGGAAGTTTTTACAGGACTTTTATGGGAAGGATCCCTCTTCTTTCTGGAATTTTGGGCTATAACTTTCCATGATCTTTTTTCTTCATCAGTCAGATCCCATCTGCTTTTTGTATTCTAGGATTTCTTCAAAATGTCCTTCTCTAGCTGTGCCTGACTTTCTTGTTTTCTAGCATTATTATGGATTCATTCTTTTAAAAATACAGGACTTTTTTTTTCTTAACATTTTTAAAGACCGTAGTGTCTATCTGTTCTCAATTCACCATCTTTAACTGAAATTCTCATATGTCATTTCAAAATATCACATATACCCTATAAAGATATACAACTGTTGTGCACCCATAATAATTAAAGATTTAAAAAATGTCTAGCTCTAAGCTCATCTTAATCTATTATCCTCCTCTTGGTAAAAGGTGAGGCCTCAGTAATATATTCATTCACTATTCAATAAATATTTGTTGAGCACCTTTTATCTGCAATCAGAATTGAGAGACCCACCTTTTCTACCTGTTGCCCTTCCAGCCACTTGCATTGCTCAGTTCCAGTTGAGTACAGCTTGTCAAAAAACTTCACGCTGGGACCCTGAGGAGATATGAGGGTGTATTCTTCTCAGAGCCTTAGACTTCACTGGATGGTTAAGACATTATTTGTTGCTTTTGCTATCTCAGAATTCATGCAAAAATTTGTATTTTTAACCCCCTGGGCTTCTTTGTTTCTGTCTATATCATTGAATTTTTTATGCATATACGATGTCATACCTTCAAAGGATGGACCATGTTATCTCATTGAGAATAGAAGCCCCTTCGCCATTCTAGACCAAGGGCTTGGTCTTAGTAGGCATTTGTAAAGTTTCCAGGTGCAGGAACTTTCACCTATGCCTCTAAAGCAGATAAATATGCTTTTGTACAGAGGGTAGAGAACTTGAAAAGTGATGTTAGCAATCTTCATAGCCTAGGACCTACTCATAATGTTTTCTTCCTGAAATCTGTCGGGCCCTTTGTTGAGCCCCAAAAGCATAAAACTCTTTGCAGCTGCATTATGGCAATGCCACTGCACCCCTTCCCTCAATCCCAGAATCAAGGGGCCAGAACACCTTGAAGAAAGAGAAAAGGAAGCCAGCATTACCTGCTCCACTCCGGGGCCACTGTATGTGCCATTCTCTGCCTGGGATACAATTTTCCCTGCTCCTCCTCCAAGTCTCTTATTTATTTATTATCTGCTCTTCTCTGCTTTTCTAATCTTCTCTTCCCTCCCCAAGTGTAGTGGAGCTGCTGGTGCCCTGCCCAGCCCCCTGAGCTGGTGGTGCACTTGTTTCTCTGTTGCTGTGAGTAGTGGTTGCTAAAGTGAAGCTTCTTTGCCTGGGAGGTTATACTCCGCCATGGCGGCGGTCAGTGTGCAGTGACCGTCTGGGGCAAGAGAGGCCAGCTGCCTGGACTCAGAGTGGACTAGAGCTTCCTGGGGTACCAGGCTGAAGTGAGTCACCAGCTGAGACCACTCTCTTGCTTAGCTTTCTCCTATCTTCTGTCTTCCTCACACCCCCTCTCCAGAGAGCACTCCTTCCATACATCATTTTCACAAGAATCCTCCTCCCAGCTTCTAGAAACCTGACCTAAGACACTAGGAAATCTTTTTAAAGACATTTTCCATTTATTCCCATAACTGAGAACAGCTTTTCTCTCTGATCCCTGCACTTCCAGCTGTGATGGAGATTCGCAGGGTCAAGCTTGGACGTGAATGGTGCCCCTGGAATTGGCCACACCGTAGCCCCGTGTCTGAAGCTCCTGAAGAGCTTTTGCTCCTTAGGAAGTGAAAGTGGGAGAGGAAAAAAAAAAGACACCATGCACAAGCATTCCACCCTCGAGGCTGTTCTGGCATTTCTGAAGCAAAGCTCTTTGACCTGATAAAGAGGGTTTGTAGAGGCTTTAGTAAAATCATTTAATCTAAAATTCAATATAAATACTACTCTGTGTTAATCTTCAAGAACCAACAAGTCAATCTCAGATCTGCTCATTCCCTGAAGTGAAACTAATTTGGTTAAGGGTGGGATTTTTTTTTTTGGGGGAGGAGGGTTATTCCCCAAAAAGTTCAAAGTTCAAAGCTATGATTCAGTATCTTCTCCCAAATGTAACCCCTTAAAGGCTACGGTAAAGCACAAAGAAATAAAACAGAATGAACTTATGTTTGAAGAGCCTATGGAGATATTAACTAATGGCATGAGACCCAGAGGATGGTTTAGAAATTAGTTCATATGCAAATATATTTAAACTTCAGTCCCTTGGCACTTACACATTCCACACTTACAATTTAGACTGTTTGAAAGTGACTCTGAGATGAAACGATCATGAAATTTTGTTGAGGCATGAACTCAACCCACGCATATTATGAAGTTAGAATGTCAAAGTTGGTAGGTGGTGAGTGAGTAAATGGATTACTCAGTATCTACTTGTCATGGCTGCAGTAACTCACATGAAGGCATTTCTCATTTTTCCAGCTGTTAACACTACCAATGAAGAGCAGAGGTGGAAGAAAGCAGTGGCAAGCATGGATCGAGAGTGCCCAATATTAAGGCTCCCACAACTGTCAAGTGATGTATACTATAGTCCATCCAAGTCAACAACCACGATGGCTGCCTTAGGAGCTGGTGCACACACACACAGTGAAGAGAGTGGAGGTGCTAGTGTATAGTCTTAAGGAAGAAGATGGAACTTGGACTTCTATTATACTGGAATTTGAAGGTGGTCAAAGTAGCCATTCCCTTCTTGTTTCCCCAACTTCTTTCACCTGCAGTTCATGAAAAGTCAAGAAGCCATGACTTTATACTCTCGGGCAGGCTAGTTCCATCCAACCGTTTATTCACAGAGTAGGTTTGCTTATCCTAACACATTTTTCTTTTCTGTGACATCATCATCATCTCAGCTGCTGAAGTTTGGAAGCTCGGCCTTTGGACCCTATACCTTTATTCTTATCTCTTCTCCTGCCCTTATCCTCAGGGGCTGCACAATCCACAAACTTTTGGCTACGATCCCTTGACCTTCTCATGAGATGTGACCATCACTTCTATACCACTTGAGATAGTCACGGGCCTGGCCACACCTTGGGTCCTTATATTACTCTGAGTCTCTCTTCCTCCAAGAGTATCATTACAGAGACCCATTGGGAAAATACTCTACTTTGGCTCTGCTACCAACATCTCTCCCTATGCCAGCTTGTGCGATTTTTCCTTACCACGTGAAGCATGTGAGATTAACTGTTTTGACTCTTTTCTCTTGTTTTAGAGACAGCAACACCAAGATCTGTGTTTCCTCCCAGAAGGGATAGAGATATGCATCAAGGAAGAGGAAAGTGTGTGCAAATCTGTAGCTTAAAGCCCCATGTGTTTAGGAATCATTCCCGTTTGCCTTTCATATTCCCATAAAATGTATGGAGGCTCTCGTCCCTTGGTATTACAAACAAGATAACAGAAGCCTATGTTTGGATGTCACCAATATAAGAAGAGGGGATCCTCTCTTCCTGCCGTGCCTGGACAGAAGTTCAGCTGCTAGCGAGGGCGATCACGCTGAAACCTGCTGCGTCACCAAAGGAACCATAGCAGCTCTGGGGCCCACAGTTGTCCTGGCTAGCAGGAAATCCCACCTATAGCCAGAAAGCAGGAAGAGTGCAGGTTCTAATACCTGAATAGTACTTGGCATTGGATTTAATAGACAATGAAGGGACTGATAAACCCTTTAACTAGTTTTATGTTTTTAATATTCCAGAGTTTTTATTTCATTACCATCAAGTGGGATAAAAGCATGATATTGGCCAGTGAGAGGATATAACTCTGGTGTTGAACTACCTTAAACCTAGTGTGAATTCTAAAATCCTCCCCACTAGTCACAGTAAGTTCTCCTTCCACCTCTTCATCTCTATTTTCCCCCAGAACCTGCTATCTGTTGTGCTTCATTGTCACCTGTCTGGCCTCGCTTGTTTCAGCCCATGGCAAGACATAGCCCTGGTTCTCGTGCGCACACTCAGTGCCCTTGCCTCCCTGAAATTCCGTTATTCTTGCCTTCCCAACGGCCAGCCGCACCATCCATTACCCCCTCTATCCCTAGAATGTCATAAAATGCTCAGTGAAGTCTCAAGGGTTATTTTCCCTTTATCTTCCGGGCCCTTTGATGCCTCCAATATCTGTGATCCTCTCCGGTTGACTACAGGACACATTCTTAAAGGCCTTCAAACCTATTCCACTCTTGTCAAGGTCCAGATTCCATTCCAATTGTCAAACCTTTCAAAAGAATATTTGTGGGTAATAAGTCCATCAAATGTAATGTTTTTCAAAACTTCTCTTATCTATAATCCAATTTATATTTGCACTTGCCTCCCCTTTTTTCTTCTTTTCTAGGAGAATTTCCATTAGCATTGTTGAATAATATTGAAAATGTACATGGTGCATGACCCAGCATATTTTTTTCTGTCTATTCATCTTTTTGTCCATTTTCCTATTGACTTATTCTACCTACTTTTTAGAAGATCTCTTTATTTATCAGGGAGATGAGACTTTAAAGAAAGCCATGTTAATTACATATGCCCCCTTTCTCTGAAATATAAACCTACTGAAAAATAGACAGGGGGTCAGACACTATCACTGTGGAGCTCAGTGTTCAGTGGGAAAGGTGGAGTATAAATAAACAATTCCAATGCAGTATGAGTTCTGTAATGATGTCTGCTCAGGGTGTGGTTGTGGAACTAAGGTATGGATTAACTCACAGTGGGTGGAAGCAGAAAAGCTTTGCAGACAAGGTACAGCTGAGCCAGGTCTTAAAGAAGTAGCAGTTCAGGAGACAAGCTAAGAAGGTATCTGTTAAATATTTGTTAAATTAGTGAAGGAAAGGCATATCACACAGAGAAAAAACATGCTCAGAAAGCGTCACAAAGTTAAAACAGCTCATTATCTACAGGAAAATTGCAGATTCGGTGGAGCTAAGACAGGTAGGAGGAAGAGAGTGGTAGGAAATGAGCCCAAGAGCTCCAAAAATGAAAATAAGGAACATACCTAAGGAAAATAGATGAAGGAAATAATACGGTAAAAGCAGAAATTTTTGGTTTAGAAATCATAAAAACAGTAGAATTAACAAATAATTCCAAGAGTTATTTCTTGAACAAAGGGAAAGAGCAAGGGGTGAAAGAAGGCAAGAGATAGGAGGGGAAGGAGGATAGACAAAGCTCTTGCAAGTCTAATCAAGGGGGCGAGGAAAAGCCATAGAAAGTAAATGTATTGAAGACATATTTACAGAGTGATTCATACCTGCCAGGTCCTGGGCGAGGTGTTGGGGATAAACAGCTGTTAAAAGACATGGCCTCTGCCTTCAAGGAGCTGAATTGCTAATGAGGAAGTCCTACTTTAAACATATAATTTCACAGATAAAATGCAACTACAAACTGAGTGTGGTATGAAGAAATGGTAAAGAGTCCAATGAGAGGTTATAGCAAGGTCAAAACGTTAATTTGGGGCTGGTGCTGGATCATGAGGCTTTTCTGAAGTTGTGATATTTAAGCTAAAATCTGTTGAAGAACTTGGCCAGGTGAAGACTAACTGGAAGAGCAATTGCTATAGCATGGATGTCTGTCCCCTCCAAACCTCATGTTGAAATTTGATCCCCGACATTGGAGCTCAAGCCTAATGGGACCTTTTTGGGTTATGGGGGTGGAGCTCCTATGAATCAATTATTGCCCTGGGGGGTGGGAGGGTGAGTGAGCTCTTATTCTATTAGTTCCTGAGGCAGCTGGTTGTTAAAAAGACCCTGTCACCTTCCCCGCCCATGCTTCCTCTCTCACCAGAGATCTCTGCACACGCCAGCTCCCCTCACCTTCTGCCAGGAGTGGAAGCGGCCTAAGGCCCTCACCAGATGGCCCATCTTGAGCTTTCCAGCCATTGGAATAGTGAAGCAAATAAATCTTTTTTCTTTATAAACTACCCAGCCTCTGATATTCCTTTATAGCAACCCAAAACAGACATAGACAGCAATTTAGATAGAAAACCAGCCTGAGGAAAGGTCTTGAGGTAGGGAGGAACATGGTCAAGTTCATGTGACTAGAAGAAGGTCAGGAGGGCTGGAGCAAACAAGGGAAGCAGAGAGTTGTAAGACAGACAGGCAGGGTGACCACCAGTCCCGGTCTAGCCAGGATTGGGGGTGGTGGGTCCTGGAATGTAGGAATTTCAGTTTTAAAACTGGAACACTCCTGGGAAAACCTGGATGAATTGGTCACCCTGTTGCCTCATTCAAGATTTTGTACCTTCGCAAAAGAACAATATGGTAGCCGTAAATAGGGCAAAGGTAGAGAGGTTGGACAGAAGTGGATGGATTCAAGAAATATTTGATGACTAAATGAAAGGAGGTAAAGTTGAAGGAATAATCCAGAATGATTTTCTCAGATTTTCCTGGCTTTGGAAACTAGGGAGACAGGCATTAAAAACGTCATAGATATGCATAAAAATGAATACACAAGTAACTGACACTGCATTTGTCTTCTGGCATCGTCAAATCAGAGCTCCATATTTGATCACCACTGCTTACACAGGAATGAACGTTGGTAGCCTCCATCTCTTCATCTCTGGAGGGCAAATACAAACTGGACCTGGTAGCAACTCAAATGTGCTCCAGAAAGAATCGGGAAGTTAGTTTCCACCTTTAAAGAAGGGGAGAGTTCCTCAGCCTAATAAGGGTCATTAGGACTCAACAGAAGGAGAAAAACAGAAACAAAACCAAACATAAGCAGCCTTTATTCCAGACTGCATTCAGACGACACGTCAAGAAATATGTTGCTCTTGCACTCCCCCACTCCCAGCTCTCAGACTCCAATATTTAACCCAGAGGAAATTGTAACTGAATGGTGAAGTCCTGTCAAAACTAGACATTTGACACATCTGTTATAGAAGCCTTATAAAAAGCACACTGGATGCTTATAAATTTTATAATTATGTTAATTCAAATTCTGAGACACTCCCATGAATTTTTTAAGAAATATTTCCGACTCAAATCATAGAGTTTTTTTCTGCTTGCCATTGAGATGTGGGGAATATTTGCTGTGTGCACTAAATTCTTTTCTCTAACTGCTCGTGTCAGGAGAGTGGAGGACTAGAATGAAGATGAGGACAGAAGATGTAAGTTTATCAAAGATGTAGGCTGAATCCAGGTTCAACAGCACAATCCCAGTGACATCTAAGTCAGGTGCCTAGACGGCTGAGAACTTGCTTTGCCATGCTTCTGCATGGCACAGAGAAGGATGCTTTTCTTGGACATAGGAGAACGATAGGATTGAGATAGGCCCCCAAAATCATTCAACCCAATGTGATGCCCACAGTTGGTTTTCCAAGATTCATTCGCTAATTCAACAAATAACTATTGAGCACCTACTATATACAAGGCACTCTTCTTAGGAACTTGGGATATATCAGTAAACAAAACAGATACAAATCTCTCCCCTCATTGACTTTATATTCTAAAGGGAAAACTCAAGTAATAAACAATAAAAATCTGCAATAAACATGACAAATACCTAAGTTATATAGTACCATACCGTATGTTGGAAGGTAAAAACAGTTCTATAACAAAGGAAAAAGGGGGGCCTGGTAAAAGAGCTTCAAGCTTCAAAAGACCTTCACGTGAGGCAGAGGCAAGCTACACTTTAAATAAGGTGGATGGGTAGCTGTCACTGTGAAGATGACATTTGAAAAAAGATTTGAAAGGGGTGAAGGAGTTTGCCATGGGATCTCTAGAAGGAAAGCCTGGTTGATTGTTTTCTACTTTTTTTCCTCCAAAACAGTCCGAAGTAATGTAAAGTGGAATCTTTAGCAAGACACTCCACTAGGTTCAGAAGCTGGGCTTTGCTTGGGTCCCACCCATAAGTCACATGCCCTAATCCATTTGCTGTGTAATCCTCTGCATAAAATAAGCCCACCCCGTCATGATGCCCATGGTCCCAGAGCCTCTACTACAGCCCCTACCATATTGTAGCATAATGGAATGTTGTGGAATTGTCTGTTCAGGTGTTCACTTGTGTATGAGGTAGTATAGAAGCTCAGAGACAAGGACAAGCAGGGTCAAAACCTGACCCTGACACTGTCTGTCCTTGGCCAAGTTATTTAACCTCTTTGAGTCTCAGTTTTCTTATCTGTGAAGTGGGTGAAGTTAAGAACACCTATTAAATGGGATTGTCATTAGTATTACCAGATAAATCTTACGTAGAGCACTTAGCATAGTGCTTGGCACACAGTAAATATTTAAAGCAAACACTCTTTGGTGGTGCCCACATTGGTGCCACCTGTTTGAGGGCAAGGCACCTCTTGTCTTCCATCCAGGTTTACCAGTGCCTAGCATAGAGCCCAGCACATATAAACAGGGTTATGGGTACGGGATACAGTTCGTCCAAGAATACCCAGAAAAACATAAGCCCCACTGGAGAACTCACCCTCCTTGTCTAGGTGGTCAATAGCCACCCATCCATTCACCAGGATGAGAAGCATAAGCACACACACACCAAAATCTCACTTTACCTCCATTTATCTTGAGAAGAGGAGAGTAACCAAAGTAAGGGAAAACATGTGGGTAAAGTTTTTTTTTTTTTCCTTGCAATGCTTTACTAAATGGGCCTGTTCTTTATCCAAATAATATTACTTCCTGGCTCTTTGTTCTTTCAAAATGTGTTCTTTGTCTAAAATTAAAACATAATAATAATAAGATTAACTCTCTGGTGTGGTAGGCTTCAAGAGAAAGGCAGAATGTGATTCTATATATAGAAGGACTTCATAAAGAGAATCAAAATTCTGATCCCAAATGCCTTGGAGTACAGATAAAAAGTTAGGTACCAAATTAAAAAGACTATTCTCAAATCTCCTTGCTCACTACATTTTAGACTTTAAGGACTACAGCATCAGTGGCACTCGGACTGTGTTAAGTGTGCATTAGTCTCTGTTGACTAATGCATAAAATCCATAATGACCCACTCCTTCTGGATGTCCCATCAGGAACCAAGTGGCTATGACCTCTGAGCATCTCTAAACCTCTTAAGGTTGAGAGACTATTGGTGGCCACCACATTGTGGTCCAAAGAAAATTGGCAATATGATCGTTTTCTCTGTGAGCTGGTTTGGGTACAGGTGTTAAATAAAGAGGTCATCTGACACTATTTTATATCCAGAGTCAGTAAACTATGATTTGTGGACCAAATCCAACCCATTGCCTATTTTTGTAAACAAAATTTTGTAAATAAATCTGTGGAGATTGGCCTCTCCTTGTCCCACAGTTTTCTGGACTATTAAATAAGTATCCACAGCTGAACAGAAAATTCTGACTATTGCCCACTTTTCTCATGGACAAGTTCATGATCTAGAATAATCATTGGCAAACTACAGCCTTCACACGAATTCTGGCCCACTGCTTGTGTTTGTCAATAAAGTTTTATTAGAATGCAGCCACACTCATTCATTTATGTGTTGCCTGTGGGTGATTTCCAGCTACAATGGAGAGTTGAGTAGTTGCCACAGGGGCCCACAAAACCTAAAATATTTATTACCTGGCCCCTTACAAAAACTTTGCTGACCACTGTTCTACATGAATGAAGGTTTCTGAAGCATTTGCACCCAACGAAAGCTGTGAGAGAATTAAGTCATGACCCACAACATGAAGGTAGACACCTACACTAAAACTCAGACAAATCCAGCAACTAACATTGGACCTAGAAGTAGCAATCTTGGTACAGCAGAAAGACATCATTTGTCACATTAAATTAATGACTTCAATGTGAAATTGGCTGGTCTTGTAGTTTTGTTTGCATTTAATTTTTAAGTTGGTTTTGGTTTTAAAGTTGTGTCAGAGCTAAAAGAATAAGGGATTTTTTTGCCAAGAAAATGTGTTTGTAAATATTTATTTTACATTTGAATAAAATAATTTAAGTGGCACCAGAGCTCCTGGAGAAGTTTTGTAAGGGGTCTGTACATGACCTGGGTTTGAGAAACACTGGCAAAGTGTCTCTTCCCTCAAGACCTCTGCACTGACCTCTCTGCGCTCTGTTTTCTCTCTGCTCTAATCTATATCCTTCAACCAGGGGCCAACAAACCTTTCAGGAGCAGATAGTAAATACTTCAGAACGTCTCTGTGGCAGCCACTCATCTGTGCTATTGCAGCACAAAAGCAACCATAGACATAAACAGATGGGTGTGGCTATGTTCCACTAAAACTTTATTTATGGACACTGAAATTTGGATTTCATGTCATTTTTATGTATCACAAAATAGTTTTCTTTTGATTTTCAACCATTAAAAAATGCAAAAATCATTCTTAACTCATGGGGAGATGACCAGAGTTTGCCAACCTCTGTCCTTCACTATCAATGAATATATTTTTTCTAAACAGTAAATTTTATTGTATTTCTGCTTAAAAATCCGTACTTGGTCCTTTCTTTCTTGTCTGATTGTGTTCATTCACCTGGCTATGGCATTCAACCCTTTAGAATATTTTTCCTATCCCATTTGCTTCCCTACCCTTCCATGAAATTTATGCTCTGAACACAGTGGGCTAATCACTGTCTCTCTGTTATTCTGTTTTGTCATTTTTAAGTCGCCTTCCCTTTCTAAGTGGTCTAATCTCCCCAGAATGCCCTTCCTCTCATTCTTCACCTGGCACAGCCCTAAATGTTCTTCCTGATCCATTCCTCCGGTACAGGGTCCCTTGTCTTGCACAAGCACAGCTCGCTGCAGCCTCCTTCATTCTCACACAGCACTCAATACCTCTATCGTGGATAACACTTATGTTGAATTCTAATTCTTATCTGTGTGTTTTATTGCCCTGATCACCTGAGCTTTTTGAAACCAGGAATTATGGCAATCCATCTCTGTATCTCTGATCTAGTACAGTATCCTGACACCAACTAGATGCTCAACAAAGATTTGCTCAGTGAATGCTCCAGCAATTACTAGTAATAGAAACAACAGCTCTTATTTATCAAGTACTCTGCGTGCTCTAGACATTGCATGAGTACTTTGCGTACATGATCTGAGTTAGTATATCAGGTTCAGTGCATTTTCCTTCCTGCTCAGTTTTTTTATTAGGTCACAACTCCTTAATTCCACAAAGTACTGCATATTCAACAGCAGAATTTCAGGCGTTAAAGACAGGCCAATGGGGGAAATATTTGGGGCCCTCAAATCATGTTAACTCTGCCTTGAAACTAAGCCAGTTCCATCTGCCTGCCCTGTAGCAACCCGTGCCCTACCGAATTTTTACTAAAGAAAAGATAAAAATAAAGTGTAGGCATTTCAGCAGAATTCTGCTTCGTCTTTGTCACTGGACAAAATTAGGGGTATGCCCTGCTTTAGTGGAGTTGCTACAACATAAATGAAGCCCAAGTCGAGTCAAGAGGGCCCCAGGGACCTGACTGTGCATTCTCCTCCTGGCTGAAGCGAGAAGAGAGTCCCTTTGTTTGGCAGTGGATGCTTTCCAAATTTAGAGAGTCCTTAATGACTCTTCAACTGCATTACATTCTGAGGATAATTAGTAATGTTGCTGCTCGGCTGTTCAGAACCAATCAATCAAAGAGGATATACAGAACTTGCAATAAATTCAGAATCTGAATCCATTCCAGGGAGGAAAAGGTATCTCCTTCAAGGTTCAATAAAAGAAGTCCATCATTCTGGGACATATATTTGGAGGGGCAAAAATTAAATAAATAAGGAGCCCTTGTTAGCTTTTGTGCAGTTGCAATTCATTTTTGTCTTGTTCTTCCGAGGTTGGGAATACATGGCAGAAAGGTCTTTATGAGGAAATACCATAAAAAAGCAAAGCAGGTGTGATACTGAATTTCTCTGAAAATGGGACAGCAGCATCTTTTATAGCTACTTGTTCCAAAGCTACTTTCCAGAAATGTCCAGGGAGGTCTTTTTTACTCTGTGGCATGAAATGTGCTAGATATGGGGACAATTATAGGGCAGACCCAAGTACGGCATTTGCCATTGCACCATCCAGGCAGGAAGAGTCATCCATAAACTAAATGAAGGGACGATGCAACTCTTTGGGGGTTCTGCTGAGCAAGGTTGAGGAATATGAGTACAGAAAAATGCCCACTGTATTTAACAGCATGAAAGCAAGGGTGAAGATGTTTATGGAATGAATGGAAGGATGGCAGTAGAGAAAGTGGGTGTAGATCATTGTTTTATACAATTTTGTATGAAAATGAGAGCAATATTGACAATAGCTTAAAGGGGAGAGTGGAATCCAAATGGACTTTTCTTTCTATGATATTGTTTCATTTTTTTAAGATGGAAGTGGCTTATCTATTTAAATTCAAAAGAGATTTTTGACATCAACCACTGATCTGTTCTCTGTGCTGATAACTTTGCATTTTCCAAAATGTCATATAAATGGAATAATATAGTGTGTTACTTTCTAAGAATGTCTTCTTCCACTTGGCCTAATGTATTTCAGATTCATCTATGTTGTTGTGTGCATCGATAGTTCATTCCTTTTTATTGCTGTGTAGTATTCCGTGGTATATACAGTTTCTTTATCCATTCACCAATTAAAGAGCATTTGTATTGTTTCCACTTTGGGATGATTATGAAGAGAGCTGCAGTGAACATCCACACACAGGTTTTTGTATGACCCTAAGTTTTCCTTTGTCTTGGGAAAATACCCAGGAGTGGGATCACAGAGTCCTATGGTAAATGTATGTATAACTTTATGATAAACTTCCAAACTATTCTCTAAAGTGGCTGTAAAATTTTTCTGAACGTAAGCTTTTTAGAAATTAGTGAGTAACATTAAAATGTACAAAAAGTCAATGCAAGGACCCAGTAAAGGGGGAGAAAACAAAGATACAAAATGGAGTAGATACAGGCAAATCCTAAAATTCTCAAAAGGAAGAAGGGGATGGGAGCCAGAGCACAGCTGCAAGGGCCGGCCTCACACAAGAAAAACATCACCCCTTTCTCACTGTGACAGGGAAAAGGTGGGGAGGTTGGATGGAGATGTCAGTTTTGTACCAGGGGATTCAAAAGAATTTTCCATCTTCATTTGAAGCAGAAACTAGCAAGAGGAAAAAAGAAGTAGAAAATTGAGTCCAGTGGGGAAGATTTAAAACAGTCTTTGCAGAGCGTGCTGAAACAAGTTGCCGAGAGGAATATAAGACTTATAAGCAGTGTTGGTCTTACAATCAATTGTAACAATGGACTGGTTTGAAGCAAATGAATTTATGATATCAGTGAGAGAATAACTGAAATGCTGGATAATTAGTCTTAAACTGAAAAGACAAGGAATTGGGGATTGTGGGTTTTTCTGATTATTAAGCTCTTGTCTCTTAGCTTCAAACCTGGAGCCAGGGGGTTGGTGCTCTGCAAAGGACACTTGTACATGGCCAGCTGGCTAGTCCTATTAGACTCCACCAATAGAGAGCGCTAGAGGGTGACCACAAGGCTGGAGCAGGGAGAAGGAACTGGTTCCTTCCTGTCTGCCTGTAGCTCTTGTGACCACCACCCTAGCAGTGCTTCTTCATGTTGGCAGCAGCACTTCCTTTTTGAAGCAGCACCCCAATCTACTTAGCAACACTCTCAGAACCAGCCTCGTGGCACTTTCTCAAAAACAGCAGCACCTGCCAAGCAGTGCTCCTCCTCAGGTCTCGAACCTAACCACGGGGCTCCTCTCTGAGCTTCCATATCTTAGTAATTCCAACTTTCCCCCTTTGTTTCTCCCTTTCTAATGGCAGCAGCTTCTTTCTGTACTTGCTGTCTCCATGATACCTTAAAGTTAGAGAGTTTTGCCTTTTCAGTTCTTTAATATCTTTTAAGACTTTTAAATATTAAATTCTCTCTGTTCAAATAACTTGTGTGATTTCTTTCTCTTGAATGGGCCCTCCTCACTAATGTAGCAATCATTGAACTGGAGATACCTAAGAACTGAAAAAACAGTAGTAACGAAAATACTCAAGCAAGTAAATTGGAAGGATGGGGGGAGGGGTGCAGTTTGCATGCTTGAATTAGTGATTTGGACTGGAAGGGTTTCGAGGTGATGACAAGGTAGAGAGTGCTTTTCTCAGAAGGGGTGGCTGAGATGGAATGGAGGCCAAGGTTATTAGAGATGAGGAAATGAGAGCTCTGAGATGCATCAGCTGACACCTGGCCATTGTAGCCAGCCGGGTGATGGCAACTATTGGAGAGGAAAGAAAAAAAGTGAACAAGAGTTAAATAAATAAAGAAGCAGGGTCCAGAATGTCATTAGATGAAAGGGAAAGGCTGGAATAGGGTGTTAGAGTTGAGCAGATTGAGCTACAGAAGAATAGTTTTTGCTTTGGTTTGGTTTTTTTAATGAGCGGGAACAATGGTATAAGAGTGCAGAGTGACATAACAAAGACTACAGTAACCATACTTTCTGCCCCCTTGAGGCACGTGGGTAAGAGAAAATAAATTACTTTCCTCTGAGGGATTGCAAGGATTGCCAGGTTAAGGCAAAGGGGTATTTGTTATCGAATGCAAAATTATAAAAGCTGCTATGAATTTGGTAAACACTTTAAAATGAATCACAACAGCATTCACGTGCATTTATGAAATTTATGTCAAGACACATTAACTTTTCTGCATAGAATGCCTGGTATATAAATTTGAATTATAGGAGCTGATTGCAATGAATTTAAGGGGCATGGGTAGTCACAACTCACAGATTACAGGATAGATCTGGAAGTCTCTTTCTCACCTCTGACATTTTGGGTCCTCTTCACCTTTATTGGTGAGTTGCATGAGGCAGCCCCCGGGAGAAATATTAACTCTTTTATGTCATTAAAGATTCGTGTTTTTAAAACAACAGCTGAATGTGGGCTGAAAAGGGATAACCCTGGAGTCCCTGTGTGGTCACCAGGGCCCTGGATCAGCAAGGGTGTCAATGAGGCAGTGCATCAGCTCCTACTGGACTGAATAAACGGGCAAAGCAGCTGTGTCTGAGGACCGGTCCTACTCCCCAGCTCTCCCTCTGCCTGATGTTCGGGAGCAGGACACCTCCTTCTAGAATGAACACGCACGCTCCTAAGCTTGTCAGTATGTGGTAGGGGTAGGCACTGTGGGAATAATAAGCCCTACTAAGTGAGATGTCTGATCACCCACACAATTAAGTTGAAAAATAAAAGCGATGTATTTATTTCTGTGCCCCAAGTTGGTAAAACAGGCCAATAAATAAATAAATATAAACTTTATAAATTATGCTTCTCTATGTACATAAGCATAACTAATCAATTATTGCCAAGGGGGAAAGCAGCGGTAATAATTTTTCTTTGTTTCACTTATTTGTAAAATGATCAAGTTCACAAATGAACTGTGGATAGTCTTTCTTTCCCTAATTATCTATCCACTGAGCTTTCTAATCATCAACAATTATTTTTTAATGAGGTCCATTGTACTAGAAATAATGGGTGAGAAAATGTATTGTCTGAAGATTCCATTCTTAAGAAAAATAATATGTAATAACAAAAAATCAACTGAACAAGAAATGTACTATACTTGCATGAGTGATGCTATAAAATGTTACTGAGAGGTATTCAGAGATTTGAATAAGAAAAAAAAATAAACCAAAATCCTGAATGGAAAGACTCAATTATCTCCAATCTTAGTCCCACTGGGGCTTCTTGGTATCTCGATGATAAGTTCCTAGTTCTCATCTAGAAAAATATCATACCAGAAACAGAGTAGAATTTTGAAAGGAAAAAAGAATAATGAGAATTCAATAGATATTAATATGCATTATAAAGCTATAATTATTAAAACAGCAGCAAAATGATGGTACAGGAATGCACAGTTCAATGGAACAGACTAGAATGTCCAGAAATAGATCAAAGAAAATCACACGGATGTTTAGAATATGATAAAAAGTGACCTTTCACATTTATATAGATAATGATTTGGAGATTATTACTTAACCGTTTGGAAAAAAAATTTTGACTTGTATAGTTGAATGCATAAAGGAAAAACTTTCTTATTTAAGTCATAAAAGCAAGGTCATGCAAAGATAACATAAAATTTTTCAAAAATTTGGTAAAATATGAATGCCTTTAATGTGTAAAGGGGTCTTACAAATAAATGTAAAAGGATAAATACCCCCAGAAAAGAAAGTGTCAATACATGGACAGAAAAATATTTACTTATGAACACACATAAATGGTCAAACATGAAAAGATATTCAATTGCATTAGTAATCAAAGAAATTCAAGTTAAACTGTGAACATGTTAAATACATTATCTTAAATCCTAACATCAATGGATATGATGAGTCCTTGATGACTTTGAACTCTCTGAATTATAGTATTCCCTTCCTCTACCACATTAGCATGGCCTGATGAGCATCTACCTCTACTTTCTCCCCTGCAATTACCACACGTTGCTTTGGGAGATGAAATAGAGAGGTTGGGTACTTTCCTCATATGCCCTCCTAGTGGCTGGCTTCCTGCTGTGAGTAGACTGGTGGCACAGAACCATGCCTCGCACTAAAACCTCAAGTACAGCCACCCCCTGGGCTTCTGTTATACACATACACACACATCACCACCACCAGATTAGCCCCCTTTCATTCTGGTATCTGCCTGAATGATGTCTGTATTGGACATGGCCTTTGATACTTGTGCAATGGATAACTAGCCTGTCCTCCCTACTATATCTTTTTGCCCTGTCTGGACCCAATTTCTTGCCCTCCCTGCTAGACCCTGTTGCTGAGACTCCGCACATGAATGCCCAAAGTAAATCCTCACGGTTAAGGTATCAATCAGTTGATGCACTTAGAGGAACTTTGAGCTGATTTGACCTCAGATCGCAGCTCACATTTTTCATGGACATCTTTCTCCAGACAATTCAGTAATTATCACTTTTATAAGAATTGAACAGAAGGTATTCATCAATCTTGGTGGCTTTTGGCATTAGTCCCTATCTCTCCAAACAGGCTCAGTTACAGGTGCTGAAGTTCTTCAGTCTGAAAGCCCAGTTAACTGCCCAAGAGAACAAATAGGCTGGAATCCTAAACTTTACCAACGAGTGGAAACTTCCTCTATCCTGCTCCTTTGAGCCTGATATTTTATGTACCTTGGGTGGCCCTTGGCTACAGGATGATATCCAAAGCCAAACCCATGGGTCATGACTCTTAATGTTACAAGAGAAAGAAAATTAAACTCAAGTTGGCTTAAAATAGAAAGTGAATTTCACATTGGTTCGGAACAATTTGACAAGAGAAGTTGACGTGCAACTTAAAATCCCAAGATATGTTAGGATATGGCCTCACTAAGAGTCTGAAACTGTGTTATCAGAACTCTGATTTCCACTCTGCTCAATCTCTGACTTCCACTCTGTTGCTATCTTCATAGCAAGAAAGATAACACCATTTCTGGAGCCAACTTCTCCCAGGTTCAAGTGCAGCAGAAAAGAGGGCAAGTTCTCTTCCATCTGTCACAGCAAAAGTCCTACTGATTCTCACTGACTCTAACTGGGTCACTTATCCATTTCAGAACCAATCACAGTGCCAGGGGAATACAGTTTCTTTCTATTGGCCAGGTCTGGGCCACATGCCCTTCCCAGGATCCAGTGGTAGAGTGTTAATTCTATTCAAATCATATAGACAAAGAAGCAGCAAAAGGATAGTTTTCCAGCATAACTTAGGGATCTATTAGTAAAAGAAGAAGGAGAAAATAGTGGATAGCCCACAAAAGAGCAGATGTCTCCTATACACACTGATATGGTTGGCATTCTCCTCTTATTTATTTTTTATTTCCCCGAACCCCTGCTTTGGGCTTCCTAGGATTCTGATAACCTTTGCCTACCTACTCATGTGCCTGTCCATGGCCTCCCATAATTGGATGAAGTCCTTCTTTATCCATAAACACCCTCCAAAATGAGACCTAACTCCTTATCTGTAGGAACAGTCTAGAGAACTCAAGTATTATGAGTATTAGTTATAGTCTACATCAACATTCTTTCATTTAACAAATATGTATCAAATACATTCTATGTGTAGGAACTGAGCAAACCATGGAGAACAAAGCAGATGGAGTGGAGGGATTAATTTAAATGTTACATAGAAACTACCATTTGTATTGACGTGTGTTACCTTTGGTGGCCAGCCTTCCCTAACCCCAAGAATATCCCTGGGTTATTGCTCTGTCTCCACTGGCCCACTATTAAAGGTCTGTTAATATCAGGCACTGCTCCTGAGTCCATGAAGTGTTAATAATCTCACGCCACTATGTTTAAAGTGTCCAGCATATCTACTGGTACTTTAAACTAATTTTCCTCTTGGATTTCAATCCATCCTTCTCACAGACGTTCATCTCCAGTCCAAAAACAAGAAAATAGCATGTTGGCTAGAATTGAATAAAAGTCGATTTATCAGCCATGTGGTTTCTGAGTGGGCAGCATCCATCCCCCAAACATTTGCAGGGCTCCCACAGTGACCAAAGGATTGTGTGCAAGGAGGAAGAGGAATAAAATAGGAGGTCAGCATTCCAGGAGCTTTCCATCTGGTCAGGGAGAAAGGCACACCCACAAACGGCTGCACAACAAGGATGGATGTAATAAAAGCAACATGGTGGCACAAATAAGAAGTTATAGAAATGGAAGCATTTTCTGGAAGGGACAGGGATTAGAAAGCTAAAGAATTATTTTGGTAAGTAGGCCCTGCGAGTTTGAGCGAGCAGAATGGCTGGAGTGTTTTATAATTTATCCTAAAAGCCTGATTCCTCTTTGCTAATCCTCTATAAACTCCAAGCTTCAGCCCCAAAATACTGACTGCTGATGTGCATTGAAGATACAAGACAGTCTCATGTCAGTATTCTCAGGCCAGTCCTAGTTATCTGTTGCTGCGTAACAAATTACCCCACAACTTAGTGGCTTAAAACAACCCACATTTATGATCCCACAGCATCTGTGTGTTAGGAATTTGGAGTAGCTTAGTTGAATGGTTCTGATGAGGTTGCAGTCAAAATGTTGACTAAGGCTGTAGTTATCTGAAGTGTTGACTAGAACTGGAAAATCTATTTCTAAACTCTCTTACATGGCTGTGGGCAGGTGGCCTCAGTTCCTTGCTGGCTATTGGCCAGACACATGCTGAGAGGTCCTCACCATGTGACCCTCTCTGAAAGGCTGCTTGGGTGTCCTCACAACATGGTCACTGGCTTTCCCCCTGGGTGAGTGATCCAAGAGAGAGAGAAAGAGAGAGAGAGAGAGAGAAGAAGCCACACTGCTGTTTCTGACCTAGTTTTCAACACCATATGCTGTCACTTCTACTTCATTCTATTCATTGGAATCAAGTCAGTAAGTCTTGCCCATACTCAAAAGAGAGAAATTAGATTCCACCTATAGTGGAAAGGAATGTAAAAAATATGTACATTTTTAAGCCACCACAATGCCTCCTTACTTTTGATTATATTGATACTATTGCTTTTTTAGGTAGCATGGCAAAGAGGTTAAGAACACAAGCTCTGGAATCAAAATGCCTAGGTTGGAATCCCAGGTCTACAACATACTTGCAGTGTGACTTTAGGCAAATAACTTAACCTCTTTAGGCCTGTCTCTTTATCTGTAAAACAGGGATATTATTAGCAGCTACTTCATTTGGTTATTGTGATGATTAAATGAATTAATACATGTAGGTATTGTATGAGTAATACGTGTAATACATGTAAGTACATATCGAGCACCTAGAACAGTAATGGGTACACAGTAAGTGCTCGAGAAATATTAGCTTTTTTTTTATTATCCACTGTAATCTCCACTTAGCAAACTCCTGTTCTTTCAAGACTGAATTTGAATGCCTCCTCTCTTGCTAAGTTTTCTAGATTCCCTGGGCAAAAGTTCCTCCTCCTTCCCCTAAGGTGCTCTATCATTTTGATGATTCTTGTAATTGGTACTTTTCAAACTGTATCATCATGGCTTAATTATACCTCTGTGTCCCCTACCAAATGGTGTGGCCCAGGGGGATAGATTTGGGTCTCCTTGGAGACATTTCTATAGAAGAAAGGCGGCAGATTCTGAGCAGCCTGTGGAAGACCCAATTTTTTTACCTCGGAGCAGAGGCCTTGAGGAAAAACAAGATTGACTTTTTATGCAAAGTGGTTTCCCAACCATAGCAGCCTGGAGTTAACACCAACTGCTCCCCAGGGTCACTTGGTGGAAGTTCTTGGAGGGAATGCTGCCTTGGGGAGAGAATGCTCTCCATCATAGCTCTGACACCAGGAGCCTGGGTACTCATTACACGATCAAACACTTCCCAGGGGAACTGTTAGTAGGTTTCGCATACAAGGAAGTACATTTTCAGGAGCATGTGATATTCTGGAAATGTTTTTAGGCAGGAGAAGAACAAGTCAGAGGAAGGATGACTTGAAATTTCCTGAACATCTGGGGACAGTTGCTTTTGTTTAGTGAGATTTTGGAAGGGCCTGAATTAAATCAAAACTGACTCTCCTTCTTCCAGGATGCGACAGGGGAAGGGTGGGGAGAGGTGTTTGCTCTGCCTAAGTGCAGCAAGCTGCTCTCAACAGAAAGCTCCTAGATTTGTGCCAGAAGAGGCATGTCATCAACCTTCACTTGCCACAAAAGTGATGGACTATTATGCTGTTATTAAAAATCATACTAAAAATAAATAAATAAATAAATAAATGTTTTAAATGATACTTAAAAGGAGTTTTTATGCATTGTTCCTATGGTTGTTTCAGGCACAGGCTACCATATCTTGAAAGAATAACAGGCCAGCCTATTCTTTCTTTCCCTAGCCTATAACTTTGCAACATTGGAACTATAGTCAAGATTCTAGAAGATGTATGAAATGAAAATTACAAATAGGAATGTTCAAATGTTCAAAAGTTCAAGTTTTGAACTTTTTCAAAAGCAGCTTCTATCCAGTTGAAGGGTGTCCTGAAGCCCTATGGCCATAAGATGGGCCTTGTGGTCATCTGTTTTGATTTGTCCGTTCCATCTCCATTTAAAAATTATAACTCTCCCAAGTCATGTAGCTTGGGGTGCGTGGAGGGCTTTCCCTCTACATCTGGCTCCCAGAGGACATGGGCCTGACCTGATCATGCAAAACTTTCACTACCAGGTTGAAACCACCAGGTCAAGGTAAGAGTAAAGAGTAGATTTGTATATCCTGATTGACATCATCAAGACCTTGGATCCAGCCACACCTGAAATCACACTACTTGCTATCCCTCCATGTTATATGCCCTTATAAATTATTTTTACTGACTTAAACCAGTTTGAATTGGATTTTTTCCCTTGTAATCCAAAAAGTTCTGACTTACATGTAGAGATAAACAGTCAGGATGGCAACTGTCAATATCCGTTGCTCTCTTGCTCTACATTTCGGGCCTTTATCTGGACTTTTTGCTGTGGAAATCCCTCTCGATAGATAGCAGAACTAACAGTTTTTAGTTCCTCTTGAAGTTTTGTACCTTTGAAAATACATTTTTATAAGAATTTCAATTAGAAGGTGGGAGAGAGAAAATTTATACAAAATTTTTTGAAAAGTAATTTAGCAATATGTATCAAGAAACTAAAATATAAAAATAAAAAAGCTTGTATACTATGTCTGAAGAATTTCCCTTTTAGGCATCCAACCTAAAGAAATAATTAGTAGTAGAGGTTTCTGATAAGGATACCTAGGAAATTAGGAAAGACAAGAATCTCAATTGCCAAATTGCCAGTTCTCACAGAAACAAGGATGTTGTACAGGAATTAGGTCACTCGGGATTCAATGCACCTATAGATGCTAAGCTATCTTGCCACAATCTCAGAAGCACAGTTTCCTACCATATTATGATGGCAACTTACTTATTCTCTGTACTTTATTGATACTATTGTAACTAAGTACTCTCTACTTAGCTTCTCATTACTTTGTAGCTTTTGCTTAATCATGGCTTCTACTCCCTTATGGCATCAGCCATCCCCAAGTCTGGTGCTGCCATGTTTCTGTGGGTCTTTTATCCTCTGCCACCACCACCTACTGCTGGCTCTCTCTGGCAATGTGTGGTCTCAACTGACAATGATCCATAGCTCCTGCCAATCCATGGTCCTGATAAACAAGTTTCTGCTGAACCATGTTTCTTATTGACCTATGGCCTCTGATGACTCTTGGATCCTACAGACTAATGCTGACTCACGATTTCTGCAGATCCACAGTTCTTCCCAACCTGAAGCTTCTGTTGAACCCTTGTTCTTAATGATCCATGGATCCTGCTGACCCATAGCTCCTACTGACTCATAGCTATGTCTGACTCATGGCTGCAGCTGACTCATCGCTGCAGCTGACCCATGGCTCTTGCTGACTTGTCTCCTACAGACCCATGTCCTTTGGTGAAAAGGGCTCCTGCTAACGCATGTCTTCTGTTCCCCCATAGCTTCTAGTGGAAGAGAAGGATCCAATCCCTCAGAAGATTCAAGGCTCTAGAAAGTTAGATCTCAGTTCAGGGTAGGACTGAAATCTCAACAAAGCTCTGTAGCACTAATTATGAAAACTGCCTAGGAGTACAATATTTCCCTCCTTCATATACATACACCTACCTGTTGTGCTCACCCCCAACTCTGAATAGACTTCATTGCTCAATCTCAACAGTATAGTAGAGAGACCATGAAGAATTTTCCAGTTCTGGGCTAGTGGAAACAGGATTCATTTTTGCAGGAAATCCCTAACTTGCTCAGAAGCAATTCCAAAAAATCACATACTCAAATCCTGTTTTCATCAGTATTAAACCTAATTAATCCCAGATGAATGAGTCAGTCTTGCTGAGTCACTTTTAAAAACTGTCAGAAAAAGAGCTCCTAAAGGAACCCTTCTGTAATCCATCCCAACGTATCCACCATCAACTTTAGAAAAATACTTTATTCCCTAGCCTCCCCTTTCATGGCTATTCCAATGCATGCTCAATTCCCAATCAAGATAAAGAAGTTTCTGGTGTGAAATTTCTGTATGGCAACTTCTCTTGCTTTAAGAATAGCATGTACACCTCAGAATTTCCTCCCCTGAGGATGATTTGACACCAATTCTCTTCTACTATTACTCAGGCAGCCTATACTCAATAGGCATCCTGGGCTCAGGAAATTCAGCCAGTGTAGACAGGCAGAGAGGCAGGGATCAAGGAAACTGGCCTCACTATAGAGCTGGCCTGGGCCCAATATACAATGTCTAAAATGGGGCAGTAGTTCCAGGCTAGGTTTAGGAGACTTCATGATCTGAAGAGACTCAATGCAGATAAGATGAAATTAGGGGAGGACAGGCAACAGGTAAACCCAAAGTCAATACGGGCAGATGGCCACAGCATTGGCTGTGGATCTGTCCATTCAGAACTCGAATGTCCACTAGGTGAACTGAGGCAGAAAGGGCTTTCTTTACCTGGATTGGGGCAATGTGGTGAAAGTACACTTGGTCTGTCTTAGGAGCCTGTGAATGCTCAGGCTAAGGGCAGGTTATCCAGACACCCAAGTCTCAGCCCAGCTGGGCTGAGGTCAATGAGATGTCTCTGTCCCAGCCATCACCGGCTCATTGGCTATTGATGGGGGCATAGATGAGCCCAGAGGTAGCAGGTGCCAGGGATTCCACAGAAAAGGGTATTTGAAATCTCCGACTACACATACTAAACTTTCCCCTTGGTCTCTGTGACCTGCAAGCCTTCAGCCATTTGTTAGTCTTGATTGAACTTTCTCCACATAAATTATGGCACTCATGATGGACTTTTGGTCCTGGCAAAATCCATGCAAAGTTCCACTTCCCTCTGAAACACCTAGTAATTAATTGACCATTTAGGTCTAGGGTAGGGCTTGAATGTTTGCATTTCTAAAAAGTTCCCAGGCAATGTTAATGCTGATGGTCCAGAGACCATACTTTGAGAAACTCTGGGTATAGGAACATTCACGTGTGAAACAGAGGGATAGAACTTAAGGCATGATCTCTGTCTCCATTTAATCTTTGTCAGAACCCTAAGTAGGTGATATCAATCCATTTTACAGATGAATAGAGTGGGGTACAAAAAGATAAAGTGGACTAGCTCAAGTCACAATGCTTGGGAGCAGTAATTCTCAACTGTGGAACAGGTGGAGGGGTAAAGGCACAAACTAGGAGCTATAAACTTAAATGCCTGCAGAGGCCATGAAGCTACCATTAGTGAACAAAATAGTTTCTGTAGCAGCTTTGAGCACATATACTCTGTCTCCAGTTGTTTCATGTAAGAATGGAGGCCCGGTGTTGCTAGATCTTTCAGTTTTTCAAGAGAAGCTCCAAATCCCAATTTTTAATCATTGTCAATTAATTGTCTAAATTTTAAAAAATATTGTGTAAGCCAGATAATATACATCTGACAGCTAAATTTGGCCCGGGTGCCGCAAGGTTGCATTCTTTATGTATTAATGTTTCTCAATCCTTAGTGTGCATACAATCACCCCTAGAGTAAACCTCTAGAACAGAGCTGCTCAGCGTGTGGTTTGCAGACAGGCAGCAACAGCATCACAGAAGCCTACCCTTGGGCCCCACTCTAGAGATTACTGAATCCAGATGTCTGTAGCTGGGGCTTGGGAATCTGTGTTTTAACATATTCTATGGATGATTCTTAAGCTCATTCAGTTTGAGAAGCACTGTCCTAGATTAATGGTTCTCTGCCTTGGTGCACACTGAAATTTCTTGAAGAGTTTTAAAAATACTGACGTGTGGTGACTTTTCTAATTGGTCTAAGGTGAAGAAGGGCACCAAGATTTTTAAAACTTTCCAGCTTGTTGTAATATGCATGCAGCCAAGGTTGAAGTTTATATAAGATTCGTCTGTGTATTTTGTCCAAATTGGAGAAATAAGAATGTGCTTTTTGAGTAGAAGAGGTGATTTCAGCTACAGCCTAGGAATGGGAGTTGCAGAACCTGAAGTCTGTTGTGCCTGTACAGTAGCTCGTATGTGTAGAAGGAAAACTCCAAGAGGCTAGTTGAGGTGGGGGCTCTGAGTCTATCCCGGGTCCCAAGAAACCAACATCACTGCTTTCCCTGGTACTTCACAATTCTTCCCACAGCCAAGACCCTGCCAGGAAATGAAGCCACCACTGCACTCAGTCACTTGGAAGATGATAACCAGCCAATGACTGGAGTGGCCAATGGCCAAAGTAACTGATCCACAAATGGCCCATCTGGTCAGGAATAGAGGCTTGGTTTTAGTGCCTTGCCTGGTTGTGTAGTTAAAATGCAGGCCACTCTATTTTCTGGTTTTATAAGTCCATTGGTGACCAGTTAAATGTCCTAAATAGCAATAATAATCACCGTGGGGAATGACTTCCTGACTCCCCCTCCTGAGTGATGTCCGAAGGCTCTGGTCCAGACAGAGGTCTCTAAAGACCAGTTGAGCATGGGAGAAAGTGAGACTAGTCCAAGGCTTCAGAACAGAGAAAATAACCAATATCAGAATCCCAGAGGAGGATGGGCTTGCTTCCAAAGGCAGAGTGTGGAGCAAAGGAACAAAGCAACAGAATCATTAGGTCCACTGAGTGTACAAAGAGAAGGAATAGCAGATAATCAGCAGTGGAGAGAAAGCAAAACAAAGCAAGTGGGTTCTGGAGGCAGAATTTGGAAAGCATCCCAGAGGACCATAGGATGCAGGTGGATGCAGACATTGATGGGATGCATGTGGTTGAGTTGATAGCCTGGAAAGGAGATATCAAGGGCAGGAAGCCTGTTTGGACAACATCCCTCATTACCTCCTTCCATATCTTCCAGTTGGTCAACAAATATTTATTGAACCCCTAGTATGAGCCAGGCGATAGGTAGAGTTGGACTGAGGTTCCCCAATTTCATTGATGAATAGTTTTAACTTGAACAAGTGTGTTCTAAAGGTTCACTCATACATTTTGCAAATATTTGTTCAGTACCTTTTATATTCCAGGTACTGCGTTTAACACTAGGGATACAATAGCAAAGAAAACAAACTCTGATTACTGACCTCATGGAGATTACATGGTAGTGGGGAAGGCAGATCATAAGCAAAAAAACAGTATAAATAAATAATACAATTGAGTGATTTGAAGAAAAATGACAGGGCACTAATGAGAAAATTTTTAAGTTTTCTTAAGTAAAACTTTTCTTTAAAGAAAACTTTTCTTTCAGAGGTGTGAAAAGAGTTCCCTGAAGAAGTGACATTTCAGTTAATACTTGAAGGGAGAATAGGAGTTAATTAAGCCAAAGTTGTGATGAGCCCCCAGCAAAGGGAACAGAATGTTCAAAGGCCCAGAGGCAGGAAGGACCATGGTGCTTTCAAGAAATGGAAAGGAGGCTAGTAGGCTAGTATGGCCGGAACATTGTGAACATGGAGAAGGAACCAGTTCTTGTGTGGTATGCCATGCATGAGACTTGGAGTTGTATCCAAGAGGAATGAGGTAATAATTAAAGGCTTTAAATCAAGCAGGAATGTCTGATGTGTTGGGCTGGACACACTCTTCAGACTGTTGGACAATGATGATGTTCCTGTCATCCCCAATTAAAGAAGTTTTTGCCAGAACTCAAATGCTCAAATGCTCATCAGGAGTCCCCAAGATTCCCAGGTAATGAAAGCTGGCATTTCTCAGCAGTACCCCCAGCTAGAAATTTAATTCAGGTTTATTAGGATCTGAACCCCAAATGTTTATAGGCGCAAGTTCCTTCTGATCCTCCTGCCACAAGGTACAGCCAGGACCAAGTGACACTGCTGGGTCCACCTGAGCTCTTTGCTTGACTGTGGCATAGTCAGCTTTGTGATTTTCAAAGATCACTCAGGCTTGCTGTGTAAAGAATGGACTGGAGGAAGCTCTAGATCACATGAACATCAGTGTGTTCTCGCATATATTTGTATATTACTATAGTTGCAGTAGATTCAGACTCTCTTTAGTGTGCCTCTATGTATATTTGTATAACTAGAATGGTTATATATAGATAGATAAATAGGCAGATATACATACATATCTAGATATATACATATCTAAATATATAGAGGTATTTATATCCCATTTCATTATTCTATGGTTATTCTTGTAGACAAATATATGGAAAGTTGTTTTTTCTGTATATTTATCTATTAGAGTGACCACTGTGTGCGTGTGTGTGTGTGTGTGTGTGCGCGCGCGCGCGCGTACATATATTTTCATTCTATTAGGCAAAACTCTCTCTCTCTTCTCTCTCTCCCTCTATCTCAGTAATCTAAGTTAGTGTATGCTCTCTACATTATTTGTATACTAGAATGGTTGGATTGTATACACTGATTGAACACACTCTCTTCAGTGTGTTCTTTCTCTATATTTGGTTACCAAAATAACAATAGAATAATAGAATTGGATCCAGCATCTCCTTTATTATATACCCCAACTTGGGTTCCCAAGGAGTCTGATTCTCAGTGGTTGGGTTGATGGATCTGAGAATGTTGAAGGATAGGTAGATTCCAATGGGGAGAGGCATCTGAAGACCAAAAACCACAAAGTTGGTAATGTCCGTCACTTAAAAGTTTTCTAAATGGAGTATCAGCCAAGGAATGGCAAAAATCACAACATCTCATAATTAGCCTACCTACTGGGGCTTGCAGTAACCTAGCCAAGATGCAGGAGGCTATCTCAGCATCCATCCTTGAAGCAGGCCTGGACAAAACTCCCTTGCCATTACTAAGCAGAATAATTAACTTACTGTCTTTACAAAGGTCTTCTGCGAGAAATTGGGTGAACTATTGTAAGTTGCCAGATCTGGAGTCCTCCTGGGAAAAATTGGTTTCTACAGCCAAGCTAGAGGAATTGGCCTCCACTATTCAAAGGTAGACCGGATAAACCAAATTTGGAAAAGGAAAGTAAGACCTTCAATTCCTGGAATGGTATGGTAGACAATAGAGACTAGACTGCCCTAAACTTCTTTTTCCAGAGGAGGTTAATAATCCACACTGTCAGGACGGAAAAGTGGGAACCAAGCCACCAGGTGCTCCTTAATGTGCCCTAAAGGTTGTTCGTGGCCTGCCCCTCCCCATCTGATACCAACCCTATATCCCAGATCACTCCCTCTTCTCCGTACCTGGAACGTAGCAATTTCATTCTCACCTCAGATATTTTGCACTTGCTATCCCCTTTATTTGAAATTCTCCTCCCCTGGATTTTTGTACCACCTGTCCTCTCTAATTATAATACTCAAATCTCAGCTCAAATATCACCTCCTCTGAGAGACCCTCCCTGGTTGTCCCCTTACCCTCTCGCATCAGCCTGTTTTATCTTCTTTATAGTATTAATTCTTACTGTTACTTGAGATGATGTAGAGTGTATAAATGTGTACTTATCTGTTCATTGTCTCTCCACTTCACTGAAAACATAAACTCCAGGAGGGCAGGGTCATCAGTGCCCAGAACAGTGCCTGGCAATATGGTAGCTGTTCAACAGCTATTGTACTTGAATGGATGAATAAAGCTTTAGACCTATAGAAGTGGTCAGAAAACAAAACAAGGTCTGAAGGTAAGGGCTGTCATTAAAAATTAAAGCTAAAAAGGAGAGTAAAGGAAGAGGAGGAGAAGGAAGAGAGAGAGAACAAAGCAGAAGAAGGATCAAGAACTTCTGGAAGCTGAGCCTGGAACACTTTTCAAAGACATCAAGACCAGGAAAGGAAGCTCTAAGGGTGCCAAACTGGGTCCAACACTAACCTTATCTACTGTGTAGTGCCTGTACTGACCAAACTAATACTGTCATGCCTCAGTTTCTCCATTCATAAATGGGCCTAAAAGAACCTAACTTGCAGGGTTGTTGAGACAATTAAATGAGTTAATATGTGTCATATGCTTAGAACAGTGCCTGGCACATAATGAACATTTTTTCTGTTTTTCACTTCCCTGCGTGAAACGTGTTGTCCTCTGTAGAGTAGATCCTTACCTGTTCCAGGAACACCTTTTCCCTTGAAATCTTGGCTGCTGCTGGAGTCCCTTGTTCCAGAACGGAGGTTGTGGCCATTGTGCTGACCACACAGAGGGGCATGGCTAGACCTAAGACAGGGCAAGGTAGAAAGAATGACCTCAGGCTCTGGGGAGAGGGAGGGCTCTCACATACTTCAGCCTTGCCCGACCACCAACGTTCAGGCCATGGGCCACCGGCAGCTCCATCTGGCAGTGTGTCATCATGTCCTTATTCCCCCAGCCAGGAGGCTGTAGCCAGCTGCATGTCAATGTTCACTGGCCTGGAGGCCTGGTGAGCCCCAAACTGCCATCTCCCTGCACACCAGTGCTCCTGGCTCCCAGTTCACCCAGCTCTGTCCTGATTCCCACTCTAATTTCCTACAGGACTGAAGCCTGTCCCAGAACCCTTGGAATCTGGGCCTCTGACACCTCATTCATTCACTTTAGCCCCTGTTCTCAGATGTAGGATCACACTCTTCACCTTGATAGGTTCAGAAAGATTAAATGACATTCCCAAGGTCCACCTCACCAAACTGACCCAACTCATCACAGCTGTGTCACCTCTCCCTGTTTTTCTAGTTTGGACCCTTTGAACACCAAGGCCATTCTACATTAAAACCAGGTTTGCTATGGAAATTGAATTTGCTGAATTGATCTTTAGACCCCTACCTGTGTTGGCCTCTATACCCTCTTTCCATCTACCTGACATTCCTGCTGGGCCTTTGTAACAGCAAGTCACAGCAAACTTAAACTCAACGAAGAACTAGGCAGACCTCATTTGGTGCCCATACTAGTGGGTCATGTATTCTAGCCCCTGGCATCCAGCAGGGAACCCGGGAGACAAATTTCTGCTCTCTTGGTGCTTAGCTTCCATTGAGAGAGATAAATAAGTTTATATATAATACAGCAGGTAGTGAAGAAAAACAAAGCAGGATAAAATACAGATAGCACAATAAAATTCTTCAACTTCCCTGAAACCCTTGCTCTCTGTCCTGGAGCAGATATTTTTGATGACCCACCATCTGACATACATGGTCTCTCCAAGTGGCCAAGAAATTTCAGAGCAGATAGGAGAGTAACACTTAAAAGATCAACTCCACGGAACAGATGGCTTAGTTATTTCATGCCAATTAAATCAACGGTTCAGCTGTCTGATCCATTGCTCACTGATCAAGCTGCAAAGAGCCTCTTGTGCTGGCGCAGATATCTGATCTAATGTAAAAGATGCTAATGGAGACAGACACAGGGGTCACACAGACAATTGAGCAATACCGAGATAAAGAAATTACACAGTGGCATCATGGGAAGGCAAAAGAACAGGTGGAAATTGGGGGGTGATGGGTGATAGAGGCTAAAAAGCTTTCTGTAATTAAGATGCTGTTAGGGGAGTGTGTGACACCGACTATTCAATCCACTGAGGCACATGATACTGCAATAGTGCACGTCCTTTGTGCAGGACTCTGTGCTAAGCACTGCGGAGGAGTAGGAGAATCAAAGGTACATAAGATGCTGTTCTTGCCTTGCAGGTGCTCACAGTCTAGACCTACAGGCAGACTTGGAAGCAAAAATCTGTCATAGAAAGTCCAGTGATAAATGGATAGCAGTGTGATCCTGAGTGAGACTGGATTCCATGTTTATTTTTTCCTAACTCTTGATAAGGAATTCAATGGTAACAAGATTGGCTTGACACATTCTAAAACTAACCAGACTATGACAGCACACATGTGATATAATATATATTTTATATAATATGTAATCTGGGTATCTCTGATATAACTGATGTCAGATCATCGTGTGATTGTCTTGCAGGGGCGATACGGTCAGGCCACATGTTTGCACACTAGTCAGACCTAGACTGAGATGGCATGGAGAATTTTCTTTCCTCTTTCTGAGATTGTTAGCAAATTTAGGCCAAACATTGAGTGATGAAAATTCCTGAGTCTCTTCCAGTGGTGAGCACAAGCTTCCCACAGCCTCAGGGATCAAGAAAGGGGCTGAGTCAGAGTTCCCAAGGAGAGGTCTGAGCCTATGTAAGTCATTCTCTTAGCTATATGTATCACAATTCCTTTCTATTACTTCTGAAGTTCCAGAAGGTATTCTGAAATGCCCTACCCTGTCACAACATGGTCCTGGTGTAGGAATCGCCAAATAGATCAATGAAGTAAAACAAAAAGGCCCATGTAGACATAGGCATAGGCATTTAATATTATAAAAGCAGCATTTAAAAATGGTGGAGAGAAAAATGGGTTATTCAACAAACAGTATTAATATTCAGCCATTTGGAAAAAAATTAGATACCTACCTTTCTAGAATATACTCAAAAGGTATATTCTAGATGTATTAAAAAGCTAAATGTCTGAACAAAATTTTTAAGTTATAGGAAAAAATATAAGATTTTTAAAAATGGTGTTGACATAGGCCCTTCTTAAGCAAAAATTCAGGAGTTATAATGGTAAACATTGATAAATTTGACCACGAAACTTAACAATATTCTGTAGGTTGAAAAATATCTTAAGAAAAGAGCTAAAAGATAAGTGGTAGGCTGGAAAAAAGTATTTTCAGCACGTGTAATAACCAGAGGGTTGATATCCAAATATATCAAGATTTCTCAAAAATCAATAAGCCAAAAACACTAAAACTTAATAGAAAATTAGACAAACAATATAAATAAGCAGTACCTAAACAAAGAAATGCAAGTGAGAAGATGTTTAACTTTACTAGTAACCAGGAAAATATAAAATAAAACAGAGATGTTTTATGGGATTTTCTCCAATGGAATAGCAAGGTTTAGGCAAAACAAGTTGAGCATCCCTAATCTGAAAATTTGAAATCTGAAGTGCTCCAAAATCAAAAACTTTCTGGACACCAACATGATGCCACGAGTGGAAAATTCCACACCTGACCTCACATGATGGATCACAGCCAAAATACATCCAAAATTTTGTTTCATGGACAAAATTGTTAAAAATATTTTATAAAATTACTTTCAGGCTATGTGTATAAGGTGTATATGAAAGAAAAATGAATTTCATGTTTAGACTTGGGTTCCATCCCCAAGATATCTCATTATGTATATGCAAATATTCCAAAATCCAAAATAATCTGAAACACTTCTGATCCCAAGCACGTCAGATAAGGGACACTCAGCCTATATTAAGTGCACATTGATGATCCTTTCCATACATTGTTGGTAGAAGATCAAGCTGGTAAAGCTTTTCTAGAAAGCACTTCAACAGTACCTTAATTTTTTTTTTTTTTTTTTTTTTTTTTTTTGAGACGGTGTCTCACTCTGTCACCCCAGCTGGAGTGCAGCAGCTTGATCATATCTCATTGCAGCCTTGAACTCCTGGGCTCAAGTGATCCTCCTGCCTCAGCCTCCTGAGTAGCTGGGACTACAGGTGCATGCCATCAGGGCTGGCTTTACTTTTGTTTTTTTTTAAGAAACTCACCTGACCTTCTGCCAAGCAATCTGGATACATATCGGGCATTTGGCGGTGGGGCCTTTGGGAGGTGGTTAGGTCATGAGGGTAGAGCCTTCATGAATGGGATTAGTGCTCTTATAAGAGGCCAGGGAGCTGGCTTGACCTCTTTCCGCCATGTGAAAATACAAGGAGAAGTAGGCTTTCTGCATCCCTGAAGAGAGCCCTTGCCTGAACTCCACCATGTTGGCACCCTAATCTCAGACCTCCAACCTCCAGAACCATGAGAAATAAGTGTTTGTTGTTTAGGCCACCCAGTTTATAGTAATTTGTTACAGCAGCTCATATGGACTAAGACAATGTAATTGGAAATGAGCAAAATATCCAAAAATAGCAGAACAGTTAAATAAATGGTGGGCTACCTATGCAACAGAGTGCCATGCTTCTGTTAAATAAACGAAGTAGATCTGTGCACATTTATATGAGACTACCTTCAACATACACTGTTAAATGAAAAAGTAAGTTGCACAAGAATGCATGCAGTATGATGCTATTTCTGTTAAAAGAAAAGTCACACAAATACAAAGCTGAACTATATTTTAAGAGATTACACAAACACCCACTGCGTGGATATATAGGCATAGATGTAGCTGTAGACACAAATGTAGGTGCTATAGCTACAGATACAGATACACAAACACACACACACACACATATAATATATAGGGAATAATTGGAAGAATACACATTAAACTGAAGTCAAGGGCTACCTCTGATGGGAATGTGCAAGTGAGGGTAGAAGAATGTAAAAAGGAATTTTCACTTTGTATTTTGCATGTATCCCCATTAGATGCACACATATGCATATGGGTAATTATGGTAAGAATGTATTTAAATATTTTGCAACTGGAAACAAAGTGAGAAGGACAGGATGAAAGCAGGAAGGAAAGGAGGGAAGAAGGGGAGGAAGGAAGTAGTGAAAAATGTCAAAGGGCCAGATTTGAAGGGGTTTGTATAAAAATGATGGAGTTTTTGTTTTCTCCTTGAGATAGGAAGGAATCATTAGAGGTTTCTAAACAAATAAGAGATATTTTGAGATCTATAAGTCATAATTGAGATCAAATGATTCTCAGAGTACCTGGAGACAGAAAGATCAATCAAAAAACTGTTGGAACCATCAAAAAAAAAATGCTTGGACTAGGGCAGCGATCAGAGAAAGCGTCGTGGAATCGGTGAGAGTTAGTCACCTTTCAGGTGGGACTAACTCAACTTAGACAAGGGAAGTTCCTTTGAAGTCAAGGCTATGGCTTAATGCAGCGGTTCTCAAATTTAGCTGCACCTTGGATCCCCTGATGTGCTTACAAACTACCAATGAAGGTGGGACACAGAGTTATGGGATGGTAGAGGGAGGCTTAAACCCAGGTCAGTCTGACACCAAAATCTGTTCTTTTAGTTGCTATGAAATGACTTTGCTATCATTCTCACCATTTTCTCATGATCTTGCATATGAGGCCCAGAGAGACTCAGTAAATTCTTTATGATCACACAGCCAGCAAGCAGCAGATGAGGCTCAATCAAACCAGTGTCCTTTGATTCTAAATTCTGTGTGCCTTCAAGATACCTTTAAACTTAATAAATTTGTTTCTCGTAACAGCCCTGTGAAGTGTTTAATTTCACTACCGTTTTCCTATGAAGAAACTCAGGCTGCAGTTAAGAAAAGGTTATTCAGTTAGTGGGCAAAGGAGCGAGGTTCACAACTAGGTCATTCAACGTCCAAGATCATAATCTTCCTCACATTGCCAATGAGATAGACCTTGATGTCCACTGTTATAACAGAAGCAACATCTGTGCTAATAGCATCTGCGTGCGGTATATTCGGTGAGAAATTGTGATAGATGTCCTTCCTAGGCCCTGTCCAACCCATACCTCCCTATCTAAGAACTATGCTCACCAAAAAGCATGGTCCTCAGCATCCTATTAGTGTCATGTACCTCCACTCCCTTAAGCTACAGCTAGTCAGGCCTGTCCCAAATGGGAACAGTAGGGTCTTCTCTCCTAGGAAATTGGAATTGAAGCTAGAGTTCTAGGTAGTTTACCATAAGTTCTCTACATGCAGGTCACGTAAACTGGGTATGTCATGTTGGAGTAGCCATTGGTGACTATGTATAAGCAATAATAAGAAACTAGTCTGTTAAGAAAGGAGAATAAATCAGACTCACCGAGAAGAGAAGAGATGAGAAACCATGTGAGCCCAACAAGAGAGAAACAATGGACATCTCAGCAGCAACCTATGAAGACCAGAAACTGAAACCTGAAATCCATCCCACTGATACTTCATGCTGCATAACATCAAAACTGTGCCCCTATAAGAGGGAGAGGGTGCTCTACAGGAAGAATTGGGACTAAAGTTTTCTGATGCCATTGGAGAATTAGGGATGTGGGAGAGAGATTATTTCAGAAGACAAAGATATTTCTTGCATTTTCAGGTTCTTAGGCTGAGATTTGTATCTGTTGCACTTAACATAATCATTCCCTTTCCTTAAGGCGGCTCTGTTCCTGACAAACCATCTTTGGCCAAGATAGCCCAGGTGGAAAGTAAATGAGTCATAACCAGTGACACTTTTATCAACGTTCTTTTATTTTCTCTGTGGCTGGTTCATTTGTTGATTATAGCAAGGTTCTAAAAATGCAGGTTTCTTGCCAGTACAGGTTAATTAACTTCAGTGTGTTTTATGTCCCTAAAGCCAAGTCTAACCCTGATCAATTTTCTCCCAAGGATGCACCTTGAATGTTGTGCAGATTGGGCAGCTGACATCCACAGAGTCCCAGTCTTGACCCTAGTTAGTCTCTGACTCTGGTTAGAGCCTGGTTAGACCCTGCTGCCCTTGACTCTTCAAGGCCCTGCCTTGACTCCAGCTGAGTCCTTGGACTTAGCCTGCATTTCAAGTGACGTGGGCTCTGATTCAGCTCTCAGGTTAAAGGGTGTCAAAGAATCAATCTTGTGACCACATTCCTTCTACGCAAATGCCTTTGAGCCTCACTTCTACCTGTACTTTCACAGCTGGGCTCTCTCACCTTTCGTGGTACCAACACTTTCCCAAACAACACCTTCATATCCTTTAGCTATTCACCACATTGGATTACCCCATCACCAAGAGAATCAGCCACACAGCAAGGTGAAGTTCTCTGCCCTTATGACTAAGATCCTAGGATGGCTTGCCCCCAAGCCTGCCCCATTTTTAAGATCCATCCTCAAGCACAGGTTCCTTTAACTTTTTTTGTCTGGTCTTGGTTTTAATATGATTTTTAAAAAATGTGTGACCCTTTTTGAAAAAGAAAAGAAAATCTCCATTCTGTGTTCAATTTAATTTTTATCAAACCATAGGATGGTGGCAGTCAGGGAGTGGGTCCCCTTGGACTTAGCTCCTAGGACCCCTCTATAGCTGAAGCTTCCTCTGGACCCAGGGCTAAAATCTGGTCGCTCGGACTCACTGCTGGGGAACTCTCAAGACTATGCAGTGATGGGCCTCAGAGCACCGGTCTCCCTCAGCGAGTTAAACCAAATGTATTCAGTAGCAGACTTGACAGAATATAGTGGCCTGAATTACTGTGAACAAATTACCCGAGGCTGTTGTACACTTCATCATCTATCCACGCCATACTCGGGAACTCGATTTTGTGTTTGGGAGATAGTGAGGGCATGACTTGGCATAACAAAGGCAGAGCAGGGCGCAGCGTGCTGTATCTTAGCCACTAACTTCAGAGAATCATTCATTAGCAGGGTTGGTGCATCGGAGAATGAGAAACACGGAACCTGATTAGAAGGAGAATTTATCACCCTGCCTAGAAGAGTAAACAAAACAAAGGCACCGTCCATCACAGTGGGGTCTGGCACCACATTGGCAGCCAACATCTGCTCTGCTGGCTGAGTGTTCACCTCAGAAAAAGAAAAGCAAACAGACGGCTTTCTGCAAAAGTTCTGTGCCCTGCTGGATCTGGGGCCACAGGGCAATTTCCCAAACAGACTGGAAGTGTCTAGGGCCCTGTAGGTTGCAGAGCAACAACTCATCTTTGGGAAAGTGGCTGTGTTTAGATTTTATTAACGATCTGCCTCCTGTTCCTGTACCCCAGCAACACCCCTCCCCATGAGAGGGTCACACTTCCTCGGTCCATGGACAGCCCTGTGACTTACTTTGGCCAGGGAAAGGTAGGCAGAAGTGTCACTTCCAGTTGGAAGCTTTGAGAGACAGTGTGTGCTTGCCATGTTTCTTTTCTCTTTGCCGTAAGACCTGCAGTGACCCCAACAGAGGATATTCTATTAACCTGACTCCTGGATAAAGACATTCTGTTCCAGAACTGCAGCTGAGTAATGATGGACTGATAATGTGAGCGAGAAATAAACATTTGCTGTTATAAGTGACTGAGATTTGGGGATCATTAATTATTGCCACTTCTTCCAGCCTATCCTGCCTCAAAACATACCCATCAATCTCCCCACACACATCCATTCTGTGTTTCATTCAGCTATGAATGATACCAAAGTGGGGCTGCCGGTGCTATATTGTTTCGTAAGTTCTGGTGAAATGGCATTTTCAGTTTTTGTTTACAGGTCTTTCTACCCAGCCCCTGGTAATTAGTCCACAGGACTAAATAGGGACAAAATCTTGTGATAGCTGCCACACTGGATACCCAAGCAATCCTTAACTACAAACACCATCCCTAGATACTGAGTCAAGTTTATCATACCTGGCTTATCTTTCCATAGATTGAATTGCTTCCTGGGAAGCCTTTTAGTTTCTCATAAATAATTTGTGAAAGCCTACCCTAACTAGGTCACCACCCATTTCAGATATATGTGAATCTTCATTAGAGGTGATGGTAAAATATCTAACATCTGGCGTGGGGTTATAGTATGCTGATACAGTGCTATAGTCAGGACGGTCCCTTACTAAACTTTAGATTACATATTTACCAACATTTTCTTCACATAGTTTTATGTTTTGACTTTTTCAATTTAATTCCTTAATCTATCTGGAATTTATTTTGGTGCATGGTATTAAATAGCAATTTAAATTTTTCCCAAATAATTAACTCTGGAGTCATTTATTAATAATCTACCATCTTTTTATTTAAAATGTCAACACCCTTGGTAATAAATATTTATTTGTACTTAAATCTATTTCTATGCTTTCTATTATGTGCAAAAGATCTATTGGTCTCTATATGCACCACACAGTTTTAATAGTGCATCCTTCATAATATGTTTAAATACCTAGAGTGTATCATGTTGCATTTCTTTTTCAAAGTATTCTTGGCTATAATACTATAGCTTCTTTCAAATAAGATATAAAATTATTTTGTCATCCTAGGCTCTAAAAAAACTATTTTGGTATGTGTATTGGGATTTCTCTAAACTTACATATTAAGTTTGGGAAATTAAATAGAAATTTTTATGAAATTCCATCTTTTTAATCTAAGAACTTGGTATGTTTCTTCATTATTTAAGTCTTTCTTATTTTTTAAATCTTTCTTCATATCTTCCAGTCAAGTTTATATTTTTCTTCATAAAAATTATACTCTTGTTAAGTTTATTCCTAGACATTTTATTTTTAATTCATTATATAAATGGTACCTTTTAAATCCATTCCATTATTTTTGTTTTTTGAAGTATATATGAAAGGTATTAATATCTTGATATTTCTCTTGTGTTTGGCCACATTACTGAACTTTCATATCAATCTGAATAGTTTTTAACTTGGTCATCGGGGCTTTTCCCCATGTAGACTTTCCCCAGGCAGACTTTCCTACCACTTAACAATACTAAATTTGTCTCTGCTATATGTCAACCAACAATTTCTCTTTTCTTGTCGTCTTAGGTTGGCAAGAAGCTCTATAACAATGTACAGTTTGTTTTGCTATAACTGAGTTATTGTGTTTTAAATAGCTCATCAAATTTTTAAAAATGCATTCTAAAAGTAAATTCCATTAGAAAAAAGGTAATCATGGAGTTAGAGAGTTTCAGAATTACAATAACACTTTTTATCCTGAAGGTATTTAAAGACTAATGCTTTGAGCATGTTTTCACTATTATAAGCTAAACGTGCCAAGTTAAAATTTACCAACACAGACCTAAACACTTTTTTATTTGCTCTTCAGTCTATATGTTTAGCTACTTCTTGGGCTCCTCTATCATTGATGACCTTGAATTAGAAGTGTTTATTGATGTATAACCATCAAAGATAAACAAAATAATGCAGCACAGAAAGCACAGCCGATCTGTGAAACAAAGCAAATGTATGTCTCTGGTCTACACAATGGCTTTTCCCCTGTTGGTTCACATTTGTTAAATTTATTTGTCAATATTTGTTCATTATTTTCCTTCCCACACAAGGAGAAAGTTCCTAAAAATACTTGAAAGTTTCATAAAAGTTGAAACTTGGCCTCTTTTGCTTACTGATGTATCCGCAGCACTTGGCCCAGAGTAGGTGCTGAGTAAATACTTGTTGGATGGATGGATGGATGGATGGGTGGAGGGGTGGGATTTAGATGCCATAAAAGCAAACAGAAAAAAAGTGGTTTTACCTGGTGTGTTTATGAACAAGAAATTTCTGTGACTGCTATGTGAAGGATGATTGTGGGAGGCAGATCAGGGGAGAAGCAAGGAGACCGTTAAGGAGACTTTGCAAAGATCCAGGAAGGAACAACGGTGGGCTGGGGACTGGACAAATTTCTTCACTTTCAAGAATGAGGAAAGAAAAAGAGAACACATGGGGCATATCTTTTAAAAAAAAAACTATTGCCAGTCTAATGAACTGCCTTTGTAGGTAACTGTTTCAAACAGACTTTATGCTTGTAGGATCCTTTCTTTATCCTTACTTTTAAAAATATATATATAAAGACAGCTCAGAGTTGGTTTTCTTCTGTTAAATTTGCCCGCAACTAGCTGAACCCTGTACATCAGTAGGTTCAGTTCTTTCTTGAGCTCAGGACTGCTGTATTCAATTTTGCCTTTGATTGTTATGTAATGTAACATTTATTCCTCTTTCTCCCGAAGACCAATTCTCTATGTCATGAATCTCCATTCCCTATCCTCTAGACATAACTTGTAATGTTCTCTCTCACTGTTAGCATCACTTTTTCTTGTACTCTGCATTCTAGAGCTTCCCAAGTTTATAATATATACCACTGGTTTAGGTTTATAATGCAACTTAAAACTTTGCACTCCCATTATTGGTTTCCTCCTTATCTGAGGCTACAACTTTTCATCTTAGACTGTTGTGAAAACCTCCTATCTTTCTACTTTCCCTTCACAGAGAGCAGAAAACACATGTTATCTAAAATGTACTTCTATTTTTTCTAAGATACCTTCTTTTGAATCTTATACTTTCTTTTCTTTTTTGTGTTGAAATACCTTCCCATGGAATTCAAGTTATTTCTTTTCCTTATGTTTTTGGTATAAGACAAAGATATTTCTATCCTTGTCTAATATTTGTGAAAGATAGTGTGAAGATTCTCCTTAACTTGCCTATTGTCTAACTGCATGCTCTTATAGCATCATGATTTTTTTGTTATCAGTTAAAAGATCTAACCAACTGCATGAATTAGATTGGATAGAAAGCTGGGTGCTATTGTTGGTCTCTGCCTTGTTTTCACTTTGCATTTGGTGAAACTACCTAGATAGGCACCAGTTATCTTTATTTTATATTCTATGAAATTTGACCTGAGTTTCAAGTAGACAATGTGATTCTGCTAATTGTCCTAGTGACACCACCCATTCTATCAGGGAAAAATTACACCATGTCATGGAGAAGACTTGTTGCTTACCAGATTCCTATTAGTGTCACCTTCTTTTTGACCAGGGAGGCAGCTGCTTTTCGACAGAGGAATGAAATTCATACGTATTATTTCCCATATGCACCGTGATTTACCCTTCCTTCAAGATATCACCGCTCCAGGTTGGAGAAGCAGTGCCGCTGTGGCGTTTGAACTTTCCACATCTCTTACTGGAACCCTTGCTATCTTTCTTTAATCTAGTCATAGTTTCTCTAACTCTAGGAGAAATCCCTTTAAGGTTGTAGCATATGTGTACCGTCTCCCCTACTTTCCTTTGCTCATCTCTTTTGTATATTTTTTGGGTCATTTAGGCATGAAATTGAGAGAAATGGGGGGGGGGGAGAGAAGAGTTGGCCACTGTTTTTGGCTCTCCATAATGCCACGCCTGTGACTTAGAAAACTAATAAATCTTCATTGGGTGCGTTGATAAAGTGGATGTAGAAGACCCAAGACATTGGGCGATTTTCCCAAGGTCTCACAGATCGTATGTTACTTCTTACTCCTTTTATAAGGTTCTTATTCAGATTCTATTCATACTTCAAAGCCTGGATTAAAAACATTTTTTCCTGGAAAGCTGTAATTTTTCCCACACTGAGCTCCCAAAGTACTCTTCTCTGTACCTCTCTTACCACTTTCATCATTTCTTACTAGTTTCATCATTATATTAGAGTTATTGAAGAACCTGTCTTATTCTTCCTATACTTTCAACAATATAAAATACTTCCTCTTTAGATAGAGCAGATTTTGATACCCTCCAGCATAACATCTTTATAGGGCTTAAGATTGAAAATGAAGAGGCAAATTTGAATTAAGTCAGCCCACAGTGCTGATTTCCACAGTCCCTAAGCACGTCCTAGAAATCCCAGCCATCTCATGAGCAGAAAGATGCACCTGAACTGTTGACCTTCTAAAAATCAAGGGGATTACAAGCTTTTTCTATTAAAGGCTGGATAGCAAATATTTTAGGCTATGAAGTGGTATGGCTGTGTCCTGATAAAACTTTATTTACAAAAACAGCCCACAGCCTGTGGACTGTAGGTTCCCAACCACTACTTTAGATCATGGACTTCTCTACCAAGAAAGTGAAGAATAGGTAAGATTTCCTGATCAGCTATGGACACACACTTGACCTGCCAGCTGACCACTGTAGAAGTTTCCCTTGCAATCAACAAGCACTACAGCTGTATTCACGTAGCAGACTTCTTTAACCAACAACAGAGTAGGCATTACCAAAAGTTTAGTGGTAACATTCGGAAGAAAATTTTCACATCCAATCAGGTGTTATCAAACTTTGCAAGAGAAGTGACCTATGTCTTAATAAGTCAGTATAGAAACATGTCGTAAAATAATCTTTTAAAAATTCAATAGCAAGCACCACTCTGGAATATTTTAAAGAGGTCCCATCTGTGTGATTTTTTTCCCCTAGCAAACATAGGTTCCAGCTAAGGCAGCTGTTTGCAGAATCTTGTGGCAGCTAACTCTGCAAACTGACCTACTTCTTCCAAACTCAGCTCTGCAAATTGCGTGGTTAGAACAAGCCCTGTGTGTGACAGGTTTCTTTTTCAGCTATTGCAACCCGGCTGCTATTTCATTATTGGCAACTTTGAAATTTGCCTTGATGGTTTCCCAGCTTTTACGGGAAGTCTTAAGGAAAAAAATAGGCAATAGATAAAAATGGTCACATGCTAAACACAGGTGAGGTTTTTCTGGGTTTCCATCATATCCTCTTAGGCTATGTCCTCTTTTAGAGCCAGGTTCACATCTTATTCATTCATCTTGATGTCATCCATAAACCCCAGTGTCATTCATGTAGTAGTTCAAGAAATATTTTTTTTTTTAGTGCAATGAACACATACATGTGTAAGTGGGGGATAAAAAGAAATAAAAAGGCAGGGAATGCATGGGTAGTAGAGAAAAATATTTTCCTTTGCTTGTTTTTCAGCTCCATTCATTTATTCACTCACTCATTCATTCATTGATAAATATTTATTGAGTACCTTCTCTGTGCCACCTACTCATATAGTCATTAGATATCCCCCTCCCCACCACTACCAGGTCCACAGAATCTGCTGTGTCAACACTAGACATGATTTCATAGAGGCCTTAAGTGAGGCTTGATTCTTAAGCTAAAGGGGTAAATTTGAATTCTGAATATGATGACTCTTACTGGCATCCATGATGTTGTCACTAATAAAAAATCACAGATATTCTCACATCATCTTACTGAAAGCAATTATTAGACCTGATGCTGGATATTTTTTATTTAATGTATTAATTAAAAGAACATATGTTGTCATATTGCAAATTTGTGTTCTTTTTTATATTTTGATAACTGTATTTCAATATAACTATATATCAAAATATATTTATATATTTAATTTATGCATTTAAAAACATTACTTTAACAAAGAGGGTACAGCTTTCATCAAACTCCCAAGGGGCCCATGACTCAAAAAGAAACAATTAAGAATCTCTACCTTAGAATCATGTAACATCTTTGCTATAAGAATCTCAAAGCACAGAACATGAAAGAACCCATTAATCTTCATTAGATCTGCATGAAATAGAGAATGGCTAATAATTATTATTCCTATTGTTTTGAGTGGTTTTTGAGCTCTTTGAAATCTTGCATAGTGATCACTAGGAATCAAAATGGTTACACTGCCAACAGCATGCAATTTAGATCCAGTTCCCTGTCTCTACCTCCTCCATCTGCCAAAAGCAAATCCTTTCTTGACACAAACCTGGATGGCATGACAGGTCTATACCAGCTCTCCCTCTAATAAAGGACAATGCTTACTGAGCACTTACGCTGTTCCAGTAAGGTGCAAACACTTTACACACTTAATTCATTTTCTCTCCATAGCAAAATCACAAAGAAGATGCTATCAGTATCCCCATTTTAAAGATGAGAAAACTGAGGCAGAGGGAGGATAAGTAACTCGTCCAAGGTCACATGTGAGGAACTCCGAGAAGACTTGCCTCAAAGTCATTTACCCTCTCTGTTACACTCCTGCTCTGCATGAGTCAGTGTACATAAATCCAGCCCCTGGTTTCATGCCAGGGGACAAGATCCCCATCTCCCATCATGTGGGTGAACATTTAGACCCCATTGCTTACAGGAAGTCATGTTCCTGTTCCTTCCTTGGCTGAAGGCATGACCTCCAATTAACACTGTGGGTTTTCCCTGTACTTTGGACCATGGAGTAGTTTGGAGGAGAATTAATGAGGGAGGGATTTTTGTTGTTTATTTATGCTTATTTGCAGTACATCTATATATTTTATTGCATTTTGTTGATCACTTCTGTGTTTGGACTGCAGGGTTGAGATCTTTGCATGTACTCACTCTACATCTTGCCTAGAAGTCTTCTTTTGACTTTGTTGTAAGAGCTACGTTCTAAGAAACGGGTTTAATGGCTCCTCACTTACTGCAGAATAAAGCACAAATTCTTTAGCTTGCAAACAACTTGGCTTAATCCAACTTTTCCACTTGGATGACCTACTGTTCCCTTTATTCACCTTATGTTTCAATCATACTAGATTATTTGCTGTCTTGTCATGTCTGATGAGTTAATACCATGAGTTAATACCAAGGCCCAGTTCAAAACTCATCTCCTCTCTGTAGCTTTCTCTGAGGCAGATTAATTACCCTTCATCTGTGTTTCCAGGCACTTTAAGCAGTGGTCTATTATCCCATTTAATCACACTGCAACCCAGTGTGTCTTTCTTCTCCACTGAATTCTGAGCCTCTCTAAAACGTGATGCTATATTCTTTATCACTGGATTCCCATTACCTAGTATGCAGTCGGTGTTCAAATATGTGTAATGCGTTGGATCAGAACCAACATTAATCCCTCATGACTTCTGAAAACATGTTTTTAGTGCATATTCCATGTCATTCCCTTAGGGCAGTTGATCAAAACCTACAAAGCAACAGAGTATAGAACTCAAAACCTAAGTTGAATTAACTTAGGTTTAATTCACACAGTCAAACATTCTCAGGTTAATAAGAGATGCTAAGAGCTATGTAGTCCAATCACTCATCCATCATACTGATAATCTGCACAACTTCACAACCTAGCTACCATCTAGAGTTTGACATCTTCTGTTTGTCCTGTCCTCATTCCATACACACAATGCGGTAACGGCTGGCCTCTTTCCTGGTGCTATATCTCCACTTACTCTCTGGGGCCACCCCGCTCGGCAGTGAAAAGAAATTCAGAGTTCGGTGTTCCTCAGATGTCTTCTATCCACCAGCCTTTGCCCTTCCAAATCAGCTGGTGATGGTAGAATTCTGGCAAGGTCCCTTCTATTTATTTTTTACTGCAGTTTTCAGAAGTGTTGGACAAGCTCTTAGTGTTCCCTTTACTTTGGCCCCTTTTGTATTCTATCTTGGAGAAATTATTTGAATGCCTGGCCCATGGATGACACTCTTCCCTAGTTCTGCTGCTAATGTAGATTTTTCTCCTATTTCTATATTCCTTTGATTATGTCATCAAGGACGTGGGGAAAGTGTAAGGTTTAAATGCTTATTTAAGTAAAGAAGAGAGGGCAGACAGTTTTCTCCAGTCCTCAACCTCACTCTTCCTCAGAATGGAGAAATGCTAATCCCTATGGTCAAAGCCCAGGGTAGTGACAGGTCATGTTTTCTAACGAGGCCATACATGGGGCTGTGGTCCTTTCTTCTTTATGTTTCTATGAGATCAAATCAGCAAGCTCACCCTGGGCCTCTCTGGCCTATTCCAGTGTACTCCATTTGCCCTTCTCTCCTGGGCTTCCTTGTGCATTTTCATCTTATTGATCAGAAAACATAAGCTTCAAGAAGTGGGTTTTTATGTGTGAGAGAGAGAGAGATTCCTTAGGCAATAGGATTGGCCATACACTGTAGCCTACCTTGCTGGAAACGTCTGTACTGGGTTTAGGGGACATGCCTTGATTATAAGAATGACGTGGCATTTGACTCCCCTTGGCCACTTCTCCTTGTGTATACAACTCCACCCAAAATGACCCACTAGACAGTCCATTCCGCCTGAGTCAGACCATGGCTGTAGAAGATACTGCAGCTCTGAAGGGAAATATCTGCTTTGCACAGGCTCAGAGATGTGGCTTGCAAGAGAACCCTTCAGTGTCCAAGGGGCTTTTGGACTCCCATGACGAAGTCAAAGAGAAAAACCATTAAGGCTTTCAGAGAGGAAAAAGGTGGGGACCAGCTTTAGGGCAGACAGACTCTCATGGCAGGACTTAACACACTCAGAATAATGTTACTCTTTCCTACAAAGGGAAATGTTATTTGTATCAAATCCATTTCCCTCCAACACGTCTGCTTTGGAAACCAGGAGAAGTGAGGGTGTAGTGCCCAGCACAAAAACAGACATCTGCCACTCACGGTCACACACCATCAATTCAGCCAAATAACTTCATTTTCCAAATGCATAATACCTCTTACATTTGGACAGCTGTCACCAAACAGACGTGGACTCAGAGACCTTCCCAGAGAAATTCTTCTTCAGCAGAGCAGCGTAGGAGAGGAGGTGGGCCTGTCGGGGGAGCTGGGATTTTCAGCTGGAGGAAATTCACTTAAAGTTTCAAAAGACAAACTCTGCATGTGCTCCTCTACATCTTTGCTTGATTTTGTGGTTCTTGGGCATACAGGAGACAGGAAATAATCATACTGGGAGGGAGGCAGCTGTGATATTGTAGAAACAGGAGCTACATGCCAGAGATAGAATGGTGAGTGTAAACAGACCTGAAACTGATGGCTCAGTATACCTCTGTTCTTGTGTAGCCCCACAGACACATTTAACTTACAAAAAAATGACGCATGCACTTGGTCCTCACCCTCCAAGTTCCCATACAAACAACCCCAAGCAAAATCTCTGAGAAAATATAAGATTCAGTCCCTAATCTGGACTGTAGCTACAAAATCATAAGTAAAAGCCTAAAGAAGAGTCTGAATAAATGATTATTATCCAGCTACAGTTCATCTTTCCAAGTTACTTTAATGCACATCAGCTCTGCACTTTGCAGTGGGACCTTGCACAAGTTACAACATCTCTGACCCTCAGTTTCCTTATGTGTTAAATGGAGATAATAAAACCTGTGTGACAAACCTTAGAGGAGCCAATATTTCCAAGTATAAATCCAAAGGATTATAAGCAAATAGTCCTGTTCATTTAAATCCATCCCTAGAGAGACTGAGGAATTACAAATTCTACTTCCTATGGCTTGTCCCCTTGCAAGAACTTAGCACCACTGTGTGTGCAAGGGTTCTTGCTTCCCTGGGGCAGGACAAGGATAAGAAAATAAAAAATGAAAAGAAAGCATCAAATAAGAAGAAGAAGCCACTTCCCCAGAAACTGAGTGCAGCCTTGTCAGCTGCCTAATCATTTGCCAAAGCCTGAGGCCACTCTCTAGGGAGAGGGTGGTGGTGTGAGACCACAAGGAGGATGGAGTACAGTGGCTTGTTGTCTGAGGAGCGGCCTCCCAGCCAGGTGGGAGCCTCACTCCCGGCCATCTGAAAGGAAAGGAAAATTGTGTCATGGGAAAACACAAAGAGAAACTGTTGATCTCCTCTGTGTCGCTGAATTTTGTCTCCTCTCTCTCTGGACTGCACATGCAGACCACTATTCCAATCCTGCCAACTGAAATCTATTTCCTGCTGTTTGTGAAGTATAAAATCAGGCATGTGAAAGTCAGCTTTCTCATAGAATTTTCTCCCAGTTTTGGGATTAGGAATTATTTTATCTAATTTGCAGTTGAAGAAACTGAGATTCAGAGGGAAAATAATTGATCAAAGCTATATAATTAGTAAAGGGGGGAAGCTGGGTGTCTTTGTGGTCCTCCTTCTAGTATAAGATTTGGGGGTGCCATGGGTCCTTCTCTTATCCCCAAGTCGTTGGCTACTGTATCTGCTCCCAAACTGAACCTGAGCCGGACACTTCCATAACTTCTTCAAGTTCATTTCTCCTGACAAAAAGAAGCCACAGGGGTTCAGAAGTATAATTATAAATATCCATTAACAGATGCAAACCAAGGAAGCTTAGATATTCAGGGTCATGCAAAATTCAAGGGAGAATAGGAACGGAAATACCTGGTCAACTCTCCAAACTGAAACTCACTTCATTTGATAAAAGTTCCAATTACTAGCTATGAGGTACTGGGTAAGTTATTTAACTTCTCTGAGCTCTCATCCTGTATCTGAGCAATGGGATAATAATATTAACACTTACTTCACACAGTGTTATGATGAGAATAATTCATAGTGATTGTTGTTGAAGACTACATTGGGCAATATTTGCCTAAGGGCTTCAAGCACTTTCTACCTACAGCTAAATGCTAGTTTCCATTTCCAGGACAGAGGAATAATCTTTCAATATGATGATCCTCCTACAGATCATAGTTATAAACTCTGGACAAAATGCCCTCAAAACAACGACCTGAGAGCACTGGAGTGTGAATATAAGCAAGAGATTTTTGAGGGGACTCAAAACTTGGAAGAAAGAATCTTCATGAATTGAATTTCTCATTTGTGGGACTTTGCCCTGATGGCAGACTCCAGTCATGATGTAGGGAAGCTAAAACTATAGGAAACCCACTGAACTTTTTTGGCCTAAATAACAAGGAGATGAAACCTGGAACAACCACAGCTGCTGGAGTGGAGTCCTGCCATGGGGGTCTCTCCACCCTAAAGCTGGTGAGAGCCAGAGAAGAACTCTTAATAGCATATAAACCCTACCCAAGTCTCTTATTGGGCCTGGACCACATATGCATGAGTCAAACTACAAGCATCCCAGGTGAATATAGAATACTGAAACTGAGATTTGAGCTGTCACACACTAACCAAGTTAATGCAGGTTATACACATCAACATTCATTGAAGGAATATAACAGAATCCAAAACATTATATTAGCAATACCCAGAACACAATTCAAAATTACTAAACATATGAAAAATAATGAAAATATAACCCATTCTCAAAAGAAAAGACAGTCAACAGAGGCCAACCCTGAGGTGGTTCAGATGTTAGTTATTAGACAAGGACTAGAAAACAGTATAACTATGCTCAATGTGGTAAAGGAAAATGTGCTCATACTGAAAAGAGAGGCTATCTCAGTATTATTTTCCTGTGGCTGCTATAAAAAAATTACCATACTTGATAGTTTAAAACAACAAAGATTTACTCTCTCACAGTTCTGAAGGCAAGTCTGAAATCCAGTTGTTGGTTGAGTCAAGCTCTGACAGCTCTGAGGGACAATCTTTCCTTGTCTCTTCCAGCTTCTGGTGGTTCAAAGTGTTCCTTGGACTCTGACTGCGTAACTCTGACCTCTGCTTCTGTTTTTCACATGACCTTCCCTTCTCTGTCTATATCTTCTCCTCTTCTATCTCTAATAAAGACACTTGTCATTGGATTTAAGTCCCCCATGGGTAATCCAGGATGATCTCATCTCAAGATGTTTAACTCAATTACATCTGCAAAGTATCATTCACAGGGCCTGGATATCAGGACTTGGATATATCTTTCTGGGGGCCATCATTCAATCCATTACAAGTGCCAAACACAGTTTTGTGTACCACAAGGTTGAATTTCTAAAAGCCTGTAAATCATTGCCATTTAACCAAAACTGCTCTCAATCTACTGTGGAAATACAACATTAATATGAAATAATCATATGAAAGTTTTAAAAATATAAAAACTTTAAAAAAAAAACACCTCTTATGTAATCCTAGGCATAGTTCTGTGTACACATGGGTTCTCAATCTACAGGACCATGTATGAAGATATTATCTCCATTTCATAAATGAGTTGTGTAAGAGCCAAAGAAGTAATGTGCTTATCCCAGGTCATTCCTTCAGTACAGTGTGGTGGTAAAAGGAAGATAATGTCACCCCCTTCAGAGATATTTGCAAGGATGATTTACATGCATCTATTAGTACAATGTCTGGTACCCAGTAAGTTCTTAAAAAAGAAAGCTTAAAAAATATTATCTGAACGAAGCTTACTTATGATAAATGGTAGGGATGGTATTCAAACTCTGATATGCCTGGCTCTCAAATCTATGGTTCTTTTTATTATACCACAAGTGTTCACCAGAAAAGCTAGGGAAGTTGCATTATCTGTTCTCTCTGTACAGAATGCCTCTCTCAAATCCTTAATCCTTCTATGGCTGGTAGAAGAAGGGATCCCTCTTCCTCTTCCTCTTCCTAACATCTTTATTGAGCAATAATTCACGTAAATACAGTTAACCTATTTAAAGTATATAATTCAATGACTTTTTACTATATTCACAAAGTTGTACAACCATCACCACAACCAATTTTAGAATATTTTAAATACTCACCCCTCCAAAAAAAAAAACTCTATCTATACCCATTCCCCCCCAACCCTATCCCTTGGCAACCACTAATCTACTTTTTGTCTCTACAATTTTGCCTCTTCTGAGCATTTCATATAAATGGAATCATACAGTATGGGATCTTTTGTGAGTGGCTTCTTTCACTTAGCATATGTTTTCAGGATTCACCCCTGTTATAGCATGTATCAATACTTTATTACTTTTTATTGCCAAATAATATTCCATTGTATGGATATACCATTTATTAGTATTTATCCATTCATCAGTCGATGAACACCTAAGTTGTCTCCACTATTTGACTACTACGAATAATGCTGCTATGAATATTTACATGTAATTTTTTGTATAGACATATGTTTTTCTTTCTCTTGGGTATAAAGCTAGGACTGGACCTGCTGGGTCCTATGGTAACTCTTTGTTTAAGTTTTGGGAACTGTGATCCTCTTTTCCAAAGTAGCTGCATCATTTTACATTCTCAGCAGCAGAATCTGAGGGCTCTAACTTCTCCATATCCTTTCCCACGCTTGTCTTTTTTATTATAGCCATCCTAGTGGGTGTAAAGTGGTATCTCATTGTGGTTTGAATCGCATTTGACTGACAGCTAATGATGACGAGGAACTTTTCATGTGCTTACTGGTCACTTATATATTTTCTTTGGAGAACTACCTATTCAGGTCCTTGGCCCTTTTATTAAAAAAAATTATTTTTTTTGTTGTGTCACTTTTATGGCAACACAAGAAAATTAGTTTTGATAAAGTCCAATGTATCTATTTTTTTCCTTTGTTGCTTGTGCTGACTTCTTGGTACCCAAGCAACGCTGTATTGTTTTCCTTGTAGCTTTTATGCTTTTCTGAAATTTTGCTTATTTATTGGCATACTACCGTATTTCCTGTCTCCCACTAGGCTATAAAAACACTCTGAAGGCAAGAAACATGTGTTGTGCCCACTGCTCCATCTCTAGTGCCTAAAGAAAATCCTTTACCCAAAGTAGGCACTTGATAAATATTTTACATGAATAATATAAGATTCTTTATACTGTCCCAGCAAAAAGCAAGGCTGTTCAGGGACAACATGTTAGCAATGAGAAAAGTGTAGGATTAAGTGGTTTATTTATTCCCTCCCCAAAAAGCAGTTTTAGAAGCATTCTCTGCAGCCTCCAAGCATTCTTACCTGGAACCAAGGCTCTGTGAATTCTGGGGAAGCAGAGGCCCAGAAGTCACTCCCAGGTTGCCTGGGGCAGGGCACGGCTGCTTGTATGAAAATGAGGCTGAGCTACAAGTCAAGCGACATCTGCTCATTGAAACCGGCCAAAGGCATCAGCAGCCTCACACAGCTTTACTCCGAGGACCGACAGTCATCGGGGTGTCCCTGAAGAGCTCTCACTCAGATACAGTTGGTAGCAAACCCAATAGCTGCTCAACTCTGCAAGCTAATCGATCATTGTTTGGCCATTAACATTGCTTCCCTCCTGTACCACATTCCAGGCTCAATCCCCTCTCTGCACATCACCATCATGTGTGGGGTTTATTTTCAGACGGTTTCCTTTCCTGGTTAACTTTGTAAAAAGAATATTCTTGGCCCATTCACTCAAAAAAGCAGACTCTTAAATGGTTCATTTTATCTTCCCTGAATCCCAGGCCTATAGCCTCCTCTTACTGTAACAATTTAAAAGAGGCTTCTGAAAGGGTTTTATGTCAGAGAGTAATAATATTAAAGATGTAATTATGCTGGGAAGAGGGATGTTACCAAAATGCCAATCCCTGACTCATCCAGGTGTGATCCTTCACTCCTAAACTCAGTTTAGTCCAGTCCCTTAACAAAAACTCACCAGGGCCCTCTTCCAGAGGTCCACTAGGAACCTCAGTCTTATCATTCAGTGGGACAGGAAGATCTTGAATAGACTTTAACTGGTGGGTCTGGAGGAAATCATCAAACTTATGTAGGATGGCCTAGTCTCTATGGTTAGGTTTGTGTGTTTTCTTTTCCTGACTCATGTTTTAGTTCCACCCCAGAGCAAGAGCCCCCCCAACCTTCTTTGCCCTAAATCCTATTCTCTCTAGGCCAGTAGTTCTCATTCCTGTCAGTACTTGCCCATTAAAATTACCTGGGGAGGTTTTCAAACGTGCTAATGCTCAGGCCCTACTGCAGACCAATTAAGTCACAATCTCTGTGTGGGGACCAGGCATCTGAAATTTCAAAAGCTCCCTAGGTAAAGCCAGAGTGAAGAACCATATCATGGTAGCTCATGTTAAGAAGGAATTTTTCTCCAGGACCTCCATAGCCAACACCTCCCTGGCGTTAAGCATTAGCTCCTGAATGGCTCCCGATAGGTTAGCCCCAGTCTGGGTTTGCTGCTCTCTTTGTCCATGGGCAGGGGCAGCCTGACTTCCCAGTAGTGCCTCAGGCTTCCACCATGTCTGATCCTTGTTTCTTCTCTTCCCTACTGACCCTACTTCCTGAGGATTTCAGCATGTCTGAATGCTCTAGACAGTTAGGCCTGGGTTGAGCTTGAGGCTAAAGCTGGGCTTAGGGCATTCAGCGAGGTCCCTGGGAGGACTGTCATGTGGCCCACCAAGCTGGAGGCCCAGTCTCTTGAATGAACAGTGGGTGGGGCCCTACATCCCAGACGTGCTGCCTTTGAGATTATGTGAGCATCCAGGGGCTGCCTGGAGCTCTGAGTCCAACGACTGGTATGTGACTAGCAGCTGGCAGTCATGGGACCAGCTGCTGTGTGGGCTCTGTTTTCTGAGATGTGAATGCATTCTGATCCCCACCGGTCCCAGGGGGTGGAGACTATTAATAAACTCTGTGCCCCTGAAGAAGTCTGCTCTGGAACTGGGGCAAGTACAACCAGTAAGTGGGAGGCCTCTGAGACACCGAATCTGGAATGTCAGGAAAGGCAGAGGTGGGACTGGCCAGAGACCGCCAGCTCCTTCCAAGTGGGTGGGGGGTGACCTTCTGGTCCCTCTTTGCTGGTTCTGTCCTGCCTCCCTTCAGTATTCAAATTCCTGCTAACAGCTAGACTCCACAGGGGTGAGAGCACTCTTTAAAGGCAAAAGTAAAGACCTCATTAAATGGAGGAATCCGGAGAATAGAATGAATAGAAATGAAACACTTTCACATACCCCTCAGGAGGCCCCAGCAGAATAGCTGTTCTCAATGGAAAGCATTAGCCCCATGCAGAGGCCTAGCCAGGCTGATGGTGGGGGCAGGGAAATTTACACCCAGCCCTCTGCCCTTCCAGTGAATTCAGCCTCAGGCTCAGACATGCAGTCCCAAGGCTGCAAGTGATATAACGTGGGCCCCATGGGGGACACCCAGAGAATTTGGCTTCAGAGGCACCTTTCCAATCTTTCACCTGCTCTCACTGACAGTTGTGTGGAACCCCTAAGATAAGTCTGGCTTTTTTAGTCTGAAATGTTAGAATTTAAAAAGAAAAAGGGAAAAATGGTAAAAATTTAAATCATCTCCATTGTCCTGGTGTCCTGGGAATCTCAGATGGGGGAAAACCTCTGCCTGGGCAAAAGTGCTCCCCAAGTAACAAAAATAAGATCTTTTATGTAACCTGGTAATCAGGCTGGTGGTGCTGAAGTCTTTGGCCACATCAAACCCATGATATCAGTAAAGGCACCTCAGTGGAGAGGAAAGCAGCTGGGGGCAGTGGCTTACGCCTGTAATCCCAGCACTTCAGGAGACTGAGGCAGGAGAGATCGCTTGAGCCCAGGAGTTTCGGACCAGCCTGGGCAACATAGTGAGACCCCATCTCTACAAAAACTAAAAAAAAAAAATAGCCAAGCATGGTGCTGTGTGCTTGTAGTCCTAGCTACTCAGGAGGCTGAGGCAGGAGGATTGCTTAAGCCTAGGAGTTCAAGGTTATAGTGAGCTATGATGACCCCACTGCACTCCAACCTAGACAACAGAGTGAGACCCTGTCTCTAAAAAAAAAATAAAAGCAATGAGATTCTGACTTTGTTGCTCAATTGCTATATGATGTTATATAAATCCTTTAGTTTCCCTAGCACTTAGTTTTATTTGTAAATTAGGGATAACAAATACCTAAAAATAAAATAAAATATATGAATGAACTGTTTACTTCAATGAACAGCAGATATCAATACACGTCTGCAGCATTCTAGGTACTCCAGGACATACCCAGACCTTCCGGATAGTGATAATAATAATAGCTTATATTTATGAAGCATTTACTAATGCTAGGCACTGTGCTTCGATCTTTACATACATGAGCACATTTATTCCTTTTACTAACGCTGTGAGTAAAGTATTTTCATGTGCATTTTGCACACAAGAAAATAAGGGCTAGGAATAGAATAGATAAGTAATTTTCTCAGGGCCAGACACCTAGTAAGAGTTGAACCTACCATGTGCCAAGGTACCACTGTGTCACATTGCCACCCAGCCGAACGAAAAAGCAAGTTGCCCCAAGGTTTTCCAAGTTTACTTGGGAAATAGAATAATCTCACAACTGCACATGGAGTAGGTGGTTTTGCAGGCTGAAATTACCCCAAAAGTCTCAGTGTTGCTGAACTGTTCACCTACTTACTGTTTGGCATACGTGCTAAATGATATTAAGTATTTTATTAAGTATATCTGTACTAGGCAGACTTCTAAGATGACCCCTAACAGTCTGTATCTCCCGGTATGATGCCTTATGTAACCCCTCACTTCTCTGAGAGTAGGCTGGATCTAGAGACTTACTTTTAATTGATAGAATTAATTAAAAGCGCTTAGCATGGTTCCTGGAATATAGCATGAGCCCAGTAAACACCAGCCATTATTGTGTTAGAGTTAGCAGTTCACATAACTGTCTTTCATTACAAATTAGGATTTTCTTAAGGCAAATGGCAGTATCTTATATCTGCAGAAGCTGTCGCAGTGCATCATTCAAAAGAAAAAATTAATTTGGGGCCTATTATATGCCAAACACTGTACAAGGCCAATAATAGGCTATAGCTAAATAAAGAAGTCAAGAGACTGTAACTTATAGTTAAGAATTTCCTAACTCTCCGTTAAGCCCACAGAGTATCTATAAATAATCTTGAAACCTCCTTGTTTAAAAGTCCACTTTTTTTCTCCCTTTTTTAGCACCTTAGGGGAAAGAGATAAGACACTTTCTCACTTTCAAACAAGCTGACATATTGGGTGGATCTACAGCAAAGATTCTGCCATCGCCTTGGAAGCCTCCAGTTACTCTGGTCTCACGTGGGGAAAACTGCTGGACAGTAATCTGTCATTTGGTTGTTTCATTAGCAAAATACTTCAGCTACAGATTCCCAGTGGGTGTGAAACCATTCCCTCTCAAGGGGCAGTGATGAGTGGAAACATTTATAAAAGAGTCACAGTACATATTCAACTCCTAGTTACCAACAGTGCCGCCTGTGTGGAAGGTATCTCCAGTGATTATTGATAAACCCCAACCAGAATTGATTTCTACATTTCATGTCTCAGTGTTAATGCAGACGTTTGAAAAATAAAAAAAAAAAAAAAAACATAAATAAAAAGAGGAATAATGTATTACCCATTTCGTCCGTTCGATTTGGCTGGAATGCCTCCTCCGCGAGACTGGCCTGATTTTACCCCCGGATCCCAAGTTCCTGGGATGAGAATGATGCCTGCCATAGAGCAAGAACTGGGTAAGTATGTGTCACATAAATGAACGAATCCCTCCCAGCACATTGACCGCACACGGCGTCTTTGCCCACACTGACCCATAGGGACACGCTCTGCTCAGATTTTTCATGGAATTTGTCCTTTAGAATTTTGAAAAGTATGCCCTTTTAGCATTTGAACTCTAACTTTTCAAAACAGTAAACCAAGAAGAGCAGGTTCTATAGCTCGACGAGAGGACGGCATGTCTGAGCTAGCCTGCAATGCTGTGGAGTATTTATTTCCCATGGGCTGTTTGCCCTGTCGGCCAAGAGGCTCCTGCCCGAGTGTTACAGGCCACGCGTATTTTAAACATTGCTCCTTTTGTCAGGTTTTAGTCAGAAATGTCGGTTCTTGGCGCGCTCATGGCCGAAGAATGACCAGATCCGCCAAAGCCAGGCAAGCACGAAAATGAGATTTATAGAGGAGAGAAAGATAGGATTATAAGGCAAGAGCAAGATATAGGTTTACAGAGCATGCTACATACCGCCACAGACGACGACCCGACCCACTGTGGCGGCAAAGTAGGAGCCAAAGAAATGGCGCGAAAAGAGGGCCTGGCTATAGGCGGCGTCTTAAGTTACAGTGCCCGGATAGGAACCTCCCCCGTGGTTCAGAGGTCACCAGAGAATCACTTTGATTGGACAGCTGGGAGTCACATGACCTGAGCCTTAACTGCGCAAGTGGGCTCTAGTTCTTTTTTCTGGACGTTCTGGTACCGATGGGCTTGGCTTGTGGGCTGGAGAGTCCTCTGCGTTCTTTTGAAGCTGGCGCGCCAAGTTCTGACTGACAGGTTCGTAGAGCATTCCCTCCTCCCCCAGGTGTGGAGAATTAGGGTGGGGCAGGACCAAGATAGGGGAAACAGCACCCACTTTAGTCCCTAGGAGACCCTCAATCCCTCACTATCTACCTATTACTTTAGCTTCTGGGACACCTGGACTTGCACTCAAATGACCTGGGTATTTTCGTTTGTAACAGCTCCTTAGTTCCCCTCCCTACCAGGGATTCTATATCCCCCTAATAAAGCTCTTTCCAGCCCCACTGTGTATAGCAAAGGACCTGAGACAGTATGAGCAAGATTAGAAGTAACAAAAAGCTGAAGATCATCAGGTCTGGAGGGAAGTAGATAAGAATGTATTCAAAGGATTGAAGTATAAGGCTTTGACCTTGGGAGGGGCATCTGCCTCACATCAGGAAGAAATTAAATCCTCTGAAAAATCAAGCAGATCGGTGAGTACCCCCAGGGGCCAGGTGTTTGTCAGGCTGGAGAGAAGAAGAGAGAATTCAGGGAGAGGTAAAGTTAGTAAAGGAACAACCTCTGGTTGCCTAAGGGATCTACAATGACTGCATAAAGCAGGGGTAGGAACAAAATCCACCTCTAGGAAGGCATCCTTTCTATGAAGCTCCCTGTCTGAATTTGGAGTAGCAAGAGTGTAAGTCAGGGTGGCCTGCAGAGGAAAAGCTAGACACAAAATCATCTTCAAGAGTCAGAGATCAGATTAGAAGGGCATAAGGCTCACTTGGCATTGGCTTCAATCTTTGTCTTTTGCTGATCTCTTTGAATAGTTTCTTACTAGGAGTCAAGCAGAACTAGTAAAATGAAGAGTAGCTCCTTCCAAACAGTTGGCGTTCTTTAAACTTGAACCACCCAAGGACTAGCATGAACAGATATTTAAAAAGACTTTGAAAATACAGTGCTTTAAACAGTATGGTACATTGGTTCAACTAAACATAACAGCCAGTTTATATTATACCTCATTGCATGTGAAAATTTAATATATGATAAGAAAAAATTGGATTATAGAATAAATTATACTGGGATGACTGGTTAACCATGTGAAAACTTCCTTCAGTGTTATGCACTGAAACTTATTCTACATAGATCAAAGAGGTTTTTTTTTTTTCAGTCAAAGCACAAACAACCTATAAGAAAAGAGAAATGAATATTTATCAAGTTTCTGGAGAAAGGAGTGCCTAGATTTAGAAAGAGATTAAAAAATCACAAAGGAAAAGATGGGCAGATGTGGTTACAAAAAATTTAAATCTTCTGTACATAAAAAGTTTAATCAAATTTAAAAGGAAAACAACAAACAAGGAAACATGTTTGAAGCAATTCTAACAAAAAGAACCATGTGTTTATATATTAATATTTCAATTCATATAAATCTTTAAGAAAAACAGATAAGCCAACAGATGAGTAAAGAACAGACACCACGGATATTTCCCCGAAGAAGAAATGTTACTGTTTAACAAACATGGACAATTTTTTCAATATCACTACTAATCAAAGCCATGCAAGTAAAAACATTGCATGCCTTTCAAATTAGCTAGTCTTTTAAAATGATAATAGGCATATTAACAAAAGTGTAGCAAATGGTTATTTTCTTACATTGCAGATCAGTGTAAATTGGTGAAGGCTTCTTAAAAGAATAATTTGTAAATGTGTATGGAATGCCTTAAACTGGTCACACTCTTTGAACAGTAATTACACATTGAAGTGTATAGCTTAACAAATAACCCGAAATTTTCCATGGTGGGCTGGGATGGGGGAAGGGTGAATTCATGCAATAAGATCAACATTACAACAGCATAAGTAACAGTATGATAAAAATTTTAAAATTTAAATGTTTGGTTAAATAATCCATGCCATAATCCTTGCATGGAACATTATGGAGTCATAAAATGCAATGTTCAGAAAGATTGTATAATGTAGAAAATGCTTACAATATAATAGTAATTGGGAAAAAATGGCAAAAATTGCATATAGAGTATGGAGATAATTATGTTTTTTTAAAAAACTGTGCATTAAAAAAAAGCCCTGAAGAAAAGACATTAAAATATAAATATTTGCTATGCATAGATGGTAAATTATGATTTTTTAATTTTCTTTTCAACTTTTCAGGAATTTTGTATTTTTTCTGATAATATAAGAAAAAATGTGTTTATAAACATTTAATATTCCTATTGCCTCTGACACCTTGGATCATTATGAATGTCAAAATATCTAGCATAAAACCTCAAAATGTGAAGTTGAGGCAGATGCACGGTGCTGCTCAGTAAATTTCCTTTTAAGTTTGTCACAGAGTGAGTCAGTGAATGAATGAATCACTGAATGCTGACAGCTAGTGCTTATGTAGCACTTATCTTTGCCTGGCACTGTTTTAATACTTTTATATAGTAACTCATTTGGTCTTTCAACAACATAGAAGATAAGTACTATTACTTTCCCCATTTATGAATGAGCAAACTGAGGTATTAATACAAAGAGGTAAATGAAGTTGGCATGACAGAGTTTGAATTCAGAATTCAAACCCAGGTAGTCGGTTCTGCAGCCAAGGCTCTTCCCTCTCTTTAAGCAAGTGAACGTCACAGCTCAGCAGCATACGCAACCATGATCACGTTCGTGGAATTTAAGTCTGTAACAAAATTGGTAGAATCAGTGACAAGCAATTCTTTAGTCATTCCCAACTTTCCTCTGATCTTCACGAAAGCAAGGGTTGCTGATGACAGTAGTTGGTAAGTGTCTTATTTTTCCCAAAATTTTCGGGAATACAAGATACCCATTTCAATCAGGTCATTCTCTGGCGTGTTCCAGGGTCACGTGAAAGAACCCTTCAACCCATAAACCCCAGGGAGCGGGATTCCTGATACCACACTGCCTAGCGGTCTTCAAACTCCAGGTGGGTCCACTCATGTTCTCAGCTGAGGTCGGTCCCTCCCACTGCACTGTTCTACTGCCCTATTGTTAGTAGTAAAATGGTAGACATTATACTACCTAGTCATGGCATTTCTGTACTAAATGAGTGAAAGCATAATATACTTACAACCATGCCTGGCATATAATAAGCATGTAATATGATTTACCTATTATTTTTATTATTATAATAGTTATTATAGTAGGATACTCCTATTTGACATAATTGGGACCAATAATAGGTTAATTGAAAAAGTCAGTAAAAATCATTTTAAAAATTCACCTGCCTTAAACATTTTATTTTAGCTTGACCAGAAAACGTATATTCAATCACCAATATTTCCACGTAGGTCAAAAAGTCTTTGTGTGTGGAGTCACTGACTGGAACAGCTATCTTCTAACATAAACCACGCTCATGAGGCATTGTCTGTAATTTCCAATTTGGGTCATTTGGAGGTGGAGTGGGAACCTAAACACATTTGAAAAATAACCTAAAAGCAAAAGCTTATAGAACTAGAAATTTTTTTTTTTTTTTACTTATAGTGTTTAAACTTGTCATCGAGGACATGCCACTGACCCAGACCTAGGGGGGACAGCTCACAGCATCATCACAGGGAAGCTAAAGCAGTTTTTTAAGTGTTTTTTAGTTGATGAGTATTTATATAGTGTTTACCATGTGTCAGGCACTGTTCTAAGTGCTTCACGTACAGGAACTCATGTCATCTTCACACAATCCCATGAGCTGGGTATCACTGTTAGTCACACTGTACAGAACTGAGGCCCAGAAAGGTTAAATGACTGGACCAAGGTCACACCACTAGAAAGCAGCTGAGCCAGGATTCACCCCAGTGTTTGTGCCCTTGACTACTGTGGCTGTAAAGAACACTGCCTTTGGGTCCCAGGAATCTCAGGCATCCTTCTGTGCACTCCGGTCATGAATAGGCCACTGTAATACATCAGTAAATCTAAGCACCTAATGCAACCTACATGAGAAGTTTTTCTGATTTCTTTTCCATGAGTATCTTTGGCAATGGCTTTGATGCTGGATGGCAAGAAGACTCCAGAAACATCAGCTGTATCTGTCTGGGTGGACTTGCAACAATTTCATAGGGTTATTTAGAGGTTTAATTAAGATAATTCATCAAAAGCACATGGCAGAGTGCTTAGTACACAGAAGCCACTCAATAAATATTAACTGATAATAATAATAGCCACCCTCAGGCTTGAAACCCTTCTATGTTAGGTTCTGCATTAGCTTTAAGAGTTTCAGGTTTTCCAAGCAGGAACTTTAAGTGATCTTCCAGCTCAACCAACACCTTCAACAAATGTCAATCGAATAGATTCAAAAGATAAGGTCAGAGCATGCTCATGCTATGACCAACACTTGGAAGAAAAGAGGCCGCCAGGCCCTCACGATGGAAAAGCTCTGGGACTGATTCTGCCTGGCCGGTGCATGAGGCACAAAAGCAGTAACCTATCCCATCTCCCATTTCGTAGATAACACTTTAAAAAGCACTAGTTTATTTACAGCAAAACTTTGGCTGCTGGTCCTCTCTGATGTAAGTGAATTTCAAAATACTTTAAATTCAGGATAAAGCAATGAAATGGGAAAATCTTTACACTCCAATAAGACATCATTACTGGCAAGCATATTGCACTTTCAATATCAGACTGAAAACCACCAGTGCATGAAAGGGAATGAGGGCATCAGCATGGGCATCGGCCAGCTGGATAGATAGGGCCCTGCCAGGGAGGAAGAAGCTCGGGGGCTCCTTGCAAAGGATTTGGCCCCCCCCCGCTTTCTGGAGCATTGGAAGTTCCCAAAAAAGGTGTAGTTTCGAGTCCGTGTCCTGGGACAAGGGATGGGGCTGGGGAGAGGAGATCCTGTTTGCATCTGTACGGTTATTCTCGGGTGTGTTGACTGGTGTTAGTAGAGGAGGGTAAGAGGGAAGGTTAAGCGAGGATCATTAGCATTTAGATTGCACAACGAAGAAACTGATGAGTGGAAAGTACTGGCTGCTGTGACACATAAGAGGGGAGACCAAGAGCAGATACCAGGAGTCCCTGAAATCAGCCAATTGCTCTTAAATGGAGGTCTCAAGCATAGGCAATGGGGGGAGAGAGGAAGGGAAGGAAAGGGAAGAAGAAAGAAAGAAAGGGAGAGAGGAAATAAAAGTGCAGGAAATCAATTGGAAAGGAGGATGAAAGGAAGGCAGGGGGAGAAGGAGTTTATATTTATTGAGAGTTCAACCTTGGGGTAGATATTTTCTGCTGCTTTTCTTGAGGAAAGGCCCTCTAGCCTTCATTTGTGCATAAAAAAATGGAAACTCAGAGAAGTTCAAGTTCTTTAAGGTCACATGGCTGACTCAAAGCCCAAAGCTCTTTCCACCCCAATATGCCACTGGCTCTTTCCCAGTTTTTCCTGAGCCAAATGTTCAAGAGGAGAAAGTTCACGGCTGTTAAAAATAACGGGAATGTCTAACATCACTCATTTGCTGCTCTTTGGCAGATGTAGTGCGAGACACTTTAAGACAGTGTCTCATTTAAGCTTTAAATCAATATCCCCATTGTACAGATAAAGACAAAGAGGCTCAGAGAGGCCTAAGGTCACATAGACATTCTGTAGGAGTGACTAAGGGGCTTCTACCTTTATAAGCCTGTGGTTTGCTGAATAATGGGCCCCCTCTAAGATGTCCATGTTCTAATCCTCAGAGCCTGTGAATATATTACCTTACATGGCAAAAGGGACTTTGCAGATGTGAGATGGGAGATTATTCTGGATTATCTGGGTGAACTCAGTATAATCACAAGTGTCCTTTTAAAGGAAAGAGGGAGGCAGGAGGGTGAGAGTCAAAGGGAGATTTGAAGATGCTGTGCTGCTGGCTTTGATGGAAGGGGCCACAAGCCAAGGAATCCAAGTGACCTTTAGAAGCTGGAAATGGCGAAGAAACAGATTATCCTCTAAAGCCTCCAAAAGGAACACAGGCCTGTGGACACCTTGATTTTAGCCCAGTAAGATTCACGTTGGACTTCTGACCTCTAGAACTACAAGATAATAAACCTGTGTTATTTAAGCCACTAAGTTTATCATCATTTGTTACAGCAGCAATAGAAAATTCATATAGAGCCTCAGTTTCCCTATCTATCAAAGGGAAATTATAATCTTGGACCTGCCTGTTCTGTGTGGCTCTGATGAGGATGAAATGTCATGTGTCTTTATGTTGGCCTTAAATGCTACTCCCAGTAGGAGACCCCAATGGACTATGATGCCTAAACAAGATTTCCCCCTGCCCTATGGGGACTCATCCAGGCTTTCTGCATTTCAGCCTGTGTTCTTTCAGGGTTCTCTGTTCTGCTTGCTCCAGAAAACAGCCAGCTAGTCTGCTGGGCTGAGTGAAGAATGAAGCCAAACAGAAGAAAGCAGAGCCTAAAGATAGGGGGAGACTAAATCTTGATGACATTGTTTGAGCCCCTGGATCCAGCTATGCCTGAAGTCGTTTACCCTGAAACCACTTTATCCTGAACTTTTCTGTTAGGCAAGCCAAGAAGTTTCATTTTTTCTTAAGTTGAGTTACATATAACCTCAGGCATTTGGGACATCCTACTATAAACTACAGATCTTTGCTGCATCAATTCTACGGAGTAGGGTTACTTTTTTTAATAGAAGAGAAAACTGAGACACAAATTTGTTAATCAACTTGCCCAGAGTGCAATAGCTCATATGTAATATTGGATTTCAAACCCAAGTTTGAGTCCAAAGTCTTTGCACTTCTCCCAGTACCAATTTTTAACTTTCATTTAACTTGAACACAACTTGGGGGGCCATAAAGTCAAATTGAAAATGTTATTTCTCTCAGGTCTTTACTCTTGCACTAAAAATAATAGATCACAGTTGTTGTTAAGTCCTATGATGGAACCTCTTAAAATCTCTGCTGAAAATCTTATTAAGTTTCTGTTCAGAATGTAATGCCTGGTAGTAAAAAGATACAAGCTCTTTGTAGAACAGTTTATATCAGAAAACATGTTGTAAAAGCTGTTGGCCACCAGGTAGTTGCCCAAGGAGTCATTTTACTTAAATTCAAATAACACCTAGAACATTTAATGGCTGGCAATTTCTGTTAGGAGTTGTTTGTTTGTTTGTTACTACATAGGGGAGATTGGAAATTGCATCTAGAGTATAATCCACAACTTCCTCCTCTTCCCTCCCCTCGGTTTCTGTGTTTGCACAGCTGAGGTTTTTGTTGTTCTGTTGTTGTGGGCTTTTGGATAGGTGAAAAGGGACCTTTTTGTTCTGTTGATCTGATCTAGCGATCATAAACTCAAGTGCCCATAGGAGTATGTGAATGAGTAAACAGCCAGAGTTGTATTTCTTTTTCAAAGACCCTGATCTTTTTTTTTAAAAAAAAAAAAAAATCTTAAAACAAGGAGGATAGTTTTTTTGCATCCAGAATAAAATATGTGTTTCATTCCCATCTTTAAGCATGAATGGCACGAGCCTTGGTGATGGGGACACAATGGGGAGTGAATTCTAGGAATGAGACCAACTTGCAGGTGTGTGTATCTGGGCGGCCCCAGAGACTGACAGGCTTAAACAGAAGTCTGCCAGGCAGAGGGGACAGGTTGGATGGCACAGAAAATGAATCCAGACTGGGACAGGTTTGAGATTCATTTGCGGATAGCTACAGGAGCTAGAATGGGAGTTCCATGAGGGCCGGGGACCGTGTCTGTCTTGTTCCTACGCCTAGTGGTTAGGGTAGGGTCTGGCATAGCGTAGATGATCAATAAATGTGTTCTGAATTTATCAATGAATAAATGAGTGAATTCAGGCAAGAAGTTGAGTCTGGAAATGAGTGCTTTGGTGTCTTTTTATATAGATTCATTAGCTGAAACCATGCAATTTAATGGAGTAGCCTAAGCAGAGAGTGAGCAGACAGAGATCAAAGGAGGACCAAGGAGAAGTCCTCATGGGGCAAGACATTTAAAGGTGCTGGTAGGACATCGAGAAGGGCTGATAAGAGGGGAAAGAAGAGTGAGTGCAGTGAACATGCAGGCTGACAACAGAGAGATCATATCAAAAAGTGGGTCTTCTATTCTGAGGCTTAGAACCATTACATCAGCCTTCAGAGAAGCCACAGCTTGGAATCCTAGAAGGACAAGGGCCTGCTGGCACCCGAACAAGAAAAGAGTTGCAGAAAAAGCAGCAGAGCTGAAAACCTCCCCAGCTTGTTAAATCCTGCTTTAGGCAAAGGAAAGCAGCCTCTGAGCCCAGCAGATTCCAGGAAACTGTCAAGAGGAGGAATTGCCCTCCGCAAGACAGCGCGACAACCGCATCCCAACAGGGCCAAGAAACCTAGCCAGGGTGTCATCAGGCTGGCCTCCTGGTGGTAAGAAAAGCCAGACCGCCAGTAGGTATTGATCCTCTATTGTCTCACTTCGTCCCTCCAAGCAATTCCAGAAATCCACCCGTTCCCCTTGGGTCCGAGCTGCTCACAACAAAATGAAAGTATTTTCACATTCAGCAACTATGGTACTTGCTAGTCTCACGCAGCCTTTGATTAATGATTTTGTTCATAATTTAGTCATCTCCTTACTGTCTTCCCTGAGTAACCCCCAAGTCATTGCCAGTTATGCAGAAAGGACATCGTAGTGGTGTGCAGGGAAAATTACTGAAGTGGCAGGACTGGTAATTGATCTTCAAAGGACAATAGTGTTATTTGTTTTTAATTTTTGGTGATGCTTTCATTGTTCTTTAAAAAGAAGAAAGCACCTTTGCTGATTCTGTTGGGGAAGAGGGAGAGAGATCTAAAATATGCCACTCTGAAGATGAACTTGACCTTTGTACTTTACCCAATCCCTTGTGCCAGGCCCAGCATGAGGACTTAATAAATATTTGGCCAAGTAAATGCATGCAATCAGAGGACATTCACTCACAAGCAACTCTTATTGTGGGTGAAATACAAAGATTAAAAACTTCAAGGTCAAAAACAATTTTTCCAGCTGTGTACTCTACCTCCTGGATCTAAGTCCCCATTCACTCTGAGCCAGACACTCTAAGTCATTGTTGACATTCCTCCTGCTTCTTCATTTAGTTCCTAACCAAGCTGTTTGATTTTACTTCACAAATCTTTTTCAGATCTGCCCTCAACCCTGCATCCCTGCTGTCATTTCCTTCTTTCAGGGTTTTCACCTTAGGCTAGAAAGCATTATAAGAACTGTCTCTCTCCTTGCTCTAGCCAGGAAGGATTTGTTCTATTAGCCTTTTCCTATACTCCTGCTAATTATTTTGGTCAAAAAAAAATTAATTCATTATGCTCTTATTTAAGAAAAAAAAACCTCCTAGGAATCTAAATTTTTAAAAAATAAAGTCTAAACTCCTTTCAGAATTTTCCAGTCCTCTTCCCACTGCTCTGAGCTTTTCACTGCTCTCAGAATGAATGCACGAGGTTCCAGGATGCTTTTTTATACCTTTGCCTCCCGTTTCCCAGAATCCTTTCCCCCTTTTCCTTTCAGAACAATTTGTCTCCTATGACCCCCTTGGCAGGCCTGTATGGGTCTCAGACTGGGTCTCACTTAGCCTGCCCTGCTCTATCTACCTCCTCGGTGTTGAGGTAAGAGACCCATCGTCCCCTGTTTATTGGGAGCTGCAACAGGGGACACAGTCCTCCAAGACAGAGTTTAATCTCTCCTGTTTATGTGTTGAAATGTCCCCAGAGTGGAAAGGACAAATAACACCATGTCCATTTGATATGTGGGGTAGTGGGAGGGGACAGTGTAAGGCTAAAAAGTGTTGTAGCAGGCTGAGATGC
>CM052448.1:14915222-14941551 GCA_028533085.1 Varecia variegata | reverse complement strand
AGTCAACAACACCCCAAATATGGCTTCCACCTGGTGTGCAAGAAAACTAGGTTGGATTTAGATGCAGTTTGACTCTGATTCCTTGTGACTATGTAGAGATGTGAAAGACTCAGAGAGATTTGAAGTTTTCCGTGTTTGTTATCTAAACCTCGCTGGGAAATCAAAAGCACCTCTCTATATACCCCGCTCTATTTGCTGCCCACACCCATTCAATACTCTTTTGATAATATTGCCCTGATTTCCTCTTGGAAAATTATCTCTTTCCTTTTGGCTTTGGGTTTGTGAGACTATTTTTCCAGATGCTCTATCTTACCCTAGTCAAAGAGTGGAATCATTTCATCATTTCTTCATTGGTTCATCCCCAAATATTTATTGAGCACTTACTTTGTTTCAGACACTGACCTTTGTGTTGAAAACATAGATTGATAATTAATAGTTTCTTCTCACTTGTGACTTTATGGAACTTACATACTAACGTGCAATCCACTTTCCCTTCATTTAGGCTAGGCTAATTGGCAAGCTCCCCCTCTGGAATTAGGATAACACAATAGCTGAAAATGATGGGACTCATCTATTCCAGCTTGGAACCCTTATGAGACTTAGGTCCCCCAGATTCTTGGACCCCCAGAATTGCTTGCATTTCTATCCACAGGGACTCCTGAATGCTTCCGCCTTATTGATGTCCCATTTTCCAGCCTTACCATCAATTCCATAAGTACTCAATATATGTCCAGTAAACCCTTCTTTTGTTTTTGTTTGCTGGTGTCAGTTTTTATTTCTTATAAGCAAAGAATCCCCACTGATACTGGAACCGCTTCCCTGTCTGTCTATATGGGCACAAATTTGACTTGGGTACCTCATCTTATCAAAACCTGGGGTGTTTTGTTGTTGTTGTTTTTAATCAGAATTTTACAAAAATAACTAGTTAGAAATAACTGGACTCATGCTATAGAATACATTTTTTGCAGTTTGCGTTTTTCTCCCTTCTCTCTTGATGCCCACCCCACCCCCGAATAAGTAATATCTAAAGTACAATTTTAATGATAACTCGATGTCTTCTCACTAGGATATTGATGAAATTCTCAGGAAGTAGTGACCCTAGTTCTGGCCTATCTTGGTTTCTTCCTTGTATGAACTAACCCACTGTTCTATGCCTCCGAGACTGGCATGGCCCACTGTTTGGAACATGCTCGTACATTCTCCTTGGTAATGGCTTTTCATCCGGGCAAACATCCTAACAGCCTGTCTTTCAGACTCTCTGTGTATCGTAGCCTCCAGTCAATCCTGTAGGGAATGTGAGATGTACCACAAACGCAGCCTGTCTCTTTCTAAGCTGAACTCCTACACGGCAACAGAAAACAGAAACTGTTTTAGTTATTTTCAGAGTCCAGCCAGATAAGGCAAACAAGGAAAGATAGCTGGATGTCAGGCCATACAAGGTGTTGGGAGTCTACAAACCGGAGACCACGTGCCCTGCGTGCACACCCAGCCACCGTCCAGCTATTCCAGGCAGAAACGCTGGTGCACCATTGCCAGATCTTACTGTTCTTCAAGACAGATTTTGAAATCTGGATTTGTAAGTGAAATCTACCAATTTTTAGATGTTGGCAATTAACTAAAAATAATTAATGTTTTGAGGAATGAACAAAACATATTTGTGGGAAGCTTTCAGCCCAGGGACCGTCAGTTTTCCGCTTTGGATCTTCCTTTACCTGTTTTACAACATGTGGTATTAGCTTGCTGTGCTTCTGAATAGAGCCCTATATTTTGGTTCTTCCTTATTCTTTTTCCTTGTTTGGAACTGATAACCTTCTCCTAGTCCTCTCACTTTATGGTATTGCACGAGGAATGACCCCAGACTCCAATCCTCATGTGCCCTTGACCTCATTCCAGACCTTTCAGCCTCCAGCCTCTGCTTGAATGCTTTCCATGATGGGGAATTCACTACTGCCCAGCATCTGGCTCCATAATAAGAAGCCACATAATGTAGTGGAAAGGATGTGGATTTTCAAGTAAAATATATATATAATTTTAGATCCCAGCTTGGTCATTCAGCCTGTATAAGCCATGGTTTTCTCATCTGTTAAGCAAATACTTGTTGGGGAATTAAATGGGATGACATTGGTCAGCATATTGTACCTATCACAGAGTGAGAGGCTCATCATGGTGGTTTCTCTTCTTGCCATTATTTCCCTGTTCATTTGTCCTGGGAATGCCTTCCTAAGTCACGCAGAGTATGTTAAATCTCTCTTTTACATTATGGTCTTTCAGGATTAAGAGATCATGTTTCTTATCCTCCCATGTCTTCTCTTTTCCAAACTCAGTAGAAACGGTCATCACAAGTATAAATGGACCCTGTATAGACATTAGGCCCAGTAGCTCCCAGGATTCAGGCAAGATAAGGAATGTTTGCAGTGTTGCTAGAAAGGGCCTCCTAGATGTCTGTTGGACACATGCCTGAGTCTGTAAGGTGAATGCAGAGTACTAAGAAATGGGTAAAAAAAAAAAAAAAAAAAAAGGAAAAGAGTTGTTTTGGCTTTGTAAAATAGTGGGACACAGGGCAGGATGGCTCAGGTGCTCATGAGACAAACCATATGAAGTTAAGAGGGACTGTCTTCCCACTGACACAACTTTGTTCCTCACCACCACCATCTCCAGCAGACAGACCCCTCTCAGGATTAAAGAGATATCAGTTCTGTAATGCCTTACACATGAGACCTGCAATAATTGTTATTATTCAGTGTGATGGTGTGTAGCTTATAGCGTCTGTGACTTGACAATCAAGTAATGAGCTATTGATGAGGGAAATGAGGCTGATGACAGCTGGAGCTGGAGACCATTAGCATCCAAGCCTTTTCCTCCTGAATGTTCTCACCTGGGACTCTTTGATAATAGACAATAATTATAAACACATTTATTGAGATGTTACTGTGTGCTAAGTGCTTCCTACAGATTATGGTATGTAAGTCTTACAACTCGATGAGAAGAGTATGATTACTGTTCTGATTTGCAGGTAAGGAACCTGGGGAGAGGAAAACAATCAACATCCACTAAATGTTGGGGAAAGGGGGCTCAGGGTTAAGAGATCATGTTCCTACCCTCCTGTGTCTTCTCTTTTCCAGACCCAGTAGAACTAGTCATTGCAAGTATAAATGGACCCTGTGTGGACATTAAGCTCAGTCACTCCCAGGATTCAGACAAGATAAGGTATGTTTGCGGTGTTGACAGTTTGTTAAGAAACACAAGTAGAGAAGTGTCAGAGCCCACGTGATCTGCAGAGAAGGAATGCTTAGTCTAGGCTGAGCTGGGCTGGAAGTGCCATGGATGAGGACTCTAAAGAGATAGATGCTGTTCCTTCACATGGTCCCTGGTTATAGAGAAAGAGGAGGGCCCGTCCCTCCCAGAGTTTAATGTGCATGCAAGGGAAACCCCTGGGGATCTTGTTAAGGGGGCAGAGTCTGATTCAGTAGGTCTGGGGTGAGGCCCAAGATTCTGCATTTCTTAAAATCCCCCAGGGGGTACCAAAGCTGCAGGCCCACGGAACCCAGGTAACACTGTGAGTAGTAAGGATCTAGGCACGTACATAACAACGAAGCTTTTGGTTAGAGCAGTGACCTTGTTGGGACGAGGTAGCTCAGCTCTGGTCACAGCTTGTTCTACCGCTGAGCTAACTCCAACCTGCTGAGCCAACTCGCTGCTAGATTAGCAATGTGGATAGTAGAGAGAAAATGAACAGCCAGTGCCCTGTCCATGTGTCTCTCCTTAGTTCTCCAGAGGAAGTTAAAATGCATTTAGCTACCATACAAGTAAAAAAATTGCAAATTAAAAGTAAGCAGAACCACAAAACTATCATTTGTCATTAATCAAATTAAATGTTTAACATTAATTTAATATGATGGTAATATGTTTAATGTCATGGTAAAATAACACCCATTAAGGGAATGTGATATAAATCACCATAGACAAGGTTCTTTTCATTTTAATAAGGTCTCTCCAATTTTTAATGGGAACTATTGCAAAAACTATTTTTTTTTACTACTCACTTTGATGTTATTTGACCTTCACTTGAATCAAAAGCATCGTTTTCTTCATGTCCACCTCTCTTATAGCTGTATCAGGCTGTGACAATTGAAGTCATATGTTGTTTTCATGACATCAAATCAAAATCTTGATTTAATAATAACTTATGAAGCTAATGTCTTCCTTTATGAAAATATCTTTCAATTGCAAAAGAGACTCTTTGTTTTTATTCCTGCCAACATAATTCAAAATGAATACGAGAACTGGAAGATGTAAAACTGTGTCATTCTGTTTAATTTCAAATATAATAAGCCTTTCTTTGTTCTTGCATCAAAACAGTGTATTTTTTGCCCCCTACTTTCTGACATGACGATGTAAGTACCTCTTTCAGTGTTATCCCTGTTTCCACTTCCCAACTTCTTCTGAATTTTTACTTTTGCAATGTCAAATTTATAATATTTACATTTTGCTCTATAATGTTAATTAAATCTTCTAAGCTTTATCAGTACAATGATTCTAAAAATTGAGAATCAATAGTGATTTCATTATTATGACTGTGTAACTGCGGTTCGCTACACAGCTATTGCTCTCTGTGATTAAATGTTCTTTCCCATATGACTTTTTGCCTGGAGTTCAATTTTTTTGGAACTAATTACTTTGGACATATTTTTTATTTTGTTCAACCTCTTGCACAAATTTACTATTCTGTTGAATCCTCCTGTTTCCCTAGAGAGTCCCTCCTGGGCCTTAAGTATCTAATAATGTCTTTATTCTGCCATCCTATTTATTGATACTTTAGCTATGTATAGAATCCTAAATTGTTGTGATTTTCCCTCCTAAAGTCAAAGGCTGCTAACGTCTGGAGTTGCACATGAATAGTCTGATGCTGAGTTTTGGTTTTCATTTTGGGTTTTTCTTTTTTTTTTTTTAGGATTTACTTTTTATCCTTGATGTTCTGACATTTTGTGGTCATGTGTTAGGTGGGTGTTTGGGTTTTTGTATTTGTTGTGCTGGGCACTAGGTGTGCATTTTCAATCTGAATATTAGGTCCTTCAGTTCTGGAAAAACTTCCCCATTATGTCTTTGATCCCTTCCCCTGTCACCTGTCTCTTGGTCAGATGTCCATGCTCCTGCATTGATCCTCTGGGGTCTTTCTCATATGCTCCACCTCTTCGTTTTCTTACTCTCCTTCCGAGAGATTTCCTAGGCCTAATCTTCCAACCTTTCCATTAAGTTATTCTCTATTCTGACAAACACGTCATTACCATCTAGGAGATATTCTCCAGTATGTGATTATTCCATTTTCACTGTATCTTATACTTTTTTTAATATTGCAACATCCTCTCAAATCTCTATGATAACATATATTGGGATTTATTTCAAGTTCCTGCCTATTCCTTGCATGATGTCTGTCTCCCCCAGAATGGTTTTTTTGTGTCTGTTTTGATGTCTCTTCCATGTTGGAGGTTCTCCATTCGGAGAGCTTTGTTCATGCTCGGGAACAAGACAACTGAATATCATGGGAGCCCTGTAGCATGGGCAGACCTTGCTGGTTTTGCCCATTTGCTCTGAGACCAGTTTGAGGACGCACGTGGACTATTACCTGGTGAACTTCTGCTAGAGTCTGAACGTTTGTGTCCCTCCAAAATTCCTGTTCAGACCTGACATACACCATTGTGATGGTATTGGGAGGCACGGCTGTTGGGAGGTAATTAGAATAAGATTAGTGCCTTTATAAAAGAAGCCCCAGAGAGCTCTCTTCCCCCTTCCCCCATGTGAGGACACAGCAAGAAGGTGCCATCTACGAACCAGGAAGTGGGTCCTCACCAGACCCCAAATCTGTGGGTGTCTTGATCTTGAACTTCTCTGCCTCCAGAACAGTGAGAAATTCTGTTGTTTATAAACTGCCCAGTTTATAGTATTTTGTTGTAACAGCCTGAACTAACTAAGATAGCCCCTAAATAATAGAATATGAAGAGCATTCCCCTGGAGCCTGCAAGTGTCTCTGGAAAAGAATACTCCTTCTTTCAAAGGGTTGGAATAGAAGCCTAGCTTCTAAGCATTATGCCCTCCAGGGTAGAGTGGGTTTGACTGTTTCATCTATAGGCTTTTGATTAATTACCTGCCTTTCTGCCCCACATTGCAATCCTGCCATCTCCTGTCCCTGGTATTTCATGGTGCCGAGGCCCTTAAGTGCACGGAAGGGCATGCTGGCTGCCTCTTCATTTGAACCTCCTTCTGCTCACACTCCGGATTATGGCTCCTCAATTCTGCATCATCAGTTTTCAATCTTCCGTATTCTATCCATCTTGCAGAAATTTGATGAAATCTTTCTTCTGATGACCCTCTTCCCATTTTATTATCATTGAGTATTTAGACTTTTTTTTCATTTCTTTACTAACGTTGTATTGGGTTATTAGTAGAGAGAAGGAATAAACTCATGTGTTCAGCCAGATAACTTTAACCAGAAGTTGTTGTTGTCAATTTGGCATTGAAAATATCAGTCTACTTGCAGGCTGATCTGCCTACCTACATCCTTAAAGGTAAATCCTGCCTCTACTTGGTGCCGGTGATTACCTGGTGCCAATGAAAGTATAAACCACATGCAAAGACAGTACTTGATGATAAGGATAAGTCTCAAATAATATGTTTTCACCTATAAGTAACAGGAAACCTTGGAACAGTATGTTTAAACAATAAGGAAATTTATTATCTCACAGATCATTAAGTCAGAGGTAGACAGGACCCACAGTGAGTAAAATCAGGGGTCTGTCTCCATTCTCTGAGACTCTGGGGACTCTGCTTTTCTCTGTGTGTGGACTCACATTAGTTTCCATCGTGATCACAAAACAGTTTCCTGCGTCATCACTGGAGACAACCAGGGAAACTGGTTTATCATTTTTATATCCTGTGAGAGAGAAAAAGACATTTCTTCCTTTACCACAAAACAAAAGGTCATCCCAGCAATCTTGTGTCTACCCCACACCTTTAATAGTCACCAGGGAAATCTAGTTGACTTAAATCTGTGTTTCTGAAACAATTATTTGCAAGGATATTAGTATTGCCATGATTTGCATAAAGAAACCAGAATCTGTCCTTTGAAATGGGCTGTGTAAGATATGGGAATGCCTGAAAAAAAGATGAGGCTTTGAAAAAAGATGACTGGAACATAGTATGTGGGATAGTAAAACCACAGCGTCCACCATGGGCGGTCATCTCAATGATGCAGGACATGCTTACATTTTAATTATTATTAATGCAAGGATGGCAATGCATCATTTAAACACTCTCATAGAGAGCTGCCAGGCACCTGACCACACATTTATGAAACACTGCAGCTCACCACACTATACTGTCTCTCCAGATGTGGGCTTCCCTATCAATCTGCCTCTCTACCCTTCCTGCAGAGAGCGGCCTCAGTCTAATGTGCCCTCTGAGATAAAAGTTGTCTGGGAGATCTTAATTGGCAATCCTGAGAAAAGAGTGCCCAGCAAAGGTTTCAAGACAGCTTTGAGGGAGGTAAAGCCACCATGCTGTCTCAACCCCAGTGATGATTGAAAAGGAATTACCTTTATTGTCATTCTCCAGCACTGCCCTTCCTTTCTGATGCCAAACTTCAATTTATAGACCAGGCTCAGTCCTTGATCATGCTGCTCTCTGCCTCCACCTTCCACGTTAATACTGCATGCTCGGGTAATTCATCTTCAAACTCGTCACAAAAGCGACAACCGTGCTAGGTTCATCCAAACAGCATTAAAGTTCAATTAAAACAGAAACTTACGGGAGTGAGGGAGTGTTATCTTACCTAGGCCCAAGATTAATTCCTCAGACGTTGGAAGTCCAAGTTTTGTTAGTAAAAATCAGGAAAATGATGTGCCTTGAGGAACCTGAGCACATCAAATTCTGGCAGCTTTGTTTTCATTCATGTATTCACTCCACAGACATCTCTGAACATCCTCTATGAGGAAGCAGCTGCATGAGGCCCCCAGGGAGGCCTAGATGTTTTCTTGCCATAAGGAGGTGCCTTAAATTAGTTTACTCAGCACCACAGACTAAGATGGAAGTTTGGGAGCGGAGGTTGATTGGGGGTGCTTTTGGAATTAACACCAGTAAGGTAGTAAGTGAAGCAAGATGCAAACAAGGAAGAAAGTGAACTGCCGTGCAGTTGAAGTGGAGGCCTGAGGCCACCCCACAGAAACCTCTAGACCCAGAATGGCCCCTTATCAGTGTCCTGAATTGACACTGGGAGGTCAGGCCTCCAACCCTCCACTTGACCAGTCACTGGAATGCAGCAGCTCCGGAGGAGGGGCCACAACCTCGGGCAATGCAGCTCCTTTCAGCTGAAGAAAATTCGTGAACAGCTGTGAGCAGTCAGTAGCCAGCACTTCCCCAGCTGAGAATGGGTGCTTTGGTCCTGAGGGGGGGGAATCTGGGCTGTTCAACACAGCATCCACCACCGGTAGCAGAGTTAAAAACGTATCCGACTGCTGGTCAAGGGAGGGAATTATGAGGTTCATGTTTCCTGCTATTCCAAGCACATGGCAACAAAAGATAAATTATAAAAAGAAATAAGTAAAAATGCACATTCATATAAGATATAAAAATTAAAATTAAAAAGGAATGTTCATATACTTGGCCCATTGCCCTAATAGTAACTTTCTTCATGGACACAAGATGGCCTTCTTACAGTGTTGTGATAAGATGACTTCCTGTAGGAAACAGAGCCTTCTTATAGTGTCATGATAAGAGGACTTCTTGTGGCAACCAGAGCAACAGGATTCCTTATTTATAGCCTAAGGAGTGCAAGAAAGAAAATTTGACATCTCCTGTAACCACAAAAATGTCCTTCTCTCCAGTCTTGTGTCATGTCAGCCCCCAAAGGCCAAGGATAACAGGTCTGTGGGTCAGGAACCCAGGGTGGTCAGTGGATAACTGCTACTGGACCAGGCAAAGGGCAGCCAGGAGTCTGGTTCCTACAAGAAAATGAAAACTAAACATCCTCCATGACACAGATTATTGCTTGAGCCTAGGAGTTACACTGGTTTTCCCACCTCTGAAAAAAAGCTGAGAAAGCTGACACTTACTACAATGGGACAGTGAGGCGGGCAGAAGGGCACAGACACAGCTCCACCCCACACGGCCAGGCAGCCCACTGGCTCCACGGCTGCCTCTGTGTTCACTCCGTATCACCAACAGTAACCTTAAGCCACTGAGAGAAACTGGGCTCTGGACGGGGGGCCCCTAAAGGGCCAGCTGCAAGATTATCAATAGGGAGGAGTGAGCACGGAGAAGGAGAGAAGGGAAAAAAATGTCTTCACTGAAGATGAGCCTACAGTACAAAATAATAAAATGCGCCATGAGATCTAATGTTAAGTAAGAAATCCTATATCTTCAACAGTTGGGTGATCATTAATGAAAATAACAGACTCATCTGAAATTAGCATTAAAATAATCATGTTTCATATCCTTGAAAGAAATAAAGAAAGAAATAATATTCCTTTTGTTTAGAAGAACAAGAAATTATAGGAAGGAATACCAATGGTAATAAAATGTATATTTTAAAATGTCACTTATAAATGTCAGAAATGAAAATTATAGTTGTTATAATGTTTCAAACCAATAGATGATAAACACCAAACTGGATATTGTCAGCAAGAATTGGTCAATTGGAAAATATTACTCAGAATTCAACCAGAACGCAGCATAGAGACATAAAAATATCTTTTCATTAAACAATAGTTACGAGATATGGAGAATATATTGATAGACTGTAAAATATGTCCAATAGGAGATTTAAAAGAGTAGAATAAAGCAAGTGGCAGAGTAAAAGTACTTAAAAAGATAATGGTTGAGAATTTTCTAGATTTGTTGAAAGATGCACCAAATCTAGGTATATCAATGAAAACGAATGCACAGCCACACACATCCTACAGAAATTTCAGTATATCAAGAAGCCCTTAATATTTTGAAAGAAAGAAAAGAAGAAAAAGACAACATTAAAAGCTATCAGAAAGAAAATGCAGATTACCCACAAAGGAATGACAGTTAGCTGGTCAGCAGACTTCTCGTCAGTAACGATTGATGCCAGAAGGCAATGGAATAATATAATCTTTAAACAGTGCTGAGAGAAAATAATTGCAACCTACAATTTCATGTCTGAATAAACTGTCATTAAATGTGAAGGCAAAAGAAAGGCATTTTCAAATATACAAACATTAAGAATATACTGCCTCCAGACCTTCCTGGACACTCACTGAAAGAACTATACAAAGACATAATTCAGGAAGAAAGAGAGAATTTTTGAGCTGGAAGAGACAGTTGGGAAACAAACATGTATTGAGTGTCTGTATCAGACACTGGGCTAGAGGTCTGTGATCCCTGCCCTTATGGAGACTATAGTCCAGCTCTGAAGGACTAGATTGAAGAGTGTCCCAGGCAGAAGAAACTGAGGGTACAAACATATATGGACCTGTGAGCACATGGGATGTTATAGGAGTAAGTAATCATGAGCAATGAGACCAAATGGCTCATGGTTAAAAGAATTGAAATTTAAAAGGATGATTGAGTCCAGGAGGTGCTTCATGGGCAATGGGATCCTCTAAGGGCTTTTATGAGTGATGACTGGGAGTTGAGTCCTGGTGATTTCAGTTTGGTATCAACGTGATGACATGGAATGTTAAAAATGAGAATGTAGGCTGTGTGAATCCTCAAGCCCTCCTTCCGGGGAGAATGAAAGAGAGAGTTTTAACTGTCTGTGGAGACATTTAAAAGCTGTCAGCCCTCATCCCTTTCTGCACGCTGTTTAATTTAGCCGAATTTTTCCAGCTCTAGCTACTGACCATCTTAACAGTTTGATGATGTGGGTCAGAAAAGGAGAGAGTAAAAACAGGATAAGTTCTGAATGAACCAGCAACAAACTGAAATAAAAGGAGAACCCTTGTCCTTTAGTCAGTTTTGCTTTCTGAAAAAAAGATGTGCACATGAATTTGTTTCCCTGACTACCATGCAGAACAATAAAAGATGCAGTATTTGGTAATTTTAGGGCTATTAGAATGATAAAGTGCCACAGATAGTTATTTCATTTTAAGGCAGTATTATCCTTCATGCATAGACTCTGGGGAGCAGGAAAAGAGGGGGAAGACATCATCATATGCAGAAGTACTTTGAGTGTTTATAGGACTTGTTAGAAAAGTTTTGTAAGCAAAGAGGCAAGATACCAGCAGTGGCTTGCTGTGTGCTCTCAGGAGTTAGCCCACAGGTAGCTCCCCTGAAGATAAATACCATGTAAAGAATCTAGTACGACTTCTTCATCCCCAAACACATAAAACTGTCTTGCCAATTTGATTTTGTGCTGGTGACACACACAATATAGTAAACACACCAACACAGCTGTGAACTCAGCTTTTCAGGGATATGTAGGGGCTTTCAAATGAGGACATGAAGGCCAAAGAAGTGTTTGATATTGTAAATGGTTGGAAAATTAAAGTGCTTTATTTTTGTCTAGGGAAACCACTGGGTTCTACATCTTTGAAAATGATAAATTCCATCTTTGGAGTTGAATGGGAAGAAATTTAAGGGTCGACCATTTTTTATGAAGTAAAAATTTGTCTTGACAGGTAATCTGATCCAACCCTTGAAATCCAAGCACATCCTGATTACACCCACAAAACAGTGGGACAGATATGCCTCCCATTGTGATGGCCTCAAGATGCCTTGATGATCTTTTTCAATAGAAAGTCCTTTCTTGAACTCCCAAAGGACTTGAATAGATTACTCAACCCTCCATCTATGCCTAAGTAGTAAGTAACATAGTGAAACCTTATCAAAGGGAGGTCTGCACTTGTCAAAAATGTCGACCCTGCCGCCATTCCTTTGGATTCAAACAAAACCCCCTTAGAATAACACATATGCCTCCTTTTATCTTTCCCCCACATACATCTTTCTCCTGTTTACTCTCTGGACTCAGATTCTCTACCACACTATGAGTATTCTGTGTCTCAGCCAGACCAAACCATTCATGGTTTTCAGTTTATGCCACTCTACTTGATCTCTTTTCCAGGTCGTCACTGAATTAGCTTAAGGAATGAGGGAGAATGAACTGGTTTACCCAATACTTCCTAACCTATTCTCACAGATGAATTAAGTACTTATTACTTTCAGGCTCTTGAAATGAGGAGGTGACCAAAGAAGAAAGTTGTAGCTGCACCCATCCCTTGTCTAAATGCCAAAGATGTGCTCCACTGAGATGGTGGGAGCTGATATTAGATGAGATGTTAGTTACTGATTCTTCTTGGACCATGGCTACACTATGGCTGGGTTACTGACTCCACCTTTTTCAGGAGGAAGATCAAAAAGTCAGGGTTAGAGCTGGAATAAAAGCTGAACAAGCATAATGTGCACACCCTAAAAATCACTCCTGTGACTAGGGCTCTGCCTTCTAACATCCTTTTACCCTCCACCTGGTATCCATCATTGGTCCAACTGCTCCAAGACTAATATATCAGAATCAACATTCATCTCCTAACTCCTTGCTAACTCTTAAGTCAAATACATTTAAATAAGAAATAAGCTCCATAAGGAAGATACTATTTCTTATTGGATTAACTATTTTATCTTGACTAATGAAGCAAATTTTAGTGATAAGAAAATAAAAGAAAGAAGCGTATGCTATCAAATACAAGGTTTTGAGTTAGCTGGGTGCAGTGGCTCACACCTGTAATCCTAGCACTCTGGGAGGCCGAGGCGGGTGGATCATTTGAGCTCAGGAGTTTGAGACCAGCCTGAGTAAGAGCGAGACCCCGTCTCTACTAAAAATAGAAAGAAAATTAGCTGGACAACTAAAAAATATATAGAAAAAATTAGCCGGGCATGGTGGCGCATGCCTGTAGTCCCAGCTACTCGGGAGGCTGAGGCAAAAGGGTGGCTTGAGCCCAGGAGTTTGAGGTTGCTGTGAGCTAAGCTGACGCCATGGCACTCTAGCCCAGGCAACAGAGTGAGACTCTGTCTCAAAAAAAAAAAAAGTTTTGACTTGCCTCTTCACACAAGAGTACACTTTCAAACCTAAAACGTTTCTTTATTCTCACAATTTTCATTTTCCTTTTCTCCAAGACAAAGTAATCATAACAATTCTTAAAGACACTTTACAATATTGGCAGTACATGTTACACACATTTCTTCTTCTAGCCAGTTAATTACACTTCAAAATAAATATGTATGTCTTAAAGAGCTAACAATGAACTCCTTCTAAATATTAATGATTAGTTTTATAAATACTATATTCATTGTAGAGCAAGACTTAAATAAATAAAACAAAGAGGCATATTATATGTTTTTCTGCAATTTGGGCCCCACCCAATTTTAAATCATATCTCCATCTGCCTTGAAAGCTCTCCCACTTTTCTTCCATAAACCTTAATCAGGCTTGTCTTCTACCTCCTTTTTGAATCTTTTCTTCAACCCTCCAGATGGTTCCCTAACAAAAGGGTGGAAAATGGTCAGCCCAATGGTTAGAAGTACTTTATTACTGATATTAGTTAGAATTGCCAGAATACAGTGACAACATAAAGCAGACGTGTTTCAAGTTGATTTTATTATTATTTTTGAGTTCCCTTTAATTACCTGCCCCGGGGCAGACTTCTTGACACCCACCACAGCCCCCTACAACTCCACATTGATATACCACTGCGTCCAGGTGGAAGCAAAACCTCCCTTACCTTTTATTTCTGATCTCTTTTATACCATTTAGATGTAACTTTTCAAATTTTCTCTTATATAAAGGCTATTTATGTCTATAATTTATCATAAGCTATTTGATATCATTGACTGTTTCTTTTCCATTTTCCCCAATGCTCAACAGAGTGTCTGAAACAAAGAAAGCTATCAAATAATTAGTAAGTTTAATGAATGTCATGAATATATATAGGCAAGAAAGCTGAGATACGGAGAGGTTAAGCAACTCCCTCAAAGTCATAGAGAGTTATTTATAGTGCCAGGATTGGAACCCATGACTGCCTGATTCATGTAAAACTATTAATCATGCAGAAATTGCCCATTCATTCTACTGAACTAAACTCACAGAAAACTGACCATTTACTTCCCTTCAGCAATGACTGGTCCTATAAGAGTATCTGAGGTCAAGGGTATTTAATTTTCTCTGGACAAATGTGAAATAGCAAAAGCTGGAAAAGTTTCCTAGTTTTGATTATTTTTTTTAGTGTGCTAGGCCTTCTTTTTTTTTCTTTTGAGGAAGCATAGAAGGCAGAAAAAGCATTTGCAGGTTTTTCAGCCTAATTGAAATATTCTCTACATCAAATATGTTCAATGTAGTAGAAACTACAGATGTTATTGCTTTAATTTTATAACCCAATTATTCTTTTATTTCTAGTTGTCTTCAGGATAAATTAACTCTTATCAGCTATTCAAATAGGTAATTATCATAAAGCTAAATACCACACAACCTCATAATCCATGTCAATTTATAGACTAAACTGAAGTAAAATCATGCTCTGGAGTTATAGGAAAGGGAACTCCAGATTTTTATTATTCCTCAACATTTTCCTTAGAATACCCAAATACAATCTAACAAGAAGACAATTTCTTTTTGTAAGGAAAAAGATCTAGAGTTGGCTTCTTTATTGTAGCAGAATGAACACTAAACTAGAGGCAAAAGATAATGAGTTTGGATACAAGATCTATAATTTATCAGCAATGTGACTTTGGCCAAATTATTTTATCCCTTTCAGTTTCAGATTTCTTCTAAGAGAAAGGTTTGGGATATTTTATCTGTAAGATGCTTTTTAGCCATAAAATTCCATGACTTTATGCTTCTGATGGTACTGCCATATTCTAGCCAGGACACCGCAGGATCCAAAGCCTTAAGGTTATAATAGATAATAAGGTCAAGTCATGTGGCCTTCAAGAACAAAATTGTGTTCATTTTCATCACTTCAGGGCAGGCATAGGATTAAAGAGAGGCAAATAAAACACTCAGCATCAATGCAAAATTGAAGGGTGCCCCTCAAAAAAAAAAAAAAAAACCTCAGGAATCAAGATAAGCATTATTTTGATGCAATATTTTTAAAAAATCAAAATTAATGAAAAAATTCACAATTAACAAATATCAAAATTTTAAATAAAGATAGGACCAATGCTTAGCAAAAAGAGGTGTTTATTCATCAGAGTAGGCTTTTTTTATGCTGTAGGGTTTCCTTAAAAGCATCCTTCCCATATCTCAGAGCTTAACAGAGTAAACATTGATTTACTGTTCTTGCTACAAATCTGATGAGGGTCTTTGTGGGCTCTTCTCCCCATAGATAGGGACCCAGGTGGCCTCTGTGACTGCCACAGCAGAGAAAGAGAGGACTGGCAGGTCACCATATGAGTCAGCTGAGGTTAAGCAATGCTATAGTCACAAGGGGCCCTGAAATCTCCATCACTTTCAGCAACAAAGGTTGAACTGAGGCTCACATTACATGTTCATTATGAATCAGCCACTGCACATATTTTTCACTCCAGGTGAAGGCTGAGGAAGCAACCCTTACCTGGAACATGCTGTTATCACAGCGAAGGGGAAAGATAAAAGGGAAGAACCTTACGGTGACCATAAAACTCCTGCCTGAAATGGCACACTTCACTTCTGCTCTTATTTCATTGGCCAGGAAAGTTACCTGCCCTGTCAGGTTTCACTGGAGTGGAGAGGTATAATCCTCCCACGGAGGAAGGAACAACAAATATTGTGAAATATAGTGCCATGTTCCACAGCCCACCCTCTGTTCATGCATATCCAGTTCTCTCCCTTCTAATACGTATTCACACACAAAACACTCATCCTGTCATTAAGGGTGTTGGCTGGAAAGTCTGATCATGGCCTGAGGCACAAAGCCCAGACTTTATACGTCAGGGCCAGACGTAGCACCTCTTGAACCAGAGACCTGTGAACCAAAAATGTGAGTTTTCTGCCCCCTACACATCCAACGTACTACACAAGAAAAGAAAGGGTGGGATAACATCATCTATTGCTGCATAACGAATTACCCCAAATTTAGTAGCTTAAAGCAAGATATATTTATCTCAGTTTCTTTTAATCAGGACTCTAGGAGTAGCTGAGTGATTACAGTTCACCATCTCTCATAAGGTTGCAATCAAGGTGGGAGCCAGGACCATGGTCACATAAAGGCTCAACGGAGAGAAAATTCACTTACAAAATCACTCATGTGGCTGTGTGCAGGCTTCAAAAGATCTACTGCCAAGATTGCTCACACCCTGCCATGTGGGCCTCTCCATAGGCCTCCTGAGTATGGTGACATGACCACCCTCTCCTGAGGGCTGTCTCACGACATGGCAATTGGCCTCAGAGGAAGTGAATCAGACGAGAGAGAAGCCAAGATGGAGGTCACAGCCCCCCAGTCAAGCCATCCCACCATCTCCCACCATTTGGGGCTCCTCAACTGAGATTACCAGCGTTGTAGAGCAGAGACAAGCATTCCTTGTTATACCCTCACTGAATCCCTAACTCAGATAATCATGAGCATAATAAAATGCTTGCTGTTTTGTGCCTCTAAGACTTGGAGTGGTTTGTAATATACCTATAATAGACCAGAAAACAAGTTGGTACTTGGAGTAGGGTGCTGCCATTAGCAGGAGAAACAAACTAAGACATGTCACCTTGCCTTCAGCACTGAGTTGCAGCCAAGAGCTGCGTGAGAGCCTCAAGAAGTCTCAGAGAAGGCTTGAAGTTCAGTGAGGAACTTGTTATTAAAGCCTAGAGAAAAAGGGATATGTGTCTTTAACGGTGAAAAGTTTGGCATTATTTTTGCCTGAGGTAATGTGGAAAGTAGAAAATACACATAATGAACTTATAGATTTGGCTAAGGAGGTTCCCAGGAAGAATGTTGGAAGTGCCAGTTGGTTTTATTTAGCTACATATAAAAAAGTACAAATAGAGATGAGCTCAAAAAAAAAAAGAAGAAGAAACTCTTTCGTTTTCAATTTCAATAAGAATTTAGAGGAAATATAAAAGAGCTAAGACCTGTATGTATAAAAATAAAATCATTCCTCATTTCCAGATTTTCAGGACAGCAAAAAGATCTCAACACACACAAAAAATGGCTTTAGGGTAAAGACCTTCTCAAGGATGGAACTGAGACCCTTTTTTAATATTTCTAAAAGATTTATGGGCATGCCCCACAGACCCTCTCAGCTAGACAAAAAGGTTTCTAAGCCTCTTAAGAGTGTTGTCTCACGATACTCTGACTCTAACATGAAGCCAGAGAGGAGACCGTACTGAAGAGATTTGTGAGTGTTGTTTTTGTGTAATGGGGTGAAGCCCAGTAAGATTTACAAGAAACTCACACCGTATTTATAATAATTAAATTGGTGACAGTATCAGCAACTATACTGAAAGGGAGAGAAATAGTATAAAATAAAAGAGCCTATGGATCTCCAACTTTCTATAGGAAGAAAAACCGGTAATAAGGCGACTCAGTTGCATACCAGATCTATTTCTTCTGGAATGGAGTGGTCTCAGAGCTTGCAACCAAGACCATCAGAAATCATTACCAGGGTGTAAAACTGGGCCCAAGTCAAGCAACCAGCAACATGTTCCTGACAGGATTTCAGAATTGCTGCAGACCCCATATCTCTCCTTTTAGTGTCCATCATTATCCTACCCCTCCCTGTCTTTCTATGGCATGTTGGGTGTATTTGAGAGATAGAGAGCTTTGCTCTTTTTTTTAATTTTTATTTTTTTTATTTCAGCATATTACAGGGGTACAAATGTTTAGGTTACATATATTGCCTTTGCCTCACCTGAGTCAGAGCTTCAAGCATGTCCATCCCCCACATGGTGCACACCGTACCCATTAGATGTGAATATACCCGTCCCCTCCTCCCTCCTCCCACCTGCCCGACACCCGATGAATGTTACTACTCTATGTGCACTTAAGTGTTGGTCAGTTAAGTCAGTTAATACCAGTTTGATGGTGAGAGCTTTGCTCTTTAATTCACAGGTCTTTAAATCAACAGTAGCCATTCTGAAGGTACCACATCCAAAGAGGCTCATCCATTCCAGGACCTGATTTAGATGATGCTATCCTGGAATCTGAACCAGTGACATGATGAGGTGAGCCTTTGGTGGTCTTGGAAGATGGTGAATATGTTTTTCAGAGGGGAGGAATTTATTTGTAGCCAGAGGGCAGATTGAGGCAGATGAAAGATGACCACAAATTTTGTGATACTCCCATCTATGCCCCCACTCCAACCCCATTTTTAATTTGGGCTGATCTGTGATTTCTTTGATACCTAGAGGATGGTAGGAGTGAACTGTGCCAGCTCAGGGCCTCGCCTTTAAGAGGACTGACAGGTTCCACCTTAGTCTCTTAGAAGTCTGATTGAGTTGTGCTGCAGAAGCAAATGATCCCCAAAACTCAGTGATTTGCTCCTTGGCCCATTTCAAGTCCCCTGTGAGTTAACTGCAACTCTAGCCCACATCTTTTCATTACAGGGGGCAGGACAGCCTGGACCATACCAGGCTGAGGCAGAGAGAATCAAAATGGAGTAACCACATGTTTGCTCTTGGAGCTACTCCTAGGACAAGTTACACTCCACACCTTCTCATAACCCATTGACAAAAACTGGGCACCTGACCCAAGCCTAACTGCAAGGAAACTTGGAAATGCGAGGGAGTTCATGAATATTTGGTAAATGTCCTTGTCATGGAAGGAATATTATCAATCTCATAGAAACTCATCTTGCTCTGAGGGCTATTTAAAAGGTCAGTAGTTCCTTGAGTCTCAGGTCAGAAGACCAAGACAAGGCAATACCAAATCTCCTGTCTTTTTGAGGCATGGGATCCTAGTGGAATTTTAATGTCATTTTGAGAAATTTTAAAAATATGGCCAGAGTTGCACTCTGAATATTGTAGAGTAGCTCGAACTGCTTAAGCTAGTATTTTCCGTTTAAATCTTGGAGAGAAAAATTAAATGAGCTCAAATCAAAATCTTTCCTGGAAGTCCCCCAGAAGTGCTTTTTGAAAAACTGTTCTGGCAACATCTGGGACTGAATTTTAGAATTCTAAGATTGGAAGCAGGGAAACCAGTTAGGAGGCTGTTGCAGTAATGTAGGCCAAAAATAATGAGTTCTTGGCCAAGGTGGGGAAGTTGGAGGTGGAATGAGGGAACGCATTCCAAAGATATTCTAGAGACAAAATTGAAAGAACTTCAGGAACAAATGGTCGCGAGTGGGAAATCCAAAAAGTCAGAAATCAGGAGAGAAGAACTGTATCACAACTCACTCCACAAGTTGAAATAAATCATGGTGGATCAAATATTCTAAAAATAAAAAATTTAAATCCCAGAATAAAATAAAGTTGAAAGTTACTGCCTTTCTTTTCATAAATAGGAAACCCAGAAAAAAATTAAAATTGAGAAATTTGACTACAAGAATTTGAAAAATGCCTGCAATATTCCCATATATATACATACAAGGTCAAAAATCAAAGGAAAATAAAGTACAAAGTGAAAAAAATGTAACATTACAGATAATTAAAAGTGAATATCCCTAATACCTGAAGATTGGTTACAAATCAGTGATAAAATGTGAACTCCCAAATCAAAAATGGTCAAAAGACACAAAAAGTCAACTCACAAAATAAGAAATATAAATCACCAATAAATATGTGATGTTCATTTTCACTAGTGATAAATTTAAAGTGTAAAGGGTGACATGACCTTTTTCCAACAGATGGCAAATATTTACAAAACCTAGTATTGGGAATAATTTTGGGGAAACTATCTCTTAATCACTGTTAATGAAAGTGTAAGCTAATATAATTTTTCTGTAGGGAAGTATGACAATATGTAAACAATTTTTAATGAAATTACCTTTTGACCTAGCAATCTGACTTTAAAGAATTTATGGGAAGAAGACAGTTGTGCAAGTATTTTTTTAAGGATGTTCAAGAATGTTCATTGTAGAAATGTTTACTGGAAAACTTAATGCCCATTAGTAAGGAGAATTTGTTAAATAAATCATAGCATATTCATCAAAAATGAAATCTAGCTTTTGTAGATCTATATGCATTAACCTATAAAGTTGGCTAAATTATATCGTTTAATAAAAAGAGGGCTACAATATTGTATTGTCTGACCACAAATGTACAACTTGATATTTAAATTCAAACCATCTTATTCAAAAAGGGGAGTTTTCCATAAAGACACTAGGGAATCTCACAGCCTCTAAGAATAGAACTGCAACCAGAGCCAGCAACACATATTGTCAGAACTCTCTCTCAGTCTCTACTGTTCTTCCCTGAATATTATTATTAAGTCTCAGTCCACCCAACATTTTCTGCCTTCCAGTCCATATCCTAGAAAAATGGTCACCAATATTATATTCCAAATTTGCATTTCTTTAGTTCAATCAAATAACCAAACCAGACAATTTCCAACAGTTCCCATAAAGATGGAAGAACTAATCAAAGAAAAAATTATTACTGGCGTCCAGTATATTCTATCCACTTACTGCCTAGCAAACACATATAATCACTTCTTCCCATGTATTTCAAAACTACAACATTTAAACAACAAACCCAAGCAGGACACATACTAGTTACCTCCTAGGCAATGTCAAGATTCAGCTCTCTAGGTGGTGTGTTTTTTTTTCTCCAGTACCATATCTAACAGATCCTTACTAGCCAATATTATATAAAAAATCCAAAATTGAATACAAAACAATGGAGGAAAACAGCATAACTGCAACAAATACTGCATTTGAAAATGACAGTAAAGGGGAAACTATATCTTGGCCCCTGGCCTAGAGCACATACTCTATTACAGGTTTCTCAGCCTTGACACTGTTGACATTTTTGATTATCTTACTTTGTGAGTTGACTTTTCATGTCTTTTGACCATTTTTGATTTGGAAGTTCACATTTTATCATTGACTTATAACCAATCCTCATATATTAGGGATATTCACTTTTTATATCTGTAAGGCAACATTTTTTCCCTCAGATAATTTTTCCCAAATAATTCTTTGCTTTAGGGGGCTTGTTCATATCTGACCTTCACCCACTAGATGCCAGTAGCATCTTCCTCCAGCTGTGACAATCAAAAATGTCTTCAGACATTGCTAAATATCCCCTGGTGCAAAATCACCCCCAGTTGGGAACCACTGGTCTATTAAAGCAGACAGGGAGAGTTTGTAACACATAAGAAACAGGGCCAGCAAATCTCATGGTAGAAAAATAAGTTTCTTGTTCTGAAATTTTTCTATGCTAAAGTCTTCCTGAAGAAAACATCTACATTGTCTAGTGACTGTCAGGACCACCCCTGTGAGGAGGGAAACTTTATCAACTAAGCAGTGTACGCCCTACTAATGTGGGTATTTGGGACCAGGGACAGCCTTGGCAATAGGCACGACCAGGTCATTATTTTCCATGCTTGGAATTCTTCTGATAAAAGAATCTATAAGCTACCTGTCAATTTCCTTGTTAACAGTTTCTTTTCCTGATAGCCCATGACAGATATTTTATTAGGGATGCCCTTTGAACCCTCATCCAAAGTTTTGTTTCACCCTGTTGGCCACTCTTGGTAACCTTCATGGCAAGACAGGATCTTCCAATGATGTTGCTCCTAATTCAAGTTTTTATTCAAACAAAACATGCTTGACCATGAAATACACAATCCCCTTCATCTAAGCATGGTACTATAATAAGGTTTTTTTTTTGGAGGTAAAATAAAAACTGTTCATCTTTCCTGGCTTCCCCCTAATATCCCCAACCTGGTACAAGTAGTCAATTTTTCTAATCCCTACATTAAACTTATAGTAAAGAGTCCATTCCCTGCTGTTTAGCAAGGCGTATTTGATCTTAATTTGCTTCAAAAGGCTAGCTAAGATTTCCCTATATGATGCCCACTACTGGGACAACTAATTGTGAACAGGTGTTGTGTGGAAAGAGGATTATGTTGTCTTGCTTCAAACTGTATACAAAATAATAGTTCCTTTGGTAATTATGATTGGTAGAGTTGCCTCTAAAATGGGAGCAACTCCAAAAAAAAAATAACAAGAAAGAGAGAATTGTTTAGACACAATTTTGAATCCACTTCAGAGAGAGAGATCAGGAGAAGAAAGGATGGTTATTAAAATGTTATCCCTCATTATCTACAGGGGATGGATGTTGGGTCAATTTTTGTCAGTCAACTTTGTGCTATTCTGCAGATACTCTTTATCTCCAGAGTTAGGACCAAAAACCCAGAAAACTAGGAAGTTATTTTCAAGGAGTAGTCAGTTTCAAATGCTGTAGAGAGGTCAGCTAAGAAAATGATAAATATCTTCCCATTACAACTAGCAATTAGGAGTTCTGAGTTCAGTGACTAGGGGAGAAGTCAAACGAGAGCTGCCGAGGAGTTCGTGAGAAGAGAGGAAAGAGAGTTAACAAACTTGGGGAGTGAATGACTATGAGCAGTGGTGGGCACTGCCTCTTGGTGAAGAGTATGAAAGAGACAACAGGCTGGGTGGTCTTTGGCCAATGGGCATGAGCACTTGGGCTCTGGGTGCAGCAGTCAGACTTCATGTGAGAGAACAGACCTAAATTGTGAGGACTGAGATGTTATTCATGGAGGAGAACAAACCTCAGCTTCCCCCAGGCCTGGTTGAAGAGAGCCCAAGAGTAATCTCTCCCTCGTGAAGTAGCACACTGAGGAAAAGCAGAATCCCAAGGAAGCCAGCATCCACCACTCCCCACTGAGCTCCGGACTCAGCCTTCCAACCGACACCGGACAAATCTGTTGGGAAGTCCATGGGTATTTTAACAGTAACATATCACAACGAATTCATTATCTTAATAACTTACCTCTCAGGTTCTGATCTTGGACAAACAGCATCGCCACCCATCTAATTTCCAAAGTTAGAGACTTTGCAGTAATCCTCAGTGTCTCACCACACATTCTTGATCTCAACTCCTAAATTCCTCTCACATCTGTCTTCTTATTTTCTACCCACTGCCAAGTCTGGGTATTAGTTCTGGGCCTCATCGTTTCTTACATGGGCAATAAATGGTTCCATAACTAGTCTTTTTGCCTCCTTCATTCCATTCTCCATATACATACTCAGAGTGTTTGTTATAAAACCTAAGATCATTTAAAATCCTTTCCTTGCTATTCATCAATCCCAACATAATGTGGTAAGACTTAAAGATGGAGGATAAGGCCCTTTTACTAACTGGATCAAGTCTAGGTACCTTGCAGATATTATTATTTATCACTACCCTTTCTCACACACTTTGTACTTTATGTGAAACTACCTTAGCAAATTGCAGTGAGGTCCTAGAACATGAGAATCCATCTTCTTAGAATACTTTCTCCCACTCTTTACCTGGAAAACTCCTACATATCAAATGGAAAAGAATGTCATTTATTTTGTGAAGCTTTGAGCTTCTCAAGGGAAAAGGCCTTGTCTTTTTTATTTTTGCATCACTGATGTCTTACAGAGTACCTGGAAACCAGTAGGAGATTTTCTTTTAAATGGAGTGTTTGTGCTGCACTCTGAGCACTTAAAGCACAGCCAACTCAACCACTGAATAAGCCCCAAGAAACAAACAAAAAAGTCGTGAAGAGTAGATAATGTTTCTCTTACCTCCTAACCTTTTCCCTTTTATCATAAAACTATTTGATCGTTAAGTTAGTCATTATGTAAGTGTGTGGGTATTTTCCAGGCACTGGGAACACAATGGTAAACAGTACACATGTCTCGGTCTCCGGGAGCTTAGAGTCTAGTATGATTCTCAACCATTTGCACTCACTGTCATCTCCTTGCCTCTGAACTTCTTGCTGAATAGAGCAACCTACTAACTAATGTTGTCACCTTACAATTTGGACATCGACACTGCTGAATGGCTTCTCCATCCGCTCTGGCTACAGTGTATTTTCAAATCTCTAATGAGAACTTTACAGTTTAGCCCTGAGACACTGTGGGAATACAAACACAGCTCTGACCCTTGACTGGGATCATCCCTAGTTTTACCCAAATGGACTCTTTTGTAAATATATTTTTTTAAATGAATGATTAAAGAATTTTTCAGTCCCTGTTTCTCCTATGACCTTCTTCATTGCTTTTGACACATAGTAGTATTTGCGTCATTTTCTCCACTGTGTCGAGGACCATAAGAATGCAAGACTGAGGGTCTTGTTTCAATACAATAAAATTTCAAGATTTCCTTTTCAGCTTTGCAAGTGAAAGAGAGATGCAAGCCTGAATAGAAGAGAATGGGGAGATGATAGCGTGAACTGTCAGCTTCAAGAAGGTCATTGAGTATGTTCAGGCTGCCAAGTTCCTGGGATTGTTCCCAAACTCCCACAGTGCTGCTTCAATCTGGCTACAGACTCTGTGCCATAGACCAGGATCTCTGGCTCGTTCTGTGGAAAGGAGCCAGGTTTCCCTGGGGTCTCAGATGCTTCCCTAGGTGCTAACTGGGCAACTCAAGAAATCGCATTCTACCTTTCAGCCCTCATACTCATATTTTTCTGGTCAGTACTAAAAGCTAAAAATAGTTTATTATATTTAATAAGTATGTTATTCCATCTATGTGAGTACACCTGAAGCATCTTTAAAATCCTCAAAATGGCTGAGCTGGTGCTTCCAAGGAGAGCACCCAATGCAGCCTCCCACCGTGTCGAATGCACTTCTGGAAACATCACCACAACAGGAATAACAAAATAATAATGTCGCCACTGGGACCCCTCTTCCTGGAGTCACTGAAGTCCTCTATGTGTTGCGTAAGAAAAGCATCAAATAACCTTAAAAGGCATACTTATAAAATTAAACATTTATTGAGTACTTATTATGTGCCAGTTACTATTAAAATAATTTCCTATGTATTAGCTCATTTAACTCTACAAATTATTGTTTTCCCACTTTACAGAAGAAAGGAAACTAAGGCATAAAGAGCCACAAGTAATAAACGTGAAGTTTCCGCAATATCTCTGAGTCTGAAGTATACGACTCGAGGTAAGTTGATGGCTCTTGAAGTGTTCAGAACATCCTTTTTATAATTCATGTCCTCAGCCTTCACTGCAAAGTATCCATGTATGTACCTTTCTGCCATTCATCCTCCTTAGTACCCAGGGGGCCTTTTGATCTGAAAAGAATATCTTTATTCAACTCTCGAAAGTTTTCTTATGCTACCTATTAAATGATTTCCATTTCTCCATTCTATTTGTTGCCCTTCTGAAACACATATTAAATACATCTTGGTATAGCCCAACTCACCCCAAATCTAAACTGGAGTCTGGAGAAAATGCCTTATAATAGTGGTCTTTAAGTCTGAGTGCATCAGAATCTTCTTTAGGAATTTTTGAAAATGTAGACATTTGCAATTTCAAAGATTTCTATTCAGGAGGTTTTTGAGTGGAGTCCAGGCACTATAGTTGAAAAATTCTCTATAGGTAACTGTGTAACTTAGGAACTGAGAACCTCTGTCTGTCTAGGAATAAATCATCGTATGCATGTTTCCACCTGCGACAGAGATAGACAACTGATGCAGAATTCAGGAATTCTGGATCCTGATCAAATGTCAGCAACAGAAATGAAAGAGAGATGTGATATCATGCAAGTAAGAGCTGAAGATATCTCGGTGTGCACTTCTAAGATTCTTTCCATTTTATCGATTCTAGGTTTGGAGTTTTTCTTAAATTCCATCTCCTTGGCTGCAGTCTACTCTCCCATATGTTGTCAGGTTTTTTCCTCCAATTTTGTTTCCACATAAACCTGATCGTATCTGCTTTCTATATATTAGGAATGCCTCAACGTTCCTTGTCTGCTGGTGGCATCTTTCCTTGTTTTCCATGGCATTATGGATTTATTCTTTTTCACAGCTCTTCTATTACTTTGAGAAATTGTGAAGGCAAGGGATGGAGATGTGTCTTCTCAGTCCACATTCATAAGCCAGTTCTCACCTTCACTTACTCTTGATTTGGGGAGGTACTATTTTTTTTATCTACTGTGGAAGAAGGCTTCATCAGTCCAATTCAAAGATGAAATTCAGGGAGGATTTCAATACATCTTTCTTCCTATAAAAAGGCTTGAGGCCAGGTGTGAAGAAATGACCTGCTTCTTCAGTTAGATTTGCCAGCTAGGCTTGGAAAGAGTTATTTTCCTCCAGAAAGTCCTTCTCGCTACTCATCTTTTTTCCTCCACATTCATAATGACTGCCCCCACTCGCTGACAGATGGCATAGACTCACAGTGCTTGTCCTAAAAGGAGTTTCCAGCTGGACTTGAGCTGGAAAGACCCCCGGATCATGCTGATCACTTTC
>CM052448.1:14862144-14906368 GCA_028533085.1 Varecia variegata | reverse complement strand
GATGGTCGAGCATCTGTTGAAAGTGATCCACATTCTGGAAGGCCTGCAACAAGCAGAACACCTGAGAATGTTGAAGGTGTATGGGTTGCAATCAACAAAGGTCCCAAGGTGCCTACTTTGAAGGGAACTGAGAGGTCATTGTTCTATGTACAATGTTTCTTGTATCTTGTATCTTCTTCAATAAATGTCTCCATTTTTCATATTACATGGCTGGATACTTTCGGGACAGACCTCATATATACAAATTTGTTATAGAAAGGCATTAGCAGATCAGCAACAACTTGGGAGCTGCAAAAGGGCTGCTGCTGCACTTCAGCATCCAATTCTCCCAAGAAATTTCTCTGTGGTCCACACTTTAGCAATTTAGAAAACATGCTCATAGTTCAATTTTTAAAATTGCGTATCTATTGCTTCAATCATTAAATCAAGACTACATGGTATCTATAGATGAGAAAAATAGCACACTTTGTTTTTATTACTCCCCCTTCTTTCTCCCAGTTTATTCTTATCCAAAATTTCAAACCCAAGTTCTTATGTTCAAAATATTAATGTTTTATCACAGGAATCTTCCAAGCTTTATTCGCATTTGCATCCTGCTAATTAACAACAATTCTATGTCTTATCTCTATGTTCAATGGATTCCATGACTTTCTGCCCATCCTTTTAGGCCTCAGATTTCGTTTTCTAAGTTTCACTCATTTTAATTCATCTATGCACTAGACTATAAATTCTTTGTGGAGTTTGTGTTTGTTGGTTTGCTTTTAGTAAGATACTTCTAAGGATTTGCATATCTGGAAATTGTCTTTCTATTGCTGAAACCTGATTAAACCTGCCCAATTAAGCCAGCAAAATTTAACCTGCCTTGCTTGCTTTTAAGTGCTTACTTCTAGTTGATCTTAAAACTCCCACCAGCAAGTCACTTAGCCAAAAAATACATAACTAAATTCCCACTAGTTTCCTTATAGACCACATCTCTGACTGTGGGTCACTATAGTAACGGTTGCTTACAGTTGTTTTTCAGGAACTAGAAGGCAGCTCTTGTCCAATTCAAGCCAGTTGAGGACACCACTGACCCTTGAACTGAGCCTGCACAAATGCGCAAGAGGTGACCTTTTGACGTTAGAGAGCCAAAAACTCCTCCCTCAGATCATACTAACACCGCCGTTTTCTAAACATGCATCCTGCATGCAGCAGTCCCCAGCATTTTTGGCACCAGAGACCAGTGTCATGGAAGAAAATTTTTCCATAGATGGGGCAGCAGCAGAGATCTGCAGCTCAGTCCCTAACAGGCCACGACTGGTACCAGTCCATGGCCCCAGAGTTGGGGACCGCAGCTACGTGTGTGCAGATTGCTGATTAACTAACTTTTCCTTATCCTCAATACCTTTCTCCACTCCTTAGACCACTTTGCTCCTCTACCCCGTGAATATCCCTAAAACCCCATCTTTAGAGAGGTGGATTTGAGATTTGTTCTCTCCTCTCCTTGCTCTTCAACCTTGTGAATAAAATCTTTTCTCTTCTGCAAAACCCATCACCACAGTGAAGGGCTTGCTGCACGTGGGCAGAAAAAACCCTGTAGGTAGCATTGCTTTCAAATTTAAATAATTCACTTACTTTTGAGTTACAACCTTTTCTTCTCAAAACTGTGTATGTGGAATAGCCTCCAGAATATATTGTTAAATGAAAAACCCAGGTGGAGAAATGTGTGTATACCATACCGCCATTTATCTAAGAAAAGGGGAGATGCAAATACACACACACTCTAAGTAACAGATGTATTAAATACATAAATGTAATAATATGTCAAATTGTGTTAATTAACATAATGTGTTAATATGGTATTATATGTTATATGTTGATGTATGATAAATTGACATAATAATATCACACAGTAATATAATATGTTTTATACATTTATTATATGTTATAGCATATTATTACATGTCATTATATGTTAAATGTAGTAAATTGACATATATGTATTAAAATAGAATAAACCTTAACACTTAAAATGGTTAAATTAGGAAAGAAAGGAAATGTGTTAGAAGAATCAGGAATTGAAAATCGACTTCTTTGAATAGAACTTGTATGACAGATCTGTTTTCGAAGCCATGTTAGGACTTTACAGAATTATAAAACAAAATTAAATAAAGAAAAATACAATCCCCAGACACAAAAGTAAATTTAAATAGGTGACCCTAATTATGTACTTGGTGACCTAGACTCACCCAAAAGGTAATATTCCAGGTGACTCTAAAGCACAGTAATTTGACTCCACATTTCTCACTGTAACCTCAAACTCCTGGGCTCAAACGATCCTCCTGCCTCAGCCTCCAGAGCAGCTGGGACTATAGGAACCCCACCACCATGCCTGGCTAATTTTTCTGTTTTTTTGTAGACATGGGGTCTCTCACTATATTGCCCAGGCTGGTCTCAAACTCCTGGCCTCAAGTAATCATCCAAGCTTGGTCTCCCTTAGAGCTGAGATTACAGGAGTGAGCCACTGGGCTCAGCCTTTACATTTTTACATTCAGCAAGCAACACGTTGCCCTGGGCAAGTTTGGTCTGTTATTTCTAACTGAATAGTATTACATGGTGTACATACCTCACCTTTAACCAATCCATGCCTCACTGATTGAACCTAGACTGCCTTTAAATCCCCACTACCACAAATAACACTTTGATAAATGTCCTCAGAGCTATCACCTTAGAAACCTGCATGATAATCTCTCTAGAAAAGCATCCAGAATTGAGAATGTTGGGCCATAAGGGACCTGTATATTTAACTTGACAATGTATCCCTGGTGTGTCATGAGGACTGTGTCAATCTAGTCCTCACTAGCAATATAGGAGGGTTCCATTGTCCCCGCATCTGACAAGTCTTTTTCAAGCTTACATCTTGACTGTGCTCAATTCAGGATTCTATAAAATTTTTAATATTTCTTTACTATATTTGTTTGTGTCTCTTCTTCGATGATTGAAAACTATTCAATAGTTCAAAGTATTTTCCTTGTCCACCAGAGTCATCACCTTTGATTTAATGTCTTTATAATTATTTTATTTTTAGTTCTTACTCTGTATCATTTTTTTCTACAAACTGGAAAACTTGTAAAATTTGTCCTCTTCATTTTCAATTCCATCTTCCAACCTGTCAATTCTGTACTTTACTGTTTTTAATACACGATTTTAAAATTTACCCTATCAGAATGTAAATTGGTACAGCCATTTTGGAAAACAGTACTAAAGTTCCTCAAAAAATTAAAAATAGAACTACCATATGGTCCAGCAATTCCACTTCTGGGTACACATCCAAAGGAAATGAAATCAGTATCTCTTTGAGATAGCTGCACTCCCATGTTCATTGCGGCATTATTCACAATGGCCAAGATATGGAGGCAACCTGTGTGTCTGTCATCAGACGAATGGATAAAGAAAACGTGGTAAGTATATACATGTATTATAATATATATAGTGGAATATTATTCACAGGAAGACAAATACTGCATGATCCACTTATATGTGGATCTATAGTAAAAAAGTCAAACTTATAAAAGCCTAGAGTAAAATGGTGGTTGTCAGGGGCTGGGGAGTTGGGGACATGGGGAGATGTTGGTCAAAGAATACAAAGTTTCAGTTATGCCGCAAAGTTCTGGGAACCAATGTGCAGCATAGTTATTGTAGTTAATAATACTTTATTGCATACTTGAAATTTGCTAAGAGAGTAAATCTTAAGTGTTCTCACTACAAAAAAGAAAAAGAAAAAAATGACATGAGGTGATGGATGTGTTATAATAATTAGATTGATTCTGTTAATCATTTCACAATATATATGTGCATCAAAACATCATATTGTACACCTTAAGTGTATGCAATTTTTATTTGTCAATTGTACCTCAAAAAGCACAAGAAAAAGAAAGAAATTTGAGTTGTCCCAACTCCTAAGCCTGAACGTCCTCTTAATACTATTCTCTTCAACTGCTTTGACTTACTGTTTCCTGAAGCCACCTATATCTGATTCAATGAAAATGAAATAATTAACTTATGTGTAAAATTATGCTATATAGTTATGTTGATATTGTAATATTTTAATTAACAAAAATTTTTAAGTCTAAAAGCTAAAATTAAAAACTTTGTCATGCAATTTCTCACTTTTATGTAGAATTTTTATTTCTGACTTTCTCACAGCCAGATTCTTCTTCACTAAATTCTTATTATGTTATGTTGAACCTCATGTTGCATAGAATGCAAGCATTTTTACATTTTGGGTGAATAAAACAGAAACTTTCTAAACTTACTTTTTTCAGTAGGTTTGTAACTCTTTCTTTTATTTCTTATTTTACATCATGTATTCATATTCCTTATTTATTTTCCCTTTTAATCAGCCATGTATGGTGAGAGTTCTAAATAGAACTAGTTTTGTCACAAAACATGGTGAGTGTATTATTCTTGGGTTCCGCCTCTCTCCATTTGGATGCTTTTAAAATATGCCATCAGATCTTATGTTGGAAGGCTGATAGTAATAGCTCAACCCTTTCTCAGTTACTAGAGTTTTTCCTTATGTTTAAAGGTTCTTAGGATTTTTTTTCTTCATCCTTGATGTCCAGTAATTTCACCAGGATGAGTGTTAACCATTTGGTACCAATGTTCCCTAGTTCATGTTGCATCTTTCCAATTTGCAAATGAAGTTTTTCTTTTATTCAGGAAAGTTCTTTTCTATAATGTTGTTGATTTTTTTAAATACCATTTGTTCTGTTCTCTTTTTCAGGGCTGCCAATTATATGTATATTGCAGCTCCTTTGCCCTCCAGTACTTTCTAACTCTTTGTTCTTTTTATTTATTTTTTCACCTTCCAAAACCTATATTATATATTCCTAATTATAGTTTCAGCAGTGCTAACTCTTCCTGTCAATACTTCCACCATGACTTTTATATATATTATGGTTTTTTTTCCTCCTCTATATTTCTTTCTTAAGTTCTACTAAGTCATTTTTCTTCTCTTATCTTAATATGCCTTTTTGGGGCCATTGTATCTCTTCCTTGATTTTCTTTAATTTCTTTGACTTTTGTAGAGAGACAATTGTATCATTTTCCTCTGAATTGCTACATAATTCTTCTAGGCTATATTATACATCTGCCTTTTATTTTTATTTTCTAAATTTTATTTGTCTTTGAATGGGAGTCATTTCTTCTGTGGTGAAGCTGTGAACTAAAGGATAGTGTGGAGCACAGACTGGGAGACTGAGCAGGGAGAGCTGGCCGCTCAGAATTAGGGATTCTGTCTCAGGACTCTTTCCCAACTATGCTGTTTTGCTTCCTCTCCCTGCAATTAGCATTTTCTCTTTCTTTAGGTGGTATCTCTGCATTTGATTTGTGTGTTGGTGGAAACTGTCCTATTTATCCTGAAGTGAAGTACTGTATCTTCCAGGGTTTTATCTTATGATTTAGTGTTTACTTTTCTTCTATCTTCTTCCATCTCTCCTCCCCTCTTCTTTGCTACACCAATATCTTGCTTCTTGTTAATGCCATATCCCTGCATACTTTCTAAATCACTTCCCCCCAATGTGTGACACTTGAATGGACTCATGGGTGGTTCTGCAACCCACCGTTGTTCCCCGTCTTTGCAGATGCAACATGTGGCACTTATATTTGGACAGCTCTGCATGCTGACGGAGGTCTGTAGAGGTACATCTTCTCTAGATGGAATACTTTGATTTGGTCAAATTTAACTATTAATATATTCAGCAGATATTCTTTATAGATTGTAGTTTGAAGCTTCAAATCTCTCCTAATTTTATTGAATACAGAATTATATTTATTGCTTTTCTTTGTTTTTGTTTTCAGTAGATTTTAGGAAAGAGAGTGGGTAGAAACACTTTTAACTCACCAAACGTTTTGAGGAGTCTAGATTTGTATTAATATTTTAGAAATATCACTTTGGATTTAGCAAGAAACATTATAGAAGACTGGGATGAGGGGAGATTGTAAGAGGCAGGAGGTTGCTCAAGCCTGGAAACAGACAGGAAGATCATTAATAAAACTAATAAATTTATGCAAAAGAGAGATGATGAGGCTTAGGAAAGGTCATGGACTGAAAGATAAGATGAAGGTAGGAAAAAGACCTAGGGCTTTGGAGTCATTGGGCCATCGATGATAATTTATGTGATAAAACAGGATGGAAGCATGCAGGAAAGAGAAGTAGATAAGACAGAGTCTTTGGAATCCTGCACTTTGGAATGAAAAGTAAAAGATGATTCTGTAAAAGAAAATGAGAGGTAGATGCTTTAAAAAACATAAGAGGAAGATAAACAAAGCAATAGTGCAAGGGCAAAGAATGTTTCCAAATGGGAGATGGTTAATGGTGCCTAATGATGCTAAGAATTGATGTAAGATAAGGTCTTTAAGGTTGACATTGGATTTAGTGACATGATCATCATTGTAACACCAGTGAGAGCAGTGTCAGTAGCCTGGTAGAAATGGAAGCCTATCAGAGAATTGAGGTATGAATGGAACACTTCAAAGTAGTGTTAAGAATACAGAAAATTCTTAAAGAAGTTTATTGTAAACAGAAAGATAAATATAGAAAAAGGATATAGGATCAGCTTAAGCAAAACTTTTTGGATAGGTATTTATACCAGAGTTTTAGGGTCCCCCTATAGCAACAATAATTCATATTTCTATGGAAATTTAGTTTAAAAGGCCTTTGCATACCTAAGCTCATTTAAAATTCACCTCACTAAATCATGTCAATTTTACTGATGAGGAAACTAAGGCTCAGAGAGATAACAATGAAGCAACTTTCCAAAGGATAAAGGGAAGAAATCAATTGACACTTCATTTTGACCACAGCTTGGGCACAATCCCACCACCCAAGTCCTGAGTAAATCTCAGTTTCGGTATCCTTTTAGAGAGCAAAATAAAGTCAACATTTCACTTGAGCCCAAACCCACCATACAAATTGTTAGATTAAAATCCATACTTTCATTTCCTATGAAATAAAATTGCAAAGTCCAATTGGCTTTCTATTAACTTCTCCAGAACATTTTCTCTGCCCAGGTATTTCCATGCAAGGCTGATACTAGTTAATTGCCTGAATTAAATATTTTACAACTTAAAAGGGTTTGCTGTACAACAAGATTTATAAATATTCATTCTGCAGAAGGGTGGAAGCAAGAGAAAGTTGGTTTCCAGTGGCTGCCTTTGTAGCAAACTATTCAATAATAGTACTTAGAGACAGCCTCAGTGTCTAGGTAAAATGTTTTTGGAGTCTCAAACCCTTTATAGAAAAAGAATTTCTCCAAATGCACAACCATTTTTGCTGAGCCACTAAATAACTTCTGCTTGCCAACAACAGGGACAGCCTTAAGGTGATATCATAGATGCCAAGCAAACAATCAATCAATACACTGGCTTAAGTCTCCGTCTATCAGTTTGGCATTGTGTGGACTAATTAGATGATAAAATGTGATGAATGTGTATTAAACTCAGCCTCTCCCTGGAAGCTCCCAGGGGTCCTTTCCCATTTTCTAGCTGACCTTTTAGAGCTCAGCTTTATTGTATGTGAATGCAATTAAATCAATTTGTCAGATATTTGCATTAGTCTGGCTTGTTCAGAATTCAATTATTCAGTGTCAGTTTACTGCCCTTCGGAGGTTCGTGCACTGGCTTGTGTTCAAGTGGTGGATAAAGGCAGGAATGGGTAATCCAGTCAGGATTTAAGCCTGTGAATGCCTTCCCTCGGAGGTATTTCTGAAATCCAACTTACCCACATGCCTTCTCCTCCCAGGTCTCAAAAGAGAGAACAATAGACTCTCAACATAGCTGAGCTTTCATCCAGGCTCTGCCACTTACTGGAATAAATAACTTAGATACGTTATTTAACCTGGGTGAGCCTCAGATTCCTCGTCTGGCAAATGGAGTTGCTTTACTTCAAAATCAGGGTTCAAGTGCATATATTTATCTGGGAGATGATAGTAGCAAACACTAGTAGACAGTGAGGCAGTAACTCAGGAATGGGAAGAAGCAAACATGAGGTACATTAATGAGCAGGTTACCATTGTAGGCAACTGGTGCTCGATCCCTATGAGGACCTCTGGGAGATGGAGTAGAACATTCACCAGAATCCTCTCACCCAAGGAGCAAAGAGCTTGGGCTTATCTCCACCAACCACCCTCCATTATCGACTGAGAGCTGCTCCAGGGGTGTTAACTCTCTGGCACTTCAGGTCTGCCCTAAACGACGCTGGCTGAGCCAGAGCATCCTTCTGAGGCCAGAGAAGACCCTCAAGTAGAGACGCCCAGGCGCTGTCAGTAAGAAGCCTGGTGGACACAGGAATACGGGGCAGCACCAGTGGCCTTCACTACTAGGGATAAGCTTCATTGTGAAGTCAAAAAGGGACAATGCATGTAAAGTCCTTAGTACTGTGACTGGCACAGGGTAAAGCACTCTGTAAATACAGTTGATACCATTATTTCTGGAAGTACATAAATCTACAAAAATGACTTTCCTCAGTATAGGGATTTAACCATGACCCTAAGTATGTGGCAAAGGGAAAGTCACTGTACTATATGCCTTCTTGGGGGACAGTAGAGCATAAAATTATGGCAGGCTTTATGGAGGAGATGACATTGGAACTGGGTTTTTAAGGATGAGTAGGTGTTCACCTGGCATGGAAGGGGAGTTAAGCCATTCTAAGCTGAAGAAATGGCAGGTATAATGACACCAAGACATGACACAGTGTATGTTTGGTGACCCGCTTATAATTTAGAATGGTTAAAGTATAGGATGAGAGGAAGCTTTATGTCTTGATGCCAGAATTCAAGTCATGAGAGAATTCCTGCATCATTTAAAAGCATTATAGTATTATCTTATAAGCAACAGAGAGCCGTTGGATCTACTGACGCTAAGCTTTTAATAGACTCTTCAGTGACACACAAAGGAAACCATTTATAATAGAAATCAATGGATTAATGGCCATAAGTTCAAAAGATCTACTACACAGGAATGAGAGAAAATGTAATAACATTTTCTGTGAAAAGTGCTTCAGAGTTTTCATTGAGCCAGCATGTTACATTTTTGTTTCCTAAGAAAAAATGAGTTAATTCAAACTTAGACTACTTAGATTGTGTTAAGAGAAACGGGGCAGTGTCCAGATTGAGAGAAAGATAGAACCACACTTTTTCTGCATGGTCTGAGCAGCTCAGAAAGTAGGTGTCCAAATTTAAACTATATATCTTTTCAGAGGGACATTGTCACACTGGAGCAAGCCCAGGGAAGAATGAGCAGAACATCAGAGTCCAAAAAGCATGCAAGATGTAGATAGTTGAAAGAGCAGAAAGTGGGTAAGCTGCAGAAGGTACACTCGTAGAACACACCTGAGCTGGCTTCTGCCAAGAGGAAGAGATTGCATTTACTGTATGTGGTTCCAGAGGCTGACCATCCAAACTCTAGTGAAGTATCTTTCAAGTCAATGGAACTAATCAGAGCAGTCTGACAATGGATTGGTCATCCCTAGGAGGACGTTCTTTATTCCTGGGAATAATCAATAGTAAATGAGATGAGTATCTGTCCAAGAGGTTTAGATGAGATGCTAATTCTTAGAATGGAGCTAACATCTAAAGACCCTCTTTAACTAAGATTCTATGGTTGTGTGACAGGGATCAATCCCAGGTATTCCTCTGCATTCCCCAAGCTCCGGGCTGTGGTTATGCATCCGTGGCCTATTAGGGAAGAGGTTGCAGAGCTCTGCCACCCAACCCCCACCCCCAGTCCATGGAAAAATTATCTTCCATGAAACCGGTCCCTGGTGCCAAAAAGGTTGGGGACCACTGTGGAGACATGCCACAAAAAGAGGTGTTTTGCAGGGCATACCACAAGATGCCATCTCCAGTGGTCAAAAGACAAAAGGTAGCATCTCTGTGTGATCAATTGCAAAGAGTTGGAATAAGGGGAATAAGAAAAAAGGTCAGGAGTTTCCTTTCGTCATATAATGAAAATAGGCATCGAGTATCTGCTATGCTACTGGCACCACATGTGATAGCATTAGCAGTAGTACTAGTAGTAGCAGTAGTAGAAGAAGAAGAAACAGTAATAGCTACAATTTATTGAGTACTTATGTGTTATCCAGTGTTCTTATTTAATTCTATTTATTCCTTGTAAAAACTCTTTGAGCTTGATTGCTTTGCTAGATGAATTCTTTCTGCTGTGAACAGCATTGCATGAACACTGGTGTAGAGACAGGTCCCTTTGGAGAAGGAAGTGTCTTCCCAGTTAGAATCTGGGCTAAAAACTGGTCTTCCCTTCAGGCAACATCAGACACTTCCTGTGAAACATCATAAAGCATTCTTACAGAAACAAAAAATTGGTTAATTATTGTTAAATCTCTCTGCTTACTAATGTGTAGGCTTTTAAGCATCACTTTAGCCCCACCTGGTAGAACAAGCTGCCCTCTTAGCTCAGACCCTTGTCATCATTTTTGTGAATTGTGATGCAAGATCACCGAAGCACTTCGACCTTATGCTTCCCATTCAGCTGATCTTCTGGATAACCCCCTCCCTCCCCCCGAGTGGACACATCCAGTGCCAGTCCCAACTCCTCACTCCCACAGGGCCATACATCTGAAATGATGATGTCTTTTACAGATGCCACGCCTTTCTGCTGAGGATCAGGAAACTTCCCAATGCATCCCTTTCACAAAGTCATCTGTATCATCACGAACTGACTTCCCCAGTTCTGAGGGTAAGTGCCTGTGTGTAGCCTGCACCCTTGCTTATCCAACTACCACCCCGGCATACTTACTGATTTCTGTGTATTTGTCATTCCACAGTTGGAGAGGGGCTAAAGAGCAAATGCATCTTAATCAAGGTTCTTTTTGTTGTCTGAAACTAAAGGAAGTAAATGAAAATGATACAAGGGCATGGCTTGGAATTGAAGGTGAGAGAGTACAGCCAAGACTCCCAACAAAGAACTGCAACCAGGATTTGGAAAGTGGTCAGAAACCCTGCAGGGCGCCTCTCTCTCCTCCTCTCCCTAGTCTTTCCCCTCCTCCTCTTTTTCTCTCTCCCAACCTCCCTCCTTCTCTCCCCTCCTCACTCCCTTTCTGGGTCCAGATGGCTTTTCCTCTCTCCCTTCCATGTGTTCACTTTATTCCCGGTGTCAGACTGGCTTTTGCTGACTTAGAGAGCAAATGGCCAAATGTGGCTGCCCCATAGCTCCCACATTTGCATACTCTTGTTTCAGAATAACCAGCAGAAAATAAATCACATCTCTAAGCCCAATTCCAAGTTCCTGGGAGGAAGAATATCAATGGTCCATGTAATATCACTGCTCCATTTAGGGTCAAGTGTCCATCCCTGGTTCAATCAGCTGTGGCCAGGGGGCAAGACTGCATGGTTCAAAAATGGCTTCCAATCCCCTCCCTGGGCAGTGGGGACAGAAGTTCTCAATGAGGGGCTGTATGGGGTAGGGTGAGCTTTACGCCTCTAGCTTTATACCTCAATCACAGATCATCTTGGAAAATTCCTCTCCACTTTGGCTGATACCCCGAAATCTCTTTAGTTTATTGGCACACTTTATTCTAATCCCTTCTACCAGGCATTTCTCTGTATCATGTAGGAAAACAGACCCTGTAAATTAAGTTCCTGATATTAAATACTTCCTTAATAGCAATACTTCCTTCTGTGCTAGTGGGATGGTTGGAGAGGGAGGGAGGTTAGGAGAGTTCAGGGAAGAGAGAGCTAAGAAAATGCAACATTGAAGTCTTAAAAATTAGGCTGAATGGTTTAATTCAACTAAAGATTATGGAATCTAGTAAGTTAGTTTCCATCACTCAGTCAAAGGCCCAGATGTGTGTCTCTCTCTCTCACACACACACACACACACACACATATGCAAGCTTTAAAAGGAGACAGGATAGGAAAAAAATACTTTTCAATGAGATATCAAATTTCTCAATTGTACTAGAATCTTCAGAAGTATAGAATGACCCTAACATAAAAACTTTAAGTATGCATCTTCCTTTAGGCAGGTGTATATTGAATTTATAGACTCTGAGAATAAAAGTTTGGTTTTTTTGAGAGAGCACAGGGTAAAATCTTTATTATATGTGTTTGGGAATTGCCCAGGTATAGTGTTTGTGGGTAGGAAGATTCAATATATTTTAAATGTCAATTTACCCCAAATTTATCCACAGATTCAATGCAATCCCATTCAAAATCCCAGCAGGCTATTTATGCAGAAATTGACAAACTTATTCTATAATTTATACAGAAATGCAAAGGACTTTGAATAGCCAGAACAACATTGAAAAAAGTAATTAAAGTTACTAAAGAACTAACACTATCTAATTTCAGAACTTTTTATAAAGCCATAATAATTAACATAGTGTGGTTTGGCATCAATGTAGAAAAATAAATTGATGAAACAGAATAGAGAGTCCAGATATAGATCCACACATTTTAGCAACTGATTTTCAACAAAGTTGCAAAAGCAATTCCTCTGGAAAAGGATAGTCTTTTCAACAAATGGTGCTAGAACAACTGGATATTCATGTGTAAAAACTAATATTAATAAAATAAATTTTGATTCCTGTCTTGCACCATACAAAAAATTAACTCAAAACAATTACACACCTAAATATAAAACCTCAGACTATAAAACTGTTAGAAAAAAATCGTAAGTGAAAACTTTTGTGACCTTGATTTAGGCAAAGATTTCTTAGATACTACAGCAAACGCATGATCCATTTAAGAATAAATTGTTAAATTTGACTTCATCAAAATTTAAGACATCTGTTCTTCAAAAGAAACAGTTAAGGGAATGAAAAGACAAACCACAGAATGGGAGAAATATTTGCTAATCAAATATATGATAAAGGACTAGAACCAGAATATATGAAGAATTCTCAAAACTCAATAATTAAAAAATCCCAAATGATCTTATTTTAAAAACTAGACAAAGTATTTGAACAGATATCTCATCAAAGAAGATGTACAGATGGAAAATAAGTGCATGAAAAGATATTCAACATCATCAGTTACTAGAAAAATGGAAATTAAAACCACAATGAGATGGCATTACATACTTGTTAGAATAGCTAAAATTAAAAAAACTAAAGATCCAAGTGTTGGCAAGGATGCAGAAGATCTTGAAGCCTCATACACTACAGGTAGAAATTAAGATGGCACAATCCCATTGGAAAACATGTTGCCATTTTCTTAAAAATTAAACATATACCTACCCTATGACCCAGCCACTTCACTCCTAGGTATTTGTAAGAGAAATGAAAACATATACCCTTACAAAGACTTGAACATAAATGATCATAGCAGCTTTATTTGTAATAGCCCCAAACTGGAATCAGCCCACATGTCCATCAACAGGTTAATAGATAAACTTTGGAATATTCATACAACAGAATATTTCTCAGTAATAAAAAGTAATGAACTATATCAATACATGCAACAAATACATGTTAAATGAAATTCAAAATAATTATACTGAGTGAAAGAATATGGACAAAAAAAAATTACATTCCTTATAATTCCATTTAAATAAGTGCCAAGTAATGAAAAGTAATGTATAGTAACAGAAAGCACATCAGTGTTTGCCTGGGGAAGGCAGGAGAGAGGGATTAAGAAAGAGCAGGTGGAAATACCTAAAGATGATGGATGTGTTCATTATCTTGATTGTGTATACAAATGTCAAACCTTATCAAGTCATATACTTTATGTACAGTTTATTTAATATAGTTCAATTATTCCTCAAAAAATATTAAAAATATGTAGATTATTTTAAAATGTATAGAGATATATGCACGCACATGTCTTTTTTAAAAAGACATGAAAGAATCTGCATCAACCTGTTAATGGTTACCTCTAGGGATGGAGTTGCACTCAGAGGTGAAGAGATTTGAATGAAGGCTTACATTACATATGCATAGATGTCACTGAAGTCTTTTACAAAAAGAATGTATTCATGAATTTACCTGTGTAGCTTTTATCATTAACAACTGAAAAAAATACAGCTGAAGGCGGCAGAAAACTGCACACTACCACTGCTAGGAAAAACCTTTCTGGTCAAAAGAGAAATGGAAGCATAATGGTTTTCACCTTCATCTACTTTTTGGTGAAAATAAACTTGTGGGAGGTAAGATGCAAATATTTCCCTTTAGGAAGATTTTGAAAGTGAAGAATTATTCTTATAAAGTGTCTCGGAGTTGCATGTCCCACGAAGACATGGCACCGTTTATGAAGTGTTAATAGGTGTGTTTTCTTATTTCTAGTATCGGGGGATGGGGTTGGGAAAAGCATCCAGGGAGAAAAGGGACTCTGTGGAAAGAAGGAGGAAAAGGAGGAGAAGAAAAAGAAGGGATGAAGGAAAAGGAGAAAGAAAAAAGAGGAGACAGTGAGGAGGAGGAAGAGGAAAAAGATGATGATGTCAACAGTGATGATGATGAAGGAGAAGAAAGAGGAGCAGAAAGAGATTACATCGATAGGTGATGATGATAGTAGCGTATCATTTTACATGTCTTTGGCTATCGATTGTGAGTTAGGTGCTAATATTACAGAGCATTGTAACAATAATCTCTTTCTGCTCCTCTTTCTTTTCTTGGGCGATGTGGGGTGGCATTTTCATAAAAGCCCAGGATCTTGGCACATAGTGCCATAGGTGATATAAGCAAGCCCCGAGAGACAGCCCACCTGATCTATAAGTGTAACTGTGAATCACTGTTTGGAAACAGCATGCAAGCCATACAGATAAACAAGATCCCCAAGAAAAGTCACAAGAGCAAGGGGTAAGTAAAAATAAAATGTAATTCTGCACATCCCTATGAATGCCTGAATTCTATCCACAGATCCCTTGAAGGTCCATGGGCCCTAGGTTACAAACCCGTGTTTTAGATGCATAGCAATGCAGAACCACTAAGTCATTAGTTCCAAGACCACGGATTAAAAGAAGCCTGTTTATCGAGTTGCCTTAGGGTAGAGTTAGTGCTTTATTACTGGTCCCAACTATCCCATAACATAGAGTAGGGACACAGTAAACATACCAGGGATATACATGCAGTGTTCAAGGTGCTAGCAGGCTGTGAACAGGGTACCAGAACTTAGGTTTTATGTAGAACCAAAGCTGGGATCATTAGCAACTGGAAAATGTCAGAGAAATGACAAAATCTGCATGGCAGCAAAAAAGGGGGAGGATCTAAAGTCTAGTTGAATACAGAAAACAAAGTACTAGGAGGTAGGGGACAAAATCACTCAGGAATAATCCTTCCCTCATCACTCCTTGAGAAAGCTCAGTGCTCCTTCCTCCTGCATAAGCTTTCAAAGTGACTTAAACACTAAATTCACCACATCTGGGAGCGGAAGAAGCAGACCTTTCCCCTTCAAAAGTTCCCGTTGGTATCCACTGGGAGATTATGACTCTCTCTGATTTGATTCTCAGCAAGAGCGACTCTCATTTCCAGTATCGCTGGCGGGAGAGCAGGTCTCCGTCCCCCAGGACGCTATACCACAATGGACTTGAAAGAGCCCCAGATAAGCTCCCCCCATGCACCCGAAGCCCTATGCCATAAACCTCCATGCAAATTATGCACATAAGGAAAGAGGCTTCCCACAAAGTGCGCTGTTTCCCTTTTCCAGGTAGAAAGCACATTCTTTCCACACTTTGGTGGCGCTGGGCCCAGAAGGCACACTTCTTCACAGTGCCCTCCAAATGTGTAGGGAGCACTGAAGTGGTAATTACCTTAGAAGGTGGTTTTCTCATGTATTTGGCTGCAGAAAAATAACACACTGCCTCTCTTTCCTTGCATCTCAGGGAATTATGTAAATAGAGCAAAGCAAACCAGTTTCAATGATTATAAAATGGATTTCCAAGTGGTATCTGTTATCAGACAAGAATACAAAAAAAAAAGCCCTGCTCTTTCTCAACCACCAAAATGAAAGGATAAAATATTTAGTAAGGGATTCTTCTCAGATGGACAATGACTTCTGAGTTAGGAACTTATTGGGCTTTGTTGACTTGATAATCAGGGACAACAGTCTTACCCAAGTATCTATGAGTGATGTCTTCCTGGAGCTCTGACCACATTTCACAAAACAATTAAAGGAAGAAACTAGATACGGAGAGTGTAAAAGTGATTCGACAAATGGAAGAATGGTTCTCAAACTTTAGCACACATAAAACCTCCCAGAAGGCTGTTAAAATACAGATTCCTGCACCCACCTCGCAGAGATTCTTACTCCGTGTGTCTGGGTTAGAGGCCAGAAATTCTCAAGTTCCCAGCTGAGGCCGATGTTGGTGGCCCACAGACCACACTTTGAGTAATATGGGCTTAGAGGAAACAAGGGCAGATTTCTACCCAACGTTGGCAAGCCCCTTATTGTGTTGCTTTTGAAGATTGCCCCTCTGCAATATATTGAGACTCTCAAGCCGGGGGCCCTGCCTAATCAGCAAGAAGGCTGGCCAATCAGCATGCCCTATCCCACCAAACCCAGCAATTATTCCGAAGATGGGCTTGTGGCCCATCAGAGCCCACATGGATGCCGGAAAAGTGATTTTCTTTGCTTCCAAGATCTTAGGTACCAAGGACCATGTAATTCTGCAGCTACAGGTGTCTTTCTTCGTAGCTAATTGGAAACAGACTGCCTAAAATTGAACCAATACAGACACAAGGAAAGGAGAAAGAGAAGGAAGGAGAGAGAAAGATCTGACACTGTTGTCTAAAACAACCTCTGGATCCAGTCACACCTAAAAACTAGTAAACCCAAAGAACTTTGCTGATGAGTCAAGGAACCTCTTTTTTTTTAATTTAAACATTTTGAGTTGATGTTTCTGCAGCTTAGAGAGATTCCTCACTAATATGCATTCCTACCAAAGTCTCTAGAAACATCATTAACTTGAGAACTCTGCCAAGGACCTCAGCATTGAATGAAAAGAGGCACATGTGACCTGACGTGGGCATCTGTAATCCTCTCAGTGCTCATCCGCACTCATCCCACACACCAGTGGTTACTATGCTGAATTACTTTCTCACGCCAGAGCATCCTCCCAGGTAAGACACCTGCCAACCCTAGAACCAATTTCCAACACCAAAATAGTGCCATCATATTTCTGATGCCCCCAGGTCAGTGTTTTTGGAAAAGTTCCATATGCTGCCTGTTATTAATATTACTTACAGTGAATATATTGCTGACCTGTTGCTTTCCAAATAACAGCCCCTTACTCTCCTCACTGCCCCCTTGTACTCCCCTAGCGTCATTTCTCTTTATCTTTCCCCTAACGTACTATTGCATCATCATCAGTGTTGCTTCTCCTTCTCAAACTCCTTCCACCCCATCCTCATCTCTCTGTCACAGTTAACTTCTTAATGAATTACCCCAAGCGGATCAACCCCACTCTACGCTTTGAGTCTTATTCCTAGAATCAGGCCCATAATCCTCACCCTGTGGACCTGTTTTCTTAGCCTCTAAGATAGACACCCCAGGCCAGTGTGTGTGGTTAAACATGTGGGCTCTAAAGCCGAGCTCCCAGGGCTCAGTAACAGCTCTACCCTTATTAATTACTTAAGCTCTCTGGGTTTCAGTCTTCTCATCTATAGAATAGACATAGTTATAATAATAGTAAATACTTTATATGTATTTGTTGTGAGCTTGAAATGACAATCCAAGCAAAGCATTCAACACAGTTCCAGGCGCATAGGAAGCATTCCCTGTATATTAGTCACTATTACTGGTCTAGGAATATCAGGAAAAAATCTCCCTTCTCTAATCAATGGGCAAAAAAAGCAATGCTCAATTATCATACTTCACACAGCATTGTCATCTTTAATCTAACACTAGAGTGTTGCAATTTCATCTAGCCCATTCTTTCAACCCAGGTATATAACCTCATGCCTGACACATTGTAGGTACTCACTAAACATGTGAAATGAATGAATCAATAATCATAGCACTCACTTAATGAGAACCTATGCTGTACAGAGCACTTTACATATTTTATGTAATCCTCAAAACAATCCTGAAAAGTAGATGTCACTTTTCCATTTGAAATAAGAGGAAAATTAGAGATCAGAAAGGTTAAGTAATTTTGCCCAAATGCAACAAGTTAGAAAATGGGGAAACTTTTTCCACTATCCCAGCTTTTTCAACTTTTTTACTCATGAACCCCTCTCATAAATAAATATACCATGGTAGACCCTTAGAGATTTTTTAAATCATTTCAGCATTGATAAATAAGTGACTTCTTTTTTAAAAAAAATGTTCTACTACAATACTATATTATTAAATAGTGTGCTGTAAAGATCATGTTACAATCTTTATAATATTAAGTCAAACTTTGACTTGTCCCCATTTAACATGTGATGTAAAGCTGGCAGGTTTACTTTATTTATGAAAGAAAAAATATGAGTTAATTTCAGGACTGAGTTTTACTACGTTGAGAGACATTAAAAGATAAGACAAAAACTCCTTTTACGAAGTGATATTTGGAATTCTAAATTTTGTGCTGATTTTTTTCAACCCATAATTGTTCTAAATGATGAGATGCAAGAAAAGGTTCCAGCTGATATTTGCAAGCACTTCTCTACAAATAATACATTGCAGGTGTGGAGAGTCATTATTCTTAATAAATGAAAAGCCAAATTGGATATAATTGTCACTATATTTTCTATTTTTAACATTAGTGTTGAAGGATATTGCAGTGTACCAAATAAGACTTTTTGTCTGATGAATGAATGCAACTTTCAAATCTGGTGAAGGTCAGTCGGAAGTAAATTTGCAGATTGATTATCATATTTTTGCTCCTCATTAACTTGCTGCATTTCGATATCACAGGTCTGTATACTTTCTATTGTTAAATCATGGTCTTACAGGTATACATTAATAATCTACGACTGTGATGCAAGCAGCCAAACTGTCTCAAAGTGACCCCAGAAGTTCACTCTGGATTCCTTAGACACAGAGAAAACTGGGACCAGGCTCCCCCTTATTCCTGCTGAGAAGAAAGGGCCATCCCAAGGGGCCAAGGGCGTCTTCCCCAACCTTGGCAGAAAGTACTATGACTTCACACATGCCCCAGAGTCTCCAAGTGCTGAGAGCTGGCCTTGCCAGGTAAACTCCTATCAATAACTGGAGCACCTCGTGGTCTGTCTATTCCCCCACTGACTTGTCTGGCAATAGAAAGGGAAGGCAATAACAGAATGGATCCCTCCCTAGGATGTAAACTGACATGGCATTTCTAGAACTTTCTGTTCCCATATACCTCTCCACAAGTTTTTTTATTAAAATTGGAAACAAAGTTTGCTTATTTTACAAGTAAATTAAAAACTCCTCAGTTCAACTTAGTCCCCAAAACTTAGTCCTTTGCAAAAGTCTAATGTGGTGGGAAGAAGAGGGAAAGACAGAACAAGGCTTGGAGCTGTTTGAGTGTCTGAAACTCAGGTTTGGGCCAATGCAATAAGACATGAAACATACTCAGAGGCATACATATTAGAAGAGACAAAATTATAGTTATTGGCAGATTATTTATTTGCATACCTATAAAGTCTAAAGAACATTATAATTAATTTTTAAATGAACCAAATGGATAGATACAAGTTAAACATATAAAGATAAATCATATTACCACTTACCTCTTAAAAAAAATGGAAGAAAAAGAGAAATTCCATTCCAAAAGATCTGAACCAGACCAAAAAATTATACAGGAAGATACTCCCCCCGAAAAAACTGGTGTGTGTGAAACTATACTTCCACTTAGTATGTAAATAAGCCTTATTAAATGTAGCTACAGATTATATCCCTAGATAAGAAAGCTGAAAATATCATAAAATATAAATTTATAACAAATTAATGTCTAGAGACAATGTAATTATTATTCTTACAGCTTTCACCGCAAAAGATTCATTTGAAAAACTCTATCCTTGTTTTTCAGGGGAGAAAACTGATGTTAAGAGATACTAAGTAACTTTATCCAAAGTCGAACTGCCAGTCAGTAAGTAGTGAGAGCTCCATGAAATCTGACACCAAAGCCTGTATACTTAAGAATTCTGCTATATTGCCTTCCGAATCCATGTAACATCCCCATGAGATTTCTTTCTTAGTGTAGGATTTCATGACAACTTTTTAAAGCTAATCTTGGACAATATAAAGAAAAAAGAAATATAACAGGAGATCAGCAACTACTTCTGCCAGATAACTAAAATATATTAGAGGGCCACTGGAACATGCATGGAAGAGAGGTTCAATTATTGCCAAGACCGAGGTGAGAGTCAGGGTGAGGGTGGTCTAACTGTGGCGGGGGAGGGGGGGGGTCAGGGACATCAAGATGGTGGCAGGACAAAGCCCATAGGAAGAAATTATGCAGATGGCCTGGTGAGGGCACCAAATTAGGACGTGGCACATGATAGTGGGCAGAAAGGGGTTAGGCAGGAGAATTAAGGTCCTTGCCTCCAGTGATATCTGAAGGTAAAGCTCCTCATCTGAAATGGCTCAGTCACAAGGAATGGCAGAAGTAGCTAAAGTCAGTTGGAGAGCCAGTGAGTGGGCTACATTGAAAGGGAGGATGGATGTTCTGAGAACCACAAAAGGGTGGAGAAATGGGAATATGCTTGCCTGGAGGCAATACAAGCCAAAGGGGGCTATTCTGTGGGAAACTTTCTTTTATCTCGGTTGTCAGTGTCCGTAAAGGGAAACAGCATAGTTTCTAATAACTACAATAAATTGGGGTCCACCAAGGCTTATTTCAGGGTGAAAAGGAGGGGTCCAATTTAGACTTTCGACTCTACCCAAATGAGATGAATAAAACACAGTCTGGGAAAGATGAATATAATGGAAAGGAAAAATGCCAATGTTAGAACTTTAAACTTGTTATCTGTGCTGGAAATCTTCCTATTGTCATGTAGATTCACTCTCCCCTTCTCCACCTGGCCCCAACTGCTAAAGGTTAAGCTGTGTATAGGTCACTAGCCTTCAAAGGCTGGGATAAGGGTTGAGGGAGGAAGGTGCTGAGGGTCCAACATTCTCAGGGCTGTGCAAGTGCTCCAGCCTTATCCTGAGAGTGAGAGCCTCCTTAAATGTTCACCCCTGGCTGCCTCACTAGACATACCCTGATTGGTTCTGCCAATAGAAACTTCCTTCTCGTAGGAAGTCAGAGCAGGGTACATGGGGAGTCAGGTCAGCTGTGGCCTTTGACAAGTCAATGCTGCACCCAAAGTGCTTGTTTTAAACAGCTGTCTCTCCATCCACTTGCTCCTTTGGAGCCTCGAGGTGATAACCGTTGGCTGCTATTAACCCACGTAACTACACTGTCTTTTGAGGTTCCCCAACATCCACACATCTGTAAATAATCCCCTCATAAACAAACTTTCTTTGAATAATCTTATTCTGAGCATGCCATCTTCTTCCTGTTGAGATCCTGAGGAATATATGTCCCTTACCTGGGCTCTGCCTTTTGTAGTATACTATGAATTACTATTTTATGAACCCTGTAATTATCTTGTGACTAGCACAACTATATTGCTTCATAGCCTTTTACATTAAAAGCATTAATTATGCAAATGGACACATTTTTTTAAATACCTCATTTTTGCATGGCTGTTTTGGCCTCAAAAAATAAAAGTTGTCCCAGCCTTTTCTAATTCCTATGAGACCATGATGTCCAAAAAGCCTCATCCAGCAGCAGTGACACATATTGATTAAGAAAATGGGCTTTGGAATTAGACAGACTTAGATGCAAATCCCGCTCATCTCCTTCCTAGCTGTGTGACTTTGGACAAGTCACTTATGCCAGCAGAGGTAGAGGCCCCAGTTGTTGGCTCATTTGCTGGTGCTTCCAAAATTGGATGTTCTCTCTGAAAATATTTTCCACATCATTATCTGAGCTCAGCTGCCATGTTGTATCGTGACCCTAACTGGGACAGCACCCCATTACTGCCATAAGATACACCAAGTCTTATCTGTTTAAATTGAAGCTCTCAGCTCCTGGGAAAATCACACACACCATCAGCCTCCACATTCGTTAACTCGCACATTTCCTTGCCAACTGACAGCAAATTGTATACACCTGAGGGAAGCAAAGTTGGAGGCCGACTCCATGAGGGCAAGATGTCTAAAACAACAAAACATGAGTTATTTTTGAAACGTTTCCTTTTCAGCCCTCCCACTCCCTGTAATATCTGGCTGAGGTGTGAATGGCTGACTCCAGCAGGTAATCAGTAACAGATGGAACCGGCTAATTATGTCTCTTACATGTGAGTAGAGATAAAGCTGTTAATTGCTAATTGTACATCTCTCCTATTTCCCACCATAGGGCACTGGGGCAGAGGCCACTTCCCAAGCCAGACACAGACATGGCCTGTGCTCCTGGCTGACGAGAAGCCCGGGAAGCAGCTGGAGACCTGCATCCCCAAGACAGTCAGCCCTGGAGAAGCATCTAGCAATGAGAAGGTGCTGTTGGCAGGCTCTGGCTTTCCATGCCCTGAGCCCATGAGGACTCAGCCAATGAAGACTCAGCTAACGAAAGCTCAGCAGGGAGGCAGCAAAGGGCCGCTTCCCCACCAGTAAGTGACATCTGGTAATTGTTTCCAGTGTGCTTTGGGGTCAACTTAGTTCCCCAGAATCCACATAATACCAAGGTCTCTAGGCACTGATTTGTCTGTAACTCCTGACTGGACACTGAAAAGTGCTGCTGTCTAGAATCTTTCTCCATCTTCCAAGCCTTAAGACCTTGTCTTGTGACAGTCACAAGATTTTCATCTGATCCGCATCTCTTTTAGGGAACCATCCCTACCCCATTCCCAGTAGATGTGAGTTGGAGAGGTAGCCAGATCATATACCTCCATGTGACAGAATACTCCATTCCCACGGCCACAGCGATTGGTTCAGGGAAGGTCATGTGACACAAGTTCAGCCCTTGGGGAGTCAGTCTCCAACTTTGCTTCCCTCAGGTGCATACCATTTGCTGTCAGTTGGCAAGGAAACCAAAAGAGTGCAGACTAATATAGACATTGCAGATAGCAATTTTTACCAGTGTTGGTCTGAAATTCATTTTGCTTCCCTTAGGATGGATAAGCCAGCCATTGTGAAGATTTGACTTTCCAAAGCCTGTGTTATGATAATCCTTGGCCCGCTTCCTTCTTCCTTTCCAGAACATCCAGTATGGGATCCAGATAGAGCTCCTCAAGGGTGGAGGTCTACCCATCACATGTGTCAGGCTGTATCCTTGACTCTAAATCACTCCATCCTTTATGATTTATAACATAGGTTCATGGGTGTTACGTGGGATGTTGACATGAGCATGATGGTCTTCTCTTAGCAGTATCAGGCAGCCAAGGAAAGGAATCAAAATGCCTGGAGACCAACATAACCAAGGACAAGCAGGGAAGGGAGATGCAGCCCAGCATCAGTGACTGGTTCCTGAGATGCAGCTAAATTAGCAGACCTACCTACAGACCAAGGAACATAATCACCTTGGCCAATTTCAGAAACACCAACTCTAAAAAGGGAGAGTTTCTTTAGCAGGGATTTTGTTTGGTAGCTAACAAAGGACGTAAGACAAATGTCCCTTCTTTCTTCCTTTGTGTGTAAATTCTACACAGAATCTGCCTCATTGGGGTAATACTATTTTTTTTTTAAAAAAAAGATCACATCTAAATTTACAGAGGACTAATAATAGTAATAATAATGTAATAATAAGGCTGCTCTCAGTAAATGGATTGAGACTGCAAGAGGACCAGAAATGGAAAAAGGAGGTACATAATTTTTTCTTTAGTTGGACGGGCACAAATGCCATATGGCTGTGAGAAATCAGTGCCCAGCCAGAATGGGAAGACAGAAGCCACGGACTCTTTGCACACAATGTCATTCTGCCTTGAGATACGTGCTTTTAAATTTATGTCTGTCTTCGGAAAATAAAGATCACTCATTTTGAGCTGTGATTAAATTTTGTGTCCAAATGGGTACTTGTTTATCTTTTGCGCAAGAACTCTTTGCCTTCAGGCTCTGCAGTTGGTGGTGAAGAACTGAAACACACAGGCCTTAGGGCTGCCCCCTGTCCATGAAACTGCAGCAGAAGCCGGCTGGAGAGAACTTAGGTGAGGAAGCTGCAGATGGAGCCAGAAACCTTGGCACAGACTTTTTCTTTTCGAGTGGAGAAAGCTGTTTGGGAAAGACAACCTACTGTTCCTTCTAAATTCCCAGGGAGTGAGGTTACGTGAGGCCTTGTGATTCATTGGCCAGAAGTATCTGCTCCAGCTGCCAAGCCACAGTTATCAATCCAAAAGTGCTTCTGAAAATGAGGCCAGACCCATGTTAATGAAGCCTGATTGCCTCAGAATTATTGTCAGATTAATGAACAGCTTTGCCAGTAGCCCACGTGTGCAGGGTCAGTAACAATTTATGGTGAGTTACATTTAAGCAATTTCACTCAATTCAACTAGCATTTGCCGAACCTACTAAGCACAGAGCTTTGGGCGGGCCCAATGTAAGAACAAAGACTGAACTGGACTTCAAATGCCAAAAGTTCTAGGCCAGTCTCTGCCATGTGCAAGTCATACAACAGTAGGAAAAATCTCTGTGTCTTCCTGGCCTCAGTTTCTCCATTTGTAAAATAAAGGGAATTGACTCGATAGTCTGTGAGTAATCCTCAAGTCCAAGACATAGTCTATATATTATTTCTGAGAACTTAAAATATAAATAAGAATGAAAACACACACAAAGAAAAGAGAATTCATTAATTCCATGAATGTGTTTATCCACAAATATTTATTGGCTACGCTCTAAGCAATATACAAAAGAATTTAAGATAAGCTTACCTCCAAACACTTACAGTCTAATGGGGACAACCATGAGCAAATACGTAGTCAAAGCACAGGCACAGGGCAGAGAGATTTCAAATTAGATTAGCAGGGTAGCAAAATCTTGCCAGAAGAGGTAACATTGTGCTGAGAAATAAAAGACAGGAAAGGTATCTCATCAAAGAGTACAGAATATTATAAGACATAGGGTCATGACAAGAGTATTTTTGAGGAATGAAGGTGTATTCTGTGAGAATAATAATGAATGAGGTGCATCAGAACTAGGTTATAGAAGAGCATGTTTGTTTGGAACTGAATTCTGGAAACCAAGGGAATCTATGAAGAAATACTACACATGATGTGGTCAGCTTTTAATTCCAGAGCAGTCTGGAAGCTCTGAGGAAGATAAACTGCTTCAGCAGGAGGTTGAAGACAAAGAAGCTCATTAGGAGGCTTTCATGGTAACCTGGACAAGGGATGGCGGTGGTCTCACCTAAGGCATTGGAGATAGAATAAAGGTGACACAAATGATGTTTCGACAGTGGATATTGTAACACTTGATGACTGATTAGATGTGGGAGAACCATAATGTTGAATGTCCATAGTGACTCCCAGATTTCATATCTGAGTATCTCGGGGAAGGGGGTGCCAATTAATTACTAAATGGAGAATGTAGCAGGAGGAAGTTTTTTGGTAGGAGAACAGTGAGATGAGGCCAGTGTCTCCCATGCTAAGTCTGAGTCACACCAACTGATTGACATCCTGAGATACAAGCCCAGCAGGCAGCTACAGATGTGAAAGTCATCAGCATAGGTGAGAATATGAACCATGAATGAAATTCATGTGTCCAGGAAGATTGGACAGAGTGCAAAGACCAAAGTGATATTGAACAGAGCCTCAGGGTCTAAAGACCAGTCTATGAAGAACCCTATGAAGAAAAGTATTGGACAGAGAAGCAGAAAGTAACTCAGGAGAAAGTAATTTCACAGAAAAAGTTAATAAAAGAATTTTAAGGAGTGAGCGATCAGGGGGTCAGATACCACAGAGAGGTCGAGAAGACGAGGACAGAAAGCCATCCATTGGATTTGGCTCCAGGATTTGGCTTCACTGCTGATCTTAACAAGAACAATCTCTGTGAAGTAATGGAAGTCAGACTGCAGGGCATTCAGCAAGCCCTCGCCCTCCTCGCTGGGAGACTTGTGGCAGGAAATGTAGACTACTCTTTCAAGCAGCTATAATGTAAAATAGAGAAAATATAGGATGCTGTCTCAAGAAGGGTAATGAAAAATGTTTTTTCCCCCAATATGGCCAAAACTTGAGGACAGTTTTAAATTTAGAGGAAAGACCCAAAGGAGAAGAGGTTGAAGCTAAAGCAGAGATCATTGATCATTGGTAAGAGGGTCTGGAATCTAAAACCCAGGTTGAGGGATCCATGTTAGACAAGATAAGTGCACTGTTTTCTCTGAAACAGAAAGGAGGGAAGAAAGTTTAGACATAATTTTAAAGGCATTAGCAGAGGAAATTAGGAAATATTTCTCTTCCCTCTAAGAGACCTGGGTTTTCTCAGGGAAAGGTGGGATCGAAAAATGGTGGACAGTGTGAGGTACAAGGTAAACTGTTGAAGTTGCCACCAATGGGAATGGCCAAGGGACAAGGAGATGTATCGCAGGGGATCACTGAGGTTCCAGGTGGGATTTAAACCATGAACATAGTAAAGCAATTGCTCTCATGAAGGAGTAGAGAACTCTGATGGTTTGGTCAATCAAGTATAAGTAGGAATAGTCCTTTCCACCAGTATTTTGGGTCCTACCTCTGCTCTTTCCCCAACCCACCAACCCCCATAAACTTGCCAGAAGTGAACTGCATCTGGAATGATAGTTAAAACATGCTCTCACATGGGTTCTCAGGGAAAAGTGTGATTCACATTCCCCAGGATTTACATTAGCTAGGTTATCCTCTTCAACCTCTCGGTAGGCACGAAGTTTGGTGAAAACAAATTAAACTCTTTTAATTACCCAAGTAAAATATACTTATTGTAAAAAATGCATCTAAACAAAAAGAATAAAAATAAAATCATCCATAATCCCAATAATCAGAAATAATTATAGTTTATTGACGTATATCCCTGCAGAGATAGATACATAGAAAGATGGAAAGTGAGAGCACAAATTATGAAGCAAATGTGGCAAAATTTAACAATAGATGAATCTGAATAATGAGTATACAGGTGTTTTTGCACTATTGAAATTTTTCCATAAGATTAAAATAAATACAATTTTTGAAACACTGAAAAAAGCAAGTGACTTTAAAGTTGTTAAATGGTCATGATACAAACTTTGGGAATCATTGTTCTATCTGATAGAAAGTCTTTATTTTGACATGTGAATAGCACTTTTCCTTGATGTCTGTCACTGATACAGATTTTCCCCTACCTTTTAAATATTTCTTTGGCCATTTCAATTACATGCACTATCTTGAATTATAGTTCTCACAGTGAACAATCGTAAAAAGCAGGGTCCGCCAGTTAGTGAAATTTAGTTTCTTATCTATACAAGAAATCTGGGACCCATTCTCACTTCTAGGCATATAGATCACATGAATACTCCTTCCAAGAATGTCTTGACCTACTGTTGGCTTCTTGCCACGGCTGAACAGAAAGACTCCCCTCTCCCCATTTTAAAGTAGGTACCACTAATAGGCCACTTATTAAGGAACAAACATTTTTGCCCAGCAAGACTTATTCAGAGCCCTACGAATGATCAAGCATTTCCTGGTAGTTCAAGTATGAAGCTCTGCCAGCTTCCCCAAGTATTCTGTGATAACTCATCTTTCAAGAAGCCTTTCTTGTCCATTCCCCAGAAGCAATTTGGCAGAATTTATAGTAATCTTAAAATGTCAAAATGCATTATTTGGAGAGAAAATAATATATAGTTAGTGAACACTGTTTTCCCACCAGAACACATCGCTTTACAAGGGCACTGAGAGGTAAGGTCTTCCTTCCTGCCTTCCATTCATTCTCCTGTTTGTTGCAACAACACTTACTAAGTGCCTGCACTGTGACAAAAATTGTGCTGGGCACACAGGATACAAAGAGGCATAATGATCTCCATCCTTGATTAGCACATTCTGGCAAATCAGTTTCCCACCAGTGGATTACAGGTGTGTTGAAAGTTTAATTCCCTTGGCCATCAGGGCAGCCACCAAGGTCTGGAAACAGGATAAGGCCCTCAGGTAGGTCATCTCAAATGCAAGTGGTCTCATCCATTTATCCCAATGTGCCAAACAAATCACATCATTTTTCATGTATATCATGACACAATAAAGATTAGGAAACACTAGAGGAATCAAATAATTAGAGAAATAACAACAACTTTTATGAGTGGTCATGTACTTGTTTTTGTTCCAAGTACATTACACATATTACCTAATTTTCTCCTCATGACAACCCTATAAGGTATAGAATATTATTCTGCTTTTGCAGATAAGGAAGCTGAGACAAAAGTTCAGTAACTCACTCAAGTTTGAACAGCAAGTAAATGACAGACAGGATTCAAAGCCAGACTTTCTGGTTCCAGACATGTGCCCTTGATCACAACACTGTAATGTTTCTTGTGATAAATTCTATAACATGCACCTGCCTAAAACAGTATGGTGTACAGAGGAGGGAGGGATTATTTCTTCCTGGGAGAACTGAAGAAGACTTCACCATAAACAGCCTAAAGACTGGCTGATAGGATACAATAATCAACATTTACTGGACTTGAAAACAATATTTTAGAAAACAAAGAAGTGAAATCATTTTCTCCAATTAATAATCATTATGGCATAATTATAACCATAAATCAGAGCTAGTGACATGTAAATAACAACATGTCCACAAAGGTGGGGCTTCCAAGCCAGGCCCTACCCAATCAGAATGTCAACCCAAGCCTTGAATAAAAGCATATGGTCCTGGTATTCAAATTCCATGCTTGTTTCAGTCCTCACTTTGTGTATGTGTGTTGCTGACCTTTCCATGTGAAGTTTAGTCTGCATTTGATTTTTAGGTTTTTAGGACATGAGTTGATTGCTTTTGTATTGGCTTATTTTTGAGAACTTAGAAATTTTGGTCAGGATTTAGCAAACTGAAAGCATAAGCAATAATCCTGCCCTAATTTCTTGAGATAGTCTATTCTTCACTGTTATTTACCATAATTTCCTAAAACACAGATTTGAACAAGTTACTCATTTGCTTAAAAACTTCCAGTAGACCCATGTAATCCACAGGGAAAAGTTCAAGCTCAAGTCTTTAGTTCAATGTGAAAAAACTTGTCTAACATGAACTCTGATTATGTTTTTAGCCTCATTTACCATCATTTCTTCTGACAAATGCTAGTCTCAGCCACACTGCATCCTCATCTTTCCTTCAGTATTACATGCTATATGTCTTATAAGCTTCTATAACTTTTTATAGGTTATCTAGTCTACTTCAAGTATCTTTCTCCTGCATATACAGCTGGCTGACACCTATCACCTATTCATACATCAATACACCTGCTGAAAGACGTCTTCCATGATCCCCTTCACTCAAAGTCTTGGGTGAGTTTCTACTGGATTTTTCTGCATGCTTCCTTGTGTAGTATATCTATATTTGAATATCTATTTATATCTCTACATATATGTGCATGTGTATCTGTGTGCATATACATATATATCTTAGCACAAGGGCTGAGAAAGCATCAATCAATGTTTGCTGAATTAACATTTCTAAGAAAGTGCAAACACAGTAGGAGAAAAGAAATATTACTCTTAAATTAAAAGGGGACTTGAGAACTGAGCATTTGGGGAGAGGTAAAAACATAAACTAAGACTGAAGAATTGCCTAAAAGCTCACACACAGTGAGCTGCCCAGTTGAAAGAGGTTTTAAAAGGCAGAAAGAAGGAGACTTATTTTACCCTAATGCAAGCCTTGGTATATGGAAAATTGCTTGGATGCTGGGGAGAAGGCACAATTCTAGTAATAAAGTGAAAGAAATTCACTTTGGCTCTGACCAAGGGATCGAGAGTGAAAAAAGAGTTAAAATATTTATAAGGATAAAAGCAAATGTTACATTATACACCACTCAACAGGCCATGCAGTCTTTGAGCAAATCTCTGGAGTGAGGCTTTTGAAGTACGCTCTGACGAGACAGAGTGTGTACATCTATGGGTTGATGCACAATCTCTCTCCCCAACAAAACTGAAAACTCTCCTCTGTCATTGTACATATTTGTCCTTGCTGTCTCCAGCAAAGCCTTTTTCTGCTGAGTTAAAAAAAAAAAAAAAGAAGAAGAAGAAGAAGAAGAACAGAAAGAAATAGGAAAGAGAAATCCTATTTAACCAACTTTCAGAGGTTATCTCCTGATAATTGAGCTTGGAACGAGGCAGGCTGCCTCCTCTTTGCCAAGGTCATGGGTGACTCTTGGCTAGATACCAGGCGAGGGGGCAGGAGGGCGACGCAGGGTAAGTGGCTTTCCTCAATCATGGCTGTTTCAGAACCATTTTAAAGAGACTGCTTTCCTTGTGGAATGCTTAATAATCTTCGGAGCCAAGGGGATGACAGCTAAGATTACAAACTCAAAAAAGAATCTAAGAAAAACCAGCCTGCCCTCGCCCTAGCGATTCTGTAGCCATTAATCGCATGGACACCACCCTGGGGAAGGCTGATGCTCGATATAACTAAAAGAGAAAAATCAGGCACTAAGGTCATTTTTGGGAGGGATGGATACATGTAAATGAAGCGAATCTGGGGTAGAGTTGCAGAAGAACCAGCCCAGTGATCTGGTACCTTCCATACAGCCCAGCTCTCATCCCCTATTCACATCTGGGTTAAAATAAAAAGAAGGAAAATAATGTTCTTTAACTTTTTACCATGTCCCAGGGACTTTTACATATTTTATTTTGCTTCATTCTCATAATAACCCTGTCAGATAGGCATGATTATCTTAAGTTTCTAGTTGAGAAAATTAAGTCTCCAAAAAGTTACCTGCTCAATGTCGTGCACTTAGGAAGGAGAGGGGCTGGATTTGAACACAGGCCTCTTCATTTAAGAAACATTTCTTATCCATCTATATTTTGCTGTCTAAATCCTAGGCTAGATAATGGAGATATAAAAGCAAAAATATACCATTTTAAAGCCTCGGGAACTTAACAGTCCCTAAGAATTACGTTACAATGTATTATACTGAGTTAAAATTGAGGTCAGTACTAAGTACAGGGAGTCGGGTCTATCTTCCAGGGATAGGATTCTGAAATGATGCCTAAATAGGATGCTTCCTACAATGTCTCCATTTTGCCAATAAGTTCTAACCTAAATCTTGAGTCTTTCAATCAAGTGCATACAAATACAGAAGAAAATGAATGCCAACTAACATCTACTGAGTTCTCACCATGAACAGACCCAGATGCAAGGGTAGAAGAAAGAAGAGAAAGAGAGAAATGGTTGGATACCACCCCAGAGAAGTGTGAGCCCTGGATCTTCACTGCGGAAGAGACAGAAGAGAGAGCATCACCGTGTGCCTGCGTTTTAGACTGACCACACCTGCTAGTGCCAGCCACCTGATCACATTTGTGGGTAATAATGAATAAGATTCACGTCCGCTCCTCTTTAAAGGTTGGGGAGCACAGGGGACATGACAAAACTGGAGGTAGACTTCCCATCTCCTAAAGTACCCCAAAAATGGAAGTGAAAGAGTTTCTGTTCTTTGGGAAATGAGAAGTTCAGGATAGCCAACACAATGTGAAATGTGAAAATGAAGAAATGGTGGCAAGAGACAAAGGTGCAGTAAAATATGACCAGGAAGTCACATGGAGCTTCCTGGGCCACTTCTTGGGCCCAGACCAGGCCCCTTCATTGTTTTCTGTACAGGTCTGGGAACTCATTCTTCTTGAGGAATAATGACCTCAGATGTGTGTCTTACCACCTGTGAAAACAATCCCACAAACCACTCTCATTTAAAGGTCTTTTCAATTACTAAAAATAAACAATGGAAGAGGGAAAGCCCCAAGGCTTTCCTCAACTCCATCTGATACCTGCCCAGCCTACTGCGACCTCCAACCTCCGACCTCCGTGCTTAGTTCATTTCCTGTTCTTCTTCCCTGCCCCCCAATATGTCTCCCCAGCTTATGCTCGGAGCAGTGTGGATTCTGGATTTAATCAATTCATTTCCCAACTCTATAATGAACTGGCTGTGTGACCACAGAAACTTTTTTTAACCACCCTGATCCTACATGTCCTCCTTTGTAAAAGGAAATTGTTTTTGGTTATCTTTTTCTATATCCTCAATAAAACACCCCCAAACATAGTGGCTTAAAGCAACAACGATTTATTAATTAATGATTATAGGCTGGCAGTTGGGGCTGAGCTCATCTGGGTGGTTCTTCTGATCTCAGAAGAGCCCACTCATGGCACTGGGGTCAGCTGCCAGTTGTTGGGGCTTGGTGGCTCTTGGCTAGGATAACCGTTACCCAGCAAGTCGGCCAAGTTCACATGGAAGCTCAGGTTTCTAAGAGCAGCAAGAAGGCAAGCCCAGGGCATAAGCACTTTTTAACGTCATTGTTTGCATCCTGTCTGTTAGTGTCCCATTGGCAAAAATAGTCACATCCCCAAGCCCAGAGTCAGTGTGGGAGGGCATGACCAAAGGGCATGAATATAGAGCAAATATACAAAGGGCATGAGACATAAACACATTTGGGCCATAACTGAAATCAACCCACTACCAGGATAATTACAGGATCTTTGTAAGGAGCAAATAATATAACGCATGAAAAAAGTTAAGTATAGTTTCTGGCACATAGTGAAGACTCAGTAAATATTATCTATGATTGCTGTTATTGTTGGTGGGGAGGCGATGAGAAATATTACTCCAATTTCCATAAATGAGAGAGGATTTTCACTCCACTTTACAGAAGTCAACAGTTTGAGAGAAATTATTTCCTTCCTTCTCAACACCCCATCCTCCCTCCTTCCCATAGAAGGGGAAGTGATTTTCTAGTTGATGTGCCTCATTTCTCTAATGCAAGTCTTCTCAGTGTCATGATCTGAAAACAGGGATCAAAATCCCCACTTGTCTCTTAGCTTTACTGAAATAATGTGTGTGAGCATGTTGTGTAAATTGTCAATCATGATACAAAGTCAAGTGTTAATACGTTAAGGCAGCATGATGTAATAATTCCAGCTAGTATTTGTTGAGTGTTTAATATACCCAAGAATCTTAATGCATCATTTTATTTTATCTTCCTGATGATCTTGGCTAAAATTTGTCTTCCTTTACATAAAAGGTGATTGAGCGCCTCAGAGAGGTTAAGTAATTTGTCCAAGGTCACACAGGTGGCAAATGGCTGAGCCAAGCTTCAAATCAATTTTACTCCCCATCCCCCACACTCCTGGTCCCAGGAATATTTGGCAGCATATGGAGACATTTTGGATGATCACAACTGGCATGGGGGTGATGCTACTGCCATCTAATGGGTAGAGGCCAGTGATGCTGCTAAAAATCCTACAATTCCCAGGACAGCTGCCCACAACGAAGAAATACTTGGCCCCAGATGCCAATAGTGCTGAGGTTGGGAAACTCTTCCCTAATGAGTATTAGAGTTGCTGTCTAGTATAATGGTTAAGTTAGTAGACTCCTAAGCTACACGGCTTGACTCTACTTACTAGCTGTGTGACACTGGGCGAGTCATTTAACTTCCCATTGCTTCAAGTTCCTTACCTGTAAAATAGGGTTAAGGGTTAACAATAGTTTCCACCTCATAGAATTATTGTGAAGGTGAAATACGTTACTACATGAAGAGTATTTAGAACAGGGCTTGGCATTTAGCAAAAGCTCGACAAAGGTTTGCCATTGATGTATTAAAAAGTCGTGCACATTGTAACCCCTCTCTCCAGCCCGTCCTCTGCGTAAATCTTCCCAGCCCAGCTCATATTTTATGCTCCTGGTGATTAAGAGCTCTGCAGCCAGACAGCGTGGGTTTCCTAGTCTGAATCCTGACTGCTAATTTGACGGCTCAGGTGGTGGGATTCTAAGTGATGAAGATCAGGATGAGAAAAGGAATGCCTTTTCTCATTTAATACTTAACCCTAGGATATTTCTATGACTGTTTCACTTATGAGGCTTTTGAGGGTTAATTAACTTGCCCCAAAGCTCTAGCCAATAAGTGGAGAGTTAGGATTTGAACCAGACTCCAAAGCCAGTGCCTGCCCCCCCTCAAGATTCTGCCACCTGTCAGTGCCAACACAGATGGATTAAGAGAATTAAGCCCCACCCTTCTATCTATAGAGAGATGGACAGAAGTTAAATGCCAGCTACACCACTAAGTAGTGGCCAGACCTTGAGAAAGTAACATAATCTCTCTGAGCTGCCATATATAAAAAGGCCTCAACATTGTTGATTGTTGATATCAAACAATATTTAAAGACACATAATATTAAAGAGAATTAGAACCTCTTTGAGGGAATAGAGTTCTGCTTAGAATGCCTTATTTGTGACTTTGAAGAATGTACAAAGGGTCTTTTAGCAATCCTTGAAATTCCTCCATTTCTAGTATGACCTAGCCCAGTTATGGGGGTTTATGGAGCAGGGTTGATGGCCAGGTATGTGTCTGCAAAACGCCTTGTGGACACTCGCAGAATGATCCCAGCCATTCAACTGTCTCTGGGTCATAGCACACAAACGTGAAAGGAGAGGAAAGGTCATTTAATAGGACTATTGTACTCTCAGCTTCACCGGTTCAATAACTTCCTCAGCATTCTCAAGAAACTAATATTCCCCAGCTTGCTCTCCGCACTGAACTATTTCAGAAGCTCTGACCTCTGAGCTGTTTCTTGGAGACTGCAGGTGAACCTCACTTATTCCTACCATCTTCCCCTGGAACCTCTAAATTCTCCTTGGTTTCTATCCCTGTACCCATGTGGATGAAGCTCTGCTCTCGATGTAAAAATACCTAGACGTGAATGAGCCTGGTAGGGTGACTCTGGAGAAATTACTAAAATTCTCTGAGCAATGGTTTCTTATTTGTAAAATGAGAAACTAATAATATGAATGTCAAGGGCTAATTTGAGAATAAAATTGTTTTAGTTCATATTAAAGTACTTTAGCATATATATATATATATATATATACACGATGTATTATTATTATTTTTTCTCCAGGTATTGCCTTTGGTGTGATTGGTTAAGCCTCTCTGATGTCCCTTGAACTGATGAAGGATTCACATGCATCATCTCATCTTGTCCTCACAGACAACCCTAGGATGTAGAAGCTATTATTGGGCCCATTTTAGGGGTAAGGAAACTGAGGCTTAAAAAGGTTAAATAATTTCCCCAAGCCAGTAAGTACTGGTTAGCAGAACTAATACTTGAGCCTGGGTCTATCATAGTCCAAGTTCATGTTCTTACCTCTACGATATAGTCTCCAGTTCTCTCCAAATTAGAGAAAAGTGTGAAAAGAAAGGAAGGAACCAAAATTATTAGTACTGAGATGATTGTTTTTTCTGTCAGGCTTTAGAAAAATGATACATGGTGAAGTAGGCAGCTAACATGTACAGTACAATAAATTGCAAAGCTATTTATAATCCTCACAACAACCCTATCAGGTAAATATTTTATCCCCTTTTGACAGATTGGAAAATTGAGTCTCAGGCATCTAAGACATATGCCTTCAAATCACAGAACTAATAAATAAAGGAACCAAGACTTTCACTTACATATTCTGGGACCAATTCTTGCCATGTTTTGCCTATTCCACTATGGAGTTGAAGCTTGGCTCAGCCATTTATCAGCTGTGTGACCCTGGATGAGTTACTTAACCTCTCTGAGCCTCAACTGCTTCATAGGTAAAAGGAAGACATATTGATCAGGAAAACAAGATGGTCAGAAAGACAAAATAAAATGATGCATGTAAAATTCCTGAACATAGCAAGCATTCAACAAATGATAGCTGGAATTATTATACTATGCTGTCTGTATGTATTAACACCCCACTTTTGTATCACTTTTTTACACATTGTGTTTAAATACATTATTTTAGTAAACCTATGAGGCAAGCATGGATCATGGTCCCCTTTTTCAGATTATGACAATGGTATGATAGAGAATAATGACATTTGCTCAAAATCACACAAGTAGTAAGTAAAGGGCTCAGTGATATAACCCAGTCTTTGGTTACAGATGAAGAATAATTTCTGTTGCACTGTGTCAGGCAGTGAACACAATACACACCACCTTTCCATTCCTTCACTTATTTCACATCTATGAAGTTATCTCTCAGGTTTGAAAGTGAAAGTTGAGTTTGATTTTCTTCTCACTTAGGGGTCATCTTCACAGTCAGAAAATTGAGTTACTAATGGATGACTGAAGAGGCCTCCCTAAGAGGCAAGAATACAGTTTATTAATGTGACAGATATTTATTGAGCACCTCATGTATGCTCAGAAATGTGCTGCATGTTGGAGAAACAGCAGACGTCCTTGTCCTCTCTGGCTTTAAGGTGTCCAGGGAAGCACCCAAGTGCAATGGATTATTTTATGTTCCTGATACAGGTTCTATGAGAGTCACCAACTCGCCCCAGAGAGGTTAGGAAACATCCATGGAAAATGATATCTGAGTTGAGGTGAGAATGATAAGCACAGTTGACCCTTGAACATCACGGGTTTGAACTGCATGGGTCCACTTATACAGAGATATGTTTTTTTCAATAAAAGTTACACTGAGTGCACCTGCCTCTCCTGCCTCCCCTTCCACCTCCTCCACCTCTTCCATTTCTGCCACCCCTGAGACAGGAAGAGCAACCCCTCCTCTTCCTCCTCCTCAGCCTACTCAGTGTGAGGACAACGAGGATGAAGACCTTTATGATGACCCACTTCCACTTAATGAATAGTACGTAAATTTTCTCTTCCTTATGACTCTCTTAATAAATAACATTTTTTCCTCCAGCTTACTTTATTGTGAGAATACAGTATATAGTACATACAACATACAAAATGTGTGTTAATCAACTGTTGTCAGTAAGGCTTGTGGTTAACAGTAGGCTATTAGCAGCTAAGTTTCAGGAAGGGAAAACTTATATGTGGATTTCTGACTTCACAAGGGTGGGTGCCCCTGACTGCCACATTGTTCAGTGATCAACTATAGATATTAACCAGGTAGTAGTTTTTCAGGCAGAGGAAAGCATGTGCAAAGAAAAAGGAAGGTGCTTAGCAGAAGTGGGAAGAATCACCATGAAGCTGGATTACATAAAGTGTGAAAGAAGAAAGTCAGGCAAGAGAGGGAAGGAGGGGGACATTTCAGATTTGCTTTACAAACCATGCCAAGGAGTTCTAACTTTACCTGAAATCCCTTGGGGAATCATTGGGAGATTCTAAGAAAGAGGTAACCAGATCAGGTTATTGGTTGGCTTACTGATATTTGAGAACTATCGTGTGGCTGGAGTAAGGGAAAGACTAGAAATAGTAAGACCAACTGTGGTGTTATTTGCAACAATCTGGATAAGAGCCGTGAAGATGGGGGGCGGGGGAGAGGATGGATTCTGGAGATATTTAGGACAGAGCATTACCAGTGCTTGCCAAAGCAGTGAGTTAAACTGACTACATTCTGCATCTCTACCACTAACCTGATACTTACACTGGGCAAATGAGTAGACCTCAGCCCTGCCAAATCTGAGCTGGAATTTGGAGAGCCACTAGAGGTGGGAGTTAAGGGTCACCTCTGAGGATCCTGCAAAAAAGGTGAATTTGACTGTTGAGCATTTTCCCCACAAACGTAGTGACAAGTCTCCTAGCAAGAGGACCAGCACAGAAAGTGTATAATGGGGAGCAAGGTCTCCATACAGGGATGACAGTTGACACATTAGCACTGCTGCATCAACAGGGCCAGCAATGGCCCACAGGAAACTCCTCAAGTCTGAAAGTGGCTAAATTGGACTCCTGACAGTTTCAAACTCAGAGGCAGAGCCGGCATCTCAAACAGAAGAAAGAGAATTGTCTAAATGCTTCAATTCTTGTAATTGAAGCAATTGCACATCATTTTACATGCCAGCTTCCTGACAGGATAACCGGTTTGAGCTGAGTGTAGGAATTCAATTACGTATCTTCTGTCTGCATCTTTGAAAGAAAACAACCCAACTGGCCTGTCAAATATCTAGCATGTTTGCCTGTTGGAAATTGCTATCTCCTCCTGACACAGAAAATGTCTCTGCAGAGAGAAACCTATTATATTTCACAAAGCTAGCATAACCCTATTACAAAACTTGACAAAGAAAACATAAAAAAAGAAAACTACAGACCAATTTCATCTATGAATATAAATGCAAAACTCTTAAATAAAATATAAGCATGTGAAATATGGCAGTATAACACGAGGCTTCTCCATTAAAATTGGGAACAAAACAAGTATAACCACTATGACCCTAATTATTTTAAATTGCTCTGAAATGTCTGGCCAATGCAATAAGACAAGAAACATAAATAAATAAAATAGGTGTATAATTATTGAAAAGAAAGTGGCAACATTTCTCATTATTTGCATGTATGATTGTCTACCTGGAAAATCTAAGCAAATGGACTGAAAAAAATCTTAGTACCCATAAGAATTCATTGATTCTTCTCCTAAGAATTTAAAGAAATATTTAGAGAGTCAAAGATTTATGATAGAAGGTACCTCATCCCAGCATTATTTTTATTAGTGAAAAAAATGAAAATAATCCACATATCTAACAATAAGGACATGCTTAAACATATTACTTCAGATCTAGATGATGAAATACACAATCATTAAGCTTATATTTGAAAGAATATTTAATAACTTGGGGAAATGTCCACATATAATGAAAATAAGAACAAAATACAAACCAAGACACTGTGTGATTTCTCTTTTGTAAAATAAACAAACAACACATACATATATACACATATTTGCATAGAAAACATACTGAAAGGCATATAATAATGGTAATATTGTTATCACTGGATGGGGGCTTTTCAACTTTTATAGAATTTACATGAATCAGTTTTACAAATGAGACTATGAATATACAATGATTTACATTATAAAAATTTATAGGATTAGACCGGGTGATACCAACTATACCTGCCAATCTCTTTCTGAAATACATATAATAATTTTATATGGAAGTTTGACATGTTAAAACAGAAAGGATCTGTGATATTACTATCCCTTGAAGACCTAAGCTGGCCACAGAACACCAGTGACTGGCTTCACTCAGAGGTTTGGGGGCTGGCCTTCCTGGACACATAGATCCTAATTTTCAGCTTTATCAGCTGACAAAGACTTTTTTCTTTCCTGGCCCCTTTGTCATGCAACTCCTTGTTTGCCACATTTCCTGTCTCCTCTGGGCCCCTCCATCCAACGCTTATCAAAATCACATAGTATGACCCCACCTGAAATGAGTTTTCCAGGTAAGCTTATCCTCTAGCACCACTGTATCAAAAACCACCTGAATTCCTGGCACAGGATCCTCCCCTGGGACATCGACTAAAGGGCTCTAGATTTACACGCGTTTTTCTTTAACAGATTTCTTGTCTAGTTTCCCCTTTTGATGGACCATAGCAGACCCAACCAGGACACCAACATGACGGACCAATACAAGGGGTTATGTCCAGAGGAATTAAACTCAGGCAGAATATTTTACCTGCTGAAGGTGGCCTGGAGTGGGAAGACCCTGAGTGTTTATTATGCCAAGTAACTGGAAGTGAAATACAGAGATACCAGGTGCAAATGCCCCATCCACAGAGCTAGAGCAAACTCACAAATCCCAGATGAAGTCAAGGATATGAAAGAGTCAGAAATTATGCAGAAAAGCCTGGACACAGCTGCAAAATTGTTGGCATAGCCAGGACTCAACTTTAGTGATTTACCGTGGACATGCTGTGCTAGATTAAAGCAAGAGACACGGGAACACAAGCTGAAATGCCCAGAGAGTCCAGGCAGTAATCTAAAAGAATGAAGCAGACCAGCTGGAGACCACATGCCTTAAGCAAAGGGGGACAGCCACTGCTGCACCCTAGCTAATTGTTGCCATGCAGAAATAAAACTAGGAATCCAAATTTTTCTGTGAAACCTCCCATTTTAAAATAGTGCCAACTGTTTTGAAGTTTTCTATGAGCCAAACAAAGCACATTCACAGGCTGAATTTGACTCTTGGACAGCAATTCGTGACTTCCAGCTAGCAGTTATAAAGTCTGAGAGGGGTGGGAATTTGATTCCAATAAGACTGACCCACTCCCAATCTTCCCTAACTAGGAAGCTTTCCTTTGCACGATCATGAGAAAGGAGGTGTTACGCTTTCACTTATTCCAAAAAGTGATCCATCCTGCCCCACGGTAAAGGCAAGGTGGAAATTGTCACCCACTGACTCTGAGCCTCACCTGTTTCTCCTGTACGTAGGATTCCGGTCAGTTCCCAAAGTTTGAATATGCATGCCCTCTGGAGACCAGCTGTGGGAGACTCAGAGGCACAACAGTAATGACTGTAGAAATCCAGATGCCATCACCACTTCTAACAGGGTCCTACCCATTCATAGCTAATCTGCTGGGTGAGCTCTAGCTGACCTTTTCTATTAATATGCATTTCTAGAGAGTATAAACAAGTCCAAGTCAGAAAGGCAGATGGGTGAAAGACCTCCCTGAGAACTATGGGGTTTGTCAACTTTTAAAATTACCTGCCTAACCCAACTTTCCCAATGCACATTGCCCAGTGCATGCCCCATGATTTATCTCAGAGGCCTTCTCTTGCTTTCTTGAGATCTTAAGTACAAAGCCTATGTCTGTATGTTGTTGGCATGGGTGCCTATCAACCTGGAAAAGTGCATGTTTCACCTGGCAGCATTTCCATAAAGAAGAAATAGAAGGTGGCATGTTATTTTAAAAAATAATAAATTTCTCAGTAACAGAAGGACTTGAATTTTCAGAATGAAAGTATCCTCCTCCTGCCCATCACCACGAACAAATATTTCATAACTGCCCCACTCACAATAACTTCCAAAGCTCCCTGCCTATTCCGATTCTTCCCAAAACAGCGTAATTTCCACCCAATGACAGAATCATGGAAGTAGTAGCAAACTTTGACCTTTGCCATAAGAGTTTTTATCTCATCCCATAGCATTCCAAAAGGTCATTAATCAGATCCACGGCGCCTTGTGGCAAACCTCAAAGATCCTGAATTCTTGTTTTTATGTACTAGATTGGGGGAAGTTGATATTTATCTGTCATTTCTACTTTTGTAGATGGTCTTCCTCAGCCTATTCCTTAAACACTGGTGTTCTCCTTTTCTCCTTGAGCAATTTTATCTGTTCTCTGTCTATGTATAAGGTAAAAAAAAAAAAAAAAAAAACCAAGGAAATGAGGAGGGGTCAGACCCTTGGATCAGCTTCTCTCTCCAACTACATGGAGGCAGGAAGAAGGAGAGTCTCATAACCACGCACTGGCAGTTTAACGTACAACGATCCTGTCCACCAGTAAGGACCTAACCTTTGACCAATCAGACGACTCTCCCTCCTGCATCTGGAAAAGAATTAAGGGAGGAACACTGGAAAAGAAATGTGAAATAGAATCAGCTAGGCAAGATGACAAGAAGGCTGATTTAACTGAAAAACAGTACATTAAGGAACGTGGTATGGCAGAGAGTGCCAAGAAGTATCCATTTTTCCCTCCCTCGTTGACAACAGAATCTGATTTTATTTGTGCGGCAATGAATTCATAAAAGGCTACTTTGCACCACTTCCCTTGAGGCTGGATGTGGCCATATGACTGTGTTCTAGTCAATGCAAAGTGTTGGATCGGACTTCCAGGAAAGCTGCGCAAAGGAGGCGACTTCAGCTGAAACATCTGCCTCCCTTGCCTCAGACACAAGCATGATGCTCAGAGAACCAGCAAGCATCTTTGACCATGAGGTGACCTTGACGATGAAGGCTCAATACGGAAATGGCTTACATTTACCAGAAAGACACAAGGAGCTCGGTCAATCGTGAAGATGACTTTTCAGACTTGAGAGTCCTCCTCCAGACTTCTTTTCCCACGGAAGAGAAATACACTTCTCCTTTTAAAATCAGTTTTAATTTTAGTTTCCTGATGCATGCAACCAAACCCACTCCTAGCTGATGCAGAAATTATAAAAACTGTGGGTTTCATTCAGCTATAAATGTCCCCAAACGCAATTGTAATCCTTTAAGAAAGATATTTCTTAAATCCTCCTAGAAGAGTCATAATGTGTGGAACCAAAGTCTACCGCTAAAAGAAACGATCATAGAAATGTACAGTGTATAAACAATCTCTTCTATGAATGCTAAGTTCACCGGCGTAGGGAAAAAGACTGAGGCGAGTAGGGGGGAAATCTTCAACGGGTAAAAGAACATTGTAGGGAGGAGGCAATGCTGGGCTCTACGTGAGCAGCAGCTCTTCCATTTTTCTTTCTCCTGAAAGCTCAGATTGTGTGGTCTCTGAAAAGAGGTTAGAGAAGGAAAGACAGATAGTGAAAGTGTCAAGGATCTGCTGACTGAGCAAAGAAGTTTGAAGCAGTGAGAGGGGAAAACCTCAATAGTGTGCTCAAAGCTTAGAAGAACGGAGGAAAAAAAAAAAAACCTGGGAAAGGAGTTGGTGACGGCTATTGGGAGGCTTTGGTGACAAACCTGCCTATTTGATGGAAATCTGAGCTAGTCCTGGGAGGCCTGGATACCAGTGAATTATAAAGTGGCTTTCTCTGCAGGAATGGCCCCACTGTTCAGGTCAAACAAACATAGCCCGCAGTCGCCACCTGGTGGAAGTATACCTAAATTACAGGAGCAAAACTGGTGGAAAAGCTTAATAGAGGGAAAACATGCCGTTTTCATTTTCTTAAACTGATCTCAATTAGTGTGCTTGGAAAATAGTTCAACATGGCAACCAAGTTCTGCCATTATATATCCAGATAATAACGTTCTTTTTGTTTGACATTATTTTTGCTGTGATTACGTTTATGACATGATCACAGCTTACAAAGAGCTTTTACACACATTATCTTATCTAATTAACACAGCATATCTACGAAATTATGGGGAAAGGTTAGGACACTAAGGCTGAGAGAGGTTAAATGATGAACTAAAATTCTATTTTAAAGGGGACACAAGAGCCGGGAAGATGGCTGACTAGAGACATCGGTTGCCAGTTCGTCTCAGAAAAAAGGCAGTGTTTTAAATGAAAAAAAAAAAAAAAAACACTGAGGGAATTCTGAGGGGAAAGTGTCAGAACCTACCAGAGATTCCATGAGAAGAAGTTGCAAAGCAGAACAGGAAAGAGCAAGATTTCAGCAGAGATCAACGCCCAAGGAACTTGGAGCCCTGCGGAAAGGGTAGGTGGGGGTTTTCTTTCCCCTCATACCTCTGGCAACTGCAGGCTCCTGGCCTGTTGAAGAGCTTCTCTACCCTCACGAGCTCAACAGGCGCTGCCACCAGTGAACTGGGGGGCTCTTGAGAGCAGAGCACTGGGCTGCCAGCCTCCTTGGGGTCTCTGCCACTTGCCACAGACCTCACCGAGGCGGTAGGTGCCACACTGCTTCTCCACCCATTGTGTGCCTTTCTTGTCCCCAGAGAGACCCAGCCCTTCAGTTTTCTTGTCACTGGTCCCCATTCAAACATTTCCCACCTCACTGCCCAGACTTCGGTGACCACAGGGGTTTGGTGGGTCCCAGGGGAACTGTGTGATCCCAGAGCCTGGACATTCCAGGCGGGCTCCCTTCAGGGGAAAGGGACAAAGGGGACCAGAGTGCCAGCTCTCCTCCATTCAGACTCTTCTCCTCCCCCTCCCCTGCCTATTGCTGCCAAGTAGGAGTTCCCGTGTGAGTCAGAACAGGTGCCCCAAGGGACAACTGAGCCACGGCTCTCAGAAGCAGCTGATTCCTCTCCATTGGTGTGCCCACCACACCGAGGCTTCCACAGAGCGTGGGGTTCATGCCTTTCCTCTTAATGACCTATAGCAGACCAAGGGGTGCTTGGTCTGTGAGCTCCCTGCCCGCTGGCCCTGCCTGGTGCTGCTCGCCTGGTTGCTCCAGCAGAGCAGGGCACACCCCAGAGTGGAGGGACATTAAGCCTGCTTGAGCACTCCACGGGCCTGTGTTGCTATGCGATTGCCTGGAAGGACATCCTAAGGATGAGACCTGAGAATTCTTGCCATTGCAGTGGTTTATCTGCCCACCTTGCAATAGTCACTACAAATTTGGTTTGTAAATTAGTCTCAGTGTGTCTGAACAATGTGAGTCTGTCCCTAAGGAGATCCCATTCTAGGGGAATGGATAAAATAGTTTCTGTCTCTCTGAGGTCTTGCCCGGGAACCTGCCTGCCATCACGGTACCTACCCCAGCCTTCTATAGCATTTGCTTGGTACACAGTGATAAATGTTTTATAGCTTGTCCAGCAGGACCAATGCAGACTTCT
>CM052448.1:14829078-14861644 GCA_028533085.1 Varecia variegata | reverse complement strand
TACCGAGCTCTGGAGCAAAAAGCAGCAGCTACAAGTGGTGACCCCCGACGTGAATTCAGGAATCTGTGCATCCAGTGAGCGTTTTTGTCGTCCGGACTACAAGGGGAATCATCTCGGTAAGGGACAGTCCCATCCGCTGCTTTGGGAAAGGGACCAACATGCTTAGTTCAGAAGGGGGTTTCTAACACAGGGCAGCACCTGACAAAAGATCAGTGAATTTATCTGCACCATTTTGCAACAACTCTTAAAGGCCGCCCTGTGTTCTGTTGAACCAAAAGCTTTACAACAACTCTTATGCGCACTAAGACAGCATTGCCCCTGGTTCCCAGATGAGGGCAGGTTAGATTTAGAGCTCTGGGAGCAAGTAGGGAAGGTTTTTAAGAAGACACTTAGGCAGGGGCTTCCGGTGCCCCTTGCTGTGTTAACTGCATGGAGCCTGGTAGGAATAGCACTGACTCCCTTACATGTTCCTACAGGTTCTAATCCATTGGAACCTGCTCCTCCTCCTCCTCTTCCTCCTCCTCCTCTGCTGTCTCCTCCGCTGGAGGAGCCGGCGTCCCCTGCCATAAAACTTCTGAATACTAAGCCATTCTCTCCACCATTGCCTTCTGCAGCTCAACAGGAGGAGTAGCTTCCTCCTCCTCCTCCTCCTCCTCCTCCTCCCCCCTCTATTCCTCCCCTAATAAACCATCTGCTTTTCAACATTGCCTACTGGAGGGCCAATCTTTATGGGGATGAGATTTGCCAGAACAATAGAACCTTCTAACTACCCAGCCTTTTCAATAGGGACCACTGCTCGGGTAAATCCAATGCAACCCACACCTTTACAGTTGACTACTAATTTGCCCACCTGGATAGAGCAGTGGCCTATTAAGCAGGGTAAACTAAAACATTTAAAATCTCTTGTCCAGGACCAACTTAAAGCAGGACACATAGAACACTCCTGTATTCGTTATACCTAAAAAGAACAATAAGTGGCGTTTACTACAGGACCTAAGAGCTCTTGTTGCTATTATAGTCCTGATGGGACCTCTACAACCCGGCCTTCCCCAGCCATCGTTAATTCCTAGAGATTGGCCTTTGATTGTAATTGGGTTAACATGGGGAAGAGAGTGTTTGTGTTAAACTTGTACAGGTCCCGAGTGGCTCCCTTCCAGACGAGTTCGCCTACAGGCGAATACATTCACCTACATCATGAGCTGGAAGAATCAACCAAACAACCCGATTCCCCAAATGAAACATCTCTCCCTCCAGCCGCTGCCCACGGGGTCCCACCATGAGGGCACCCAGGATCACGTGGGGTCAATTGAAACAATTACAGACACAGGCCTCAGCTATGATGACACGATTGGGGGCTTCTCCCACCCTGGGGAACACTTTTCAGTATTTGGCCATTGTTGCCCATGATAGCAGTCAGGTACCCTGAGGGCTGCTTTCCAGCCTTTTTCTCCTTTTATTTCCCCCAGGCAGTACAGCCACAGTTTACTGGGCTCCTGTCTTAAACCCGCCTGTGTTTAAGCCCCTGACATGGTGGGACTCAGGGATCCCTCTGTCTACCAGTGACTCGATGTGGACTGGAGGAGTATGGCTGCCTCCACGTTCCTGGTGGAGAAATGGAACAGACTGGCTGAATACTACAGAGTTAGTAGTTTATCATTCCTCTAATCTTCCTGTGTGTGTTACCAACTTACGTCATACAACATGGTGCATTCCCATGACCACCCAAAAATATCTATTATCAACTGGTCGTGCTTGGTCTTGTCACTTTCTGTCTCTTTCTAGGACAGGTCTGCCAATTGCTCCTACTCACAGTCCATCTTTAATTTTAAATAAACAAAAAGAGGGACATGTGGGGGCTGGGCCTAGAAGAAAGGATGGATGGATGGAAAGGATATGAGCAGGTTGAATGGACAGGTGAAAACGCCTGCCCGAAGCTGCTTGTTTGCTATGTGCGAAGGTCAGCTGAAAACAGCTGACCTGTATGGAATTTGTTAAATTAGCAAAAGCCCCTGACCTTTTGCACGTGTCCTTGGTAATAAATACAGGGAGGAACTTAGCTGAGGAGGCCGTTTTCTCCAGACTTTGGCCTCTTCCCTTCTCTCTAAATGCTATGTGTTTCGAGGAATTATGCCTTCGCTACCAAGCTCCGGAGTGAAAAGCTGCTACTACAGAGAGAGCATAAGAAAGTTTTAAACATACAATAGGCATTTAACAAATGGTGGATGGGGATGGATACCTGGATGCATAGACAAGCATATGAAAGAAACAAAGGAGTCAAAGAAGTGGGGTTGGGTCCTAGGAATGAGGCCCCAAGTATAACCCTTGAATAACTGCTTGCCCCTGGCCCCCGGGTCCAGAACACTCTTTCAGTTCCAGCAACTGATTTTTCTGATTTGTGAATTTGATGGGTACCTCATAGGCCTCCTGACCCTAGACCCCAAAGATCACTTTTCTGCCAACCAGTTCTCTGTTGGACCTTGCTTTTCTTCTTTCCTGTTCTACTCCTTTCTTGTTTTCTTCCACTTCATTTTTCTTCCACTTCTTTATTTTTTTAACTAATTTTGTCTGGTTCACTTGATTTAATTAAAAATGTATTTACTCAATATAACCAGTGAAATAATGCAAAGTATTGTGCTAAGAAATGCCTCTTAATGCCCCTCTTGCATTCCAGCCTTCCTGAGATAACCAACATCAGCAACCTGGTGTGTTTTTCCTACTTTCTCATATTCATAAAAACATACACAAACATATCATATGTAGAAAGGTTTTTTTTTTGTTATTTGGTTTTACAAAAAATAGGATCATAGCATACACCTATACTATATTGCAAAAAATGTTTTACAACTTTTTTCTTCCTAAATTATGACAGCGTTCCCTCCAAATCAGTAGACATGGATATAACATTTTTGATATTGTTAAACTTGTTATAAATTAATAGACAAAATCAACCTTTGGGGGAGCATACACTTCTATGAATTTTAGCAATGTCTGCATTCATGCAATCATCCCCATAAAAAGGATATATAACATTTCCATCACCACAAAAGTTCTTTCATACCTCTTTGTCCATGCTCTCCCATCGCTAACCCCTGGAAACCACTTATCTGTTCTTCAACATTCTAGTTTTGTCATTTCAATAATGTCGTATTAATGGAACCACGCAGTATCTTTGAGATTGGCTCCTCCATTTGGCATAATGCCTTTGAGATTTATCCAAACTGTGGTGTGGATCAATAGTTCGCTAATTTTTATTGCTGAGTTATGTCCCATTGTATGGCTGTACCACAGTTTGTTTATACTTGCTCTTTTTAATGATTGCCCTATATTCCATAGAGGGTACAGAACAATTTATTCAACCTGTCTTACGTTGATGAACATTCAGGCCGGTTTCCAACTGTCCCTCAAAGAAACATCCTTGAACACATATCCTAATATAGAGATGCTCTTATTTACGTAAGCTGATTCTCAAATGTACAGTTGGTAGATAAAAAGTGTGTATAGTTTATTTTTAATAGATATTTAAGTTTTTTCCAGTATTACTTGACACATTTCAAATTCCCACCAGCAATATTTGAAAGTTTTTCTTTCCTCATATTTTTGTCAGCTTGAAATAGCTTCTCTTTTTTAGCTTTTTTTTTTTCCAGTCTAATGGATTAAAAAGGTCATCTACTTTAGCTTTAATTTGCATTTCCCTGAGCATTCTTTTGGGATGTCCTTTGACCACGTGGATATCCTCTTAGTAAGGGGTCTACTCATCACCTTTGCCCATTTTTCTATTGGGCGACTTATCTATTTCTTCTCAGTTTATGGGAGGTCTTTGCATATTGGAAATATTAATCATTTTTCTGGCATATGTATTACCAAAAATATCTCCCAGTTTGACTTTTGTTTTGGTTTTGTTTTAAATGATTATTTTTCTTTTTTAATTCAGCAATAAAAGTTGTATATATTTATGGTGTGCAACATGGTTTTGATTTGATTTTGTTTTGCCATATGTTTGTTGTTTTTAATGTAGTCACGTGTCGTTTTCTTCACGGGTTCTGGGTTTATAGTCTTGTTTGATTGGAAAGTCACCAAGTCACCCCTATCAAAGGTTTAAAAAAATGTTTCAAACATTTTTCTTTCAATATTTATTTCCCATAACATGTACAAACACTGAGTTAACTATTATCATTTCCATCTCTATTTTGCAGATGAAGAAACTGGAGCTTGGACAAATTATATAACCTGCCCAAAGATGCACATCAAGGAAGACACGAGGCAATGATCTGAAGGTAGGTCGCCCCACACACAGCCCGTACTGCACTCAACCTCCATACTCTATGGTGTAACCACCATACACACTCCTTCCTTCATCAGCTCCAAGTCGGATGCCAGACTGCCCTTATGGGGTGGTGGGCTCAACTTTCTACACAGACTGAGAAAAGGAAAAGCTTCATAAATGAGTGACAAAGCAAAAAGAGTGGGAATAGGGGCCTACAGACTGACTTGTGCTCAGGAATGTGCTCAGCATCCCTGATGCCAAAACCACAGCTTTGGGAGGCAACAGGTAGGATCATGGCTGTGCAAGGCCAGTGGAGCAAGAAGAGTTACTCATTTGGGGGCTTTGGATAAGCAATGTATTAATACACAGCGGATATAGCACAAGCTTTGGTGAAAGACAGACCTAGAAGGGTGAGAATTATGCCTCTTACTAGCTGAGTGACCCGACCTCTCTGAGCTTTAGCTCTCCCACATATAAAATGGCAATAACAGTATCTGTCTCTTGGGAATGTTGTTAAGATCTTCAAAGAGATACTTGTTCATGATGCCTGGCACATAGTAGGTGATTTTGGGGTGTACTTTTTCCTTCCCTCTAATGCAAACACTGATTCAGGCCAAAGAGAGGGCCGTGAACTTGCAAACCATGCTTTTCACAGGATTGAGGAAGCACAGTTCAGAATCCAAAGCTCACAGAGACCTGTAGGCCAATGTCCACATGGAGCAGTATTTTAGGCATGATAATAACTAATATTTACATAGTACCCGGCATGTGACAGGCACTGTGTCAGTTCATTTGATCTTCACAACAACTCTATAATATAGGTACTACTATTATTCACATTTACAGTTAAACTGAGCTGCAGAGATTAAGTGGCTCCCTGGGGACCACAAAGCCAGTAAATGGCGGAGCTGGGATTTGAACCCAGATAGTCTGGCCCTGGCATCCGTGTTCTTAGCTGCTATGCTATGCTATCCTGTATTATGTCATACCATGTTGTATTATGTCTATCCAAAAGCAGTATCAGAAATTTGTGATTAGCTCAGGGTGATCAGTAGGGTGAAGGAAGGCAAAGTGAGCTAGTTGAAGTGTAAACAAAGGATAAGGGCTGGGTCTTGAGATCTTTAGCAAATTCAAGCAAAGATTATTCCATGCTCTGATTTCCTGCTGAGAATTCAAAGCTTGCCATTTTCATTTCTAGCCGTGTGAGAGGCCTCTTCTTCTGACAGCTTGCTAGGAAGCAGACCCCGTGCTATGGTTTGGATCTGTCCCCCAGAATTCGTGTTTTAGAAACTTGCTCTCCAATGCAGCAGTCTTGAGAGGTGGGGCCTTTTGGAGGTGATTGGATCATGAGGTCTGCGCCCTCATAATGTTGTTGAGAAAGTGGGTTAGTTATCATGAGAGTGGGTCTGTTATAAAAGCCAACTTGGTGGTCTCCTGTGAGCCCCCTCACTGTTTGATGCCATGTACCACCTCAGGAATTTGCAGAGAGCCCTAGCAGCAAGAAAGCCATTACCGCATGCAGTTCTTTGACCTTGGACTTCCCAGCCTCCAAAACAGTAAGAAATAAATTTCTTTTCTTCATAAATTACAGTGCAACAGAAAATGGACTAAGACACTCAGGAAATCTACCAGGGTGTTTTGTATGCATGCCACAGAAATCAGCCCTAGCTAATTTAATAAAAAAGGAATTTATGGGAAGAATTTATGAGGAAGCTCAGAGAATTGAAAGAAAAATTGAACAACCAAAGGGATGTCAGTTGGGGCCACTCTGAGCCTCTGGGTGGCAAGAACTTGTGACCAATCCTTACCTCTCCATTGTGTCTCAGAGAGGAACAGATTCCAGTCATTTCTCATCATTTCCAGTCATTTATGTTGTTCTTCTCAAGATTCCAGAAAGAGAACATCTGATTGGACCAGCCTAGGACTGGTGTCCACCACTTGGCCAGAGTAGGAAGTGGTACTAAGAAGATGCTGTTGTTATGCCATATCTCTCTGGCTCACCTGAGTTTGCCTGTAATTGTTGTAGACAGTTGCCAGCATACTAAAAGCTTTTCATCTCAAGATACTGAATCTCTCTTCTACTCTCAAACCATAGAGATAGAAGTAAATAGATAAATTCCCAGCCTCCAGTGGGATGATTCTGAGGCATGTCCAAGTGTTCTTTCAAAGGGTCCTCAGGCAGGATTTGTCTTCATTGCCCATAGTGGTAATCCACTCATCAGCGCACCCTATTCTCATTTTTCCCACTGTCTCACTTATGCTTTTCAAAATCACATCCCAAATAAACTACCTGAACTCAACTCCTTTACCTAGGATCTACTTTGGTGGCAATCCAAGTTAAGACAAGTACCACTGATAACAGGCCCACCAACACAGTATCCAATGGGGAAAGGTTGTTTTCCTAAGGAAAGGCAGGGTATTGTTACCAAAACAAAAGAGAATGTACATCAGGCAGAAAAGCAAAAGATTTTCACCTTATGCAGGTTTCTCTACGCAGACATCTTAGCTCTCTCTACACAGACATCTCACTTTAGAATCATCACCCAAAGCTTTGTCTGCCCAACAAAGTCAATGTGAATCAATTCCTCTCTTAAATCCTCAAGGCCAGAGCTGAGACACTCAGACAGAGCAAAGTCCAACACAGACACTTTAACACTGGATGGGAGTGCCCTGGGGAGCCTGTAAATTGGGTAGCATTACTGTTGTCACCACAAGTAGGAACGAGTCTGTCCATTCATCCTCCACGATGAGTAGGCATCAAATTGCCCCTCATACCCATGCAGACCCTCAGGTCATCCTGCAGCATGTGCTGCGTGCCTAGCAGCCTGGGGGAATGTCTAGCCTTGAAGGCTACTCAAAGCACAGGTGTAATAGGAATTCATGCCAATAAGAAAAGGGCCATAAAATCGGGACTCAAAGGATCAAACTCTGAAATCCATAGGAATTCAGCAGGAGTCTGAATTCCTGCCTTGACTCTTGCCTGAATAGCCAATGCATGGAAGCTGAGGCTGCTAGAGAGACCCCTAAGGAAGCCCCAGACCTACTCTAAAAAGTCATCAGAGTGCCTACCTGGCTCATCAGTGGCCCTTATGCAGAACTATTAATACCCCTGGCCTCAAAGAGCTCACAAACAGGCCTATAAACAATTACAGTATAGCAATATTTATTTATTCAATTCATGTGTGTTGAGTTACATGTATGCCAAATTTATATTAATTTCTGTTCACACATCTGTGGATCAGCTACGTTTTGGCTGATCTAGGCTGGATTGGGTTCGGGTGTGTGGCACTTGTCTCTCCTTTTTCTGGGATGAGGAATCCTAGAGTTTTTTTTTATCCTACAGTAATGATAGGAATGCAGGAAGGACAGCCCAAACACAAAAGCACATTTCAAGCCTCTGCTCGCATCATGTCCACTAATAAGCCAATGGCCAGAATAACAGTCAAGAGGCAGGAAAATACACTCCAGCCACCATGAGGCCATGATGAATGGATGGATAGTATCATACTATTACAAGGGAGATGATGGTAGCCATCAAGAGAACAGTTTCAAGCAAGTGGTAGGAGCAGAAACCAGGTCACAGGGAATTAAAATTGTGAGGACATGGTTGCTAGATTGTAGACATTTATTATGGAATTTATTAGAAAAAGAAGGTAGACAAATGTGCCATTTCAACCTCAGGGCATTTGCACATGATTTTCCTTCTCCCTGCAATATTTTCCCACCAGATCTGCACAGAGATGATGACTCCTTATCATTTAGATCACAATTTGACTGTTGCCTTTTCAGAAAGATTTACCCTGACACCCCTACCCCAGCTAAAGCGTCCATTTTCCACCTCAATATCACTCTCTAACACATAATATTATCTTTATTGCATTTATTAGTATGTTTTGTTTTTGTTTACTTATTATCTATCCTCCTCACTAGAATGGGTTTAGGGACCTTTCTTCTGTCTTGTTCACTGTTTCCTCAGTGCCTTCAATAGTGCCTGGAACACAGTAGGTGCTCCAAATAATTGCTGAATAGATGAATGGGTGGATGAATCAATGAAGGCATTTAGAAATATTGAAGAAGGGGAAAGAGTGGCAATGATGGAAAAGAAGAATATGGAAAGGAGAAGCAGGAGAGATAATAAGAAAAAAGAAAAAGGAATATGGCAAAAAGTGAGAGAAGCAAAGAAAGCAGATTAAAGAAAAGGAACTTCAGAAGGAAATTGCACTGGGAGAACTAAAAGGCTAAAATTTGCAGCTGCTGCCCAGATGGTGGGTGTCTGAACAGGGCAATCTAGGGGGATAGTGCTTAGCAAGGGTCTTGTGTCTCATTTGCATGCTTTTATCCATCAAAATCTGACCTGGGGGCATTGAGTTGGAAATTTCTACATATTTTGCATTCTTCCTCTGTGCTGGAAACTATTACAACAATAGCTCTGAACTAGCCCTGTAGGAATAGAAAGGTCAAAAGACAATCTGTTTATTGTAAATAAATAATAATAAATTACCATGTTTGAATATGCTCAGGAATCCCCTGGTGGCTTGGAATGCCACTCTGAATTAGAGTTTCTGGTGACAGCCCAGGAACCTGGGGCTCTGAGGGTTCTGACTGTTTGCCTAAACACTGGCTCCCCTTTTAATTCTGGCAAATGACTGCTTTCTCTCCATTTATTCTTTTTCTCCTTCTGAGGCTCCTACTGGAATTTCTAATTCTTAACTTTTCTCTTTTATTTCAAAGATTTATTACTTCCAAATGCTTTCTGGGAGAGTTCATTGACTGAATCTTTCAGTTCACTAATTTGTTCTTTGGCTGTTTTCATTCTGCTGCCCAACTTATCCATTAACAATATATTTTGCATTTCAACAATGTATTTTTCATGCCCCAAATCTCCAAATAGTTGTTCAAAATCTTAGTCTTATTCTATGCTCCCAAGATCTTATTTCTCTCAGGATATTTGTCTCCCTTGTTTTAATTTTTTTTTTTTGAAATTGTCTAATCCATTATTTCTACTTCTGGTGGCATAGATCATTTAATTTGGCATCTTGTTATGTTTTTTCTATGAACTCATATTCCTTTGGATACTTCAGCTCAGTGAGTAAAGGAGGAGAACAGATGAAGTTGGTGGCAAAATCCTTGTCTTGGTGTGTTCTTCTCTTGGTAAATGGGGTTGTGGGTAGGACCTTCAGGTCAGAGAGCCTGGTATGACTATTTGGACACAATCACCTCCTTTTTTGCTCCTGTGATATTCTGATATAATAAGAAATATATATTTGGACTTCATCCCTGGTTCCTGGCACAGACCTCTTTGGGAATTTCCTGAGTGATAGGGGTGAGAGAAGCATCTTTTGTTTTTTGTAATAAGCCCCTTTCAACCAAACTTTAGTTTGTGCTAGTGAGGTGACTCTTAGAGGGAACCCTAGATAGCTTCAGGATGGGGCTGGTTGCCAGAGGAACTATCCAGGTGATTACAGGGTTGGAACTTTCAGTACCACCCTCTGACCTCTGGGGAGAGGAGTTACTCACCAATAGCCAATGATCTAATTAATCACGTCTGTGTAATGGAACCTCCATAAAAATCCTAAGCGATTGGGTTCAGAGAGATTCCAGGTGGGTAAACACATGGAGGCACAGGGTGGGTGGTGTCGGAGGAGGCAGGGAAGCTCTGCACCCCTCTCCCATACCTTACCCTATGTACCTCTTGCACTTGGCTATTCCTGAGTTGCATCCTTGATCATAAACGAGTAAGTGTAAGTAAAGTGTTTTTCTGAGTTCTATGAGGCACCGTAACAACTTATCGAGCCCTGAGGGAGGGGGTCGTGGGAACACTCAATCTATAAGCATAAATACAGGAGGCCTGGGACTTGGGATTGGCATCTGAAGTGGGAACAGTCTTGAAGGACTGAACCCTTTAACTTGTGGCATCTGACACCAACTCCAGATAGATAGTATCAGAATTGAATTGAATTGTTGGATACCCAGTTGGTGTCCAGGGAGTTGGATGGAGAATTGGCTGGTGTGAGGATAAAACCCACACGTTGGGTGTGAGAAGTGCTGTGAGTAAAGATGGCACGGCCCCTCTCCCCGTCCCCTTCTGCGAATAGACCGGCTACTAGGCTGCAGATCATGCTGCTCTCCGTGGGCCATCATCCTCTGTGGGGATCGCCTAGGGACCAGCCAACTTACCTGCTGATCTTGTCATCAAGAGCTCACCACCCCTACAGAGCTCCCACCTGGCCCTGCTATTACTCCAACTGCCTCAGCCTAGCACTCAGCTCAAGTGCTGTTTTCCTGCCCTGCAATAGCAGAGAGAGGGTCCAACGCACCCTGTTTATCTGCCATTGGCAGCACCTGGGCCTCTCTCTTTCCTACTGAAACTCAACCACTTGTGCCCTCTCCAAATGATTTCCATTGTTTTAGTTAGGATCTAAAATCCATGAACCTCTACCTCTTTTCTGCATCTTCAGGATTAAAATTCAGGAAGGAGCCAGAAGCCATGATTCTTTCTCTGTCTTGGCTAATCTAGTCTTTGTGCATGGACTAGCATGCATGTGCACACACATACACACACATGTAACTCAATAAAGCATAATAGTTGAGACTTCAGGTAAGCATATTTTCAGGACAAACTCTCTTGAAATGCTGCAACAATAGATACGCATATTTCAAATGTTGATAGAAATTGTTCAAGTGCCCTTCAAAACAGTGTACCAATTTGCACTGTCAATCTTAGCACCAATTTCCCTACAAAAACTGTACGCATGGGGTATTACCAAACATTTCAATGTTTACAACAAAAATATATAGAAAAAATGATATTCTTTCAATTTGCTCTTCTTTAAAGAAGATTGGATTTTTATATGTATATTGTAGCATTTCTTATAAGAGTTAAAAAGGGGGTTTGATCTAAATTTCTATCATCAAAGTGATCAGTAAGTAATTTGTGGAATATCCAAGTTACAGAAAAAAATAAGAAAAAAATGCTCTATGCCACCTATAGTTAAAGAAATATGAATTAAAACAATACAATACTATTATTTTTAACCTCATACAACTGGCAAAGATTTAAAACTTTTTAATAATTCCTATGATCAGCAAAGTCCCAATACTGCTACTGCTAGCATTTGCTCCAGAATTCAAATATAAAATGATGACCTCTGTCATGTGCTTTTACCTCAAATCTTGTCTTTCCTATTTTTAATTCCTCAAGCTACTCTAAATGTAGCATTGAAATCTCTTTCCGACACCTATTTTCTTAACTTCACCAGAACTTGACATTTATAATCTCTTAACCCTGAATGAGAAACCAGATAAGGGGAGAATGAAATATACCAGAATTCGATTTATCAATGTTTAGCACTCCAAACACTTGACACAGAAGAGATCATCTAGTATCTCAATTTTGGTTTCCCGGCTGGGCACTGTGGCTCAAGCCTATTAATCTCAGCACTTTGGGAGGCCAAGGTGGGAAGATCATTTGATGCCAGGAGCTTGAGACCAGCCTGGGCAACATAGCAAGATCCCATCCATCTGTACAGAAAATTAAAAAATTAGGCATGGTGGCACACTCCTGTAGTCCCAGTTACTCAGGAGACTGAGGCGGGAGGGTCACTTGAGCCCAGGAGTTGGAGGCTGCAGTGAGCTATGATCATGCCACTGCACTTCAGCCTGGGCAACAGAGAGATCTTGTCTATAAAAAAATAAATTAGTTTCCCCAAAAGCAGTGTCTGAGGGCTTAGATACAGGCAGCTATTTGGGAAGTGATCCCTAGAAGCAGCAGTAACAGGGTGGTGACTATGAGGCAGGGAAGGTGTGACAGTCACTAAGGAGTATTTTGAGCTGATTAATGCCGTGGGCAGTGAGGCTCAGTCCTGCTGGTGGCTCTGAGGAATGGTAATTGCATCTAGAATTGCCTTTCTGAAAGAAAGGAGGCCGGGGTCTTTGTGCACTGACCCCTGTCTCCTACCCACTGTGGGTCACCTTGGAGTTGGCTAACTTCCCTGCCCTCCCAGGCTGTCCTGTGGCTTCAGAAAATACCCTGAGGTATACGAGTGGAGATATGTAGTAGGTGCTTGAGGTAGAATATTGCCGGTTCATGAGAGCTGTCCTCCATGGCTAAAGCTGAAAGTAGAGGTAGGCCAAGGGTATGCAGGGGAAATACATCCACTGCAAAATAATAATAATGCATCCACTATGTGCAGCGAGTCCTTACCCCGGCCCTCTTGTCTTAAAGCTGTGATTAGCAATAGCCTGTGTTGTGACAAGTTTCCCCAGCTCTTCCACCATGGCCTCACCTACGATCGCTGAGAAAACCTCTGCTGACCCTAAGATAAATATAAATATCTCTGTGACATTATGATATAATAAGAAATGCGTTTCCCCACGTTGTTCTTAGTCCTTAGTGCTAGTCCTTGTGTAGAATTTTTAAGAGTTCCCAGCCAGCCCTCCACGTGTTGAAGATTCAGGGACATCAGCTACGCCCTGTCATCCCACAATGATTCCAACCGACTTGAAGAGAAGATGCAAGGAGTCGGAAGAGGATCAAGAGCAGAACTGGTTTTGCTTATAAAGCTGAGTTGGAGAACATCCCAGGGCTCCCCTTACAAATCTCGACACTGAGAGCTGCACGATCCAGATCTCCCCACCCCGTCACAGGGTGAAAAGATGAGGCAGACGTGGAAAAGTCTGCTCGGTTGCTGCAAGGAGAAAGAAAAGCCAACCCTTGTACCTGGGAGCAGATAGGTCCAAGATGGAGAAGGAAGACGGATGCAAGGAAGCAGGGAGAAAGGCAGGAAAGAGAGAGAGGAGGAGGAGATGGAGGGAGGAAGACCACAGATGAGAGGGAGGGAAAGATGTAAGAGGCACCCACTGGAACGCCCAGCGAGGAGGGTAGCCAAGCCTTGCCCAAGCGCACAAGCGTCCTCCCCACACTCCGAGAAGCCAGAAGCATTAACAGAACTACCTCCTTCTGCGGACCAAAGTGAGAGCAGAGCAACAACTGGACCCACTTGCAACCTGCTAATTTCTTTTAGACCTTGAGGTGGTACCCAACTTGGGATGCCTCCTCTAAATGCGAAGGTATTTCCAAAATTAATTGAAGGATTCACATAGAGAACCTATTTGTGGACTTTTGAAGTGCCAAGAAACCCAGGTGTGAGTTCCCAGTAACCTCTCCTCCCACTCTACTCTGCATTCGTGAAAAATGACGTATGTTCCCCTCTTGGGAAGACCCAGGCCTCCCTGGACATCTCTGGGCACGTGTCTCCTCCTGCTTCCAACCCTGGGCACCAAAGGCTGCCTCTGAAACACGATTATTTACTGCATGCCAGTTCGTGGGAGAAATTTGTCATGGCTGCTAAAACACTTGCATTCTCAACACAGCCTTAGTGCCTTTGGGAAGCCTGACCACAAAATGAGTTGATTTGAACTGCATCTTGCAGGGAATACACCTATTTTTAGCAATTATCTTTGGAGTCACTGAAATAAAAGCATCTGAAAATTAATGATTCTTACCAAGTTGTTGGCTTCTTTATATGCAGAGCTGAACTGCACAAGATTAAAGAAAGGCCATGCAAATGGAAGAGTGGTTTTTCCAAGAAAATAGAAGTGGTGTAGGATAAAGGAAAGACTTACGGACATAGAGTCAGGCAATCAGAGTCAAATCCTGTGTAATCATGAGTAAATCACTGCCCTCTCTGACTCTCGATGCAGTCATTTTTTTAAGTGGAGAAATTGTATGTCAGGGGGAAAAAATGTGCATTTTTTTAAGATAACCTCAGAATTCCTCTCAAGTGAACTGACCTATCTTTTCATGAGAATACACATTTAGAGATATTTTTGCTTATGAAATGAGACATTCCTACACAAAGCCAGGTTCGTCTGGGATAAGAAAACGAGATACGTAAACTGCCTTGTATACAAAATGAACAGGAATTTTGCATTAAGTCAGCCAGTGGGGGGGAGGAGAAATTCAAGGAGAGGGGAAGGGATTTCCGGCAGGGTAGGGAACTTAAGCTAGAGAATAAGAGATGGCCACAAAAATATGAATCGAGACGATGTGTGTCAGTTCCAAGGTGGAGCAGTGGAAGGCACGTGTACGATTCTCTGGCATCCTCAGCACTGAGACAACTTTGTGTTCCCTTTGGAGCCTACGGGAAGATAGAGCACCGTTAGCTTGGGCCCCTGAGTGACCCTGTGGAGCTGACCCCTCACCCTTTACTGCTTACATGGTAACAGTAGATGTGTGTTAGTTCAAGCCACTGTAAGATGTAGAGGGTGTTTGTTATGGTCTATAACCCAGTTTCTTCTGAGCCTCCTTCCCTGCTTCCAGCATAAGTTCCCTAAGAACTTCTGGAAACACTGGGCTTTCAGCTGCAATTTAGGATGTTTGGTGCCTAAAATAATGCATAGCACATATTAAGAGTCACATATGTGCTTATTATTAATCTCTGTCTGGATGGCTCATAGGCAACTCACACTCAAATGTTCAAAATGGAACTCACCATGTCCTTTTCCTTCAAAATGCACATTTCTGCTAGGCACTCTGAGTTACCGATCTTGTAAATCACTTCACCATTTCCCCAGTGACCGAAGCCCAACTTCTGAGACTTCTCTCTCTCCTTCCCCTACCCGCACCCCCTGCACCCCCCGCACCCATACACCTGGTAACCAAGCTATGGTGGGCAGGCAGAGCCGGCTCAGTACAACTCCAAGTCTCAGGGGTTTACACAACAATCCAGTGTGATTGGGCAGCTCTTCTGTTTCGCTCTCCTACATCTCGGGGGTCCAGGCTGCTTCTCATGGCCTGGTAGACAGCAGCATAGTCTAGACCAGTGGTTCTCAAATTTTAATCTCAGCATCCCTTTACAATCTTAAAGAAATTGTTATGTACTGGCAAATTGTACCATATTGAAATGAAAGCAGAAAACGTTAAAATCTTTCTCTCTTTGTTTATTTAAGAATAATAACTCATTGCATGATAATATATATATAAAATACCTTTATGAATAATAAAATAATTTTAAAATAAGTAGAATGTTTTGATGCAAAACAAAATACAAATTTAGCGAGAAGAGAGGTATTGTTTTCTATATTTTTGCAAATCTTTTTAACATGTGACTCAATAGAAATGACCTGGGCTCTCTTATCTGCTTCTCCATTCAGTCTGTTTGATACGTTGTTTTGGTTGAAGTAAATGAAGAAAATTCAGCCTCACACAGACGTGTGATTGAAAAGAGAAGAGTATTGTAATAATGTTTTCAGATGATTGTGGATATTCTTTGAAACTACACCAGAACTTGACAAGTGCTTATTTTCTTAAATGTTATTCGTAATGTAGAATAGGAAATCCTATCAATAAACTTTTCATACTCTGCTGCATTTAAATATATTGTTCTATCTTACAGTTTGAGGGACCTTTTACCTGCATGATTTTGCAACATTGTTCATTGGTCATTTGGAAAAAATGTTGGTTCACTGAGTTATACAGATCTTTCAAATGTTGACACATTTTAGTCAACAAAATTTAAAAATCACAGCAATTAATATCCCCAATTTCATCAGAAATGTCTCTAAAAATTGGGAAGCTGTTAAGCTTACAGTGGCATGTACAAGTTTTTCAAAACTCTAATGCTTGCCTGGAAGATGAACTTTATCATCTGCAACAAATACGTACTGCTAGTTGCTTTCCTTAAAGCAATAGGCTCTTTTCTTTCATTCTCAAGAAAATGTCTGCCAAACACCTGTGTCTGAATAACCATAGTTTGTCAGTCATTCTTTCAAGTAAAAACGGTGTTACATTTAAAAAAGCAACTAGATCATTTAACATAACCCTATTTTCCAAAACAAAAATTTAGGGAGAAGAGTGGCATCGTTTTACATTTTGAAAAATCTCTGTAATGTTGAGCTTGTGACTCAATTGCCTAAGTGCTTTTTCTCAAGACAACCATTGTACTTTGGTTTGCAGTACAAGTTCTGCATATATCCCATTTCATCATACGGAATAATAAAAAGACTTGTATTCAAGGCTCAGGATTTAATAAAATTAATAATTTTTACTACTACATCAAGGACATTTATAAGGGAAACGAACACAGTGAATACTGATACATTTTGGTGCCACTGCCTTGATTCATGCTAAGTACCAGTTTTATTATGAAATGGTTGCGGTTTTACTATAAAACTTTCTTGACCTTGCAGACCCCCTTAAAGGGTCCCAGAGACCCCCTGGGATCAGTGTTCCACACTGTGAGAACCTCTGTCTTGGCACGCTCTACTTAATACAGCATTTTACACCCCTGCTTAACAAGCTTCTCACCCAGAGTGGTGCCACTCAAAGTTGCTTCAGGAACCTAGTGCCAGTCCATAATCCACAACAAAATACAGAGTGAGCGTTTAGAAATGTTTGAGTAATTTTGACAGAGTAATTGAAAATTAAAAAAAAAAAAAAATGTTTTGCATGTCTTTGTTTTTTCATTTTCAAAACATTTACTTTTATTGTATTTTACCAAATATCCATCTGTGACAAATTAGAATTTTTTTTTCAAATTAGAATTTTTTTAAGTTCCTAGTTTCTAAATTAGAACCTTTTTTAAAATTTCCTTCCTAACTTAGCCAATACCATACAGTCTTGATGACTGTAGCTATGTAATTGGTCTTCAAATTAGATAGTGATTCCTCTCAATTTACTTTTATATTACAAATTTGTTCTAGCTATTCTAGTTCCTTTGCCTTTCTATAGAAATTTTAGAATAATCTTGTCTATATCTACAAAATATCTTGCTGGGATTTTGATAGAAACTGCAGTAAACTTGTCAATTTGAGAATTGACGACTTTACCCTGTTGAGGCTTTCAATTGGTGAACATAGCGTGTCTCTACGTTTATTTAAATCTTTGATTTCTTTCATCAACCTCATGTAGTTTTCAGCATACAAGACCTCTACATGTTCTGTTAGATTTACACTAAGTATTTTAGTTTTTGAGTGATTGTAAATGATGCTGCTTTCATCTCAGTGCCCACATGTTCATTGCTAGTTTGTAGAATTATAATTGATTTTTGGATGTTTATCTTGTATCCTGTGACCTTGCTGACTCATTTATTAGTTCTAGGACTTTTGTTTGTTTGTAGATTCCGTGAGATTTTCTATGTAGAAAATCATGCCAGCTGTATTTCTTCTTTTCCAAACTGTATGACTTTTGTTTCCTTTCCTTGCTCATTGCACTGGCCAGAACTTCCAGTATTATGTAGGTTTCTAGTGTGATTCCATCTTGGTTGGAGAACACACTCTGTATTATTTCAATTCTTTTAAATGTGTTGATGTTTGTTTATTGGCTCAGGATATGTTCTATCTCAGTATGTGTTCCATGAGCATTAAAAAAGAACGTGTATTCTGCTGTTGTTGGGTGGCCCCACCCCAGGGTTTCTGATTCAGTATATCTAGGTGGGGCTTGAGAATTTGCATTTCTAATAAGCTCCCAGTTCATACTTTTGGTGCAAGTGCCACATGTTAGTTCAACAGTCACCAAATTGATGATTAGAATCATTGGGAGGCTGAGTGGTGGCTCATGCCTGTAATCCTAGCACTTCAGGGCTCTGAGGCAAGAGAAACACTTGAGTCCAGGAGTTTGAGACCAGCCTGGGCAAATATAGCAAGACACTATCTCTACAAAAAGTTAAAAATTAGCTGGGCATGGTGGCACATGACTGCAGTCCCAGGTACTCGGAAGGCTGAGCCAAGAGGGTGGCTTGAGCCTGGCAAGATGGAGTTTGCAGTGAGCTATGATAGCACCACTATACTCCAGCCTGAGTGACAGAGCAAGACCCTGTCTCAAAAAAAAAAAAAAAAAAAAAAAGAATCATTGGGAGAGCTTTTAAGACTCCTGGTTAGGCCACTCACAGATGAATTAAATCAGAATCCCTGGGGAGTGGGAGGGAGCCAAGCACAGTACTTTGGAATCATCTGGAAGTTTGTTCAATGCATTCAGTAATCTGGTCAATCCCCAGATTCTGAGTTAATTGGTCAGAGGTGGGTCCTGGGTGCTGGTATATTTCAAAAACTCCCCAGGGGATTCTTCTAATCGTGTATCAACAGCTTTGAGTGCCATGGAACTAGATGGAAGGTACTACCATGTGCTGAGATAGGTCAGGTGCCGTCTCATTCTCTAACATGGTTTTAGATGTCAGCCATCTTGCCAGGAGCTTGCTAAGTCACTGCTTTGGTGATCTGGACCAACAGACCTCCCTTCTTTGCCTTTCTTGCTGCAAACACACAATGATGCACAACTCCCAGGGAGGTAGCTGTTAACTCCAGACCCACAGTCCCCCATAGAGAGACGATAGAAAAAAGCATTATTTAGGAATAACTATTCCTTACTGCATCCTCAGTGCCTATCACAGTACCTGGCCCATAATATACATTAGATACATATTTAGTGATTAAATACACTACTATGATTTATTAAAAACATAAATACACTCAGAAGCTTTGGAATTTTAAACATCAATACTAACCAGCGAATTCAGTACATCTAAATGCTGATTGGGAAACATGAGCAGTTTGATTTGGGTCCAGGAGCAACACACTCAGATAAGCTCAACATTGACCCAACAGCTTCTGGGCATGAGGAAACAAAGACACGTTTGCAGAGCCCTTGAGGAGCTGCAGGGGCAATCTTGTCAGGTGGAATGTGTTCTGATGTACCTTCAAGGTAAGTGGCCATGTCCTTATGTTCTCCATCAAATTATTCTGATCATGTAGCTATGAATTCACAATCACCCTGCAGGATACGCAGGAAATATCATTCCTCTTATATTATCTTTATTGGGGGTCACTCAACTCTTGCAGCCCACCTTGGAGGTACGGGGTTTTGAGTGGAATAAAATATTTGGGTAGGTGCCTTCTAGTCTTAGTCTGTACTCCTTATCTGTAGTAAGTCCACATGGTACGTTGAAATGAGGACGCTCAGCTTTCATTCTGTGGTTGGGCATGAAAATTTTCACTGGGGGTTGAAAGTCTGGGTGTGCAGAAGCCCCAGCTTCCCTGGAAGGCCCTGCACAGTCCTTTCCCCAAAAGTCCTGCCAAGTCTTTCAGGTTCTGTTAGGGTGTGGGTTAGTAACCCTACTACCACGGGTTCTGTCTCTTTCCTTTTGTGGTGTAATCTCTTTCCTCTTAATGTTTCCTCCTTTTATTCACCTTTGGGCACTCACCAATCTCCCATCCTCCGCCAGAGTATCATTCTTTCAGTTGTCTTAAGTTTTCATAAAAGCCAAGGATCGATACTGACCTTCAGGAACTTTGACCTTCTACTTTGCAAATACTCTGAAGAAAGAGAAAACAAAGGCCTGGCTACTTTCTTAGTCTAAGAGAAGGAAAAGTTCCGATTCCAAAGCACAAATGCACTCTTACTCTCAATTTTTCGACACATTAATATCTCAGTAAGTTGTCCTGCTACGATGGTAAATTGGGATGGAAGGTATCTCCTGGCATCAAACCATTCTAGAAGCCAAGGTGATAGAATGCCCCAGGGGCTGTCGGGGGGATAGTCCCTATATCTCCTTGACTGTGTCAGTAAAGAGATCTCTGCTGATTTGGAAAGCTTCCTGCAAACCCAACAGTCACAAACCTTTGCTGTTAAAAGTTTGTACAGCTCTGTGGAATGTTCCAGAACCTTTTTCTAAGCCTTAATTTGGCACTTTATCAGAACATCTATTACTAGCCAGAAGCATTTCTATTCAAAGGCAATAAAATCTAATTCTCTTTGCAAAATAAGCCAGAGTGCACTTATGAATGGGAAGATTGAGCCTAAATTGGGTGTCATTGGTAAATCTGTCCCCAACGAACAGTTGCTGAGCATCTACTGGGTGCCAGGTACTGAGGGCTGAAAAAGAGAAAGGTCCTCAAGGAACACTCAGTGTATTCAGGGAAACAACAACCAACATTTATAATATGAGGTGATAAAATATGAATAAAAAGTTCTAGGAGCATAGCAGAAGAGCCAATGGAAAATTTATAGAGGAAATGACATGAATCTGGGTTGTGAAGAACATAACATTTTCCAGGTGAGGATGAGAGAGAGAGCAATCCAGACAGAGGAAGAGGCAGAGCAAAGGACCAGGGCAGACCTTTGCAAACTTTCTTGTGAAAGAGGTGTGTGTGTGTGCACCAGTGCATGCATTGGGAAACAGAGTAGGAGCTGGTAGGAGTTGATTTCAGAAGAGGACTGCAAGTGTATTAAGTTTCTCTAAGTTCAACCCAGTTTTATGACTAACTTGGAAATCTTTTGTTTAGCCTCTCGAACACTACAACACGATGAACAAATAACATTTGTTGTGTTCCTACTATGTCAGGAGCTTAAGTATATTTTAAGGAGTATCTCATTTGATCCTCACAGTATCCCGAGAATAGGTTCTATTGTTATTTTCATTTTGTAAATGCTGTTCTCCATGTTCACACAATGTTATTCTCTGTTCCTGCTAATGTTCCAGGTACCCAAGACACTCACATGTCCCTGTGTGACTGGTTCACTTCTACAAAGTCATATCGTTGTTGTTGTTTTGTTTTTCTGAGAAGATAAAAAGCTCTGCTTTGATGCAAACTGGTGACCCAGCATGGTGTCCACTTAAACCTGTTGCTGTACCACAGGGCTTTTTGACCTCACCACTTGAACCCCTCTGCTTTGACTTTGAGGACAATTGCTCCTGCTCTTTTGACCCTGAGAACATTTTGAATTAAAGACTTTTAATTAGAATTATATCAATTTAGATACACTTTCTATCCAGAAAATGTTTCCCGGGGTGAATTCCATTAAGCCAATTTAATCCCTTGATCAATTTTCTACATAGCACAGCTAGACCATTTCCAAAAATGTTAACTCTACTGAAATTATTTTCATTTGGATCAATTCTTTTCCATTTAAAATTTGAAACAAAATTTGATGTATCGATTGGGTATTGTCCATATCAAATTTTATTGATCCTTGGCTTCTACTTTGTGTAATAGTCATTATTTCTATCAAGTCTATTTTTTTCTGGGTCAAAATTTTCAGATCTAAAATTTTTTTTAAATAAAATTTGATTCTTCTGTCAATTCATAGTCAATAACTAGGTGTGTTGTGTGCAGTTTTAACTGTTGATTATTTATGCTAGTAAGTTAAAAATTATGTCCATTATGAATTGAATTAAAATAATGATGCTTTTGGTTTCTCATTCATGGGAAAATATTTTTTGTGCACATGTTTTTGCAAGAGAGAGAAAAAGAGAGGGCAGGAGAGAGGGAGAAAGGAAAGAGAGAAAGGGAGATTTAGAGAAAGAAAAACTGTTTCCCAATTGCAAATGTATTGCAAATATATTGCACAGTTTAAAGGTCCTTGGGGTCAAAGTGGACAGGATATGAGAGCAATGTTTGTTATTGGGCTGAGTAAGTTTGTCCTGAGCAAAGGCAGGAGCTGAAGCCCCCATTATCCTTAGGAAGAAGCTTGGAGAAAAGGTCTGAGCCAGAAAGACTATCTAGAAGGAGCATCCAAAACACTGCTTGAAAGTTAACAGCTCCCTGAATTTGCTACAGAAATAAAGATTACTAGCAGAACCAACCTCATGCATTTCTGTTCACATAAGCAATATCACCTGAAGTAATCTGCAATTGAGGGGCCTGGACTCCTGACATATTCAGGGTTTTCAAGACAGGAGGCCATTGGTATGAATTTTCATGGTATCTTATAAATCCAGTAGAGAGGAGGGATAATGCCTTCCAGAATCTTCTTTTCAATGAACATCCATTTCCTATCAGGCTAAGTCCAACTTCTTTTAGTGTAAAATACTGGATCCTTCGCGATTTGGCTGGTGTTCACCTCTCAGGCTTCCACTGTCATCACCCACACCAATGCACGCCTCACTCAGGCCGCTGAAAGTTTTTCTGTTTGCGTGTCAGTTTTGCCTGGAATTTCATTTCCTGTTCTTCTGCCTAGAAAACTCATATGCATCCTTCCCAAAGGGGCTTTCTGTTCTGTGAATGGGTAGGGGATGGAAGGAGATGTGGGGGGATTGTGGAGAATGGGAAGCATGGAGCAGTGACCGCAGCAAACTGGGTGTGGGGGGCAGACAGACATGGGCTTGGAGGTAATAAGAGAAGGGAGGACTATGAGAAACAGGCAATTGGGAGGGACTGGGGACATAGAGGTTCTGAGAGAGACTCAGGTAGGCTTAGACTTAGACTTGGAGGACGCTATAGAAAAACAAGAGGGGATGGAGAATGGGATGGGACTTGAGGTGAACGGAAGGCAGTTGAGGTTAGGGTTGGGGACACTTCCTGTGCCTCATTCTGTCCTCCTATTTTGGGAGACCCTAAAACAGGACTGAATACATTGGGTGCCTAATACAGAGTCTCTTATCCTCTGTGGTCTGTAAACTCCTCTCTCAGTCCTGGAACATGGTTGGCAGGAGCGTGCAATGACTGACCCTCCACTTCTTAGGGGACACTCTCTGGTAAGAAGGGATGGATTTAGGTAGCAGGGCCCCTCCCATCTCTTTAGGTGGCATCTGCTCAGTTTTTCTCTGGACAATCTCTACCACATCACCAAGCCATGCTGTTGAAGCACCAGAAGATCACTAATTCTTTTTTTTTTTTTTTTTTTTTTTTTTTTTTGAGACAAAGTCTCACTCTGTCCCTGGGGCTAGAGTGCAGTGGTGTCATCACAGCTCACTGCAACCTCAAACTCCTGGGCTTAAGTGATCCTCCTGCCTCAGCCTCCAAAGTAGCTGGAACTACAGGTGCACACTGCCACACCTGGCTAATTTTTCTATTTTTTGGTAGAGACAGGGTGGAGAAGATCACTAATTCTGATTCAGCTCAAACTTCCTGTGATGGTCTTCTCCATGGCATCTTCTCAGAAAATGTATGACCCTCACTAGGGAGGACTCAGGTTGTGAGACTGGAGGTCTTCAACTGAATCTTCTTTTGAACTAAAGCTCTCATCAAATTCTTTGCCTGGATTCTGCCCTGAGCTAGAAATGGTGATTATTTGCCAAGAGTTATGAGCTGGGTTAAATAAAAATGTAAGGTTAATTCACCCAATGGGGACATTGGAGAACAGAGTGTCTGTGATTATCTTGTGAACTCCTGGTGTGTGGCCTTGTGTGGCCTCAGGCAAGCCCCTTGATCTCTCTGAGCCTCAGTGTTTACATCTTCAAAAGTGGGATCAAATAGCTATCTTTTAGGGCTGTTGTGATAACTGATTGTGCTCTGGTACCTTTAGTGTTTTTCTATTTAGATTTTAATTAAATTTCAGTTGACTTTTATGTCTGGTGTACGGTTGAAATTTCACTTAATTTTTTCCTGAATGAGTAGACAGTTGTACCAAAATACCATTTTTTGAATAAATCCTTCTTGCCTTCATCAGTGAGAAGTTCTACTTCTATTAGACACTGAATTCTAATCTGTCCATTTCTGGACTCTCGAATTATGTTCCATTCTTCCATTGGCCTATTCCTGGGCTAGTGCCATACTGTTTTATTATTGCAGCTCTATAACATGTTGTGATATGTAGTCCCTTATTATTACTCTTCTATTTCAAGATTTTTTTTGTTTCTTAACCATAAGAACATTTCTTTTCACCAGATGAAAGTTTTTATCAAACTACTAAGTTCCAAAAATATTGGGCCTCAGTTCTAACCATGTACAATCCATTCACATATAGGTTCAGGGAGGAATGGCATCTCTTTAAAATAGTGACTTTTTCTAATTAGGGGAATGCTATGTATTTCCACTTACTAAGGTTCTCTTTATATATCTTTCACATTTTTAATTAAATGCTATCCTGGGTAATATATATTATGAATGGTACCACCTTCGCTTTGCTTTCCTTGTTCGTTTCGTATTCATGTCAAACAGTGGTTCTACCCAGCACCATTCCCCTCCTCCTCCACCATACTCGGGTCACGCAGTTATCGCAGGAGCTGCCACATGAGGAAAACATGACCCTGATCCGCAGCAACATTCAATGAGGCCAAGGGAGGATGCCCTTGCATGACCATGTGCAACCCCTCTGGGACTGGCGGGATTGTGTAATCAGCTGGGCTCTTTTGACATTGGGGTCTCAGAAATAAGGATCAGCTATGGAAATGGAATCGGGGAAACTCTAGGCTTCTCATCATGGGTAAGAAATGAGGGATGGAGCGTGTTGTATCTAAGGCCAAATCTAAGAGGCCAAACAGAAAACTTCAACTCAGACTGAAGTGCCAGCAACAATAGCCAAGCACACAAAAGCAACCAGGTGTGGAATGGAGCACAGAGATTTCCTGGGGCAGCACTACAGAGAGATGGGATGGAGGAGGGGCTGGTGCCTGCAGCTGTGAGTCCTTGTGCCATTCGGGTGCCTAGTGGATTTGAACAACACAAGTGGTGAGTAAGTAACATTAGGCAAGATTAGAACTGACAGTTGTCTAAAGACTGAGTTCTATCTCCGTGTGCTCCCCGGATATCGCTGTCTACTCAGTCCCTTACATACATTCACCCTCTATTTCCTTTCATACTGTCCCCTATTTCTTGCTCTCCACACACCTCTACCTCCTCCTTTCAATCCTCCACTCTCTGCCACACTTTATTGTTGTGGCATTGGTTGACCATGAGGCTCCCTGGTTTCCCAGAGTTGGGGACAGTCCATATGACTGAGGAGAGAAAGCACTTCTTCCTTCTTTATTTCACTCCTTTGCCTTTAAGCAGATAATTCAGCATAAAAGCTTCGAGCCAACTGTAACATCAGATTGTTCCACAAATGACACATAATGTGAAAATAGCCGTCATAACCTGGAATAACAAGCAAGTACACTCCCTCCTGTCTTAGGCAGCGTCCTGTAGGAGCCGAGTCTTTCCGTCTAAATCCAGGCAGATGGTGCAATTTTCCTGTTCTTCCTCTTGTCCACAGCTCAGCTCTGGGGATGAGGATGCGCTGTCATTTTGGCTGTGCTCTTTGCTTCAAGTTGTAATTGTTCAGGTTAGCTTGACACTTGATGGAACACTTGTAATTAATGCATCACTCAGGATGGCACAAAGGAAGGAAAACGTGGAGGAGGGGCCTTTTTTTATTAAGATAGAAATTTAAAAATCAATTCAAAAACCCTTTGAGCACCTACTGTGCACAAATAATTGCTTAAGACTGGGACTACAAAATTGAGCAAATGGTCCTTAGCTTAAGGAGGACAGCCTTTAGCTGTGACAGCAATTGTCAGCAAAGGACAATGCAACATGCTCAGTGTATTAAGGAAAATGCTCACAAATGCTCTAGGAATAGGTTGGAGTGAGAGGAAATATATTTGCAATACATATGACAGATAAAGCTATATAATGAGCTCTCAAAAACTAATGAGCAATATACGAACACCCAACAGAAAAATGGAAAAAGGCAAGAATAAAGATCATCCAAGTGGCCAAGAAATACATGTTAATTAAACATGAGATACTATTTCACCCCAGCATAGTGGCAAAAAATTAAAAATGAGGGGTAACTCCTAGAGCAGGCAGGGACACTGGTAGAAATGTGTACTCTCATATCATTGGCAGAGTCTTTTGGAACCATAATCTTGCCATATTTATTCAACTTAAAAATACATGTACCGTTTGTCTTGATCTGCCCTACATTTGCTAACCTATCCTATATAAAAAAATTATATGTCCAGGCGATAAAACTGAAAACAAATAAGAGTGGCCCTTCCACATTATGGAATATTAAGTAGCTAATAAAAAGAATGTGCAAGATCTATGACTGTCGCCCTAAAGGGATGTCCATTGTATATTATTAATGAGAAAAACAAGTTGCATACGAATGTATATACTATGATTTCATTTTGGTAAAAACCATGACAAAAACTCTGTCTGTGTATTTGTAAATGTTTAAATGAGTATGGAGAGAATGAAAGGATACGTTCCAGGCTGTTTAACACTGATAACTTTTGTAAAAAGGTATAAAAAGCAAAGAGGATAAGAGAGACTTTTTCTGTATCAACTTTTTTTTTTCTAAAAACTGGTTTCAAATCTTGTGCCTGTGGGAAGATAAAGTAGATACATTTTTCCCATTTCTTCCTGCTAAGTAAAACTAAAAAGCCTGGACAATAAAAAAAAAATTAAAAAATCACAACAAAGTATAAATTTAAAAAAACTGAAACATACCTGAAACCACAAAATCCAAAAAAATACTATAATACTTATATTTCTTTCTCCATGTTTTTGGATGCATTCTCTTTGATTGTCTTTTCATATGATGACACTTTTGTAACATAATTTTCTATGGAGACAGTAGAAAAATAATTCCATTTTTTCTCTAGCTTTTTCATAGTAAGGAAAATTATTTTATGAGAGATTAAGATGTATTTTTAATTACTCCTTTAAGCTTCATAACTTATCATTGCTAATGTCAAGTAAATTCTTAAAATTTTTGTCCTGCTGTCAGAAAACTTCCATTGCTTTCATATAGGAGCTAAAAGGTTTGGAAGACTCTTCCACAAGCCAGATTTTAGCTCTGTAGATTTCAAACTTTGCTTCTCATCCACTGCCCACATACTTCTGGTGCCAGATACTGAAGGCATTCCAAATATTGATTCAATCTTGTCCCCACACTGTCATGTCTATCCCCACATAGGTTGGCACAGTAGACAGCAGAAGTATATCTAAAAGTCGTATGTATCATGGGATGGCTAGCAACAATTTAACTATACACATAAGTGACAGTCAACCACATAAATATATCTCATTAATCTCAACGTAAAATGCATCTCCAACTTAATTTCTACTCCGTCAGTTACAAAAAAAACTGCCTGCAGTTCCTCCAATACTCCTCCACAGGGAGGAAATGTAGTGAGGAAGGAGAAGTCAAAGGGAAGAAAACACTGGTCTTTAACATATTTCACTTTTGGAAATTTTACAAAGGGTCCATGCAAGTAGAGGGGCCTTGAAGCTTAAATTACATTAGCTGCATGGTCTATAAAATACCAAGTACAAGTCTGATTGAAATGGATCCTGTCGTTTTATATGTCCAGCATCCTTCTTGCCTTCTTTTGACAACAGAACCCCTCTTTCCAGATAATGACACATTCTTCCACACGCTTTGAAGTGAACATGTGAACTTGGCATGGGCCATCCAAGTATGCGTCATTCCCCTCGGTACAATGACCGGGTCAGGGATGGGCACTTAATGTGAGAAAGGGCAATCAGAGTCTTTTCTAGAGTTTGATACATGGATCTGGGAGAATAATATACTTGCTACCCCTATGGCTTTGGCTATAAGTTGAATATAAACTAGAACTAGAAGTTAAGTGGTAGGAAATGCTAAAAACATGATTTAAAAAAAAAAAGGAAGGAGGAAAGGACAAAAGGGAAGGTGGAAGGGGAGAAGAGAGGGAAGGGAAGAAGAAGGAAGGAAAGAATAGAAGAAGGAGGACAATAAGAACAAGGAGAGGAGGGAGGAAGAAGGGGGAGGAAGAGGAGGACAAGGAGAAGAGGAAGAGAGGAACCGGGGGCTGAAGCAAAGGTAAGAAAAGATGAGAGACAAACTTCATGATATAAATTCAGCTCCTATATCCACCAGGGTTCTATCCATGAATGCTACCTGGTGTTCTAAATTATTTCCCTTTCTGCTTAAACAAGCATGATTTGAGTATCTGCCATTTGTAAGAAAAAAGGACTTGACCAATTCAAAGAGTAAGTTGCCAGGGGGATTTAACATCATCTGTGGAGTCAGGAGGGATCTCCATACGGAAGTGACCCTTAAGTTGAGACCCAAAGGAATAGTGGAAAGTAACCTCCAGATCATTTCTATTCCGAGTGACCCAAAGCTACCTGGTTGCCTTACTATGGGTAAGACCCCATAGATTTAGTGAGATCTCCACTCCTTTGAGAAGAAGTTCCGTAACAACCCGGTTTTCCTTCTCAGTGTGTGAAGCCTGCATGGGGATTTTTCGCTAGACCTGAGATGTAGGAGAGAGAAGAATTTGCACCCTCCAAGGGTCAGGCTCATAGTTGAACATGGCATCTAAACTTGCTGGAGGCTCGAACCTACACACTCAGACACTGAATTCTTCGTCCTGAAGCTGATGTCAGATTGCGCTCCAATCCAAGGGACACCCTAGAAGATCATGAATCAGTGGCCCCTACCACAGAAATAAAAGTAACTTGGACTTTTCTATGTCCCTATGCTATTCACAGGAAGATTTCTCCTAAATTATTTTTATTCTCTTATAAGCTAAATGACCTTATATAAAACTGTTTTACATAGCTTATATGTAGATTTTTTTCCAAAAGAGAGACAAGAATTATATTTCCTAGTCATTTTTCCTGTGATATAATTTGGATTTTTTATCCTTATTTTACTGCTAAGAAAAGGAAGGCACAAAGAATAACAAAATTGAAAATACAAGGGAACCAGTAAGAGACCAGTTTCTGTCTCCAGTAAGAGACAGAAACATTATCTGGCCTGGTATGGGGACCATTCAGAACTGGAATAATTATTGGTTACAGTCACACTTCACAAAATTATATTATTTTAAAAGAAATTTCTAAAATGGAGAAGAGCTCGTGGTTTAACATGGCAGCCAGAGTACCCAATTCCCCCACCCCCATTCCTTCCAAGAGGTCTTGCAAGAGAGGATGTACCAAGGAAAATACACTCAGAGATGGTTTGATTGAGAGAGAGGAAAAGGAACATTATGTTTTTGGCAACAAGTAAAGGAATAATTAGAAACTCCAGGCTTAAAATGTTATAAGAAAGCCATGGTCTAAATATGAAGCTAATTAAATGTGACATGATTTTAAGCCACTGATGTAAGAATATAAAAATCTTTTAACTTTGATGCTTATGACATTCTTATGTGAGCCACTCGAGGCTTGTGACTTTAAATCTGTAGAGAAGAAAATGCAATTCTAGCTCAATCCTTAGTCCAGGCGTGAATGATAGTTACATAGTTGTAACAATGAAAGCATTGTTTTGTATTCAACTTTTAGTGTCAGCCTATTGGGAAAGAACTTGACTGTGGTTAAAGAACCATCTTGGCAACATAAAAGTAAAAGGGTAACAGTCAGAAAAAGGGAAGGAGAGGGATACATAGAAGCAGAAGGAAAAATAAAAGGAAACACTAATGGCCTCATCTTAAAAAGAATATAGGAAAAGAACATTGATAAAACAAAAAAATGGGAGGATTAGTAACAGTATATAAACTAAATTGCATAAAGTTGCAAAGTTAATTTTAGAAGAAGTAAAAACAAATGTACTAAATATTCAGAGGACAGAAGGGAAAGGGTTAGCGCTCCCGAGCTAAATCCTTATCTTTCACGGAAAAGAAGAAATAACAACCACCTGCAGTAGATAAGCCAAAAAATAGAGATGGAAGTATATTATTTGGAGTTCTAGTGGAAGCAAACAGAAGAACTAAAAACAAATAGTTAAAAAGAAGCTGCCTCTGGAGAGAAGACTGCAGGTGGAGTGAAAGGCTGTTGTTTTTGGTCAATAAGTGCTTCTGTATTATATTACTTGTTACCATGTCTATCTATGACTCAGATAAAAAAATTTTTTAATTTTAATAGATAAAATTCTGGAAATAGATTCTCAGAATCAATGGCAATGTCTTAACAGTATCCTTTGATGGTGTTAAAAAAGAACGGACCTGATTTAAGGGTGCCCTGGGGAGCCACGGTATCCCCCACAATTCAATTCTGTAAACATTTATTGAGTAAATAGATTCTCGGTGACAGGACCTCTGCTAAGCCATGGAAGGATAAAAAGATGAATCAGACATGGCTCCTGCCCCCAGGAGCTTATAGGAAAGTAAGAGAAAAACATAAACACACAAGATAAGGTAGAATATACTAAGGGCATATAGTTCCATCAAGACACAGTGGAAGATGGAGGAAAAATTGACTATGGGATTTAATATGAGGAATGAAAAAGTGTAGCTGTGACTGTTAGGGACCCACTCATATCCCCCAGTCTGGCATCTTCTGACAGCATCCGCTGAAAATGCCCGTGGCTCTTCACATATGTTGAAGGAGGACGTGGGCAGAAATATTAACTTGAGTGACCCTGAACCACAACATTTCATGACCACCGACAGGTTAAAAGAGAAATTCCCTATGACCACGGGATTATGGTTTTTTTTAAATAAAGTGCTTCCTGAGTTAAGGTCTTGAAGAAGGGATAAAATTTGGGCAGGCAAAGACTAAGGGGAAGAACATTACAAATAGAAATAAAAACTTCCTGCAGGAGACAAGACAAAAAATAGAGATGCAAGTGTATTATTTAGCATTCGACTGGAAACGAACAGAAGAACTAACAACAGAAATGGTTAAAAAGAAGCTGCCTCTGGAGCGAAGACTGCAGGTGAAGTGAAAGGCCGTTGTTTTTTGTCAGTCAGTGCTTTTGTGTTATATGACTTGTTACCATGTATATCTATAACTTCATCCCAACCCTCCACTGAAAGAAAAACTCTTGACGAGGTCCCCAAGAACATAGAATACTCTACACTCCTCGTTCCTCACTGTTCACAGAAGATGCCATGCTCTCTCCCACCTCCAGCCTCAGTGTGGGCTATACCTGCAGTGTGCGCCTCTGCTGCTCTCCTGCTCCCTGCATGTACCTGGCTCTCTTGTACGTATCCTTCAGGTCTCAACTCGGACATCACCTTGCTTCCAGGAGTTTCTCCTGAAACACCTTCATGTTCCCAGTTAAACTCTCTGTGCCTCAGTTTCCTCAACTCTAGAATCGGGGTGTTAATAGTACCTACCCCAGAAAATGTCATGAAAATTAAATGAGTTCATGTCTATAAACACTTAGAACCCTTGCTTAGCACTTAACAAACACGTTTAATGAATAAATAAATAGCTCATTTGCTGAAATTACTCCTACCCTACAATCATCACACTGTATTGAAATTGCCCATTTATCTCACCCTCCAGATCAGTGGTTCTCAACTCTGGCCTTCCAATTGAATCATTTGGGGAGCTTTGAAGCTTTCTGATCTCCAGGCCATATCCCTTCCAATTAAGTGGGTGGTGGTGGGCATAAGTATTCTTTTACACACACACACAATTTTGTTGTGTAACCAAGCAAAAACTACAACCCTAAGCCCATTGATTCTAATCCCTGGCTGCACCTGAAATTACCTGAAGAGTTTTTTGAAAGTACCATGCGCAGGTCCCACTCGAGACCACACTTGGAGTTTCTGGAGATGGGCCTAACATCAGCGTTACTATGAAGCTTTCACCCTAGTACACATTAAGGTATAAGAACCATGCTGTAAACCAGGGATTGTCATAGTTTGTAAATCATAGTTGACAAACTATGGATCACAGGCTACATACAGTCTATCATCCATTTTTGTAAAGAAAAGTTTATCAGAACACAGCCACACTCATTCAGTTATATACATATATATCTGTGGCTGTGTGCATACTACCACGGCAGAATTGGATAGTTGTGATGGAAACCATATGGACCAGAAGCCTAAAATAGTTGCCTTAGAGCCTTATTTCACCATTGTATCCATAACACCAAGCTTGGCATATGGTTAGCCCTCAAAAAATATTTGTCAATGTTAATTCCTCTCTCTCTCTTCCCCTCTCCCTCCCCACCCCCACCCCCCATAAACTAATTGCTAAGATTCTCTTTTGGCTTTGCTTTATGGTTCAATAGAATAATTCAGCAAGTTCTTGGGGACAGTATTCTTCATGGAATGTTTCTCTAGCTTCAGGTCACTTCATCAAACAGGGCTCATTTTACTTTTCCTCCAGTAAGTGTCTGAAAGCAAGATTGCTCTCTGCTTCTCCAATAAGCAATGGTCCTCTGGGAGACTTGACATTATTCCTTTAATTGCCAGTAGGTAACTAAGGCAGATTATTTCCCCTGGGCTCTCCCCAGCCTCCCTCACTCACACAGGCAGAGTGCTACCACTGCTTCCCACCTCTACCCTCAAAAAACATAAAAAAAGAAGGAACTTTGCTCTTCCCCTTTTCTCTCTGCTATTTGCCCAGTGCCATTTTTACAAAAAAAAAAAAATCTCTACTCCTTTGGCTCTGGGTAACCTCAAAGAATGAGCCCCTTTTCAGCCTGTAGATAAAACCAAGGAAACAGCTTAAAAAATTTAAATATTTTACCTGCTTCAGGTCTTTCCAAGTCTTGTCAGGAATGCAAGACCACGGTGAATTTGGGAAGAGATACAAACAACCACCTTTGGACCACTGGGAAGGAAATTGGTGAGAACCATGGGTTATAATTTTCCAAGGTCCTTTGTTCTCCTTGGAGGTTCAAACAGCCCCTTTTGTAGCATGGTGTGATTT
>CM052448.1:14759813-14828578 GCA_028533085.1 Varecia variegata | reverse complement strand
AACATGGATAAACCTGGAAGACATTACACTAAGTGAATTAAGCCAGAAACAGAAAGACAAATACCACGTGATCTCACATGTGGAATCTTAAAAAGTTGAACTCATAGCAGCAGAGAGTAGATCTTAAATTGTTCTCACCACACCGAAAAAAGGTAACTGTGTGAGGTTATAGATATTTTAATTAGCTTGATTGTGTTAATCATCTCACAATATATACATTTGTCAAAACATCACATTGTACACCTTAAATATATATAATTTTTGTTTTTTAATTATACCTCAACAAAGCTGGGTGAAAAAAAGAAAAGAAAATTTTGTCATTTAAAAGTGTTATGTAAATGGAATGATATAGTATGTAATCTTTTTGGATTGGCTTTTTTCACTCAAGATAATTCCCTAGATTCATTCAAATTGTATTATGTACCAGTAATCTGTCCCTTTTTATTGTTGAGGTGTATTCCATGATTTGGGATACAAAGCAAGTGGTTTGCTTGACCATTCACCTGTTGAAAGACACCTGGGCTGTTTTTAATATAGAAATTCAAGATCTGTACATTTATCCTTTAAATACAGCGACACAGAGGCAAAGAAATGCTTACAATAGCAAAGGAACAAAAGAACCCCTAACTTCATCAGTAGGGGGCTGGTTAAACAAACTCTTTGAATCCATATAATATGTATATATCTATATAGAGATATTTTGTATATGTACATAGTTTATAACTGAGTTACAGGAGAGTAAATACAGTATGTTCCTTTCATGTTTAAAAAATTCTGTGACTGGAAGCAAGGAGAACAGAGAAAATAATATTTTCATGTTTCAGTTGATACAATTCTGTAAATTCTATATTCTTATATAATATTTATGTCTCATATTTCATCTTATTGCATTGGCTAGGTCCTCACTAGAATTGTAATTATTGTAGTCACAGCAGGCATCCGTGTGTTGCTTCTTACTTCAAAGACAATGTTTCTAAAATATTCACGATTAAGTATAACATTTGCTGTGTATTTATGGTTTATACCTTTTATATTTATTTCCAGTGGTTTTAATCATGAAAGGACATTGCATTTTAACGAATGTCTTCCCAGAATCCATTGAATGATTTTTCTCCTTTAATCTGTAAATATAGTGAGTTACATTGATAGTTATATTGATTCCCCAACTTGAATTTCTCAGATAAATCCACTTGATCAAGATGTATTATTATTATATAATATTATCATGTATTATTCAAGATGTAATAATGTACTACTAGATTCGATTATCTGGTATTTTTTTACAGGGCTTTGTTTCTATGTTCAAAAGTGTGATGAGTCCATAATTATATACTGTCTTGATTTCAGGAATAGACTAGTCTTATAAAATAAGATTGGTGGGTCCTGATATTTTTCTATGCTCTGAAATATAAAATGGAGTGGGTTCTTCCCTGGGATTTGGTAGAACTTGCCTATATAGCTACAAAGGGTTTGTGTCCTGGGTGACAGAGAAGGAAGATTGGTAGATGGGCCTTTAACTGCCATTTCTATTTTTTATGATTGTTTTCTATTGGTTTTCTTGGACCAATTTTGGTAATTTATATTTTCCTTGACATTTTTGTCCATTTCATCTAAGATTTTCAAATGGATTGGTATAAAGTTATATAGTTGAATCACATCATCCTTACGTTTATTATATGTGGATTCAACTATACATGCTCCATTAATTCCTTTTATATTTTTAAAGAAAAGGAAAAAGAAGGGAAGGAGGGAGACTAACAGTTTAAACCATGTGGGCAACTCCTGCCATTCCAGTTAAAGAGGCTGTGCCTCAGATGAGCGAGATTTGAATCTGCTGTTCATGAAGTCAGTCTCACTTGAGTATCTCATCACTCCAAAGGTGATGCTACAGTTTAAAAGTATTTTTCACATAAGTTGGCCACTAATTTAAAAAACAATGATGAGATTAAGAGCTGAATAAAAAAAAACTAGTTTTTGCAAGAGTATATCCACCTCCAACATAAGCGTGCCTTATTAAGAAATTTCAATGGCAATTTTCATCATATGCAGTTTTTGTCTTACTCTCTGAATTTAGCTGAGGTGATGTACAAAGCAGCCCCCTAATTAGGAAAACACACTCTTCTATATCCATACTCTATCTCCATCATCATTCCTAATATCATTCGTGTCTTTTTTCTTTGCCTTGATCATGCTTGCAGAAAGTTTGTGTATTTTGCCACTTTCAAAAAAAAAATCCAGCTTTATGTTTTATTGATCATCTCTATTGCTGTTTTTCTATTTAATTTATTTCTGCTTTATTTTTATTAACTTGATCTGTCTAGTTTATTTGGGTTTATTTTTTTTCTTGCCCATTGCTGCCAGAGCATAGTTTAGAGTTTCAAAAGGAAATTCAGCACTTTTTTTTTTAAAAGTACATACTTTCTGACGCAGCAAATCTGCATTTCAGAAGGATTCACACATTTGTCCGAGGATGCTACATAAAAATTTAATGCACTATTATTTATAATCCAAAGAAAAGAAAAAACCAAAAAGTATATCAATATGGATATAACTTACTAAACTATGCTACACTGAAACTATGGAACAGTATATAGCAGATAAAAAGAAAGAAGGAAAGCTTCATGAATAACCTACAAATGCCACTTCATTTCTTTTTTCTCCATATAGCTATCCAGTTATCCTTAAACCACTTAGTAAATAACTTGTCTTTCTCCCACTTGGATATGCTCAATCTTTGTAATATGCTAAATCCTCATCTATTCTTGGATCTATTTCTATACTCTATTCCATGCCATTGATCTATCAGTCTATCGTGTGTCTGTAGTTTGCTGTTATAAATTTCATTGTTTTATAATGTATTGTAAGATATGGTGGAGCAGGTTATTTCTCATTACTCTTCTTTTAGGGAATGTTTTCAGTAATTGCTGCAAGTTCCAAGAAAAAAATAGTATTGAAATTTTGATTGAAATTGCATTGAATTTATAGATTTATTTAGTGAGAATTGACATCTTTACAATTTTGTCTTCTTATCCAAGTGTAAGATTTGACACTCCATTGATTCAAATCTTCTTTTATGGCCCTCAATAGAGGTTTATAGTTTTATTCATATAGATCCTGCACATTGCTTGTTAAGTTTATCCCCAGATATTTTATGAGTATTGTCTCACAAGCATATGGATTTCAGTATGTCTAAAAGTTAAACTTTTAACTACTTCCTCAAATCTGTTCCTTTGCCAGATCCCCACCCCCATTGCAATTAGGCTATCTATGTTCACCCCAGTGCAATTGTCAGGAATACAAATCATTTCTGAGTCCTTCCTCAACTTCACAGCAACTCATGACCAACTCATAACCTTCTCTAAAGTATATCTCAAACCCATTGACTTCTCATCCTTTCTGCTACCACCCTCCTTGTCCAAGCCAAACCACCATCTTAATTTATTGCAATAGGTTTAACTGGTCTATGTTTTCTCTTTTCTTCATCCTATACGTTCTTTATACAGTAGGATTTTTGTAAACAAGTAAATTGATCCATATCACTCCCATACTTACAGGCCACCAATGGCTTCACATTGCTCTTAGATGCAATTCAACATCTTCAGAAAGGCCCTAAATGCTCTATATCCTCTCTATTTCTTCAGCCTCATATACCAGTACTTTCCTTCATCTCCATGACACACAAGCCCCACTAGACTTATTTCAGTTCTTCAAATTACCAGCCATAGTTGATTAGATTATTATTTCTAATTCTTTGTTTCCTCTATATAATAAAATCACACATCTTTTTCTCATCAATATTGGACTTGGCCATGTGATTTGCTTTGGCCAGTGGAATGTAAACAAACATGATGCAAACAGAGGCTTTAAATGTATTGCATGGTTTGGTTTAGCCACCTGCACTTCTGGAATCTGGCAGGAGAAGAGCACACTCTGATTAACTGCTGATCCAGACTGAGAGACAAGTGGGACACTCCTGAACCTAACCCATAGCCCAAAGTAGCACTGCCCCCAAGCAACCTGCACACCCTTGAGCAGAACAATACATGTTTGTTGTTTCAAACTACTCAGATTTGGAGAAAACATCCTATGCTCATGGATTGGAATAATCAATATTGTTAAAATGTCCATACTCCTCAAAGCAATTTACAGATTCAATAAAATTTCCATCAAAATACCAGCATCATTTTTCACAGAATTAGAAAAAAAAATTCTAAATTTCACATGAAATTAAAAAAGAGCCTGAATAGCCAAAGCAATCCTAAGCAAAGAGAACAAATCTGGAAGTATCACATTACCCAACTTCAATTTATACTACAAGGCGCTATAGTAACCAAAACAGCATGGTACTGACTCAAAGACACATAGATCAATGAAACAGAATTAGAGAACCCAGAAATAAAACCATATACCTACAACCAAATTATCTTCCACAAAGCAGACAAACACACACTGGAGAAAGGATGCCCTATTCAATAAATTGTGCTGGCTGGGAAAATTGGACAGCCACATGCAGAAAAATGAAACTGGATCTCTCTCTCTCTCTCACCGTGTACAAATAGCAACTCAAGATGGATTAAAATCAAAATAATAGATTAGATGATAATAATAATGAATTAAAGACTTAAATGCAAGACCTGAAACAATAAAAATTCTCGAAAACTTAGGAAAAACTCTTCTGGATGTTGCCCTAGGCAAAGAATTTATGACTAAGACCCCAAAAGCAAACACAACAACAAAAATAAACAAATCAGGCTTAGTTAAACTAAAAAGTTTCTGCACAGCAAAAGAAATAATCAACAGAGTGAATAGACAACATACAGAATGGCAGAAAATTTTTGCAAATTATATATCTGATAAGGGACTAATATCCAGAATCTATAAGGAACTCAAAAAACTCAGCAAGAAAAATCAAATAACCCTATTAAAAAGTGGGCAAAAGACATGAACAGATCTTTTTCAAGAAAAGATAGATAGGCCGGGCGCGGTGGCTCACGCCTGTAATCCTAGCACTTGGGAGGCCGAGGCGGGTGGATCGCTCGAGGTCAGGAGTTCGAGACCAGCCTGAGCAAGAGCGAGACCCCGTCTCTATTATAAAAAAAAAAAGAAAAGATAGATAAATGGCCAGGAAACATATTAAAAATGCTCCACTTCACCAATCAGGAAAATGTAAATTAAAACCACAATGAGATATCACCTTACCCCTGTCAGAATGAAACATTATCAACAAGTCAAAAACAATAGATATTGGCATAGATGCAATAAAAATAACAATTATATACCATTGGTATGAATGTTAATTTTAGTACAACCTCTCTGGGAAACAGTATGGAGATTCCTCAAAGAACTAAAAGTGTACCTACCATTTGATCCAGCAATTCCACTACTGGTATCTACCCCAAAGGAAAAGAAGTCATCATATCAAAAAGACACATGCACTCGTATGTTTATCGCACCACGATTCACAACTGCAAAGATACGGAATCAAACTTAGTGCTCATCAATTGATGAGTGGATAAAGAAAATGTGGTGTATATATTAATATATCACAGAATACTCTTTATCCATTAAAAAAGAACAAAATAATGTCTTTTGCAGCAACTTGAATGGAACTGGAGGCCATTACTCTAAATGAAGTATCTCAGGAACAGAAAAGCAAATACTGCATGTACTCACTTAAAACTGAGAGCTAAACTGTGGGCACACATGGTCATACAGAGTAATATAATGGACTTTGGAGACTCAGAAGGGGGGAAAGTGGGATGGGTAAGGGATCAAAATTACCTATTAGGTGCAATGTACACTATTCAGCTGTCAGGTATACTAAAAGCCCTGACTTCACCACTATTCAATTCATCCATGTATCAAAAAATCGCTTGCCCTCCATATTTATTAAAATAAAAATAAATAAATAGATAAATACCAACATTTCAATGAAAAAAAAACTAAGATTTAGGGATTGTTTATTACACAGCATTTATCATAGCAATAGCTCAATAAGGCACTAAATTCTTCCCTACATCAGGAATTTTATTTAATATATGCCTATTTTTCTAGACTATGAATTTCATAAGGGTAAAACCTGTATCACCTGTATCTGTTCCAGGTACTTCTATATAGCCAGAGCCAGAGTATAATACTTGTTGTATGGTAGTGGCTACATAAATGTTCATGAAAAAATTAATGTAAATACTACCTTTGATTCCATTAAACTTTGTAACACTGTTGTTAGGTATACAATTGTTTTTAGTTTATTCTGTTATCCATCATTTAACTGAACTCTGTTATGGTTCCTGGTCATTTTCTGGCTAATTCTCTTGGATTGTCTAGAACTGAAATCAAACCATCTGTGGTGGTAGTGTGTTAAGTTGTGGTCCCAATGAACCATATCTCTTGGTATTCTCATTCTTGTGTAGTCCCTTGCCTTTAATTCTAGGCTGGGTCTGTGACTTGTATTTAATCAATAGAATGGAATGGTAGTGACACTGTGCAGGAACAGTGTCACTACCATTAGGAAACCTAGCAACTTCTGCTTTTGTGTTGTCCAGAGCCCTGATTCACCTTACAAGAAGTCTGGTTCCCCTGCTGGAGAGACCACCTGGAAGGGCTGTATAGAGAAAGAGTGTAAAACCCACCCCAATTGGCAGAATCGTGAAGAAATAAAATGGTGGTGGTTTTTGCCACTGAGTTTTGGGGTAGTTTGTTTACACATCAATAGATAATTGAAATATCTGTAAATAACTTCAATTTTGTGTCCTCAGTTAAAATTGTTATGCCACTTTATACTCTTGTGGAAGTGTGTTGGCTAGTTCTTTGATCCCTTTTTGTGACCCATCCAAAAAATATAATAAATCTTAGTATTTGCTCAGGAAAATAAAATTGGGAAAAAAGGTATCAAACCATTGAATTGATATTATTTATTTAAGAGCATGGAATTATGGAGGATAGCTTTAGCCTTTTATGTTTTTCTATGAAGTTTAAATTTTACATGATTAGGAACAATAATCAGTTAAATGATGGATAACATACCTTACCTGTATAATAGAAAAGATATTAATAATGATGACTATAGGCTTCATTTTATTCCTCACTTCAATGGGAAATGTTTTAACATTTCACCATTAAGTCAAGCACTGACTTTTTTTTCTTATATGTATAAATGTGTATGAATTTTATATATTTTTCATGTTAAGTACATTCCCACTTATTATGTAACCAAATGTTTAAAATCAGCATTGGACTTTGAAATTTATTGAATATCTATTTCTGTGGGCTTCATGCTAGAGATGCAGGGATGGTTCAACATACGCAAATCTATAAATGTAATTCACCACATAAATAGAACTAAAAACAAAGACCATATAATCGTCTCAATAGATGCAGAAAAAGCAGTCGACAAAATTCAGCACCCTTTTATGATAAGAATGCTTAACAAAATAGGCATGGACAGGACTTACCTCAAAATGTTAAAAGCCAGGGCCCGGGCGCGGTGGCTCACGCCTGTAATCCTAGCACTTGGGAGGCCGAGGCGGGCAGATTGTTTGAGCTCAGGAGTTCAAGACCAGCCTGAGCAAGAGCGAGACCCCGTCTCTACTAAAAATAGAAAGAAATTATCTGGCCAACTAAAAATATATATAGAAAAAATTAGCCGGGCATGGTGGCGCATGCCTGTAGTCCCAGCTACTCAGGAGGCTGAGGCAGTAGGATCGCTTAAGCCTAGGAGTTTGAGGTTGCTGTGAGCTAGGGTGATGCCACGGCACTCACTCTAGCCCGGGCAACAAAGCGAGACTCTGTCTCAAAAAAAAAAAAAAAAAATGTTAAAAGCCATATAGGACAAACCCACAGCCAACAAAATACTGAACAGGGAAAATTGAAAGCATTCCTGCTTAGAACTGGAATCAGACAAGGTTGCCCTCTGTCACCACTTCTATTCAACAAAGTGCTAGAAGTCCTAGCCAGAGCAATCAGACAAGAGAAAGGAAATGAAGGGTACCCAAATGGGGGGCAGAAGAAGTCAAACTATCACTCTTTGCTGACAATATGATCTTATATCTAAAAAACTCCAGAGATTCTGCCAAGAGACTACTGGAATTGATAATTCAGCAAAGTCTCAGGTTACAAAATCAATGTACACAAATCAGTAGCATTCATATATACCAACAACAGTCAAGCTGAGAACCAAATCTAAATTATATAGATTTTCTTTATAAATATACCTATTTGTAATTTATACCAATATGAGTATGATAATTTATATTACCTAATATTAAACCATACTTGTATTACCGATTGTCTTGGTGAAAGAACAATCCTCTTAATACAGAGAATTCTACAAAGAAAGATTGGGGCTTGAGAAAGAAGCAAATCGGTGTCCCCAGGTCCCTTCCTTCTGAGCCCCCACTCCTGGAAGTTAAGCACTGTCGACATTCTTTAAAGGAAAACTCAATTGTCCTGCATTTTCTGCACACCAAATCTCCTATAATTGTAATCCACATTCACTGCCTGAGCCACAGTGATTTTCAGTTATGTTGAAAGAACAGCATTTCAATCTAGACAACCAAATAGTTGAGGCAAACAGCATGAAAGAAAGGTAGGAGGTTGAATGAACAAAGGAACTAACACCAAATGAAGTAGAGTTAATACAAGAATCAGAAGTGACCTCTAACATAAGCATGGTTAATATACCAAGAGATATTTGGGTCGATACCACATTCTTAAAATGAGGCTGCCAATGATAAAAAGGAACCGAGTTCTTACACATTTAAAGAAATAGTTGCCAAAATTAAAAACTCAACATAAAAGCTGAACAGAAGGACAAACACATATGAAGACCAATTTAGTGAGCTAGAAGACTGATATAATTTATTCACCAGAATGCAGTGCTAAAGCAAAAGAATTTTTCTACCTCTTACGCTCTCTCCTTCCTTCTGATGCAGCTATGGAAAATTTGGAGGCAGCTGGATGAGTAGGGCAAGAGGAACCAGGAAAAGGAGAAATGGACACCCATACTCTCCCCTCCCACAGTGGGCTGCCAGCCCAAAGCATGCCCTAGTTCAGGAAGAGAGGGGCTTTCACTTCCCTTTCAGAACTCTTTAAATGGAATTTTAAAGTATTACATGTATTTGCTGAAATGAGACTTTTCTGTGGCTTGAGGTAACTGGAGGACTCAGTGACTAATAATAGCCAAAAAACTCATGGGGCTTCCCAGGAATTTCTCTCAAGGCTGCATAACAGGTTTGAACACACCATGGGAAACAAAAATAAAATTGCTAAATGATTATCCCTATAGTCCCAATGGTTCCAGCTAATGGCTCCATTTGATTCTCAAACTATACAAGATAATAAAATCAGAAACTCCAGGGGAGCTTGTTAAAAATAGATCTGGAGGCCCTAGGCCCCAGAAATGGAGACTCAGGAGGTCTGGAGAGGACCCCAGCAATTGGCATTTTAGACAAGCCCTTCCAGGTAATTCTGATCAAGGTAACCTGATCACCACACCTTAAATAATTTTCTTCACACTCATAGCCCAACCTAATCATTTTCCTCTTGACTCGATGAAAGCTTTTCATTGCCCTTGAAAATCCCTTCCTCCATTTCAACAGCCTGAAATTTCATTCCTTTTGCAAAGCTCTCCTGGACTCTTTCTGAGCTTCTGTGCTCCCATTTTCTTCCATTCCTTGGGGCACTTGTAACCTCCCCCAAATTTTTGCATTCTGGTTAAAATTGAGGACTTTGGAATGAAACAGACTGGGGTTCAGGTCCCAGCTTTGCCACTTTTAGTTGTTTAATTTGACCAAATCATTTAAACTCTCTAAGCCTCACTTTGTTCATTTGTAAAATGAACACAAATGGTGGTAGTATAGATGGAATTATATTAATATGTCCAGAATTTTATTTTTAAAAATCCAGGTGGGGGAAGTAGGCAGGGTATGAATGAATCAAAACTGGCCATAGATTGACGATTGGTATAGTTGGATGATGATATATAGGGGTGTGTTATATAATTGTCTCTATTTTGTGTACATTTGAAATTTTCATAATACAAATCTTAGAAAAAATAATTTTAAAATATGAATGCCACATCAGAAAAATGGATAATCAAAAGGAACTCTTGGTAATACATGAAAGAACTATAAATGGCCATGTTTTTACATGTTTGGTTTAACTAATAATTTTTAAATGTAAGTTTCACAAATATACTATTAATCCCCAAATGGGATTAAATAAAATAATGTATCTTAAGTGCACATCACAGTATCTTTCACATAATTCTCAATAAATGTTAGCTATTTTCATTTCTTCTTTAAGGCAATTTGTGTGAATGCATTTCCTCCCCTCCTTACACTATACTCTGAACTCCTAAAAGGAGAAACTGTGTTTCAGTCTTTGTCATACCCATCGTGGCCAGTGCATAAACTTGGGCCAAACCAGGTACCCAGTAAATATTTGTGGAATGGGTCTTACTCATTCAATAGATATTTGCATGACACATACTGTGTAATTTATGCTATTCTAAGCACTTTACAAATATAAGTCCATAGTCTTACCATAATCATAACCATAGACTAACCCAATGAGGTCTCTGTCTACAAACTGAGAAGACAGGATCGGCGAGATAAGTAACATGTTTAGGATAACACAATAGTAAATGACAAAGCTGAGATTTGAACTTAGGCATGAACTTGACATGGACTAGAGTTCATGCACTTGATAATTATGTTAGGCTGCTCCTCACTCAGTTATGAAGGCTGCCTTCACCCTAACTCCCAACTCTTCTTCTGGGAGCTGCAGATGGTCCACCTATGAATGAGGCAAAGAAATCAGCAAGGGAGTGGATATATGAGTGTAGAGCACACCCAGTGGTGTGCTGGAGCTGGTTCATGTGACCCGTCAACAACCACTGTGCACAGCTTCAGTGACATCTTATTGGCAACTTCACGTTGGCCATGGTGGGAGTATTTACACCAGGGAAATCGGCAAACACTACAAATCAGAGTTTTTTTCTTTTATCAGCAAGCTGATTGTCAAGCATTTCCCAGCACACCCCCGCGTCTATGTCAGGTGATCAGGTGACCTTGAACATCAAAATTTGTGAGTCGTCTTTGTTGACAGGCAGTTTCATGGTGCATGGGTAGAACAAGCTTGATTTTAGGGCCACGGGGAGAGACATGAATGAATGCATGCATGCATGAATGCATGAATGAATTCTCCTGAAAGGATTCGTAATGTGAACTCCTAAAGGAAAGGCATTATAAGCAATTTTGGTAATTGTACCTTTTCAGGTGGCAAATGAGAGAGGCATCCCCTACAGACTGCAGTCATCTAAGTACTCAGGCATCATTATTCAATCAGACATCTTTTCATGGAGCACAGTAAATAGACATTGTCAGGGGACTTGGCAACAAGCCAGTTTTTGCAACATTCTTCCCCTTTCAGTAAGGAGAATGGGAAAGTTCATGATGGAAGTTAAAGAAACAAACATGGGTTGGACTTTCCCAGCAGATGCAGGCTGACTTGCTACTCCTAGATCAAATACACAAACAGGAAGCTGGAGCATCTCAGACCTCAATCATCTCTCCACCAAAACCACAGCGGCCGGCCTGAGCAAGCAATGTGTTAATAATTTTTAACATCTGCACAGGAAGTGATGGTTTGGTACACAGTTAATTTAGACCAAGGCTGGATTAAAGATTATCTGTGAGAGCTAACACTGTCTGTCTCTTTACCTGATGTGTAACAGTGTAGCCAGTCCAGAAGCATTGAAACAATGCAGTCTGAACAAATTCCTGTACATGCTTAAAAAAAAAAAAAAAAAGGCTGAGGGACCTACATAGATTCCTTGACTCATTTTGAACTTTCCAGATACCACATTTGGAGAAATCACTGTGCAACCTTGCTGAATATTTTTAATATGTACTGAGAAAATGTGAGTATATTCTTTAAAAATATCTATTATCGGAGCACCAAGATAGTAAAACAGCTGCCACCAGAGTCTGATTGCATTTCAATGCCTAGCACCTAATAGGTGCTCAATAAATGCTTGTTGAGTGGATGCCATGGAGTTATTAGGAGAAAGGCAAGGAGCTTATAGGAACATGCCTCTTATTTTTCTCTAGCTTACACAAGATGAAAAATTGACTAGTAAGGAATGAGATTTTTCTCCTTCTTGGAAAGCTCAGAGAAGGCAAAAGAAGCAGGATGTTATGGGCACTAATATTTAATACTAATAAGGAAACTAGGAAGCAACATATTTCCTTCTCACCAACAAGTGAAAGCAAGTCATTGAGACTTCTTATGAAATTTGAAGATAATCTCTTGTAAAAACTGTTGACTTTAGAGATGCTCTGAAGTTCCAACTACAAGAGCTGAGCCCCAGAAAGTTTTTGAGAATTATCCTTCTCTTGAGTTCTAGCAGAACAATTAGGATTAACCTAAATGTTCACCATAAACAGTTAAACTTCACAAAGAAATATGCTAAGCCATAGTTAGATGCGTATATTAATATTTTGCTCAAATTCTTGGACATTTTTCAGTATTGATATGAGTGGTCAGTTGATGATGATTTATTTGATTTAGAGTATTTTTTTGGCATAATTAACTGGCTGGGTTCGGAAGTAGAGACCCAAGGAGATGTCTGTGAGTCCCTGATCCACTTTCTCCTCTAAGAACTCTCCTTACCCAGGACTGGACCTCGGGCAGTGTGACCTTCCTTACATGGTCCTGCTTCCCTGTACCTCTCTCTGGGTCAGGGTGGACGCCACTCAGGCTAAGAAAAATCACCTCTTTCTGGGGAATTTGGAGTTGGGATGCTAGGGACATATGCTAAGGAACATAGGGAGCAGTATGACTGTTGGACAAGTAACTTGGGAGCTCTGGGTCAGCCAAGGGTTGTAAAAACAGAACCAGTCTTTTGAAAAAGTGTAAAGCATAAATGCTGCCCAAAAACTAGAGGCAAAAATAGGTGACCTTGGGAACAAGAGAGGAAATAGTAATAGCTTCCTGGGTTCCAAACAGCTTCACGGACTCTGCTTCCAGCCTTCCCAACATCTAATTGCTCACTTTTTTCTTGTCTTAGGTGAAAAATCCGAGTGTCCCTTCTAGTAAATCTTTTTTGGTGTCCACTGGCTTAAATTCAGTGGAAAGTGGGTTTCTGTCACTTGCCACCAAATAGAAGATGAGTACTGGTTCCTGAGGAAATCTTCACTCACCAGTCCACCAAGCCACCAATCACCAGCCTCCCTTTACCTGACGCCTGTAGGCAAGTCCAAAAAAGTTTCGTCCCAGGGTCAGCAACGCCCTGGATCCCAGTGTCAGACCTGCCTCAATGCAGCCATGTGACTTGGAACACATCCATGACCTTGCTGGGACTCCGTTTCCTCTTGTCCAGTAGTGCCTATCTCAAGGCCACCTCTCTGTGTTTTTGTGAGGTGCCAAGGGGACCCTCTGTAGATGCTGGTTAAAGTGATCATTCCTCCCATCTAGAAATTTTGGGTGTTGGCTCCTATATTGATCTTGAGACCTAGAGCTCTAAAAACAAAGATATTAAAAACTATCTGGACTATTTCAGATCATCCAGTGTCCATTTTAAAAGGCAGAGGCAGACTGGCTGGGAGCGTTGGCTCTGCTGGCCGTGTCACCACAAGGTAGGAAAACTGGACCCAGCAACCTGAAAGGGCATGAGCAGGGCAGTGGAGGGTCTTCACAAGCATTATCTAATTCAGTCTTTACAAATGATCTTATTCCCATTCTACAGATAAGAGAAACTGAGACCAGAGAGTCTTAGCAACTTTCCCAAGTCCCACAGGTGACACCTGGGAGGGCTGGAACCATAACCCAGGTCTGCCTGACTCTACCCCTAACTCTCCCACTGCCTACGCTGATTAGATTCCTTCACGCCTTGACTTGTTGTAGACACTGCCTCAGAGAAGTATAGGCACGACCCAGAACAAGCCAAGATGCTGCTCTTCCTTGATCTTTGTAGAAGTTCAATTGCCCAGAGCTAGTGTTTGTACTTTTGATCTGACTCAGTGATTTTCCAGAAGGCATGATTTTCTAGAAGGCAAGCCCACAGAAAAATGGGTCATTTCCTCTTATCCAGGTACAAAGTCCCGCTGATCTCTGACTACCCAGTTCAAGTCCCGTCTCCATCCCTGACCGGATGTGGGGGTCTTAGACACACCCCTCACCTCTCTATGCTCAATCTCCTCCCCTGTAAAACAAATTTTAAAATAGCATCAACACCAGAGGATTGTTCTGAGGATTCAACAACAAAATCCATGGGAAACACTTAGTGAAATGCCTGGCAGGTAGTTACCACCTGAAAAATGTTAGTTATTAAGGGAAGCATCTGCTTACCTGCCTTCCCTTAGCATAAGTGGCACCCTTCACTTTCAATCAGATCTATGCCTTTATTCATTTGTTCTCTCCCTCCACAAACACTTATTAACTACATGCTACCAGAGCATAGACCTGCATCCATATTGACCTTTGGGGTCAGGGAAGGTGCTGCTGGAGAGGTGACTCAGAGAAATGAAGAAGCAAAGAGGGATATTGCTGGCAGAGAGAACAATGGGGATTAAGGCCAGGATGAAGAAAGTTATATATAATACATTCTGGAGAATAAGTAGTTCATTTTTAAAATGTAAGTCAGAGCACATCACTCCTAGGCTCAGGAGAATCCAGTGGTTTTTCATCTCACTCGAGGTAAAAACCAAAGTGATTACAATGGTCCACAAGACGCTGTATGATCTGCCCCAACCCCCCCTCCCTCCCTTCTCTGCTCTAGCCACACTAGCCTTCTCACCAATTGTTGAAATAGCCTCAGGGCCTTTGCACTCACTGTACCCCTCCTGTAGATACCCACATGGCTCGCTTCCTCATCTCCTTCAAGTCTGGATTCAAATACCACCTCAGAGAGGTATTTCCTGAACACCCTCTTTTAAATTGCACCACCCTCCCCTTTCTTCCTACTCCTTCCTTGCTTATTATATTCAGAAGTATCATGTATAAAGTCACTGAACTCTTTGCCTCTTCAAAGTGGTGAATCAGGAATATCAAATGCATTTATTTTGCATAACTCTTTAAACAATTTATACCATGGACTGGCAGTCCTCTTGGTACTATTAGTAGTAGAGTCCTCAGCATTTTTAGGTTTAATCAGCTTAGAAAGCCAACTCCAGAAACTGCAAATCCAGTTAAAGAAATTCATCCTTAAAATTCTGTTCCTCTAGAACCGTTCCTGGTACAAAAATCTGTAGTAGTCAGAGTTCTACGGAGGCATGGAACCAATAGCATATATACAAAAGGGAGCATATTAGGGAGAATTGGCTCAAAGGGTTGCAAAATTGAAGTTCCACAATAGGCCGGTAGGCCGTCTGCAAGGTGGGGAATGAGAAAAGCCAGTCACATGGCTGACTCCAAATCCAAAGCCTCAAAACCGGGAAAGCCAACAGTGCAACCCCCCCCGATCCAGGCTGAAGGCCTGAGAGCCCCCCAACGGCCTCCACTGCAAGTCCCGGAGTCCAGAGGCCAAAGAACCTGGAGTCTGATGTCCAAAGGCAGGAGGAGAATAAGTATCCTACTCTGAAAAGGACAGAGAAGGAGAGAGAGAGCAGCTAGAACAAGCAGGCTGAAGAAGGGGGATACTGAGCTTGCTGAGTTTCCTCTCAGCAGGGATGGACGTTGACTGGGGACACAGCTCCCACCTAGGAATACATTTAGCTCAGACCTCTCTGCTGTATCCACGTGCTATAGGCTCCAGCAAACTGACTTTAATACCCCACCTTCCCCAGTGTTCAGTGTCATACCAGTCTCTGCTGTTAATTGGCAGAATGACCGAGGAAGAAAAAAGGAAAATTAAGTTCAGCAATTCTTGAGATTGAAGTGTGCTGTGGTTTGAATGTATATGTCCCTTCCAAAATGCACATTGACACTTAATCCCCAATGCAGCAGTGTTAACGGTGAGGGCCTTTAGGAGGTAATTAGGCCATGAGGGCTCCACCCTCATGGATGGGATCAGTGCCTTATAAAAGGCCTGGAGGGAGCTAGCTAGGCCCTTTTGTCCTTCTACCTTCTGCCATGCGAAGGCACAGCCTTTGTCCTCTCTGGAGGAAGTATCGTTCAAGGACCATGGTGGAAGCAGAGACCAGGCCCTCATCAGATGCCAGATTTGCTGGGGCCTTGACCTTGGACCTCTCAGTCTCTAGAACTGTGAGAAAATAAATTTCTGTTCTTTATAAATTATCCAGTCTAAGGTACTTTGTTACAGCAGCACGAATATACTAAGGCAAAGTGAGTATGGAAGCTTAAGAGTGTGCTGCTGCATAGTCCCCACTCCCTGCGCCTGACTGTAGAGTTTCATAATAGGAGTGGCCCAGCCCTGGGTTGTGCTTCTAAGAGAAGGGAAATTATTGTACCACATTCAGGGAGACTGCATGAGACAACCTGCCACATCCCCTCTTACATGTGGCAGGCAAGGGGGCCATGGGGTGGGGAAAAGGACTGGAGTTGGACCCAGCACAAGCACCAGCCAAAGGATCAGCAAAGCAAAAGCTGGAGCAGCAGTTCCCACTCAAGCTGCATAGGTTCCCCAGAAAGGTCTAAGATGAGAGAGGTGAAGTCCTAACTAACGACTAGGTACCAAGGCAGGGCATAGAGAAAGCCTGAGCCCATTGCCTGGAGCAACACCAGCGCCAGGGTCTACAATCCAGTTGTTTTAACAGCAATGCTAAAACTAGGTGGAGAAAGTATGAGAGTCAGTCCATAGAGGTAATTCAGACTCAAAGACAACAGGAATTAATGAGGAGAGAATGCACAACAAGTAGGGACACTGTTGGTCTGAGTGCATTCATTTAGATAGTATATGGGGCTTCAGAACCGGTCCAAGGTCATGATGCTTGGACACTGCTGCATAAATCTCAGAGATGTAGCCTTTTAAGTTCAACATCTGATATCAACCAATAATATGTTCAAAAACCTTCCTACGTCCTACTCTTCTGGGGCCAACTTTATAGCCTGGTGTTGAAATAGTGTTTTTTCAGTGAGTTCTTTATTAAACTTGTTTCTTGACTTATGACCTGTCAACAAAGTGGGCCGCTGTCTCCTAAAATATAGATCTAGCTTTTCTAAGTCCCACACCTTGACTGGGCACTGCTTTAGGAGAGGTTTCTCTTTTGATGGATGTTTCTCTGCTGAAATAGATCATCAGTTCTTTCCGTCTGTGTTCTTGTCATGCCTGAAGCATTTATGCCTTGCTTAAGCCTTTCATTATAATCAGCTGCCCTTAGCTCGCTATTCCCTGCAAGGGCTTTGCCTCAATCATATGTGCATTAGAACAATTGCCCTTTTAGCTGTGGATCAAGTTATCTTTGGGGTGCCCTATGGAAATGAGAACACTTCAAAATGCTAATTTATAATGAGCCAGAAGTTGATGATAATACAACTGTGAGTGAACTGGTGAGAAGGCCAAATGGACGGACCGAGAAGAACATGGCTGAGGAAAAGAAGTGAGCTGACCAAACGCATGGACAGAGAAAACGGGAGAGAAAGAGAAACACAGGCAAGTCACGAGTGCCAGTGGGAGTGGTACTAGGCTGTAAGAGCAAGAGAAAAAGACTAATTTTTTGTTACTATCCCAACAGCCGAGTCACGGAAAACAATATAAGACTTGGAAGTCCCCAGGGGACACAAAGTGGATCTGATTAGAGTAACTGGTAGGAGGAAGCACTTGAAAAAGTTGAGTATACAAGAAAGGAAAGTAGTACAAATAAAAGGGGAAAAAAATCTTGTGGATGTGGTTTGCGAAAGAAAAGAAAAAGAATAAGGCAATTAGAAATTCTTGGGAATGGGAGAGGAGGAAATGTTTCAAGAAAAGAGATATAATTACAGTATACCTTTTGGTTCTTCGGTAAACAATATTTACTAGTGACATAATTATAAACAGTCATATCATTATCTGAGAAGGACGGGAGACAGGGCATATGAGAGAGCTAAATCCTCAACCATTGTTTGAGGATGTTAAATATCTATCTGAAATTGATACATCAAGAACTAGGTAAAGAAGCTTATTACCTATGTTTTTCAACACTGCTAAAAGTTAAAAATGGTTGCCTCCAGAGCAGGGAAAGAGGAAGACCAGGAGACTGTTGCTTTTCATTACAAGCTCTTTGGTGCTGTTTCTTTTTTGTTTTTTGTTTGTTTGTTTGTTTTGCTTTTCAGTTAGCATGGGACTTAGTGTCACAAAAAGTTTGAGCATCTATGTGTGTTCTACACCCTATTTCTTTTGAACCTCACACCAACAAAAACGCTTCTCTCATGCTCACTATGTGCCAAGTACTTAACATTTATTCTCTCATTCCATCTTTGCAACAACTTTGTGAAGGTAGTTTGTCTTATTTTGCCCACTTAACACATTGGATCTGGTTTGACCAATTTGACACTTACGCTGGGTCTCTCCCCTGCATTACACAAATCTGTATTTTAAAAGATGAGCTAATGATTGTACTACTGCACTCCAGCCTGGGCGACAAAGCCAGGTGCTGTCTCTAATAAATAAATAAATAGTCTAGATCAAGAGTCTGAGATTAGAAAGGGATATTAAAAGTCATTTTTTAAAAATTAAATAGAATAAAAATATGAACTGATTGGGTACAAGAGGAGAACATTCATTCCCACCATCCTCTATTCAGCCTAGTGCTGGAAGTTCTATCCAGTGCAGTAAGGTAAGAAAAGGAAATAAAAGGTACACTGATCAGAAGGGAAAGAACAAAATGGTCCATATTTGCAGACGACATCATGATCTACATACAATATCCCAAGGAATCTATTATACAAAAAGAAAACCCTAGAAGTAATAAATAACTTCAGCAAGTTTACAGGATATGAGATAAACATACAAAAATCATTTATATGTCTGTTAACAATGAACACCTGGAAACTGAAATTTAAAATATAGTACCATTTATAATTGCTCAAAAAATGAAATCTAAATATGGATAGCAATTATATGCTAAAAACTATAAAATCAAAGTTCTAAATATACAGAGAGACATAGTATGTTCATGAATAAAAGACTCAGTATAGTAAAGCTGTCAATTCTCTCCAAATTGATATGCAAATTTCACATAATTCCTGTCAAAAGCCCAGCAAGACTTTTTATAGACATAGACAAAATTATTCTAAAATGTATATGGAAAGACAAAGGAGCTAGAATAACTAAAATGATTTTGAAAAGACATTAATAAACTGAAAAGAATCACTCTCCCCGATATCTAGACTTACTATATATAGCTACAATAGTCAAGACTATGTGATAATGGCAGAGAGATAGACACAGAGATCAATGGAACAGAACAGAAAGCCCAGAAATAGTGCCACACAAATGCAACTAACTAATTTTTGACAAGGATGTAGAAGCAATTCAATGGAACAAGTGTAATATTTTCAATAAATGGTGCTAAAGCAAAAAAAAACAACAAAAAAGTACTTTGTTCTAAATCTCACACCTTATGTAAAAGCTAACTCAGGATGAATCATAGATTTCAACATAAAATGTAAAATTATAAATATTTAGAATATAACAAAGGATAAAATATTTGGGACATAGGGTTTGGTGAAGAACTCTTAAACATCATACCAGAAGTATGATTCATAAAGGAATAAATCGGTAAATTGGACTTCAAAATAAAAAAACTTTTACTCTGCAAAAGACCCTGGTGAGAGAATGAAAAGACAAGCTATAAACTGGAAGAAAATATTTGCAAACCACATATCTAACAAAGAAATCACATCTAGAATAAAGAACTCTCAAAACCTAAAAGTAAAAAAAAAAAAAAAAATCAAATAACCCAATTATAAAATGGGCAAAAGCACAGACATTTCACCAAAGAGGATATACGAATGGCAAATAAGGACATGAAAAGATGTTTAATATCACCAGCCTTTATGAAAATGCAAATTAAAACTACAATGAAATATCACTACACACCTATTAGGACCACTAAAATTAAAGAGTGACCATACCAAATGCTGGCAAGGATGTGAAGAAACTAGATTTCTTATATGTTTCTAGAATGTAAAATGGTATATCACACTCTAGAAAAACAGATTGGCACTCTCTTAAGAAACAAAATATACACTTATTCCATGACCCAAACAATTGCACTCCCAGGAATTTACCCCAAAGAAATGAAAATGTATGCGCACACAAAAACCTGTACATGATTGTTCACAGCAACTTTATTTATAATAGCCAAAAAATAGAAATAACCAAAATGTTCTTTGATAGGTGAATGGTTAAACAAACTGTGGTACATTTATACTATGGAATACTACTCAGCAATAAAAAGAAATAAACTATTGATACCCACAACAAATTAGATAGATCTCAAGGGGATTATGCTAAACAAACAAAAAAAAAAGCCACTCTCAAAAGGTCACCTACTGTATGATTACATTTCTATAACAGCCTCAAAAAGACAAAATTTTAGAATTGGAAAATACATCAGTGATTGCTAGGGGTTAGGGATGGTGGAGAGATGAGAGGTTAGTGTGACTACATGAGGGAAGGGGGGAAAATGGCAAGGATTCTTTTCTTAGCTCTGCTGCTTACTCTGAATTCATTTATTCAACATTTGACTAATAATTATTAATCACCTACATGTGCCTGGTCAGACACTTTCATGGGTACTAGGGATATAGTTGCCAGACAAAATAAAGGATAAGTTAAATTTGAATTTTAAATAATTTTTAACATAAGTATATCCCATGCAATATTTGGGACATACTTACACTAAAAATTATTTGTCGTTTATCTAAAATTCAAACTTAACTGGATGTCCTGGATTTTTGTCTGCTTGATGTTTGGTTGATATTTTATTTTGTATTGTTTTGCCAAATTTGGCAACACAACCATGGTCTCCCTGCCCTCAGAGGACCATAATCTAATCAGTTGAACTGAAAGACAAAAAATGTTCAAGTAACCAAAATGACAAATAAAATAAAGGAACAATGGTTCTATCATAAAGACTAGAGGAGACTGATTTTAAAGAAGGGTAGTTAGAGAATGCCTCTCTGGCAAGGAGATTCTTGACATGTTGGGACGTGATGTATAAGAAGTCTATGATGACTGCAGTCAGAATGATCAAAGTAGAAGAAACAGCAGGGGCCCTGGTGTAGGAACAGGTGGAGAATGTTCCAGGAACTAAAAGAAGGCAGGGCAGCTGGAGCTAAGTGAGGAAGACAGAAGAAAGGACTAAACAGCAAGGAGCAGAAGCTAAATCCTATAGGACGTTGAAGAGGCATCATAAGGCATTTTGCACTTGAGAAATAATTGAGGGGGGATGAAATGATCTCATCCCCATTTTTGGAAGACCACTCTGTAAAGAATGCTTCAGGCAGGAGCAAGGACAAAGGCAGGAAAACCAGGTGGGAGATCACTGCAGTAGATAATCTGGACAAGAGATAATAGTGACAGTCGCGAACAAATGGAAAGGCATGAATGTGAGTTTTAGAAGTAGAGTCAGCAGGACCCACTGATGGACAGAAAGAAAAGAACAAGGGAAGGGGGTTTCAAAGATAACTCCCAGGACTTTGGCTTAAGCAGCTGGAAGAATAACAACACTGTTTACAGCGTTGGTGTACAAGATGGTGAAGAGCATGGGAGAAATGGGTTAGCAGAGGAGAGGAGTTGGGAAAACAAGCTCTCAGTGTTGGACACATCAAGATTGAAATTCCTAAGGGACAACCAATGACAGTACCAAGTAGGCTCTCTGGAGCCCAAAGGATACATCTGGGATAGAGATTGAAAAGGAGGAGTTACCAGCATATAGATCAGTGGTTCTTGATCCTGGCCACTCAACAGATTACCTAAAGAGCTTTTAAAAAGTCCTGCTGTCCAGGCCCTACCACCAAATCAGAATCTCTGGGAGTGGAACCCAGGGGCATCAGAGCATCTAAGGAACACTTACATTTGGAAATTGGGAAAAGGAGAAGAATCCAGCAAAAGAAGTTTTGAAAAGAAGTGGCAGTGGCATAGGAAGGAAACCGGGAGATGTGGCTCATGAAAGCTGAGTGGGGTTGTTTCACAAAGGAGGTAAGCTAATACTGCACAGGGATATTGCAAGAACTGAATGAATGAATACATAGGGAAGCTCTTTGTAAGCTGTTGATGAACAAATATTACGTGAAGTATTGTCATCATCGAAGGAGAAAAATCATTCTCCTCTTAGTACATACAGCATTCCCACCTGTGCCCACAGAGGAAGGAGCTTAGAGAAGCACTCCTAATCTGGGTTCCATGAGTGTGTTTCAGAGAAACTGTAAATCCCCTGATATTATAGGAAAAAATTTGTATTTATGAGTATTTTTTCTGGGGAATGGATTCATGTCTTCCATCAGATTTACAGAAAAATCAGTGTCCTATAAGAAGATTAAAATTGAAGGAAAAAAATTTTCAGAGGATAAATGTAGCCTTGATACAATTTCCTTGGTCTATCATGCCTTGGGAGTAGAAGTTATTTCTCGTCAGAAGAAAAAAAGAAAAGAGAGAGAAAACATAAAGTGATTTGTTCCAACCCTGTTTCCACCAGCCCTGTGCCCTGGGAGAAAATGCCCTGCCTTATGAAACAGAAACATCTCCATCCTTCCCGGCCTGCCTGGCCTCCCGTCCATCATCTCAGGCAGGCTCTGGGCAGTGGCAGCCAGCTTCCTTTCCCACCATTCATGACCCTTTCCATCAGATGTCAGGGTGTGGCTCTGGCTGGCTCGCTGACAATTGTGAAGACTTTTCTAACCCAGCCCAACAGCCTCTTTACCATCAGAGCATTCCTCCTCTATAGGGAAATTACAAGAGATCAGGAAGGGATGACCAGCTTTGTGGAGGATACCCTGGCAGAGTGTCCAAACCCATAGGTCCAGGTAACACACAGAGACATGGGCTCCCCGGGGCCTGGGGACCATGGGATATAATTAGGCTCCTCTGTAGTCTAGAGTTGTGGGACCCCGTAGTTCTCTGCTCTAAACTCAAAGGTCCTCCAGGGAGACCAGTGAGATGAGTGCAATCAATGCACAACATCTGAGGGTGCAGCTGAGGGTCAGCCGGGTGGCTCTGCTGATCCTGGCCGGCCTGCTCTTGTGTCTGGGTATCATCTGGCCATCAGCTCATCTGGACTGGCCTCTGCTGGGTGATTGCGCTGTTTCAACTCCATTCCAAGTGTGTCTCATTCTCCATGACACTATTCTAGGCATGTTCTCGTGGTGATAGCAGAGGTGCAAGAGACAGCAAGCACCAGCATGCAAGCCTATGTCCAGCCTCTTCTTATTTCACATCCGCTAATGCCACCTTGGCCAAAGCAAGTCACAGGGCCCAGCCCTGAGTCAAGGACATGGCCTGACACCCTGCCCACAGCAAGAAGGCACGGCAAGCCTGCATTTTGAGGTCAAGCTCTGCTTCTAACCAGCTATATGACTTTTGAGATGCCTTTTAAGTTCTCTGAGCAAATAAGATACTACTTTTCAACTATATGATTAGTGATTAGTGAAGATTTTTTAATGTGGTAAAACACAGTCCATAATGGGGTGAAGAAATGGGTACCTTACTATGCAATTGGTGGGATTTTATTATCTTTCTAAGGAGCAATTGAATTATATTAATATTTATTGTGATAGATTGCAAAAGTATACTGAAATTCTTCTCTTCTTTGTATGCACTCCCTTTGCAATGTGGCTTATCAGCTCCTCTCCATGAATCTGGGTTAATCACAGGATTTGTGTAGGCTGGTGGGATGATAGCAAATGTGCACAAACAGAGGCTTGAATAGCACTTGTGGATTGGGAACGGCCTCTCTTGCTGTGCTCGGAAGCCTGAGGCCACTATGTGAATAAACCCAAGCAAGCCTGCTATAGGATGAAGGAAATTTATGTTAACTCAGCGAACCTGTCAGCTGACCCTACACGCATGAGCAAGCCCAGCTGAGATCAGCCAAGCCTGGCCTAGACCAGAAAACCCACCCAGCAGAACCCATTCCTAATTGCCAGATCCCAGGATCATGAGCTAATGAAGATGCCAGTTCAGTTCATCATATTCTCATAAGGGTCAGTGTCTCTCATAAGTAGAGCTGTGATGTAGCTTCATTTGACAAATATTTATTAAGCCCCTACTATTACATATTAGGATTATCTAGGCACTGGTGACATAGGATGGAAAAAAAAGAATGAAAAATATTTCTTCCCTCATGAAGCTTACATTCTAGGGGAAAGAGAAATTTTTCTTTCCTCTTCTTCTTCTTCTTCTTCTTCTTTTTTTTTTTTTTTTTTTTTTGAGACAGGATGTTGCTCTGTCACCCATGCTGGACTGCAGTGGTGCAATCATAGCTTGAATTACAGGGCTCAGGTGATCCTCCTGCCTCAGCCTTCCAAGTAGCTAGGACTACAGCTATGTGCCACCATGCCTGGCTAACTTCTTTATTTTTCTGTAGAGATGGGGTCTTGCTATGGTGCCCAGGCTGGTCTCAAACTCCTGGCCTCAAGAGATCCTCCTGCCTCGGCCTCCCAAAGTGCTGGGGTTATAGGCATGAGCCACTGCACCTGGCCAGAATTTTTTTTAATTACTGAGTATAATAGATTGTCTATTATAGAGTGATAAGTGTCCTGAAGAAAAGTAATAATAATATATAACACTACATTCCAGGCACCTTTCAAATGCAGGTAGGAAGTGTTGAGCGGGGTTGTAATATTAAATGAGAAAGTCAGGCCGGGCGTGGTGGCTCACACCTGTAATCCTAGCACTCTGGGAGGCTGAGGTGGGAGGATTGCTTGAGGTCAGGAGTTTGAGACCAGCCTGAGCAAGAGCGAGACCCCGTCTCTACTAAAAATAGAAAGAAATTATCTGGACAACTAAAAATATACATATAGAAAAAATTAGCCGGGCATGGTGGCATATGCCTGTAGTCCCAGCTACTCGGGAGGCTGAGGCAGGAGGATCGCTTGAGCCCAGGAGTTTGAGGTTGCTGCGAGCTAGGCTGATGCCACGGCACTCTAGCCTCGGCAGCAGAGTGAGACTCTGTCTCAAAAACAAACAAACAAACAAACAAAAAAGAAACAAATAGAAGGTCAGACAAAACCTCTGTAAGAAGGAGATAGCTGAGTAAAGAGCTGAAGGAGGTGAGGGAATGAGCCTCATTGCTATCTGGAGAAGAGTCTTCCAGGGCGAGGAAATAGCAAGAACAAACGTTCCAAGCGTGGGCTGCAGCCAGGGGACAGTACAGGATTTGAAATCAGAGAGGTGAAAGGGAAGCCAGATTGACTGTGTAGGGTCTTTTGTAAATTCTTGTACAATTCTAATTTTCTTAAGCATGTGTCCGTGTTCTTTCAGAACAATAGTTTTAAATAAATATATAGCTCAAAAACAAATAGCAATGCTGAGCTGCATTCCGGATTCCAACATTAGTGGACTCTACATGCATTTTTATCGTAATCTCTGGCCTTTGCACTCTTACAGCTCGCTGGAGACTGCAAGAGAGTAACGTCATATCTGGGCACTGGCTGCCCTCTGCTGTTCGTTTTTGGATTAGCACCCACAGGTATCACCTGAGGAGGGCAGGCCACTGTCCCAGTAGAAAACAGATAACCAGTTATCAATGCCCTGTCTTCCTTGCCAATGAGCTTGACTGTCTCTGGAAGACCTTAAAAGACAGGAATGGAGGAGAGGATATCTCCCAAATCTTCATATATTCATTTCCATCCATATATTACATATTTTTATATTTTTTAAAGACTTTATTTTTTTAGAGCAGTTTTAGGGTCATAGCAAAACTAAGAAAGTACAAAGATTTCCCATATGCCCCCTGCCCCCCACATGTATAAACTCCCCCATTATCAATATCCTCCACCAAAGTAGACCTATTGTTACAATTGATGAAACTACACTGACACATCATTATCACCCAAAGTCCATAGTTTACATTAGAGTTCACTCTTGGTGCTGCATGTTCTGTGGGTTTGAACAAATGTATAATGCCATGTAGCCACCATTATAGTATCCTACAGAGTATTTTCACTGCCCTAAAAACCCTCTGTGCTCCAACTGTTCATCCCTACCCACCCACCATCCCTGGCAACCACTGACCTTTTTATTGTCTCCATAGTTTTGCCTGAAAATCTTAAAAGGCTACCTATTGCATGATTCCAATTACATAACCTTCTGGAAAAGGAAAAATTATATTACACTGTTTAAAGGTCTCAAATATTCACCCAGTTGCTCACTTGATCCTCTGCAAATGCCTGTGGGGCAAGTTGTGTGGGCCCATTTTGCAAAGGAAAGAATTGAGACTTGTAGAACTTGCACTTAGTCTCATTAGCCAGCACATGGTACAACCAGGATGAGAGTCGGAAACTTCCAACCTCAAAGAGGGTAGATGACAGGCTCAAAGCCCCACAAATTTTAAGCAGCAAATCCAGGATACAAAGTCATGAATTGTCATCACTCCAAGATTCCTTCTCACGGTGCCTCCTGCCCTGCTCCTAGATCTTCATCACGAGCACATAAGTGACTCAGATTTTGCTGCCTTTGACAGCAGTATAGAGAGGTGGGGGGAGGCCAGGATACTAGACAGCGGGCCCACATCACGCTGTACGTGATGGGTAGTATAGTCTAGTTTTACTCTGTACTACTCAGTATCTCCTGCTTCCCTATCCATCCTCCCCACCCAGGAAGTAGAGAACCTTTCTATACCCTCCCCTTGGGGTTGAACTGTTTAAGCACAAATGCAAAGAGAAAGAAGAGCACTGATGCTCAGATTTTTAGTTTTAAAAATAGTTTTTGAAACTCACAGCAGAGTGAATCATTTGAGAGAAAAGGTTTCTGAGTCTCTGAAGCCGCAGCTTGGGATATCAACAGCCAAGGCCCCAAAGAACTTGGGGCATCAGTTTAGGTCATAGACCATAGAGTTAGAGGATTAGGCATCATGTTCGCCTGCCCTCTGGGGAGGTAGAGCTCCTATGGACTCAGAAAGGAGGGTGTACAGTCTGAGAGAAAGCAAGAGTTAGTTGCTAAATTCTTGTCCTTAAGGAAGGGGACTGAACCTGTTCCATCCACCCCACCTGCCCCAGGCTGAGCCTTGGGGGAAAGGAAAATGAAAGACAGAACTCCAGGTCAATTCGGAAAACCAAAAGTAGATGAGATCTATGTCTGTGCTTTGTGGGTGACGTCTAGGATGGCCACAAGCCTCACAGTGGCCACACACCCCAGGCTTATCACCACTCCACCACCTCGGGCAGCAGCAGTAGAATAGAAATGTCAGGTGGTCAGCCTAGATCGAGAAGGCCAGACACCTTCAACCCAATGGGTTCAGGAGACCATCTGAAGTTTCCTACTTTCCCCTGCCCATATCTTCAGCCAAGACAGACCCATGGGGAGCTGAGGGATGGCTAGTGGATCTAAGTAGCCCCTGCATTCAGCCAAAGATAGCACAAAGTAAACTTGGGGGGCAGTAAGCATGGGCCATCTTGGTAGATGCCAGAGGGGACAGACAAGAGTTAGTCCAGTGCTGTGGAACTGGTAAGCCCCCCTGGAATACAGACGCCAGGGGAGAGAGAAAACATGAGATTGAGGGAAACTAGTCTGAGCTAAGAAAAGCTTGAGTTGAGGGAGTTTAGCTCAAATTGACTGGGATTACATTCCCACCTTCAGCACAATGGGACCCACAATAGAAATTGACCTGGGTTATAAAAATAAATGGTGACATGTTAGCACATTGGAGTTTTCTAGCCTGGGAATGTGTGCTGCTGTGGTTGGAATGTGTCCCCCAGAATTCATGTGTTGGAAACTTAATCCCCAAAGCAGCAGTGTTAGGAGGTGGGGCCTAAGTGGGAGGTGTTCAGGTCATGAGGGCTTGACCCTCATGAATAGATTCATGCTGTTGTAAAAGGGCTTAAAGGAGTGGGTTCACGCTCTTGTGCTTTTGCCCTGCCACCTTCCACCACGTGGTGACCCAGCAAGAAGGCCCTCCCCAGATGCTGCAGGTGCCGGCGCCTTGGTCTTGAACTTCCCAGCCTTCAGAACTGTGAGCCAATGAATTTCTGTTCATTATAAGTTACCCAGTCTCAGGTATGCTGTTATAGCAGCACAAAACAAAGTAATACATGTGTTCACTAAAAAGAAAAGAAAAATAGCACTGAAGTTGAACTCAAAAGACCTGAATTCTAGTCCTGCCTTTCCCACCGACATGGAGGTGATTTAAGACAAATCCCTTAACCTTACAGTTTTGGTTTCTTTGGGGTTAGTAATACCTCAAGGGGTTTTGCCAAGGCCCCATAAACCTGGGAATGTGACCTCTCTTATAAACACCATGCACTGTGAAAAGCCACCAAAGGGACAAACGTGACCCCTCTCAATAAAAGAGTCGTTAGTTATAAGTCCCCCTGCTTTAAAGACAGTGATAACTGAAGGACTTTTTTGTTTGCTAATAGCAAACTATTTTTATCCTTATATACTAGTCTCTGGCAAACATGAAGGCAGTATTAATAGATGTTGGTAGTTTTCAAGTTTGGCTATAAAAGCCAGAAGAAATCTGAGATAGGGAAAGAGAAGACAATTCCTGGGGAAGGTGAAGGAGAGGACGTGGCTGGAGCCCACTGTAAGCTTCAGCCAAAGAAAACCAGGCTAGGAGACACCTTGCAGAAAGATCTTTTGAAGTTGTGTGTTGTATTAGAGTGTCATATAAGACTTTCCATCACCTCTTTACAAAATCTTCCATGAGATCTAATTGCCCACTAATGCTTAGGGAGTGTATTTTTCTTTCCAAGGGATGTGAAAAAATAGTAAGTCCTATTGTAACTTTATCACAAGGTGAAAACTGAGACAATTTGCAGGCAGAAGCCAATATACAGATCACTGTCACATCCTTGGCCTGAGGGGGTTCAAAGTACAGAGGATGAAACAACTTTTATTAAAGAAATAATTAAAATATCATCTGATAAATACGGTAAAGTCTGTTCTAGAAAAACACACAAAGTATTGTACGTACAGAGCAGATGGAGAGACTAACTCTACCTGAGAAATTGAGGAACAGTTGATGAGGTAAAATGGAAGCTTGAGAGGTGGAGAAGAAAAGAGAAAATTATTCTGTTATGGCTAACAGAAACTGTCCCCAGATAGTCATGTCTCTCCCGGATACCGTGAAAAACAAGGTGGAAGAGGGCAGAGACAGTCTTAGGAAAAGTTATTGGCTGAAGTAAAGGAACAAGCAATGAATGAGAGTGCTAAAAAAATTAATAATGATAACAAACCAAAAATGAAAGCACAAACTTACAGTATTATTGCGTGATTAGGTTGTCTAAAAGGAGAAAGTACTAACTGAGCAAAGAGAAGAGATTTTTGATCATGATGACAAATGTACAACTCATGTGAAAATCTAACCATCCTAAATATTTATGTACCAAATGACATGTTTTCAAAATGCTTATAGCAAAAACAGCAGAAACTACAAGGAGAATTAGGCAAAAACACAACAGCGGTAAACAGTCATTCAATTTTCTTAGCTCATGACAGATCAAGTAGACAAAATCTAAGCAAGGATATGAAGTCGGTAAATAATACAATTAATGAAGTTGAACTTACGAATATGTATATCCAGTCCAAAAATATTTTTTGAGCACCTACTATGTGTCTGACATTATTCCAGGTGCTGAAGGTACAGGAATGAATAAGACAGAAATAGATCCTTGTGCTTGTGGGGTTTACAGTAGGTACAGTGCTGAAAGGAAGACATAAGATCGTTCGTTAGGCTAAGAAAATGCCTGCCAGGTTTCTCCACTGTCAAGTTGCTATTTTTCCTTTTGTAAATAATAAATTTCCTCTTGGGAGATACTCTGAGATTATGTAAATGTTCTGGTTTTAATCATACATTTACTTAATGGTTTTAGCATCCATTGAAGATTTTTGCCTGAAACAATTGTTACTATGGTTACTGCCAAGTGGTGATTTTCTAATTCCTTCATGGCTTCTATATTTACTAATTGGAATTCTACTGTAAGCAAAAGGTTTCCCTTCTTTTTTGTTTTGAGACAGAGTCTCGCTCTGTCGCCCGGGCTACAGTGCCATGGCGTCATCATAGCTCACCGCAACCTCAAACTCCTGGGCTCAAGTGATCCTCCTGCCTCAGCTGGGACTACAGGCATGTGCCACTGCACCCAGCTAATTTTCCTATTTTTAGTAGAGACGGGGTCTCGCTCTTGCTCAAGCTGGTCTCGAACTCCTGAGCTCAAGTGATCCTCCTGCCTCGGCCTCCCAGAGTGCTAGGATTGCAGGCATGAGCCACTGCACCCAGCCCCTTCTCCTTATTTATTTATTTATTCATTCATATATTTACTTAAATCTATACAGACTTGTGGATTTTTATTTTATTCTATAGATTACAACCCATTACTATTAGAATCCCTTACCTGCCTTTTAATAACATTATTTTACAAGTATTTGGTAATGTATGAAAGTGGACTTATCTTTCAGTTAACAAAAAAGAATAACCAAGAGGCTCCAAGAAATAAAAAGTGTAAAACCAGTCACCCACAGAGAAAAAATAATTATATCATCAGACTTCTTAACACTGAATATCGAGAAGACAGAGAAGCGATGTCTACAAAGTTCGGAGGGAAAATTATGCAGAATCTAGAATTCTAGCTCTAGTCTAAACTATGAAGTAAACCAGTGCCAAAAACATTAAAATTATATAATTGATATTTTCATAAATATTCAATAAGAAATCATATGCATTAAAAAGTTAAGAAAAAGAAATAATTACTTGGAAATTTTAAAAACCTGTTCATTTTAATGTAAAAGACATCTCAATATATGAACAACATACCATAACAGAGCTGAAGTCTGAATTTATGATCTGAAAGATCAAGCTAAAAGCTTCCCAGCATAAATCACGAAAGAGCAAAAAGATGGAAAGTCTGAGGTAAAAGTTCAGAGAAACCGAGAATAAATATGGAGGTTCCACCATTTGTCTATGTACCTCCAGAAGAAGGAGAGAGAGAAAATGAAGGGGATAGAAAATTAAAAGAAATAATAGGAGAAATTTTTGCCCAAGATGAAGAAATATAAATCTATGAATACCCAACCTATGTATAAAATGTAATAAAGTAATTTTTCAGACATTTAAAGATTCAGAAAACTGACCTCTCATAACCTCATTCTGAAAAAAAAAATCAAAAAAGAGGAAACTATGGGATCTAAGATATAATGGAGGTAACCTAGGAATACAAGGAAAAGAGTCTGCAGGGTATTGGTGCAGCAGGTCCAGAAAGCAACTAGTTTATATCCAAGCAGAGAGTCAGAGGGCTCTGGGTTAGATGTCGTTTTTTTCCCCATGTTTACAGATTTAGAGGGTACCAGTGCAGTTTTGTTAGACTGATATATTGCACAATGGTGAAGTCTGGGATTTTTGTGTAACAATCACCTGAATAGTGCACATTGTATGCATTAGGTAATTGCTCATCCCTTACCCCCCTCCCATGCTCCCACCTTTCGAAGTCTCCGATGTCTATGATTCCACTCTGTAAGTCCTTAAATATAAAGAAGACTCCACTTAAAAGACAGTGGAGTTAGAAATCTTGGTTACAAACATGGTTGATCTTAGAAAAATCATGAAGATGCTTCTTGGGTTAAGACCCCCCCCCCCAGAAAAAAAAAACACAATGAAAATTTCAGGACCAAATTAAACCTAATAAGAATGTTAGGCTCCAAATATAAGCTAACTAAAGTCCTAAAGTATAGAGTGATTTTGAACAATTGATCGATTCTAAGAAAAGATAATCCATTTCGTTTTGATGCCCTAGAACACTCATCTTCAAGAACACAGTTTTAACAACATAAAGTCAAATTTTATTTTCTATACGTCCAATCATATTACTTGCCTCTGCAATGGAAAATATTTATATGCTCATAATACTGAAGGTAGTGTTTATTCATTTTCAATTTCTGTTCTAAACCTATTAACAAAACATAAATGTCACAAACTTTGCAATGTACAGAAGTTGGAAGATAGAAGCAGGAAACACATAGAAAATCGTAGGAATATTAATTCCCACATCTTTGACAATATCAAGAGAAATTGATATGGAACAAGAAATAAAAGTTTAAAGATCATATTTAATGTATAGGAGTAATTGCTAGAAGAACTACAAATAAAGTAACTAAATTTGGGGATGGAATTTTAAGTAAAAACATTCCTTAGCTTACAAAAGAAAGCATGAGTAAAGATTATATATTAATATAAATTTTAAAATATAGAAATATTATTAAGTTATGGAGGTAACAACCAGAATAATTAAAAAGAGAAATGGTTAAAAGGGGGATTATTCTGGGGAGTGGAACAAGAGGTGAGAAGTCTGAAAGACTCACTTTTCATGTTATGTTTTTCTGTGCTGCTTAGTTTTGTTGGTTTTTTTTTTAAATATATATTTGTGCTCTAATTTAATAATGATTTTTTAATGTGTTAAAATATTAGGGCAACCACTGAAGAATGGAATAGGCTCTATATAATTTCCAAAACCCAATATGGAAAAAATGAACCAAAGAAATTCAATCAGTGCAACAGTATGCAGGAGGATGAGGGAGTGAGGCAGAGCACAAGCAAGTGCAGTAAACAGAAAACATGATGGCGAAAAAACAATACAAAACTCTCAGGAAGCAAATTGATCAGGAGGTAAATCTATTGTATTGAAGGAAAGAAACATATGCATTTTAAGAAACAGATTTACAAAGTGTTTGGTAAAAGGTTTGGATATATTCTGCATGTCATGTTAATAGCAATAAAATTAAGTTGTGAATTCAGGGAGGACCCTAGAAGAACAAGACTTGAGAAGCAGAGAGAGCAGGGAGTTGTATTTTCTGGGACCACAGGATCGAGGTGAGCCCAAATCATAGCTGAAGTCCAGCCAGGTACCGCAGGGAGTCCAGCTGTGACTCAATAGGGCCAGGGTCACTTGCAACCCCCAAACGTTCATAAGTTCAAGTCCTACCCCTGGTACCTTAGAAAGTGACTGTATTTAAAGACAAGGTCTTTGAAAAGATAAGTAAGTTAAAATGGGGTCATTAGGGTCCCACCCTAATGCTATATAAATGGTGTCCTGAGAAGGGGACATTTGGACACACGGGGAAGACCCTGCGAACACACAGGGAAGAGTTGGCCACCTAAAAGTCAAGGAGAGAGACCTCAGAAGGAACCAGCCCCTGCCGACTCCTTGATCTCGGGCTTCTAGCCTCTAGAATTGTGAAAAAACAAATTTCTGTTGTTTAAGCCACCCAATCTACGGTAGTTTGTATGGTAGCCCAAGCAAACCAGCACGAAAGGTCTCCTCTTGATAGTGATGTTATAATTAGCAAAGTCTCATGCAAATGAAGTAAGCAGAGTGAACACTAATTACAGGCAGAACATCATATGGTCTAGCCAATTCTACCTTGGCAGGAGGTCTGGGGAGTAGTTTGGGGGGTTTTGAATAGTGCACTAAGCATAAGAGTGAGGGATGGGTTTGGGGGTATAAATTCAAGGGATTGGGCTGAAGCTTGGAGCTCAGGAAATTCTTGGCTACAGCCGCCCTATTTTATCTTTCCCGGACATGGTCATAACTTAGGTAGAAAAATGTTGATTCAATGCATGTTGCCTTACTCTTTGACCTGATGACCATTGATCAGCAGAAGGAAACACCAGCGCGAGGAAAAGCAGGGCTCTTCCTGACAGCTTTGTGAATTAGCTTACTAGCGCTCAGATGACTCGCTGCCTTGTTTGTTTTTCTTATCCCTTGCTGCTCCTGAGAAAGATGTTGATTAAAGAAATTAGGATACATAGAAGGAGTCAACAAACTACATCAATAAACTCCAATTAAAAGACAAAGACTCAAAGTAAAGATAGACAAATAGATCAATGGAACAGAACAGAGTACAGGAATAGACCCACACATATTCAATCCACTTATTTTTAACAAAGCTGTCAAGTCAATGCAATGCAAAAAGAGAAGAATTTTTAGCAAATGACGCTGGAACAATTCGATACCTGAGTAGGGAAAAAAATATAAAAGAACCTCCACCTCTACTTTACTCCATATACAAAAATTAATTTTAAATGGATCATAGACCAAAATACAAAAGACACAAAGCCTCATTTTTTTAAAGGGCAAAACACTTGAACAGAAACTTCATTTGCCAGCAAGCACGTGAAAAGGTGATCAACTTCATTAGTCATCAGAGACATGCGAAAGACAGAGACTCACTGTCTGTTCGTGTGTTGTTTCTAAGTCCTGTTATCCAGGGCTATGGTCTATAAAAAATACACCTAAAAAAGTGAGTCTGTGGGAAATAAAAGGAATAGAAAACAAGTATTCTCACTCATCACTGTTCAAATTAATTGGCACAGATTTTTTGGAAAGCAATTAGTCAGAATTTAACTTCAGTTTATATGCAATAACATTTTTGACCCAGAGATACGAATTTTAGGAATAGCCTAAAGAAAAACTCACTCGTGCACAAAGATGTATGTACAAAAGCATTCATTGCAGATTTGTTCAGAAAAGTGAAAATTTGGAAACTCTCTAAAATGCCCACTAATACGGGGAGTGGTTAAATTAGTTACGGTGCATCTGTTATTCTTCTAATAGTTGCAATAGTTCAAATAACAAGGTAAGCTTGTATTTACTGACATGGAGAGATCTCCAAGATATATAGACCTATTGTTAAGTAGAACGAAGAAAGTCATTGAACAGTGTAAATGGTCTTACTTATATTATTAAAGACAAGTGAATATGTACATTTTTGTAAATAGAGGCAAATGTAAATTTCTGGAAAGATACACATGGGAACTTAGTGTTTACCTCTGTGCACATGAGAGAGTGGGGATACTTTTCATCACTCTTTTCTCTATTTCTATGTTGTTTGAATTATTAATAACTAGGTTAAATTTATTTGTAACCTATGTGATTAGAAGAAAAAACTTCTTTTAAAGCAGTGAATATTAATTATTAATGGAACTAATAATTAATATTTACAAGGTTGTGTCCCATAATCTACACTAAAAGCCTTATGTATGTTATCTCATTTAATCCCACCAGATGGGCACTGGTACTCATTACATGGGAAACTGAAGCTTAGAAAATTTAAGTTAGTGGCTCTCAATGGCATGTTAAAATCATCTTGGGAGCTTTTATTAAAAAACAAAAACTGATGATTGAGTTTCATCCCAAATCTACTGGATCAGAATCTCTATGGTTGGTCTCCAAGCATCTGTATTTTGTAAAATCTCCCAGAGGTAACTCTAAGGTACAGCCAGGGCTGAGAACCAATGGTTCACACTAGTTCTCATTGTGAGGTCACACTGCTAGCAAATGGTAAAGCAGAGGCTGGAATTCAGGGCTGTACTGCCACCTCATATACAGAAGATGATATAGATATAGATATAACTAGGCCAGGCATGGTGGCTCACGCCTATAATCACAGCACTTTGGGCAGCTGACGGGGGAAGACCACATGAGCCCAGGAGTTCAAGACCAGCCTGGACAACATAGTGAGATCCTGTCTCTATAAAAAAATATTTTTTTCAAACATTAGTTGGGTGTGGTGGCACACACCTGTAGTCCTAGCTACTTGGGAGGCTGAGGTGGGAGGATGGCTTGAGCCCAGGAGTTTTAGGCTGCAGTGAGTTGTGATTGCACCATCGTACTCCAGCCTGTCTCTTTCAGAGACAGAGCAAGACCCTGTCTCTAAAAGAAAAACCAAAAAAAGATATAGATATAAATGTAGATATAGATAATACAAATATATAGATATACATATACCTAATATTGATTTTTTTCAATTATTGATGAAGAATATCTCAAGTCAGATACTGGACTATGTACTGTTTCCTCTTCTTGCTCTTCCAATATGCCCATCCTCATGTTTCTGCTTTCTACAGGGGTCACTGAAACTCCTGAGAGGTGAAATTCCAAATATTTAACAAGCAGATAGCACAGGCACTGATCAATCAGAATAGACCCTGGACTTAGCGCTGGAGCAAGATTGAGGCTTCAATGTTTTGATCACTGGATCCTGAAGAGTGAGGGATTCCCAAGGAAGGCCGGCAGTGGAGTGCCACTCACAAGGCTCAACATAGCAACTGTTTACCAACCAGTATGGAAACAGTTCAATATCTTAACAACTGGTACATTAGTGCCAATGTCTGCTATGCCTAGACTAAGGTCTGAGTATTTTTTAAAGGTTGTTCTAAGATGTTCTGCCTGTCAGGCAACTATTTCATGTCTCTACCCAAGGACTGCGTCTTGAGTGTTGAGAGGAAAAGGAAGAGGCTAGCAAGCAGTCTGCAATCCACACCGGGCTGCCTGTACCAGCTGTTGTGTGCCTAGCAGCCCCGCTCCCAGCCCCACTCATTTCCAGCTCAGAGGGGGTTTGCCACTTTGCTGGTTGTTGCCACATTTCCATCCTGAAGTGGCAGCTCCAGTTGTGTTTCTCAGATAATTTCCAAGATGCTAATTGCCACCTGCTGATTTCCTGTAAACACTGTACTTTACACATGTGATTAATCAGAGAGCTATGGACTGTTCCGAAGAAGCGTGTGTGCATGTGTATGTGCGCGCGTTTCATTACTGTGGCGGATTTAAATCACCGCCAATGTTTGCTCACAAAGCTGCATTAGCAAAATGGCAGGGAAAACAAAATTACAAAATACCATAAACTGCAAGTTCACAGACTGTATAAACAACAACTCATGTCAGCCTGACAATTCACTGACTAAATTCTGGAACCAAGCAGCAGGAAGGTAATATCTCTAAAGGAGACTTTGAGTCATAGGTGCTTTTGTTTCTTGGAGAAACCAAACCTCAAAACATTTTTAAAGGTTTTTGGTAAAGCATATTCTTCTTTAGGTTCAAGATAAACCTTGTGTCACATCCTAGCTTTTCCACTGCAAATTACCTGGACTTTCAAATCTCCATTTCCTCTCTGTAAAATGGAGATAATCATTTCTAAGTCACAGTAGATAACATGTAAAATGTTTATTTAGTACATTAATCAGGATTCTTTGGGTTGCAAGTGACAGAAATTCAAAGTGGCTTAAGCAAAACAAGGGAATGTATTGGCTCAAAAAACAAAAAAGACCAGGGGTTCTGGCTTCAGGTGCAGTTGCGTCTAGAGGCTCAAGTAATGACTTCAGAACTCTGTGGCACCCTCTCTAGTATTTGATCCTGCTCTCCTCTGTATGGACCTCATTCTCAAGCTGACTGTCCTTATGGCATGCTGGTAGACTAGCCAACAGCTCCAGGCATATATTTTATTTTCCCAGCAACCTCTGTGAACTGGTGTAGATGGTTATCTCACTTGGAAAATGACCCATTAGCACATTCTTAGACCATCTGGTTTGGGGAAGGTTAAATGCCTACTCACTTAGACCTACCCAAACTCCAGAGGCATGCACATAATCAGTCACATGAAGACACAGCTGGGCCTCTGACCCCTAAACCAAACAAGACAGTTTGAAGGGCAGCCTGGCCCATTCTGACAGTGTATATAAGAGGGAAAATCAGGGGTTCCAACAACAGGACATGGATCTCAGGGTTGATATTCAACCTCCCACACCAGCCGACATGCTGAGTGACAAGAGAGAAAGAAGTTTTGTTCAACTCAGAAGGTCAGCCTTTCCTACACATGCTCGTTTCAGTCCTGAGCCAATGGTGGAAATTGAGTGGTTCACAGACTCAAACCCAGGCACAACTGGTCAAGGTCATCATTTGTTGTTTTCTGTTTCCAAGGCTCTCTGAAAGCTGATGGCATTTCCTCCAGGAAATTCTCACAGTATCCCAGCCTGGGATTCTGGTCTTGCAGGTATAGAACCCATTGCTCTACCTAATCACATAGCCTCTTTATCACATCCTAGCAGGGCAAGCTCCCATCCTCTGTCCCCCTCATTTCCATCGTTTCTCCTCCTCAACTCCTCCCCTGGTATGAAGAGGGTCTTTTAGTAATAAAAGTAATATTTAGTTATAATGCATCAAAGTTACCTTGTGAGAGTTGATTGATATTAGCCACAGTGGTTTGATGGTCTTTAGGTACCATGCTCTAAAAGTTGTGAGACTTTAGGGAAATTGGGTCTTATCAGGACATGTTTTTACGTGCAGGTGCAGAAGGCCAGAGCCCTTGTTAGAAAAGGATGGAGCGTTGGAGAGCAAGAAAAAGGGGACTTCCTGGTGTCTATAAAAGGCAAACTTAGCCTGACTGCAAAGTAATGCACATAAAACAGAAAAGATATGTTAGCAGCAGCCTCTGGACTCTGAATCTATTCCTGACTGGCTATGAGGAGCATTAAGTCCTCTCTGATAATGAACTGAGCTTATTTGCCTTTCCAGTCATTGTAAATTAAAGTACCAAAGTTAGATGCAGCATAAGATAATGGTTGGGAGCACAAACTCTGGGGTCAGATCACCTGAATTTGAATCCAAGATCTTCTACTCAGTAGCTAGAACTTGGGCATGTTACTTAACTTTCCTTTGCTTATTTATCCCTTTGTCTTACGAACAAGTTTCCTTGTTGGTAAGTGGCAATAAATAATAGCATCTACCTCCCAGTGTCGGCATGAGAAGGAAATTAATTAATACATAATAACATAGCTAAGACCAAACCTGGCTTATAATAGACATTCAATACATTTTAACTATTACACAAGCAGCAACCCGGACTCCGTTCACTCAGGGAAACTCCCCTGTCTACATGAACAAGGATGATAGGGCTAGTCCCCCAGGAGGATAACTGGGTCTCCCTGTGGACTCACGGACACAAAGTGGGGTACCCAGTAAGAGTGTGGCTTGCACATAAGGAGCTTTGATTTCCTTCCAAGCTGCTACTTGCTCATGCTACACTCGATTTTCCAATTGGCAGGAATTTTGCTTCTGTTTGACATGTTGCAGCAAGATCTCCCATTGGTTTACTCTGAAAATGAGGAAATGTCTGCAGCATACTTCCCTTGTCCTAGGCTGAAAAAACTTGGCACACCCAACTACAAGTGGTGAACTGTGTTGGTCACAGGTGGGCATAGATGGACATCAGACTTTTCCAGCAACTAGGAAGTAGAATCACAGAGTAGGTACTGGAGCCAGGAATAGGTGTTCCCAGAACTCCAGAGGCAAAGGCTAGTTAGGTCCAGAAGGGCTATCCAGGCATCAGAGATAAGAGTGGAGATTAGACCACATTTTGCTAAAAGTTTGCTTGCAGCTGTTGTAGCTCAGGGTAGCCTATGAAAGTAATCCTTACATTCTGGCTTTTTAATCTCTCTCTCTTCACCAACTATCCACTCAGGTCACCCTGGTCCATTGCATGTACTCTATCTAGTCTCACCCACCTCTAGAATTCCTTTTCTTTTTCAAGTCAATTCCTGCTCATTCCTCAAGCTTGACTAAATTCCAATCTTGTCCATGAAGTTTGCTTTGACCACTTCAAACCCTCTGAAATGACAACTCTCATTACCTGGTACAATCATGTGGAATTATATACTGTCTTATGTCACCTCTTTATATTAGGGCCTTGTAGGAGAGGGAACCTGTATAGTATCCTTTATCCCTTCTTCTGGTAGCAACACCTACTTGATTTTTCTTTGGGGAAAAAAACTCTTCCAAATTCTTGGTCCATGTGGCTGAGAAGAAGTTGGCCACATCCCTCAGCTCCAGGGTAGACACATGACCCAGGTCTAACCAATCAGGTATTCTATCTCCCTGGTCACCATGACTGGTTCAGGAGCGGGCACATGACCCAAGTCAACACAATGAGTGTCGTCAGCCCCAGGATTTTTGCTAAAACTATTGGGGGGCGGGAAGTGTATTTTAAAAGACCAGGAGCTACCACATAGAGAGAACCTACTGAAAGCAACCCTAATTCAAGAGAAAGCAAAGCTGAAAATAAAGGGGAATCAATTGCCTAAGGACATCAACTGGATCTCTGGATACAGCTATGCCTGAACCTAAACTTTCCATGAACATTTCAGTTACATGAGACAATAAATTCCCTTCATTCATTCATTCAACAAACATTTATTGAAGGCCTGCTGTGTGTCAGGCACTGTTCGGGACACTAGAATACATCATATAACACTGTTTTTTAACTTAATATGATGTAAGCCTGGTTTCTTCACTTGCAACTGAAATAGCCCTAGTCAATAAAGACTTCGTGTTTCTTTTTTTTTTTTTTTGAGACAGAGTCTCACTCCGTTGCCCGGGCTAGAGTGAGTGCCGTGGCGTCAGCTTAGCTCACAGCAACCTCAAACTCCTGGGCTCAAGCGATCCTTCTGCCTCAGCCTCACGAGTAGCTGGGACTACAGGCATGCGCCACCATGCCCGGCTAATTTTTCTATATATATTTTTAGCTATCCATATAATTTCTTTCTATTTTTAGTAGAGACGGGGTCTCGCTCTTGCTCAGGCTGGGACTTCGTGTTTCTTAATCCATGTATTGTTATTGAACTTTCCTCATTGGATGCTTCTTTTTCCCAAGTAGATCATAAACTCATTGAGAATAGAGACTCCATGTTATATTCTTCTGTATCACCAACTGTGATACATATGTAGTAAATAATTAACAAATTATTTGTTAAATCAATAGATAAAAGCTACATTTATTGGGAATTACCACTGGTGGTGTTAATTCCAACAAGCATAGTTCAGAAGAAATGTCCAAGTAGATTTGCCACTGATTAGACCCTGGTGGCCAGGAGGTATTTGTGCTCCATGAGCACAAACATGGCATGATGACGGAATCAACTTTAATCCACAGAAAAGGAATATATATTGATTCAAGATGTCAAAACATATACATATACCTACCTCTGCTCCCAGCTCAAATTCACCCTTTTTATAAGGATGCCGGTCATATTGGATTAAGGCCCATTCTACTCCAGTATAACCTCATCTTTCTCCCAGAGACAGAGATGTCCTTGCCTTCTTGTAGCAATGAGCAGACTTGCCATTGCCTTCATCATAAGGTCCAAATTCCCTAGCAGAAAGTCCAAAATCCCTCTAACCCATGTGCACAGTTTCATAAAGTACACTCAATTTCATACTATTACATGAAATTCCACTCATGCTCATGATATTACCTTTCTTTAGCATATCTTTTTCTTTCTCCTTCCTGCTGTTAAACATCCTTCACTATTCCCTCTATAAAGCTTGCCCTGATCGCCAGAGGAAACATTACTCTGAGCCGTCACAGGCCTTCTTGCACACTTCTATCACATTTATCCTAATGTACAACATTTCTATGACTAATTTTCTCCACTTTATTGCTAATACTGTTAATACTTTGAGTAAAAGGGTTATGTCTTATGTATCTATCTATCTGTCCCACTGGTGCCTAACATAGTGCCTTGTAAAGGGGCATGCCACAAAAAATTGTTGACTATATATATGCATATAAAGTAATAGTTGAGAATTTTTCATTATTGTATTGCCCAGTGGAATCAGAAGAACTGAAACACTTTAACGGTTGTTATTCTGCCGGCTACCATTATTAGTGAGCCAATGGGAGAGGCAATTTTTAATTTGCAAAATGGAAAATTATTTCAATTAGTTATAGCTCAGTTAAGAAATCATATTTGAAAATATTAATACTATGCCTAAAGTAGACACACCAATACATACATATCTAGCCTAAAGTAGACACACCAATACATACATATCTAATGTTTTCACTTCTATTTTGCAATTTTTAAAGAAACAGGTTGGATTTTCAGGGCATAAAAAAAGTGAGAGGTAATTGGCATTACCAAAAAAATCTCTAGCTTGGAGTTTTTATTTTTGGTTGTTTCTTTTTAAACTTAGCACAGGCATAGATATCACTTCTTGGAGTTATTTCATATATATTTAATGTTCACTTTTATGGTAAGCCTATATTAAATCCTATTGGCCACAAGCAAGCTATAGTTTGTTAGGTTGTTGGCCAAAGGGCTGATGGATCAGCACCATGGACAGAAGAATCTGGTGGGGAAAGGTCTCTCCAAGGCTGCTTGTAAAATGACAGCTGTGATATCGGAAGTTCTACCAAGGAAAGATTAGCGTGAGTGTTCTTGGGATCATAGGGAGAGAGTGGCTCTGGATTTGGGTCATCCCAGAGGATGAAGGGTTTGTTGTTGTTGTTGTTTCTGAGACACGGTCTTACTCTGTCGCCCTAGCTGGATTGCAGTGGCACTGTATCATAGCTCACTGTCACCTCAAATTCCTGGGCTCAAGCCATCCTCCCACCTCAGCCTCCCAAGTAGCTAGGACTACAGGCATGCCACTGTGCCTATCTAATCTATTTATTTTGTAGAGATGGGTGTCTCACTATGTCGCCCAGGCTGGTCTCAAACCCTTGGACTCAAGCGATCCTCCTGCCTTGGCCTCCCAAAGCCCTGGGGTTGGAGATTGGGGTCCTGGAGAAAATAACCATTCCCCCAAGAGTAGCAGGAGCTGCTTTATTTATTGACCTATATTGATTCACTACTCCTGCTCATCTGCTCCTCTCTTCCAGAGGTACCAACATTTTCATGCTGAACTAAATATAAACACCTAATTAGCAAATGTGGAAGAGGACATCTGTTCTTTTATACTGCCCAGTACCTATGACATTTTTTTCCTTTGCAAACCACCCTTCAAACAAATAAGCTGTTTTCTTTAAATGATGTTAAGGAATTGTTGATGCAACCAGAAAGTGTTTATGATGATATTGAAGTTACGTTTAAAACAGGAGTTCTTGTCTTTCAGTAATACATTCTGATAGTTACAAATAAAATGATGCAATGTCTAGAGTTTGCCTCAAAATAATCCAGGATCAGGGGAGTGGGTGGAGGTACAGAGAAGACAAGATTGGTCATGAGTTGATAATTGTTAAAGCTGGAGGACGGAAATATGAGTTACTTCTACTTTTTTTGTATGTTTGAAATTTTACATAAATATACATGAGTCTATGTGTGTGTTACTGAAAGGCTACCAAAAATAATAATAATTCCTGAAGAACTTATGATCCTGCACCTAGGAGACACTAAAGAGCAAGTCTTAGTACCCCCTACTCTCTGACGAGCTTTAAGGAGGCTAGGTTATAACTGTCCCATGCAGACTTCAGATTTTGTCATGATCAAATCCATGTGATGGAGAAGGAAGTTCAGATGTCCAGGAAGGATCACTTTCTTCTAGAGCAAGATGTCTCAGGAGAGCAATTTCTAATAAATGAAAACTTTCCATGCACCTTCCCTGAAAATAAGCAGCTGGGAGCAGCCCAGAGTTGCAGGGGCTGGGCCAAGTGTAAGGGATATGATACGTGGTTGTGGTGGTGGGCTCAACACGCTAAAGACTGGGTGAGAACCAAAGCAACAACAAAAAATATTTTTAAGTATAAAATAGACTGGATAAGTACAGGGAACCAAAATACAATGCCAAGTACACTGAGAGAACCTAAATATGAAGAGGGTGGAAAAGTACAAAAGGAAAACACAACTATTTCCCTGGGGGGGGGGGGGGCTTATTATGGTTTTTTCATGCATCAGAAGCAAATCAGGAGCCAGCAGAGAGACTGGTGGATAAAATAAGAAAATGAATGTAGGCTGGGCATGGTGGCTCACGCCTGTAATCCTACCACTCTGGGAGGCCGAGGTGGGCGGATCCTTTGAGCTCAGGAGTTCGAGACCAGCCTGAGCAAGAGCGAGACCCTGTCTCTACTAAAAAAATAGAAATTAGCTGGACAACTAAAAATATATGTATAAAAAATTAGCTGGGCATGGTGGAGCATGCCTGTAGTCCCAGCTACTAGGGAGGCTGAGGCAGAAGGATCGCTCGAGCCCAGGAGTTTGAGGTTGCTGTGACCTAGGCTGATGCCATGCATGGCACTCTAGCCCGGGCAACAGAGTGAGACTCTGTCTCAAAAAAAAGAAAAGAGAATGAATGTAAAGTGCTTCAAAACACACAGGGGAAATTGCTCAGAGGCTATGAACAGCAGGTGAGGTTGTCTGAAGGCCTACTTTGTGTGAGACATTGTTCTAAGCTCCTGGCACACAGTAGTTACAAAATAAAATTTCCTACTTCATTCTAGTGGGGGAGACAGATAAATGTATTTACTAATTATTTAAAAGTGTGATAATTTCACTAAGAAGACTGCTAGCTTCTTTTTAAAAATCAGAAGATCTGGCAAGGCTTGTCTGTATTCCTGCGTGGCAACAAGAGGCTGGAACTAACGGCTGCCTCCTTTAGACAGGAAATGTGGCCTCCAGTTCACTAGAGTCCCCACCATTCTCTATTGTCCTATACTCTACCTACTTCACTCATTTGTTACCTGTCTGAGCTCTGCAGGCTTTTGAGTTTGTGACCCCTGCTACTCTCTAATGTCTCTAAGCTACTTATGATACTTGCCTCTCCTAAAACCACTAAATAGCCCAAGGAGAATATGAGCGACCTCATTCTTATCTGAATCGGAATCCTGCCTTGCCACTTAACCTGATGTAACCTTGGGCAGTTACATCGCCTTGCTGAGGTCTCAATGTTCTCAATTCTAAAATGGAGGTAATCCTATCCGTTTTATAGAATTTTGGTGAGAACTAGGCTTTACCTAACTCGTTCTTACTCCTTTGGATCTCACCCCTAGCATTGCTTCAAAAAACCCTTCCCAGACCTTCTGACTAGATCAAATCTCTCTAATACACATAGGTTCTCAGCACCGTGTTTCTGTTCTTGGTAGTACCCTCCGCTGTTACAACTGTACATTAGTTTGTGGCTTATCTGATTAATGCCTGCCTCTCCCACCAGACTAAAAACTCAATAATGGCAGGGGATCCTGTTTTTGCTCACCACCTATCACCATATCAATAATTATTATTTTAACAGAAAAAAAAGAAATGCAATAAAGAAAAGTTAGCTATATAAAGACTTTGATACAAACCCTGGCACGTATGAGTCGCCCAAGAGATTCTCTCTGACCCCTCCTCACCTAATACCTGTTATGTACATGGTACTCTACGCCTCCGGGATGCTAGAATTTGCACATCAAATCTTAACTAATATTTGCTCTGCGAAAGAAGTCACTAAACTGTGTTTTCTGATAGGCTATCGTACCTCCTTACAACAAGAATTTGTTGTGCCCACTGATGCATACCAAGTGCCTAAAACATTGCCTAGCACACAGTAGGTGCTTAATACACACTGGGGAAGCTGGCTCCAAGGTTTTACAGGAGTTGGGAGACAGGACAGCACCAGGAGGGAGGAAGCTGGGGGGCCTTGTCAGACGGACTCTGATTCCCAGATCCCTTCTGCTCCTGTTTAGAAACAACGACGGACCCGCCCAGCAGGAGACAGCAAGAACCCCAAAAATGAAAAGGCCTCAGGGATCCCTAGGCATTCCCAGGTCCTTCCGCAGAGAGAGACGCAGCTCCGCGCCGAGTCCCTCGCGAGGGGAAGGAGGTCCCGCCGAGGGTCCCCGCCCCCAGAACGGCCGTCGGGACCCACGAAGGAGGGCCTGGGGCGGGAACATGGCCCACGATCCCTCCGCAAGACAAAGGAGTACCCACTTCCCGCGTGTTCTTTCGGAACAAAAAGGACTTTGCGCCGCCTGCCCAGTCGTGTTCCTCCACCTCACGGGTGTCTCTCCTCCGCCTAGATTCTCCGCCTGAAGCAGGACTCGCACTCCCCTTTCCCACACCGTTCCACCGTCTCCGGCGGAATGTCTACTGGAGTCCCACTGTGTCCCTCCGCCCCGGGGAAGACCCTCCGCCTCCTTCAGTTCTAAAGTCCCTCAGCGGCAAGTCGTCGCGCTGCGCTCTCTCGCGAGAGTCCACCACGCAGCCCCCTCCCCCCCAGCCCCTCGCCCGCGAGGAAGCCTCGCGCGGACCCCGCGGCGCTCGGTTGCGGGCGGCGCATGCGTAGCCTTGGCTCCCAGCGACCCCCGCGCTCTCCGCGGGCCGAGTGGACGAGGCTGAACGCGCGGAGCTGGCCGCCGCCCCCTGAGAGGCCTGTGCTTCGTCCCGCGGCTTCCCTCCCCTCCGGGCAGAACCGTTCTGCGGCCTTTTCTCGGCGTGCAGAAGGTTTCCTGAGGACGGCTGGGGCCGCTGTGGGCCCAGAAAGAGCCCAGCGCTGGTCTCGGACACCGCCGGACCCCACCGGACACCCGCGCGCTGCGGTGACCCGAGCCCGGGACCCGGGGCCGGGCGGGGCCTGCATATCCGGCCCCACCCACTCGGGCCTCGCCTCCCCGGAGACTGACCCCGGGATATCTGACACACCCCCTCCGGGCCGGGCTCTCAACCTCCGTCTGTCCTTTCCTCAATCCGCTTGATTTCCTCCCAGTCCTCGAATCTCTTGGTTTCCGTCATTGCACTAAAAGGGATGCACCCTGGAAGATCACATTGCGAGGACACCTCTTGTTTGGAGAAGAGACTGGGTTTTTGGACGTTAGGCTACATGTTAGCCTATTGAAGGATCTCGGATAGATTTGATTAATTAGCTTGGAATTCCCTGTTCCTGCTGACACTGTCGTTTTACCTCCCTACCTTACCATAATTCCAAGAACATTAAGCAGGGACGTCTTGGAAGGTTACTGGGCTCCTACTTTGTGCTAGACGTGAGGCTGACCCCCGAGTTGGAGCATGGCTGCAGCCCTGGACCCTCAGATCGACGCGCCCCTGGAAGTTGAGGGGTGCCTAATAATGAAGGTGGAGAAAGACCCCGAGTGGACATCAGAGCCCATTCTGGAAGGATCAGATATTTCTGAATCTGAGACCTTTCGCAAGTGCTTCAGGCAGTTCTGTTATGAGGATGTGACTGGACCCCATGAAGCTTTCAGTAAACTCTGGGAACTTTGCTGCCAGTGGCTGAAGCCAGAAATACGTTCCAAGGAGCAGATACTTGAACTGCTGGTCATTGAGCAGTTTCTCACCATTTTACCCGAGAAGATTCAGGCTTGGGCACAGAAGCAGTGTCCAGAAAGTGGAGAGGAGGCGGTCGCGCTGGTAGTACATTTAGAGAAAGAGACTGGAAGACTAAGACAGCAGGTGAGACGATTTTCCAAATTTTTGTATTTAGAAAGAAGGGAATGAGAAAGGCATGTGGGCAGGGATGTATTGCAAGAAGGGGTGCTTATTATGGAAAGATAAATGGTACTAATAAAAGACCCTTAAAGTAAATCCACTTAAAAGGGGGTCAGAATTTTATACTAAGTAGAAAAATAAAAGCTTTGATTGAAATATTATCTTGCAAATGAAACTAAGCATTATGCACCCAGGTATTTGTTTTAATCTTTAGCATAAAATTTGCAACAGAATTATATGAGAGAACAATATGGTTATGCTTCACAGGGGTTGACTTTTGCAGCTTGATCAAAGAGGGCTATTTTTGCTCCTCCCCTCAAAAAAAGATGAACTCCATCTGTTATCCCAGAGTCCTCTCTAATCGTTTAATATTCCAGTCAGTTTCTTCTGAAGTGCTCTCATTGCCATCATCCTTGTCACTCTGCTCCAGTTTAACTGCTAGATCTTCATTTTTCAGTATCTTCACATGCTCTTCTAGTTCTTTTTCAACATCCCTTTCATTAATCTCATGAAATCCTGCAGCATTTGCAAGGTTTGCAGTTTCACCTTGCACAGGATTTGCGTTGTGTAAAATATATCAGCAGGTGACTGTGTTGATCAGGGATAGATAGACAGATGTGGAGATTAATTTTATAAGTTTTCAGTTCACTAGTGAATATATATTTATGTTCTGATAACTTTTACCTTTCTGTGAACCTAGTAGATGTGAGGACTCAAGTAATAGCTGTTCTAGTAACAGGGAGGCTATGTATTTCACTCCTGAGAGATTTTTCCGCTCTGTATAGTAATAAAGAGCACTCTTTTGTTCCTTTATGCCCAAACTCCTGGACAGTACTGTTAACCCAGTGCCCTCAGAGACACCCTTAGGAACAGAGTGAAATTTTCATTCCTTCTTAGGTCGTCTATCCTCCTTTGATTTCTCTTTCTTGAGAGAATTTGGCCCTGGTTTGGACCTCTTTTCCTCCCTTTTTCCATTATGGTATTGACTTTATTTCCCAGGTCAGCAGTCCTGTACACAGAAAGAAGCAAACCCCACTTGGAGCAGCGTGGAAGGTGGCAGACTTTCAGCCAGATCAGATGGAGACCCAAGCCAGGGTAGTATCTCGGGAGGAAGCTGGAAGCCTCCACTCAGGACACCAGGAACAGCTGAGCCGAAAGAAAGAACATCAACCCTTACCCAAGAATGGTAAGAAGGACTCAGGGCATGCCCAGTGCTGAGACCGTGCAGATTTATATTGTATCCCTCACACTGTGAATTGTTCAGTGTAAGGTCCCCTAAATATATATTTGAACATAAATTGAGTTTTTGGGGAGAAAGGCTGGCTTCAAGCGTTGGGAACATGTGCAACATAAGGAAAAAGGGATCTTAAAGATGGAAACTGGGGAAACTGAGAGTGGCTGGGCCAGCATTGAGGTCTTGTGTTATTTTCAATCTCCATTCCACAGTCAGCTTGTTTTTTAGTCCTGCCATGTGTGTATGTGTATGTGTTCTTGGCTGACTGTAAACAACTTGAAAAACTGTTTGGAAAGGGAAACAAACATTTATATTTAAGAATTGACTTACAAATGAAGGCATCACAGAAGTGGCATAATGAGAGGGATAGATAGTAAATCTTCACAGCAAAGGGACCACTGATGTTCACAGCTGCTCTAGCCATTAATGAATCAAGTCAAATATGAGGAAATGAACACCCTGCCCTTCCCAGTCCACAGTGATCTTCCCATCCCTTGAAGTGTAGCTCTATCTCAGGCTTAAAGAGAGGATTGGTAAGATCACCGGACCTACAGTCCAAAGACTTTCGTTTATATCCTGTCTCTGCCACCCTCTCTCTGTGATCTTGGCAAGTAATATGAAAAGGAGCATTAATGCACGGAGGTTAAGAGGTTCGGCTGCAGAGGCAGACAGACCTGGATTCAAAACCTAGCTCTGCCATTTTTTATTTGTGTGTCTTTGGTACTTCTCAAACTTTCCATTCTCTCATCTGTAAAAGGGAAATAACAAGGTCACTAGTGTGGCACAATTACTTTTAAACTTCAAACCTGATTTATACAACCCTGCACTGAGAGGCAGGATTGACTACTACTGTATCCCACCCTTTTACCCATCCCCCAATTCATATTATGATATAATGCATTGCAAATATTAGTGGTTTTGGAATTATCCAGAGAGTGTTTATTAGCATCAAAGCTCCCTTGTTCACATGGATTAGATGGCCCCAGTGACTCTACCTATAAAGTTAGTCCAATAAATACCTATTTGTGGTTATTTCGTGGTTTTGCCATCCCAAGCCAACAAGGAATTCCTAAAGTGGAAAAGTTGAAGTACTAACTGGAGGCATGGAGGACAGAAAATTTGAGGGATAGATATCTCAGAAAGATGAATTCATTCTAAGAAAAGATGTATGATTCCAGCCATGTGTGCCTCAGGGATTATAATGGTTCCAAGGAAGTGATTTGATTTGCTTCTTTAGTGAGTAGTGGAGCAAGCTTTTGAGTTCTTGGTCACAAGTGATGTTTATTCTTGAAGTCTTCCTGAGATAGGGAAGAAGTTAGACCACAAATTGTGCTATATAGATGTTTATATGTCTTCCTTCCACCCTTGGAGGGGTGTATTTGCCAGTAGTGTCCATTACTATGCATCTATGTATGCTACGTTCTTAGGACAATATTCACTCACGGGGAACTTACACTAGAGATCATAAACTGGTAACTTGGTAACTTGCACGCCAAGTCAGACTTCTCTTGTTTCACCTACAAAAAGTTTTCATTTGGGGGCTTTGTTGTTTATCTTTAGTTATCAGGGTTTAACACTTCTGAGATTTCATATAAAGTCCAGATTTCTGGCTTCTCTTGAAAAATTGAGAAGCTCTGATTCTACCAGAGCCTTGGTCTCACACTGAAGCATCCGCTGGAGCTGAGCATTGGCCATGCCCTTCCCATGGGACGTGTTCTCTCTAGTTCCCCACAGCCTTTACCTAGTCCCCTTCATCATGTACATTACCTGCCCACTCCCTGAAAGCACTAGAGTTTGTGAGCCTGGCTTTAGGGTACTATGATTCGAAGCATTATTCTGAACTCATCAAGAAAATGATCTATTTGTATTTGTTGGTTTTTAAATACATGCCCATTTCTTAACAGGAGAAGCAGCAGGGATTAAAGGGCTAGAGTCCAGAATACTAATTATTTCTTTCTCTTTTTATAGGTCAACCTTCTCCGTGGGTTCCTGCCCCTGCTGGTGAATGGAGCACCACAGATCAAGAAGTGACAGCCACACGACTTCCTTCTGGGTCCCAGGTAAATTGTAATTGTCCTTTCTGGCCTTCCTTCCTAGGGTGCTTAGTGACTGTGATTTCCTGTGCTTTCAGTATCCTCAAATGTGTATATTCCTTCCAAGAGACTTTTTCTTCTTTATTCCTTTCCAGAAAAGATTGGACCGAGTCTTTTGAGTTAATGGGACTCATTACTGGATCATGTCTCTTACCTCATCTTATGATTCTTTATTTTATCTTCTGCTTCATTTGGCGCATAATACATACTTTGCTCCTTGATTTCAATTCTTCTTTAGGGCCCTTCTCTGCTTCATCCATGATCATTCATCTTTTGGAGGTCTACACAGTTATCTTGGTAGTCATTGGTGTTAGTGTCGTTACAGAAACCATTGAAAGATGTCCACATGATGAGAGGTTTTTCCTACAAAAAGAGTGTGCATCAGATTCCTGCTCACAGAGACCTCTACCGGGGTATCAGGAAGGAGAATGTTGGGAACATGGTCTCCTTGGGTAAGGATTCTTTTCCTTTCCAAATAAAAGACTTGGGGATTTCTAGTATATTTATTTATACTGATTATAAGACAGTCAGATATAAATGTTAACACTTAAAGAGGATTTCCGTGGATTGTCTAATTACTTGTCTAGGTTCTCTCATCTCACCCATTCTTCCTTCCAGTAAAAAAATAAAATAAAATAAAATAATTTAGTGATTAAAGCATTGGAGAAGAGTTATATATGACTGTCATATTTATATTATATAAAATGGCCTAGCATAGTGGGTGGTGGTATTCCCCAGGAAACTGAGGCTTAGAGAAGTTAAAAAACTTCCCCTGGTCAAAAAGTAAAGTAAGCAGTATAGCTAGGATTCAAATTTAAGACATATTTATGTCTTCAGTATTATAAGGTAGCAAACTCAATTTGCTTCCTGTTCTTACCACTCTTTCCTATTAACCTTACCAGAATGTCTCTGAAAGTTCTTTTTTTTTTTTTGAGTTAATGAAATATTTTATGTTTTCAATAAATACTTACGAAAAATATCTGTACTAATTATAAAATATGAAATCACAGATTATTTTTCCCCTTCATGTAATAGAAGAGTAGATTTCAGTCTCTTTTGAGGAAAAACGTAACTTTGATATGTCTCAGGAACAGGAACCTAAGTTATGAGGCTTTTCTGCCCCCCACCCCCATAACCTCCTTAAGCAAAACAACTGCACTTTATTTCTTTGATATCTCTGTGGGGTCCTATACATTTTTATCTGAAAATTAGATTCTTCTGCCAAAAATTGATCCCAGCTTTATTGAGGTAAATTGACACATAAAAGTGTGTATATTTAAGGTATACAACTTAATGCTTTTATGTATATTCACACATTGTGAAATGATTACCACAATCAAGTTAACTAACACATCTATTAGTTCACATGGTTACCTTTGTGTAGGGGTGTGCATGTGTAGTGAGAATACTTAAGATCTAATCTTTTAGTAAATTTCAAATGTACAATATGGTATTATTAGCTGTAGTCACCATGCTATGCAATAGATTCCCAGAACTTATTAATCTTGTAATTAAAATTTTATACCCTTTGACGGACATCTTCCTATCACCCTCATAAGCCCCTGTCAATCACCCAGTCACCATTCTGTTCTCTCTTTCCATGAGTTCAACTTTTTTAGATTCCATATATAAGTGAGATCATACAGTATTTGTCTCTCTGTCTGGCTTATTTCACTCAGCATAATGCCTTCTAAGTTCATCCATTTTGTCACAAATAGCAGGATTTCCTTCTTTTCTATGGCTGAGTAATACTCCATTATTTGTACATATTTACATACGTCTATATATATGTATTCTTTATTTTTATGTTTTCACTATTCATTTATCTATCAGCAGACACTTGGGTTGGTTCCATGTCTTGGCTATTGTGAATAATGCTGCAGTGAACATAGGAGTCCAAATATTTCTTTAAAATACTGATTTTGTTTCCTCGGGATATATACCCAGATGTGGGATTGCTGGATCATATGGTAGTTCTATTTTTAATTTTTTGAGGAACCTTTGTACTGTTTCCCATAATGATTGTACCAACTTATATTGCCACCCACAGTGCACAAAGGTTCCCTTTTCTCCACAACTTCACCAACATTTGTTATCTTTTGTCTTATTTAAAATATGTTTGATTTACAAATAATAACTGTATATATTTAGGGAATACAATGTGATGTTTTGCTACGTGTTTACATTGTTTAATGATTAAATCAAGTTCATTAACAAATCCATCACCTCACATGCTTTTCATTTTTTTGTGGTGAAAACATTAAAATATACTGTTTTAGCAAATTTGAAATACACAATGCATTTTTTTATTTATTGTAGTCATCATTCTATACAGTAGGTCACTAAAGCTTAATCCTCCTAACTGAAATTTTGTACCCTTTAACATCGCCCCTTTTTCCCCCTCCTCCCCATCTTCCTCCTCCCCCAGCCTGTGGTAGCCATCATTCTACCGTCTACTTCTGAGTTTGACTTTTTTATGTTCTGCATGTAAGTGAGATCATGCAGTATTTGTTTTTCTTTGCCTGGTGTATTTCACTTAACATATTGTACTCCAGGTTCATCCATGTTGTTGCAAATGACAGAATTTCCTGCTTTTTTAAGACTGGATGGTATTCCATTGTGTATGTATAACACATTTTCTTTATGTGTTCATCTAATGATGGACACTTGGTTGCTTCCATATCTTAGCTATATGTGAATAATACTGCATTGAACATGGCAGTATAGATATGTCTTTGGCATACTGACTTGAATTCATTTGGCTGTATACCCTGTGGTGAGATCGCTGAATCATATAGTAATTCTATTTTTAGTTTTCTGTAGAACCTCTGTTTTCCATAATGGTTATACCAATTTACATTTCCACCAACAGTACACAAGGGGGTTCCATTTTCTCCTTGCCAACACTTATCTTTTGTCTTTTTGATGATAACCATTCTAACAGGTATGAGGTGATAGTTCATAATGGTTTTTGATTTGCATTTCCCTGATGATTAGTGATGTTGAACACCTTTTCATTTACTTTTTGGCCACTTGTATGTTTTTGGAAAGATGTCTAGTGAGGTCCTTTGCACCATTTTTAATTGGATTATTTGTTGGGTTTTTTTGTTTGTTTGCTATTGAGTTGTGTGAATTCCTTGTATATTTTAGATATTAACCCCTTATCAGATACATAGTTTGCATATATTTTCTCCCATTCTGTAGGTTGTCTCTTGACTTTGTTGATTGTTCTCTTTGCTGTGCAGAAACTTTTTAGTTTGAAGTAGTCCCACTTAGTTATTTTTGCTTTTGTTGCTTGTACTTGTTAATGTCATATCCAAAAAAATTAATGCCAAGACCAATGTCAAGGAGCTTTTTCTCTGTTTTCTTCTAGGAGTTTTATGGTTTCAGGTCTTATATTTAAGTCTTTAATCCATTTTGAGTTCATTTTTGTGAGTGGTATAAGATAAGTGGTTCAGTTTCACTCTTTTGTATGTGGATATCCAGTTTTCCCAACACCATTTATTTATCTTTTCCCAATTGTGTGTTCCTGGAATCCCTGTCAAAGTTTAATTGACCATACGTACATGGATTTATTTCTAGGCTCTGTGTTCTGTTCCACTGGTCTTTGTGTCTGTTTTTATGCCAGTACCATACTGCTTTGATTACTTTAGCTTTGTAATATAGTTTTGCAAAAACTCTTGACTTCTCATCTCTCATGGCTCCAATGTATATGTATCTGTGTATGTTTGGGTGGACATGGATGATGTGGGGGGGAACAGATACAAGTACGCTTTATTTTATAAGTAACAAATACTAGATAGCAGAGTGGCGCAGCGGAAGCGTGTTGGGCCCATATAAGTAACAAATACTGATTAGGACCATTGTCTGAACCTAACACAATGTTAGCTACTGAGTGGGAATCAAAGGTAATAAAATATGTTTCTTACCCTTAAAGCTTTTCCTATAAGAACTAGCTAGGAAAAAAAGTGATACACATATGAGAAGTAAACTGATAGTGTAAGTTAATAGATGATTGTGCCAAAGAAGTCATGTAAGTAAGAATAACTATAGTTTGCATTGTCATGGCTGACAAAGGCTTTGGTGTGAAGAGGTCCAGGAGAACATGCTATAGCAGATTGAGGCATGCAGTAATGACTTCTATGTCTATCATGAAATATGTTTCTTTTACTGTAGGTAGTACAGTGTCTACATCTAACAAGATAGCCCAGTTGGAACAAAGAAAGGAGCCATGGACTCTAGGTCTGTATTCCTCTAGTAAGAGGAATATCAAGGAAAAGTTAATTCATGCTGTTCAGATCCCTGCAAGGAATGCAGGAAAAACATGGAGAGAGCAGCAACAATGGGGTTTAGAAGATGAAAAAATAGCAGGTGTGCATTGGAGCTATGAGGAAACTAAGACTTTTCTTGCAATTCTCAAAGAATCTCGCTTTTATGAAACACTTCAGGCTTGTCCCCGAAATAGCCAGGTATATGGTGCTGTGGCTGAATGGTTGCGAGAATGTGGCTTCCTCCGAACTCCAGAACAGTGTCGGACCAAGTTCAAAAGCCTCCAGAAAAGCTATCGAAAAGTGAGAAATGGCCACATGCTAGAACCCTGCGCCTTCTTTGAGGACATGGATGCTTTGTTGAACCCCGCAGCCCATGCTTCATCCACTGATAAGCCAAAAGGGATGATATCTCTGCCCAGACTGAAGAGAATTGGCATCACTGCTAAAGAACAGATCAGTTTGGTAGAGGAGGAGGAAGCGGCAGAAGATTCTGATGGTGATGAAATGGGCATTGAATTTATCCGCAAGTCTGAGATCCGTGGTGCCCCTGTCTTGTTTCAAAACCTGAGTGGTAAGAATTGTGCTTTCTTTTTCTGGTATGAAAATGGATGTGTGGAAAAAGAAGTAAACTAGAAGCAACCAAACCTGGCGTGTGCTGTCAACGTGCCTTGCCACTTCACTGTGATGTGGCCACATAACTGCAAGTACTCTCAGAAGTTTGTTTCTATGCCCAGTGCAGTCTGAGTAAAAGCACTGAGTGGCTGTGGAGTTTTCGTTTTCAGTTGAGGGCACAGCGCGGGTTTTTGAGTATTTGGGGCCTTGTAGAAGGAAGATAAATAGAGCTAAATGGTTCTAAGGATCTGAAAATTGGTATAAAGCAATCAATTGTATTAGATTGTAATAAGTCAAGGATGCATAATTATAACCAGTAACAAGTTAAAGGAGTGTAAAAAACGAACTAAAAATTTTTGCTTAATCTAAAAGAAGAGAAAAAAAGGGAACACAAAATAGATGTCAAATTCAAAGAAAATAGATGGTAGATAAAAATTCTAATATATCATTAATGGCAAAGAATAGACATTAAAAAACAACTATATGTTGCTTATAAGAGATATATCTTAAATATAAGAACACAGAGTCTTTAAATTTAAAAAGATAGATATACTATGCAAAAGAAAGCTGGTATTGAATATTTGGTGACTGGGACATGCAGAGTTAAACTGCCAGTTAATAACTGTGTGACAGTGGACACATCATGTAACTACTTTGAGCTTCATTTTTCTCGTCTGTAAAATATGGGCTAAGAATATCTCAGGGAGTTGTTACTCACCAATCTGAAAATCCATAAACATGAGGGTTGGGTTCTTGGGGTGATCTCAAACATGGAACCAGAAGAGACCACCCAGTAAGATAGAGGATAAAAATCACTCTTTCTTACTAAAGATTACAAAATGCACAAAAAGCATATTTAACCAATTATATTCAGACATGTCCTGAAAAGTTTTATCCTACTATAAATACAGACCATCTGCTTGTCTTGCAGATCATTTCATCTCTCAAAGTAGAGGACTCAGTGACGTCAAAACTGCTTTGGACATAGTTCTGCTCTTCGAGAACACTGGTTAAAGAAGTGATAAGAACTTTGGGGGGAGAAGTTCTGATTGGGTATTTTAGTCCATTCTTCTTATCTGAACTACTTTGAGAAGATACTTTTGGACAGTTAAATCCTTTAGTCAATCTCCATAGCAATGGCAGATTTGGGGGATTACATTGGTACTCTTCCAAGTAAACTTAGATGAGTTTATCAATTTCAGTTACAATCTCGTTGGGACTTTGACTATATAGATTCATTTGAGAATTGATATTTGTTCAACTTGAGCCTTCTGTCCAGAAACATAGTGTCTATTTTTTCTAGTTCTTTTATGTCTTTCAGTAAAATATTATAGATTTTTTATATCGACCTCATTTCTTGCAAAGCTTATTCCTAGGCATATCATAGTTCCTGTTGCTACTGTGAATGCGATTTTTTTTATCCCCTTAACATTTCATAATGACTCCTTTTCTGATATCTTTGAACTTTATCCTGGAATGGCAGGTGTACACTGGGGCTACGAAGAAACCAAGACTTTTCTTGATATCCTCCGTGAGACTCGGTTTTATGAAGCACTTCAAGCCTGTCATCGGAAGAGCAAATTGTATGGAGCCGTGGCTGAACAACTTCGAGAGTGCGGCTTCCTCCGAACACCAGAACAGTGCCGAACCAAGTTCAAAAGCCTTCAGAAGAGTTACCGCAAAGTGAAAAATGGCCACGTGCTAGAGCCCTGTGCATTCTACAAGGAGATGGATGCCCTAATTAACTCTCGGTCATCTGCCCCTTCCACCAGCACCCCAGAAGAAGTCTCTTCACCCTTAAGGCAAGAAAGAGAGGGTATTGAGGTTGAACATGAGGAACCTACAGGCTGGGAAGCAGAGGAGACCTCACAGGAGGCAGTAATAGAAGATTCTGGCAGCGAGAGAATGAGCGAGGAGGAAATTATACAGGAGCCGGAATTCCAGGGACCTCCAGATCCGAATGGTAAGGATTATGAAGCGGTTTTAGTCGTAAGAGAGGAGGAAGTGTGATTTACTGAAAAATCAATAGATCTGGCACACTGCTCATGAATATTTACTCCACAAATATATGAAAGCCATGTGCTATTTGAGAAACAGGGTATATAACAATGAATAAAATGGTTCCTATTCTCATTCATGGTGCCTTTAATTCAAAGGAGGAACTCATATTTTAGCGACTTGGTCTTTGGGATCTTGGTTTTTGCTTGTATGGGTCAGTGTGTCTCCTGGAAATACAGTGAGGTAGAAGAACTTGGAATTATACATGAGAAAAAACTTGGATGAAGGAGGTGTGTCAGTAAGCTCAAAACAGATATCTCACAGCTATATGTGGTATGTATGAGAAAAAAAGATAAGCAAAGACAAAATGAGAGAGAGACTATTCTGGTCCTGAGCTCCACCCTGCATCTTTCCTACTGACTGCTAGATACCCTCATGGGCATCTCACCAGTAGCTCAGGCTTAATATGTTCAAAATTAAAGTGCCATCTTCCTCCCTACCTCATGGTTCTTCCCTGCGGTCTCCCACAGCTCATCCAGACTTAAAACTTCAGAGGTGATCTTGATACCTCCTCACTCATCATCATCATCCAGGCAGGTGACACATTTTGTCAATGGTTGTAGACTATCATGTCTTATCAGTCCCCTCTTCTGTTACCATAGCCACTACCCTAGTTCAGTCTTTCTCTATCTCTTGCCTAGACTATTGTAAAAGTCTCCAAACCAGTTTTTCCCATCCATACTTTTATTGAAGTGTTACATCCATTTTTAATCTGAGCTCATCTTATTCTTCTAGCCTTGTGTGTTAGTATTTTTCTTCCTACACTCTGTGCTTACTCAAAGCAAAATTATTTGTTATTTCCTGCCTGTACCTTAAGCTCTTTCACATCTAAACTTTAGCTCGCGATGTTCCCTCCACCTTGAATGTCCTTGGTTTTATGTATGTTCCTGTCCAAATTCTCTCTCAACTCTTATACTTTGTCTATCTGTCTTATGGCACAGAACACTTTCTGTGTCCTAAGATCTTTTAGTAAATGGTGAGCTCCCGAGGGACAGGAAATCTGTCTTTTGGTAGCAACTACATTAATCCCCCAGGAATCATTTGAATGTGTGAGGTAGTGTAGGAATAGTTTCTTGAAGCAAGAGGCTCCAGTTTGCCAGAATTGACTACAGAACTTAAGCCCAGCAAGCGAAAGTAATGTCCAGTTACAGTAAAGAAGGGAATTCATATGTTCGCTCTCCGATAGTATTTATATGGGAAATTATAAAGGCTTAAATTTCAGTCCTGTATAATCCTGGTTTTGATAATTGTGGAAACAGAGTCCTTGTGAATCTTAAGGTGAGTTCCAGACCTATCATCAAATTATCAGGTTCTGTCTGAGCCAGCTGCTAGGCTGAGACTTCCTCCAAACCCCAGAACAACGCTGGACTCAATCAGAAAGCTTTAAAAGAACTACTGCTAAATGAAAGATGGCATTGTTGGAGTTTTTTTACTTAAATTACTGGATTGATTGATGGCTGCCCTCTTCTCCCCAACCTATACCATAGCCACCACACTTGGGAATGAGTTACTATCAGTTTCAACTAAATGTGTAGAAGGAAATTAATGTTGACACTGGCAAGTAGAAACAAGGCAGGGTAGCAGATGCTTAAGAATGAGGATTTTGGAATCAAACCTGAATTGGGCCTACGTTATACAGCTTATGAAATATTTATGCAGGAAATAATACGATGTCTAGAATTGGCTTCGAAGTAGTCTAGGTAGAGGAACAGGGAGTGTGTGGGAATAGAAATGAAACAGGATTGACCATAAATAGATCATTGTTAAAGGTAGGTAAGTGATTCATGGTCATTCATGATAAGTACTATTCTCTTTACTTTTCTATATGTTTGAATTTCTCATAATAAAAAGTTAATGCAAAAATCACACAGTTAATAAGTGACCAAGATGGGATCAGAATCAGAGCTATGTGATTCCAAAGCTTGTGTCTCTTCATATGTCATGATCTCTGTCTAGAAAACTTCACAGAAAAGCTGAACCCAAGATGCACCTTATAGTGAACATGAGATGTAGATGAAAGAGTGGGGAGACAATAATTCCAGTTTGGGGAACAGTAAGAATTAAAATTTGACTTAGTGTGGTTAATTTGACAATCAGAAAAACAAAGGAACGAGAACATATGAGGAGAAGTAGGAAGTATTCTTGGATAGGATATGATTAGATACTGGTGAATTTAGTCCCTCAAGACCCTTGAGGAATTTGGACTTAGGCACTAGAATATATTCTAGTGTGCTCTAGTATACTCTAAAGACTAGCATAGTGTGGTATATTTTAGTATAGGTGTGAAATAATGAAGACAGGATGAATTAGAGTAGAACTTCAGGAAGACAAGCCAAGTTGCTCCCATGTTAATCAGAATATGGGTGAGGAATAATAGCCTGGATTATAATTCAATTCAGAAAACATTTCTGAAAGCCTATACTGTACTGGGTGTTGTTGGCCTGTTCATGAAATATGGCATACATATGGCAAGAAAATATGGCATAATGAATCAGGGAAGAGTCACGGGGTCTCAGGCCAGTGACGTATTTAGGGATCAGAGCATACCAAACCTTGCAGGCCAGGTTAATTATTTATGTTCATATAGGAACTGTGTGAAATTTGTATTGTCTTTTTTTTTTTCCCCAGATTTTGAAATTGGAAGTGGTATCAAGGAGGATCCAATGCAGGTAATATATAAGGATGTGGAACAGCATAGGGCATTAATAGAAAAGTCCAGAAGAGTTGTTTCCCAGAATACCGATCTCGGTAAATACCGCAAAAGGGAATGCATCTCAGGAAGACAATGGGAAAACCTTCAAGGAATTAAACAGGGAAAGCTGATATCTCAGCCTAGAGATGTAGGGAAAACCGTAGTGCATCAGAGACTTTTCATGGGGAAGAGACCCTACAGACTTCTCAAATACGGAGAAAGCTTTGGAAGGAGTGCTCGTCTTATGTGCAGGATGACCCACCAGAGGGAAAATCCTTATAAGTGTAGTGTCTGTGGGAAGTGCTTTGGTAGAAGCAGGAGCCTAATCAGACACCAAAGAATCCACACAGGAGAAAAACCTTTTAAATGTCTTGACTGTGGGAAAAGCTTTAATGACTCCTCAAATTTTGGTGCCCACCAGAGAATCCACACAGGAGAGAAACCCTACAGATGTGGAGAGTGTGGAAAATGCTTTAGTCAAAGCTCTAGTCTTATTATACATCAGAGAACCCACACTGGCGAGAAGCCCTATCAGTGTGGAGAATGTGGGAAAAGCTTTACCAACAGTTCTCATTTCAGTGCCCACCGGAGAGTCCACACTGGAGAGAATCCCTACAAATGTGTGGATTGTGAAAAAAGTTTCAATAACTGTACGAGATTCCGAGAACATCGGAGAGTACACACTGGAGAGAAGCCCTACGGATGTGCCCAGTGTGGCAAACGTTTCAGTAAGAGTTCTGTTCTCACCAAACACCGGGAAGTTCACGTGAGAGAAAAGCCTCTGCCACACCCTCCATCTGTGTATGCCTCGGAGAACCCACATAAGGCAAAGACTGATGAATTCAGGAAAACTTTTTGATGATGATCTCTTCTCTTCCTAAATGTCCCTTTAGCCATTGTACCCTAATCTCACTCTTGGAAGCAATCTTTTCTTAGCTATAAAATGTAATTCCCAAGATTAACTTGAGAATGTAAAGAAACTAAACACTTTAATTTCATCCTGTTCTCACCTCTGCCTCTAACTTGATCAGTCTGTTCCTCTCCTTCTATGTATCTCAACTTCTCCTTTAGTAAAGTGGAGAAGGTAATTGTCTGAGTTCAGAACGAAAGTCTCTTCAGTATATTGAGGCCACTGCTATTGGATTGCTAAGTCCAGCAGCATTCAAGTTCCTTCCATGTGGGTGAGTTGTTTTCTAAAAGATAAAAATGCTGAAAGTGTTTTTTTTCTTTTTCATTATCTACTACATGAGATCCTGGATGCAACTTGATAACAGATTTTCACATTTGGGTAGAACTTTCAGGAGTCTGATCAGAACTACATCAAATCCATCTTGGTTTTGAAGATACTCACAGATGGAGAGTGAAGATTTTATAGCTTTCTTCAGAAGTCTGTTACCGTGTACCTTTTTGTGTCAAGAAGTTGATCCAAATAGCTAGGGAAGAATCCCTGTATTGTCACTGAAATCCTGTTACTAATGTCTTGCCCTCCATAGAGATGAGAAGCAATCGATCACCCAGCGTCCTTTTCTGTGCCCGAAGACTTGAATCCCCTTGACTCCTGCTTCTCCAGTCTATAAGTAATTCCAGTTCCTTTAGCTGTTTCTCACGAGTCCTACACATACCTCTTAATTATTCTGGGTGCTCCTTTCTGACTCTTCTGGACTACCATGCCCTCTTCAGATTGAATGGGATGCATGCGCGTGATGTGTCTCACTAAAGTAAAGTAGAATTTCAGACACATTCTAGTTCGACCCTGTAGCTTCTCTGGCTCTTATCTAGAACATGACTGGTATGTTGACATATTTTGTACCTCCCACCCCACACTTCAGTATAATACTGTATAGTAATGTTTCTGAACTTTAAGGGGGTATGGAAAAAGTGTGGTAGAGATCTGAGACAATTTATTAATAATATTTCTAAGACCAGTTGGACTCGTTAGGCCCGCTTTATATCAGATAGCTACCTCAGTCCAGACCAACGCTTCCAAGGCTGGCTGTGTTAAATATACCAGTCTCTCTTTCTGAGGCTTCTAGTCCCTGTTCGTAGGATTATAAACCAAATTGTAGAGCCCTGAGTAGTTGATACAACTATAGCTCACTGAATGAAAGTGGAATTAGTTATAAAAATTTATAATCCAGACCTCCATTTTTGTTTTCCTTGTTTACCTGTTTGTCTGAAAAATCTCTTTGAGAACCCCTTGGCACTAGCCCAGTAAATACTAAAGGAAAGGTTCCAGTGGGGGGATTGTTAATTCATTCATGGAGGTACAGGTGAAACCTAGGAATTTGATTTTCCAGGGCCAGTTGCTTCAAGATGAGGCCAGTAGCATTTACACTCTTAGTCCGTACATAGGTAAGCAAGGGTGGCTTTGCTTTGGGGAGGGAGAAGTCATAAGTTTAGTGGAAAGATAACCAGAGTCAGGGCTGTGTGCAAATGATTATTGTGCTCTTACCTCTCCTTTCCTTTGTCAAATGCTCTTTTATTTGAAGACATCTGGAGATAATGTTTTTCTTTTCAGTATGTTTGAATCTTTTGAAACCTGTTCAGCAAAGTACCAAGGAGGGTAGGCACTGTGGAAGGAAACTCCAATTTATGGTGCCAGAATAGGGTGTGGCCTGTTGGAAGGCAGGTGACTCAGGTAAACCTTGATAAATGTTTCTGATTTATATTTGCTGGAAATGTTATGATTGTTCATATCTCAACAGGCTGAGTTCCTATATTGTCTGAATTATAGACTGCTAATGGTAAGTGCAGTTTCATGTTGGTAGTGTGCCTAGCACAGTAAGATGTGTGTGGTGCCAGTGGGCTTGTGTTTATATTGTGTAGATGTTCTGGAATTCCTACTCTAGAGAAGATGCACATCAATAGACATCACCACTTAGTAATATGTACACAGGATTGATAATTATATGGAAGCATGATTCAGGAAAGTAGATGACTTATTCATAAATATTTATTAAGCACTGTTATATTGTAAGGCCATGTCCTAGTCCCAATGAGGGATCCAAAAAGGAACAAAGGGAGCATGGTGCCTGTACTCAAGGAACTTAAAACGCGATAGAGAAGTATCACAACCTTTCTCTCAGCCTTTCCCAGCGGCAGGAAAGGCTCAAGACCCATTCCATCTCTAGTGGAACAAACAGATTGTGTTTCACTCGTATATGCCTGGGATCAAGCTGAGGTGGAATTTGGGTTCCCCTGCCTATATTCCTAATTTTAAATGGTCTGTTTGGATGTGTATTAATTTAATCAACTTTGTTCTGAAGGTCCTACCCTACCATGGAGGAAGGTCCTCCATGTTAGACCAAGGCTACTTGTCTCCATGCATTTTATCTTTTTTTCAGCTGGGACGTGCAAGTCAAAATAAATAATCATGTTCTGATTAATGTGTCTTTTATATGAAATAACATTGCTTTTATGAAGATCCACACAAAAAGGTTTTTTCCCTAGATCTTAGTATCTCAGTACCAAGGAAAGCTCTGATCCTAAGCAAAAAATAAAAAAAGTTTTTATCTTAACAAACACTGTGATTTTTATAACTTACTGCTTTTTCTCTCTGTTCTGGCTGCTGAAAAGCTCAACAAAACTTACAGCCCACCTCAACCAACTACCTAAACCTATATTTATTCAATTTTTTCTTATTTTTTGGAAATTATGTCAATTCCTATTTTTGAAAAGTAGAATAAACAGACATTTTAGTCTCTAACAGCTTATCCAAGGCATTTTGGAAATTGGGCTTGTATTTCCTGCCTAGTCTTGCTTTGTTACTCCCACAAATACCTCTAGTTCTTACCAGTGATGTTATTACACATTCAACCTTACTCATTCCTCTGGAAAGAAACCGTGGCTTTTTTAAAGAGGAAAACTTCACACATATACTTAAACAGCTCAGGGCAGCCTGCTATGGTGGAATAAACATTAGACCAGAAGCCAAAAGAGACAAGTTTTAGTCTTATCACTACCACTTAATGAATGTCGTTTGACAAATAGCCTCTCTCTGGGCCTTAGTTCCTTATGTGAAGAGAAGTTGAACTTGATTGCCAAGTTGCTCTGGCTCTAATGTTTCATGAGTCCATTGACCATGGTATAGATGAGGAAGAGGTTGTAAGACTAGGCTACCGGCCTGGCTCACCACTGCATGCAGCATCCGGGCCATACAGAATCCATTTCATGCTTTAGGAAAGGGATGCCGTGACAGCAAAGTCAGCCCAGGAGCTTGCTCAGTAAGGAGAAAGGCCAAGTCCCTCATGTTCAACAGCACCCAGCCCCCCAGGTACCTCCATAGCCAATGGCGGGTAGCTGAAGTGAAGAAAGCCTATGCTGTGAGGTCTGACACCCAGTGACAGACAAGACTCACCTATGAGGGAGCTGGGGAAGCCCCAGATGAAAGGAGTGTCTCAGTAACTTACGTAACTATAAGCCTTTGCATCTGTCTGAATGCATTCCAAGACCAAGTATGAACGTACGTCTATTCATTGTTCTCTACTGATGTTCACTTAGATGTCTTCTTGAAAACTTGTATGTGAAATAAATGTCTAAAATAAATGGCTCCCATTGGTTTCTGCCTTAATTTGAAGGGTGTTTTTCTATTAACGGAAAAGAAAACTTATCCAAGAAGTTGATAAAAGCCGATCATAGTAGCTAATAAAAAAGAATTCCAGCTCATTCCAGTTCCCTGCTATCCCCCACAAGAGGCAAGGATCTTTTGTGAGTGCACAGCTGTTCCTGGACAGCAGTTTTCTGTAGTTGTCCCCAATGACAGTTGGCTCTAATGCTAGGGTAGACTTAGCCTTGGCTGCACATGCTGCATGTGATTCTGAAAAGGCACTCACCCACAGCCTGCAGGGGGCAGTAGCCACAACGGTTTCCAAGACACAGCTGTTAGAGAAGACAAAGTTTACTTTTAGGGTTTCTGGCTGGGGCTGAAGGTTAAACTAACAAAACAGATTAACAGGAGAAAGCATACAGATTTTTCTATGTACACGAGAGTCTCCACAAGCAATGAAGACCCAAAGAAGTAGCAAAACCCAAGTACTTACCAGATTGAGCAAAGAGAAGTAATTGTGGGAAAGCAACTAAAATGTGTGGGAAGACCAAAGGAAAATAAAAGTTACTTTATCAAGGTCTATACAGAATTCTCTGAGCCTCAACTCCCCATCTCGTGATAAGAATGTTTCTTTCCTCCTGGTGTAGGGAGGGTATCTTTCACATGGGAGTTTCATCTCCTGCTTTCAAGAAGAAAAAGGGAGTCAAGTGTCCCTTTGGCACCTGCATTTGCTTTTCAAGTGCATTTAGCTCAAAATAGGCTTTATGCCAAAGGGTATATTCTGGGGTTACATATTCCACCATCCTTCACAGTGTTGCTTTTGATTCGCTATTTTGGCATAAAGGAAGAGTTCCCGTGGCTTCCATTTAACCCTTCTTACCATAGCAATTCCAACTCCATCTGTCATAGGGTCAATGCAGAGATTTTGTCACTTGCTAAGGATGTTTCCAACTCTGCTCTCACGAACTATAGGAAGAACTACAGGATGAGTTCAGAAAGCCAGTTAACCTAAACATGAGGTAGATTCCAAAGTGTCACGTGGACTTTGTAAGCTTTTACTACATGCAGCAGATTGCAGTAGTACCCAAGGACCTCAAGAATTATAACTCCTCAGTCAGTATCTACAGAGAATGGGTATCTAGATGGGTTCCTGTAAGTTTTCTATATTTTCCTTGAGTAAATGGCCACAAAAACTTTTTGGAGAAAGCCAAGATAAAGGTTCATAATATTCACATGCAGTGTTACATCAGGGTTCTTCCACGAGGTTATCAGAACTCCCTTTCTTCACAGAGATTTAAGCCTATGAACTGACTCAGGTATTAGATGAGAGACTTTAAATCTCTGAAGGAAAAAAATCTCTAAAGACTAAAAATTTTCAATTTCTATAAATCAGTTGAGGCAATGAGACTTTAAGGGAGAATACATGCTTTGTGTTTCAAGCCTTAAAAGGAACATAGCTCATCACGGCACCCCCCGCCCCAAACTCCAACAATGGCTTTGACTTCCAAGACAGGCAAATGCCTAAACCCACTCTGAGGCATTAGGACTCTGGAGAAAAATGATGGTAGTGGTGGTCGCGTGTGTCACGCACGCGCATGTGTGTAGCGGTATATGCCATCTCTGAGAACCATTCCCAACAGCGGCTCCATATGGCACAGAAGAGAATGGCAGCAGCTGGAGAAAGAACAAAGTTAAATGATAACACGCCTCTTCCTGACGTGAGAGTAGAAGATTGGCACACTTCCCTTTCAGCTCTTTTAGACCCCCTGAGTTCTTGGACAATATGGTGAGGGAGAGAAGTAAGGATGTGATGCTAGGCTTCCTCACAACATGGCATGTGAGGGCTCAAGACAATTACAGTGAAAGGAAATGAATCAGTACCTGTACCCCCAGGGTCTGGAGCAGTAAGTACACACCTGTTACAGTACAAAGAACACTAGACTGTGTACCCAAAATCCTGGATTATATCATAATTGAGCTCTGCCACTAGACAACTGTGTGATTATAGTCAGAAGTTAAATAGCTTCTTTAAGCACTACAACAAAAAGGTGACAGTTCTAAGATTTAAACTTGGATCTTTCTCAGAATCCAAACTGGTAGCCACTGTATTTTGCTACTATAATAGAGTTTCTAGTTCTTGACATCCTAAAATTCTGTGACCTGTTACTGAGAAAAAGGGAGGTGGAGTGGAGGTGAATTTACGTAATCTGGGTCAGTTTTGGATTCCGCTCTGTAGGGTCAGAATGAATTTAGGAGTCACTGGGATCAGCCTTTGCCATTCTTTCAGTCAGTGAGGACTTTTCCTGAGTCCCTTCTATACAGCACTCTCTAAATCACAGAATGTGCAGTTAGTATCCGTGAATTAGTATCGATCTTGCTCTTAAGAGCTTGTAGTCTAGAAGCCCAGGACTTCAAATCCAATTACAAGTTAGAACTGAGAAAATTATGTCTTTCTGTCCCCTTTGTAATGGGGAACTGACAAGCAATTAGGAGACAAGGCAGAAGACACAACATTGTCCCTTATTCAGAAACAGACAAGTGTGATGACCAAGATCATGGACCCTGCAGCCAAACTTACCTGATCTCAAATGTAGCCTCCACCAGGGCACTGCCTGTGTGACTTTGGATAACACCAGCCCTTGGAACCTCCATTAGCTCCTCTTGGAAATGAGAAGAATAAGAGTAGCTACCTGTACTCGCTCCCTGGGGCTGCTGGAACAAAGTGCCACAAACTCGCAGTCTTAAAATGATAGAAATGTATGCTGGCACAGTTCGGAAGACCAGAAATCCGAAATCAAGGTGTCAGCAGGGCCATACTCCCTCCAAAGGCTCCAGAGGAGAATCCGTCCTTGCCTCTCCCCCAGCTCCTGATGACTTCTGGTGCTGGCTCATGACAGTATAACTGCAATGTCTGCCTCCATCTTCACATGGCCTTCTCCTCTGTACCTCTGCATGTCCTTTTCTGTCTCTTACAAGGAAGGCCACCTAATGCGGTATGAGCTCTTGACCCTTAACTTACTTAGTTTACAAAGACTCTACTTCCAAATAAGGTCAAATCCTGAGGTTCATGATGGATGTGAATTTGGGGAGGACACTATTCAAACCAGTACACTACCTCCTAGGATTGGTGTGGGAATAAATGCCATGGTGCGTGGAAAGGGTTCAGCACAGCACCTAACACCAAGCCACACTCAATGAATGTTACCTGTATATGTGTCTGTATATGGCTATGTATAAATATATATGTATACCTAACTTTTGTTGTTTACTACATTTTTCCAGCATGAGACTACACAGTTGACAGCTATTTTATATTTCATACACTTTACTTTGATGGGAAATATTTTTAGAACAATGAGCATATGTTTCTTTTCTAATGAGAGGAAAAGTCCATTTACAAATCTGACAGATTTTTCTCACCTTATATGTCCTTGAGCTACACCATTTTCCTTTCTCTACAAACCCAAGTTTATGCAAAATTGCCACTGCCAAGGTGGCTCTGGGAATTTTCTAGGTGTAATTGCTTATTTTGACCAAAATAATCTGTCTTAGCATAAGTTCTATCTCAGCTACTGGCTGAAATGGTTCCCAGTTGTTTCCGTTTGAGAGACCCAAAGATTCTCGTGAGAATAGTGGACTGAGAAAATACACAAGTACTACGCCTGTGTAGACATATCTTTGTGTCACTTCTGGTGGCACCACCTGCCCAGGCCCAGCTGAGCCCAGTGGAGCACCGGCCCCAAAGCTGCCCAACCACTCCTAGTTCAGTTCAATGTATGAAAATCCACCTCTTTTGGGGCACCAGCTCCGTGCCTTGCAAGCTACTAGGACGTTTACATCTGCTTGTAGCTGATCAATCAATCAATCAAGAGATCGATTGGGAGTTACCACTCACTCCCCTGACGAGATCCTGAACATATATGGGAAGAAGCCAGGCAGCAAGGGTGTAAACGTGCGGTTACCTGTGTGCGACGTCCAGGACCAGACAAAACTCATCCGTGGTGACAGATACCAGAACCGGGCTTGCTGGGGCGGGAGGGCGGAGGTGGAATGGCAAAGGGCAGGAGAACCTTTTCCAGGTAATGGAAATACTCAGTATCTCCCCGGGGGTAGAGCTTATGCCCAGGTGCAGACAGACATTCGTCATAACGCCCTGATTTGTGCTCTTCAGAAGCACAAATGGATGCGTTTCACTA
>CM052448.1:14739808-14759313 GCA_028533085.1 Varecia variegata | reverse complement strand
GTATTTAAGAATGAAAGTTAAGCCAGGCACAGTGGCTCACGTCTGTTGCCCTAGTGCTTCAGGAGGTCAAGGGGGGAGACTTGCTTGAGGCCAAGAGTTCAAGACAAGCCTGGGCAATAGTGAGACCCTGTCTCTACAAAAAAATACAAATATTAGCCTGGCATAGTTATGTGCACCTGTGATCCCAGCTACTTGGGAGGCTGAGGCAGGAGGATCACTTCAGCCCAGGCATTGGAGGCTGCAGTGAGCTATGATTGTGCCACTGTACTCTAGCCTGGGTGACAGAGCAAGACACTGTTTGAAAAAAACAAAACAAAACAAACGAATGAATGTTATTTAATCTCAAATAAATTATTTATTTATAGTAATTTAAGAATGAAATATAAAATATGTGCATTTTTTCCAATGTATATTATTCAATGTATGTGTATTTTGAGCCTCCACCATGCAGAGGCTTCATAATTTAGACTGATTCTGAGATTTGTGCTCTGTGGACAACCATGGAAACATAAAGCAAAAGCTCTCATTTCTCTTCTGAAACTGTGGCTTTACTTCTATCTAAATAATCATTTTCAGTTTATGATCACTTGGTGCTCAGGGCAACTTAGCTGTTGGAAATGAGTCTAGTTTTTGCCTGCCTGCTCAAATTGCAGCATTAGTTTGAACCTGAGCAACTTCCTTCCTCATGGAAGTCACCGGCACCTCCTTTTCTCCCCTGCAGTGTCAAGTTCAAAGTGTTGAATGTCTTTTAAATCACTAGTAAGCAAACATGTTGGCTATTTCAGAACTCTTTACAGCCAGAAAGTCCTTGAACTAAGAAAGCAGTCCACTACATCTCGTCAACAAGGGTCCATCTTCTCACCGTCTGCATGTTTTGAATAATAAAAAATGGCTACCATTTACTGAGAGCTTACTGGGAGCTTGACACTAGGAGCAAATTTTATGGGAATAATCAGAATACTCCCGTGTCATCTTTCCTTTCCCTTTTATCTTTTCCTCTGTTATCCGAATTCAATAACTCTATAGAAGAGGAAATCTAAATGTCCAATAAACATAAAAAGACACTTAATCTTTGGAATAACCAGAAAAATTTCAAATTAAAGCAACAGTAATAACATTTTCACCATTAGATTTGTAGAAAAAAGTTTTAAGCTAATTAATATCCATTGCTGGCAAAGGTGGAAGAAGCATGTAAACTCACCCATTGCTGATAGATGTACGAATTGCTGCAATATTTTATAACATAATCTTATAACACTTATTAAATATTCAGATACATATATCTCTCTACCCAGCAAGCCTCAAATTTGGAAATGTAACTTGCAGAAACAAAAGCTCCAGTAGGTAAAAGTATACATTATACATAGAGGGACATTGGTTTCATCATTGTTCATTGCAGTTGAAGGGACTGGAAACAATCTATGTGGTCATAATTGTGGAAACAGTTGATCTAAATAGGGAATATCTACTCCAGAATGAATGTCTACTTCCAGTTTCCTGGACATCCCATAATTTCACTCACATCACATCATACAGACATCAGTCTGTTTCTTTTACCCAAATTGCTCCCTCAATCTGGTGAAATCCTATTCATCCTTCAAATCTCAACTAACATATAATAATTTTTTTGTTCTAACAGCTTGATTGAGGTATAATGAATATACTACCCTTAAGATAAGATTTGATAATGTTTTTGTTTTGTTTTGCTTGAGACAGAGTCTCATTCTGTTGCCCAGGCTGGAGTGCAGTGGCCCAGTCGTAGCTGACTTATAACCTTGAATTCATAGGTTCAAGGGATCCTCCTAGCTCAGCCTGCTGCATAGCTAGGACAACGGGCGTGTTCCACCACACCTGGCTAATTTTTTGCACAGACGGATTCTGGCTATATTGCCCAGACTAGTCTTGAATTCCTGCCCTCAAGTGACCTTCCAGCCTCAGCTTCCCAAAGTGCTGGGATTATTATAGGTGTGAGCCACATGCCCACCATATGATAATGTTTTCAAAGAGAGTAGAGAGAAAGCATCATAGGAAATGTAAATTATGTATCCTGGTTAGCAACTGGATGAATTTCACAAACACGATATGAAAGATGCCAGACACCAAAGAGTACATACTGTGGATCATGAAGCTCAAACCTCAGTAAAGCTGAACGTGCTATTAGCTTTAGGAGGTAGTTGCTGGCCAGAGCTCTTGGAGACTTTTGGGGTGTTGTCACCTCTATTTCATGGTGTGGATGGATAAGTTCACTTTGTGAAAATTCATGGAGCTGTTAGTAGAATTTTTGTACTTTTCCATGTGCATGTTATACTCAAATAAAAAGTTAAAAATGAAACCAGTCTGTTCTTAGGAAGTTACCTTCCAGACATAATCAAAACGAAATCTGTAGGTGGATCTATGGCACCTAAGAAGACAATACTGAATTCAATCTCTGTGACATCAGCTATAATATTTTTCCATCATAAAATATAATTATAAAAATAAGCAAAGTTAGAAAGGCTTTACTATGAAATTGTTATCAATAACAATAAAGGTTAACAGCCAGGAAGTCCTAGCCCAGGCCTTGTACTGAGCATTCAGCAAATATTATTCTGCATGTTCCTCATGGTAATCCTAAGGTAGACATTGTTCCCAGTTTGCAGACAAGAAACAGAAGTTCAAAGACCTACTGACTCACGAAAGACCATATACAATTAGTGTCTGTCAGTTTGCTGACTCTAAAGACTATACTTTTAAGAGGTAAAATATCTCTACAAGAGGTAAACTGCCTAAAAACAGAAACCAACAATATCTTTTGACAGGCTCATTTAGTTCTATTTCATTTGTGAAAATGGACTTCAGGATGAGGAAATACTGCCCTGTGGCAGAGTTAGGGAACAGATCTTGGCCTTAATTAAGGATCTTCTCCAAATTTATTTTATTCTCCTTCTTCTCCAGAACTTCTAACTTCTTCAGAAAACATTCCCATCTGGCCCAGAACATTTAATTGGCTGTAAGCGTTTGGGCTCTAAGTCTCTTGGCCATAGGGGTCCCACTGAGGGCCTGGATGGAACCAGGGTAGGTGGCCATACACCCCGGCAATGATGGGACAAAATAAAAGCTTGGCCATTGATGTTCCCTCTGGCATATCTTGGCCAAAAGGGGGAAATGTGAACTAAAATGACATCCCAAGGCCCTAAAATGAAATCCAAAGGCCCTGTCCACTGAACAGAACTCCTTTGGACAAGGGGACCCCAGAGAAACCTTAAAACTGAGTGCCCAGCCATGAGGGGATGAGAGGTCAGACAGGCCTCCTTGTAACCCCTCCCTTACAGCCATGAGGCTTTCTTCCCTAAGGGCTAACAGAAACCAATCTCATGATCCGTCCTTGCTCACCAATGACCAGCATTCCTTCTTGACAAGGCACACCAACCACAGAGTGCTTCTGACCAGTCTGTGGGGGCTGTGCAGAGAGGGTTTTCATGTTCTCTGCTTCACATCTTGACATCAGAGGACCAACAAATCCACCCTTGGATCATGCTAAGACTGCCATTTCTGAACATGGATCCCAGAAAGGAGCATGAAATTCAACTGTGTATGCACATATTTCTCTTTTCATAAATATTCCTGTACATTTAGCCACCCAGCTCAGCATAAATTCTTGTTCTCATTGTTCCTTCCTTGAAGTACATTTGACTTCTGCCCAAGGCAATTGCTTCCAAGCCTGTCAGAATGACCACCCTGCGTGCTGAAACCCTCTGTAGGAAATAAAGCTCTCCTTTCAAATAAGAGAAAAGATTGGTAAAGTCTAGTGTTGATAAGGATAGAGTAAAACAGTCTCTCTTGTGCATAATTGGTGAGGACATAAATGTATATTTTGACAATATTTAGCAAAGAGTAAAATGTCAAATGCTTTGACCCAATAACTCCATTTCTAGAAATTTACCCTGGGCGATGTATATACATTCAAAGATGTTCATTGCACTATTTACAGGAGCAAATTAATATGCAAGCTACATAAATGTACATCATTAGAAGACTACCTAAGTTAGTTGTTTTTTAAATGATGATGTAAATTAGGGTTGGCAAACTGCAGCCTATGGGCCAACTTTAGGTAGTTGCTTATTATTTTATAGACTACAGGCTAAGAAGGTTTTTTTTTTAACCTTTAAAATGGTTATTAAATATCTACGTAATATCCTGATATTCCACCGTGTCTAAAATACTTACTATATAGCCATTTGAGAAAAAAAACCTCTACTAACTTATATTAATAGGTTGCTATGTATGACTGTGGCAATATTGAAGCAAAAATGCAGTTTATAGAACAGCATGTATCATATGATTCCAATGTGATAAAATTAAATACATAGACTGTACCATATGTGACTGTCTGCACAGAGAGATATCTGAAATATGCTGACCAGTGTATCAATTGTCACTATCTTTGAATGATGCCAAATATATATTGTAAATTCTGCCATTGATCATAATAGTAGGCTTAACTAAATAGAAAGACATCATGTTCAATATTGTAATGATGTCAGTTTTCTTTTTAATGCCACCCTAAGTAAGACACAACAGGAGTTTAGGAGAACTTGGCAACATGATATTAAATATGTGGGTTGTGTTGTAACATATAAACCCTTAACCTCAATGGCTTGAAGACATCGTGTGGGTTATTTTTATTCTTGTTTAATCACTCCTGAGTGTTCAGAAAGAGACCATCTATGCAGTGATTCAAAGACCAGCTTCTTTCATCTTGTGTGTCCCCATTTTTTTTTTTTTTTTTTTGAGACAGAGTCTCACTCTGTTGTCAGGGCTAGAGTGAGTGCCATGACGTCAGCCTAGCTCACAGCAACCTCAAACTCCTGGGCTCAAGCAATCCTTCTGCCTCAGCCTCTCGAGTAGCTGGGACTACAGGCATGCACCACCATGCCCGACTAATTTTTTCTGTGTATATTTTTAATTGTCCATATAATTTCTTTCTATTTTTAGTAGAGACAGGGTCTCGCTCTTGCTCAGGCTGGTCTCGAACTCCTGAGCACAAACGATCCGCCCGCCTCGGCCTCCCAGAGTGCTAGGATTATAGGCATGAGCCACCGCACCCGGTCCCCCCATTTTCAATAATCAGCTTCCAAGTTTGCCAGAGAAGGAAAACAAGGCAGTGGAGTAGACCCATTTCTTAGCTACATCAGGCCAAAAGTGACCCATATCACTTCCAGCCACATTCCATCGGTGTGAACTAGTCATGTGGCCACACCTTAGATGCAAAGAGTACTAGGAAACGTAGTCTCAGAAGAGGCATCAGCTCCCCCCACTCACACCCCACAACACTGTGGAAGGAGAGAATGAATCTTCCAGGGATTGCTAACTAAATCTGCCAACACTGAATTTCTGGAGGAAAAGTAGATATGTGAGAATATCCAGGAGGGTTATGAGAAGGAAGAGAATTACAAAAAAAAATAACTGTACCAGATACCAAATGACAATAATTAAAATAGATTAAATAGTTTAGACTGGGGAAGAAATCTGTAGACAAGTCACTGGAATGGAATAAAGAGCCTAGGAATATCCCCAAATATTTTTAGGAATTTATGATAAAGGTGGAGTTTCAAATCAGTGGGAAGACCAGGGAAAACAGACTATCGTTTTGGGAAATAAAAGAAAGCTAGATAGAGCCTTACCTCTTTTTAGAACATCATTATCAGAGCAAAAAATTTCAATGTACAAAAATGTAAAAGAATGTGGATTAATTAATTTTTACTATTTCAAATGGGGAAGACCTTTCTGAGCAGGACACAAAATACATAAAATATACAGAAAAAGAAAATTTTGGCAAAGGTGTAAAAGCAATCCAATGGAGGAAAGATAGCCTTTTCAACAAATTATGTTGGAGAAATTGGACATCTATAGGCAAATAAATGAACTTCAACCCAAGACTCTCATGCCATATAAAACACAACTCAACATGGATCACAGGCTTAAATATAAATCCTAAACCTATAAAACTTTTAGAAAAAATAGGAGAAAATTTTCAGCATCCAGGGCAAAGCAAGGCAAAGTGTTCTTTCACACCAAAAGTATGAATCCTAGAAATAAAAATTGATAAATTGAACTTCATTAAAATAAAAACATTTGGTTTCTGAAAGACTCCATTAGGAGGATGAAAAGACAAGCTACAGCCTAGAAGAAAATACTCGCAAACCACATATCTGACAATATCTAACAAAAGACCAGTATCTAAAGTGTATAAAACAGCTCTGAAAACTCAATATTAAAAAAAAAATCCAATGAGAAAATGGGCAAAAGATGTAAAGGAACATGTCCCCACCCAACAGGACACCCAGATGGCAATTATGCCCATGAAAAGATGTTGAAAATCATTAGACATTAGAGAAATGAAAATTCAAACCACTATGAGAATCCCTATGTCCCTCTCAGAATGGCTAAAATAAAAAAACAAAATGAAGTGACCACACAACCTTGCAATAACATGGAGAAACTGGATTGCCCATATAATACTGGAAAACAGAGAAAACTCTAGAAAACAGTTTGATAGTTTTTTAAAAACCTATACATGACAAAATAAAGTAGTGTTGGACTATAATCCACAGTATAAAATAAATGTTCATGAATCCATACTGATATAAGTATATTATTGAATAAATAAATGAGAGAGAAGAACTCCATCCTCAAGGAGGTGGAGCATAACTCTCCATTCCTTCAATGTGGGCTGGGCTTGGTGACTTCCTTCCTGTGTGTACAGTAGGGAAAGGAGGTAAAAAAGAGTAACTTTACAGTGGAGAAACCTGACAGAAACTACCTCTGGCCAGGTGATCCAGGTCAGCATCAATAGTGATACATCATGTTGATGGCATCTACCCTTGATAGGATGTGATGAAAATAATGGATACATGCAACAATTTGAATGAATCTTCAGAAAATTATGATGAGAAAAAGCTGATCCCAACAGGTTACATATTGTATGTTTCCATTTATATAACATTTTTTTTTTTTTTTTTTTTTTTTTTTTTTTGAGACAGAGTCTCACTCTGTTGCCCAGGCTAGAGTGCCGTGGCGTCAGCCTAGCTCACAGCAACCTCAAACTCCTGGGCTCAAGTGATCCTACTGCCTCAGCCTCCCAAGTAGCTGGGACTACAGGCATGCACCACCATGCCCGGCTAATTTTTTCCATATATTTTTAGTTGTCCAGCTAATTGCTTTCTATTTTTTTAGTAGAGACGGGATCTCACTCTTGCCCAGGCTGGTCTCGAACTCCTGAGCTCAAACGATCCACCTGCCTCGGCCTCCCAGAGTGCTAGGATTACAGGCGTGAGCCACCACGCCCGGCCTCGAGATGCTCACTTTTACTACTTCTATTCAACATAGTATAAGAGGATTTAGAAAGAGAATTAGGGAGCAAAAAAAAGAAAAGGCATCCAAAAGGGAAAGAAAGAAGTAAAATTATCACTGTGTCGAATGTCATGATTTCATATGTAGAAAACCCTAAATATCTTCCAAAAAAGGTTAGAATTAATAAATGGGTTCAGCAAAAGTGAAGGATACAAAATCAACACATACAAAATCAATTGTATTCTGATATAGTAAAAATGAACAATCCAAAAGGTAATAGAACAATTTCATTTACAATAGCATTAAAAATTAAAATACTTAGGAATAAACTTAACCAAGGAGGTTAAACACTAGTACAGTAAAAATTACAAAACATTATGGAAAGAAATTAAAGACATAAATAAAAGACATAGCATGTTCATGGATTAGAAGATTTATCATCATCAAGATGTCAAGTGCTCAAGGTAATCTACACATTCAATGCAATCCCTATCAAAATCTCAGTAGTTTTTTGCAGAAATATGAAAACCCATCCTAAAATTTTGTAGAATTTCAAGGGATGCTGAGGAGCCAAGAAAACCTTGAAAAAGAAGAACAACAAAGTTGGAAGTCTCACACTTCTTGATTTGAAAACTTACTACAGAGCTACAGTATTCCAAACAGTCTGGCACAAGCATAAAGACAGCCAAATAAACCAATGGAATAGAATAGAGAGCCCAGTAATAAACCCTCTAAATATATGGCCAAATGATTTTCTACAAGGGAGCCAAAACTATTCAATGGGGAAAGAATAGTCTCCTCAACAAACAGCGTTGGGAAAGCTGGATGTCCACATTCAAAAGAATGATGTTGGCTCCTTACCTAATACCACATACAAAAATTAACTCAAAGGCTGTGCATGGTGGCTCACACCTGTAATCTCAGCACTTGTGGAGGAAGAGGCAAGAGGATTGGTTGAGGCCAGGAGTTTGAGACTAGCCTAGAGAACATAGTGGGACCCCACCTGTACAAAAAATAACAAAAAGCAGGGCATGGTGGTGTATGCCTATAATCCTAGCTACTCAGGAGGTTGAGGAAGGAGGATCACTTCTGCACAGGAGTTTGAGGTTCTACTTAGATATGGTCATGACTTTGTACTCTAGCCTGGGTGATAAAGTGAGACTCTGTTAAAAAAAATTAAGTCAAAATGGATCAAAAACCTAACTGTAAGAGTTAAAACTATAAATACATGAATGGCAAAAAGCATATAACAAGATTCTCAACATCACTAATCATTAGAAAAATGCAAATCAAAACTACTTGAAATACCACTTCTCATTTGTTAGGATGCCTAGTGTGTGTGTATAGATAGAATGCAGAAAATAACAAGTGTTGCAAGCATGTGGAAAAATTGAAATCTTTGTACATTACTGATGTGAATGTACAATGGTGGTACAGCTGCTGTGATAAACAGTATGGAGGTTCCTTTACAAATTAAAAATAGAATTGCCGTATGATCCAGCAATTCTGCTTAAGGGTATATACTGAAAGGTACTGAAAATGGGAATGTGAGCAAATATTTGTGCACTGATGTTCACAACAGCTTTCTTCACAATACCCTAAATGTGGAAACAACCAACCGTCCACCAAAGGTTGAATAGATCACCAAAATGTGATAAACATGTACAATTTCATATTACTCAGTCTTAAAAAGGAAAGAAATTCTTATTTTTTTATTTATTTGTTTTTTTTCCCACAAGGCCACATTAGAAGAAAGGAATAAAATTCTGACACATGCTACAATATGGGTAAACCTTGAAGACACTATTCTAAGTACCATAAGTTAGAAACAAGAACCAATATCGTATGATTCCACATACAGGAATATCTCAAAAGTACTGCAGGTTCAGTTCCAGACCACCACAATGAAGCGAGTCACACAAAATTTTCATTTTCCCAGTGCATGTAAAAGTTATGTTTACACTATACTGTAGTCTATTAAGTAGGCAATAGCATGATATCTAAAAAAAAAGCCATATAAACACCTTAATTTTAAACTACTTTATTGCTAAAATATGCAAACAGTCATCTGAGCCTCCAAAAATTTTTTTGCTAGTGGAAAGTTCTTGCCTCCATACTGATGACTGCTGACTGATCAGGCTGGTGATTACTAATAGTTGAGGTGGCCATGGCAATTTCCTTAAATGAGATAACAGTGAAGTTTGCCACATGGATTAACTCTTCCTTTCACAAAAGATTTCTCTGTAGTCTGTGATGCTGTTTCATCGTATTTTACCCACAATAGGAACTTCTTTCAAAATTGAAGTCAATCTTCTCAAACCCTGACACTGCTTTATCAAATAAATGTAATATTCTAAATTCTTCGTTGTTGTTCGAACAATGTTCATGGTATCTTCACCACGAGGAGATTCTATCTTAAGAAATCACTTTTGGCCAGGTGTTATGGCTCATGCCTCTAATCTTAGCACTTTGGGAGGCCAAGGCAGGAGGATTGCTTGAGGTCAGGAGTGCAAGACCAGCCTGATGAAGAGTGAGATCCCAGCTCTACAAAAAAATAGAAAAATCAGCCAGGTATAGTGGCACATACCTGTAGTCCCAGCTACTCAAAAGGCTGAGGCAGGAGGATTGCTTGAACCCAGGAATTTGAGGTTGCTGTGAGCTATGATCACACCACTGCACTCTGGCCTTGGTGAAAGAGCAAGACACACTCTCAAAAAAAAAAAAATTACTTTTTTTTCCTCATCCATAATAAGCATCTCCTCATCCTTTTAAGTTTTATCATGAAATTGCAGCAGTTCAGTCCCGTCTTCAGGCTTCACCTTTAATTCTAATTCTCTTTCTATTTCCACCATGTCCATAGTTCCTTCCTGCAGTTAAGTCTCAAATCCCTGAAAGTCTACCATGAGTGTGAGAATAACCTCTTCCAAATTCCTGTTAATATTGCTATTTTGACCTCTTCCCATGAATCATGAATGTTCTTAATGGCATCTAGAATGGTGAATCCTTTCCAGAAGGATTTTTATTTACTTTGCCCAGATCCCTCAGAAGAATCACTATCTATGGAACTTATAGCCTTAGAAAATGTATTTCTCAATAATAAGACTTGAAATTTGAGATTACTCCTTGATCCATAGGCAACAGAATGAATACTGTGATGGCAATCGTGAAAACAACATTAATCTCCTTGTACATCTCCATCATAGCTCTTGGGTCACCAGGGACATTGACAAGGAGCGGTAATTTTTTGAAAGGAATGTTTTGTTCTGAGCAGTGGATCTCAACAGTGGGCTTAAAATATTCAGTAAACCATGCTGTGAACAGATGTGCTGTCACCCAGCCTTTGTTGTTCCATTTCTAGAGCACAGGCAGAGTAGATTTAGCATAATGCTTAAGGCCTGTAAGATTTTCAGAATGGTAAATGAGCATTGGCTTCAACTTGAGGTCACCAGTTCCCTTAGACCCTAACAAGAGAGCCAGACTTGCTAATGAATTGTGAAGCCAGGCATTGACCTCTATGAAAGTCCTAGATGGCATCTTCTTCCAATAAAAGGCTGTTTCACCTACATTGAAAATCTGTTGTTTAGTGTAGCAAGCTTCATCAATGATCTCAGCTAGATCTTCCGGATAACTTGATGCAGCTTTTCCATCAGCACTTGCTGCTTCTCCTTGTACTTTTATTATTCTAGAAACAGCTTTTTTCCAGAAACCTCATGAACCATCCTCTGCTAGCTCCCAAGTTATCTTTTGCAGCTTTCTTACCTCTCTCAGCCTACACGGAAGTGAAGAGAGTCAGGGCTCTTCTATGGATTAGGCTTTGGCTTAAGGGATGATCATGGCTGATTTGATCTTCTATCTATATCACTAAAATTTTCTCCATATCAGCAACAAGGATATTTTGCTTTTGCATCATTCCTGTGTTCATTGGAGTTGCACTTTTAATTTCCTTCAAAAACTTTTCCTTTGCATTCACAACTTTGCTAAGTGGTACAAGAGGCCTGTCAGTTTATCTCAGCTTTCAACATGCTTTGTCACTAAGCTTAATCATTTCTAGCTTTTCATTTCAAGTGAGAGACTCACAACTCTTCTTTCATTTGAACACTTGGAGGCCATTGTAGGGTTATTAATTGGCTTACATTCAATACTGTTGTCTAAAGGAGCAGGGAGGTGGGAAGAGAGGGAGAGAGACAGGGAACAGGCAATTACTGGAGGCAGAACACACATTTATTGGTTAAGTTTGCTGTTTTATATGGGTGCATTTTGTGGCACCCCAAAACAATTACAATAGTAACATCAAAGATCATGCATGGACAAAAGATCACTGACCACAGATCAGCATCACATATATAATAAACAAGTTTGAAATATTGCAAGAATTACCAAAATGTGACACAGAGACATGAAGTGGGCACGTGGATAGACTTGCTCCTCGCAGGATTGCCACAAACCTTCAATTTGTGAAAAAATGCAATAGGTGTGAAGTGCAATGAAGCAAAGTTCAAAAAACAAGGTATGCCTGTATGAAGTGCCTAGAGGAGTCAAATCCATTGAGATAGAGATTAGAGCCATGGTTGCCAAGGAGTAGGAGGGAAGGAAAATGGTGTTAGTGTTGAATGGGTACAGGGTTTCAATTTGGGAAGACAGAAAATGTTCTAAAGGTGGATGGCGGTGTTGGTTTCACAAACTGTGAATGTACTTAATGCCACCAAATTGTACATTTAAAAATAGTTAACATGGCAAATGTTGTTATGTATATTTTACTGGAATAAAAAGGAGGGAAAAAAAAACCTATGGTGACCCATGAAGATGAAGTCTTGGGGGTACAAAAAGAAGAGGAGGCAGTGGATATCCATATGCAGAAGATACCCCGATTTAATGAATATACATTGTATGCCTGTATCAAAACGTCACATATATATATATGACCCTATAAATATAAACAACTATGTGCACCCATAATAATAACAGGAAGAGGAGGCACTGGGGTTGGAGAGAAGGAAAGGGCAGGTAAAGACGGGAAGGGAGTCTAGGCATCCAAGGGAGGGGCTGCGAGAACGTTTCAAGGAGACAGGCGGACACCTGTTCTCTTACAGGGCTTCAGGGGAGAAATCTGAAGTCAGTTGCACTAGGCCAAAATCAAGGTGTCAGCAGGGCGGGTTCCTTGTGGAGTCTCTGGAAGGCTCTGAGGAAACAATGTTTTCCTACTCTTCAACATCTAGTGGCTGCCTGTATTCCTGGCTGCTTGGCCCTTCCTCCATCCTCAGAGCCCATCACTCCATCACTCCATAGTCTCTGCCTCCCTCATCACACTGTCCTCTCCTCTGACGCTGACCCCTCCTCTGTCCTGCTCATAGGACCCTTGTGAAGACAGCAGGCCCATCCAGGTAATCCAGGACAATCTCATCTCAAGATCCTTAACTTAATGCCGGTTGCAAAGCCCCCTTTACCACAGAAGTTACACAGGTTATGGATATGAGGACGAGGACACGTTAGGGGACCTCCCACAGCCTGCTGCAGTGACCAGAGTGAAGGAGGCACTTAGGCAGGCTAGCCTGACCTGAGCAGACACAGGAGCCAGAGAAGAGCCCCAGCATCTGCTGGAGGCCAAGGGTTAGGGGTTAAGATACAAGGTCCAGTGTTACGACACAGAACACAAGAGTACGGTGCACAAAGTGTGTACAAGGTCATGAGCCGAGTCTGAGTCACAGGGACTAAGCCAAGGTCAAAGTAGGACTCAGGATCCTCAGCCGACACAAAGGTGAACCCCAGCCTACCCCGTGGAGCGCAGAATGAGCAGCAGACAGGTAGCAGAGGCCCACCATGCAGGCAATGGCAACTGTGATGTATTTAAACAAGTCAATGGAAACAAGAGCTGGTACAACAACTTTTATGACCAAATTTTCTCAGAGCGTGGGATGAGATCGGTACCCGAGGCCTGCCCATCACTCGGGGAGCTCAGCGTAGCTCCCCCGGGAAGGCTGGTGGCTTCAGCTTCTGGCTCAGCATGTGCCTTCAACAGACTAATAAGTCATCTCCTGCAAACCTGAGGGGAACAGACACGCAGATGCTGGTCGGAGGCTCGGCCGTGTGAAGCACAGAAAACAGAGCTGGGAGAATGTGACCCTGCTGTGGACCCCCAGGGACTGGCTCTGGGGCACCAGCCACACATCTGACCATGGCAGCCCTGCTGTCCTGTTATGGAGAATGAGATTTCACGAGGAAACAAGACATTGGGCGAGACTGTGTTTATGGGTGGTTTTAAAGGGATTAAGAAAGCATTGTAACAGTTTATGGCTTCTCTACAGTTAATGCCAAAAACCTACCCTTTACATGCTGAACTTTGAGCAAACGCCGAGAGGGTTCTTCAACACACACACACAAGCACTGATGTCCCAGAGCAGCCAGGTACATGGTGGGGACAAAAGCAGCCCCTTACATTAAAATGTGCAATAAATGGTTTCTTTCTAAGAATTACAGTTCACTTAAAAATATTAGAAATAACTTACTCTCCAAAAGTGTAGGAATGTCAAGTAAATTCACATAGAGCTACATGATAAAACTTCATAAAGCCATTACAATTATGTTCACTGAAAGTTTTTAGTAGCAAGATGGAAATGCTTATATTATAATATTAAGTCAAAAACATCAGAAATCAAAGTTGCATAAATATGTAAATTCAACTCTGTTGAAAACAAACCAATATGTAGAAAAAGAGCAAGGAAGAAGTTACTAGAGGTTATCTCTGAATGACAGGCATACAGGTGTATTTGCTATACATTTTTAGAAGTTTCTAAATTCTTTACTCAAAATTATATTACTTTTATCATTAGGAGGATGATAATATAAAAACAGCAATAAATGGCTTTACATCAAAAACAAATTTGAAAGGACTTTGTAAGGTGAACTGCACAGCTGGGGAAATTTGGAGAGGAGTGGAATGGTAAGCCTAGGGTGGCCGATTATCAGTCCCATGACAACCTGGGATGTTCATACAGGTGACAGTTCTTGCCTCTGTCACGTTCTTTGTTTTGTATCAGCTGCCTGCCTGAGTTCCTATGTCTTTGGATCACATCTGTAGGAAGCTTGAAAGCCAGTTTTGACATTAAAGGCCAGAACTGGGATCTAAAGTGGTTGCCACTGGGATAGAGAGACACCTAGGACTCATGACTGGGGAAGCCAGCCCGGCACGGGGCAGCTGTAAAGGAGGAGCTGACCCAAGACCAAGCTAACAAGGAACCTAGAGGAGATCCACACTTACCCCCTATGGCCCTACTTGGCCATGGCCAGGGAAGTGGACCTTCGTCATAAGAGAGAAGAGGGAGCAATTCAACCCCAGGTGTATGGGTTTGTTAGAGATATGTAATGATCTGTGTATTTAACATCCAGTAGCCTGGCAATAACTTGATCTAAAAGGTAATCACTGGTCACTTTTATGAAGATTATTACTGAACCCTCAAGGTCTTTTACCTTCCAACTGCAAAAATGCCACAGTGGGTCTCTCCAGGGTTGTTTGTTTTGGGACACATGACTTACTTAAATAGTTCCCCTGGTTTCTGTGCTATAAAAACACAGAAGAAGTAAGAGCAAATTCTCTGGATATGCTCATGAATCCACATATATGATCTGATAGTTCTTTCTGGGCCCAAAGTTCCCAACAAGTCTTTCATACTTTGGAGAAGAAAAGTTCCCCATTTCTAGGTCAAAGCAACAGAAGTAAAATCACATACCTAGTTCATTTCCTCCTTTGGTTGCCCATCAATGGCAGCAATGCTACAAGAGGAGCTCAAGAAGCTCCATTTTATCCAGTAATTCAAGTGATTCTACTATGGGCAGAGAATGACAATAGAACAAATAGAAGTTTAAACATTTAAAATGAAGATGATGCAGAGGAGGGTGGAACAAGATGGCCGAATAGAAATCTCTGCCAGTTGCTCCTCCACACAAACACCAAATTCAACAATCATCCACACAAGGAAGCATCTTCAGAAGAAGCACAAGGCAGATAAGTGATCTCAGTACCGTATTTTAACATTATATCAAGGAAAGAGGCACTGAAGAGGCCCTAAAAGACAATCTTGCATTGCCTAAGCCCCCTCTCCCCCATCCCCGGGCCGTGTGCAGCCAGCACACCAAGTGGAGAGAGAAACTGTTTGCTCAGCAGAGGGAGAGTGAAGTGATTATGGGACTTGTAGCCCACCCTGCTGCCGGGGAACACAGCGCAGGGCGGGACTCTGACAGCACCCACAGAGGAGGCATCTACACCAGCCCAGCCAGAAGGAAATCCCCCACCTGGAAACCCGAGTTCCAGCTTGCCCCACCACCAGCTGACGAAAAGCAGACTAGGGCCTAGAATAAATTCATAAGGCAGCCGGGTCACACAGCTTCAGTTCCTGAGCAACTCCTGTGGCTGTGCTGGCTCAGAGGCAGTGAACTTGAGGTGTCTGTGATCCAGTGAGACATGAGTGGTGCCTGGGTGAGCCCTCCCCAAATTCCAGGCAGTGCAGCACAGGGAGAATCTTCTCCCACTGAGGAAAGGGAAGGGAAGAGTTCAGAGGACTTTGTTTTCCAACTTGGGTACCGGCTCAGACACAGTAAAAGTACCAACCTGACTCCTGAAGCCCCTGAGTCTAAGCCTTAGTTCTTGGATGGAATTTCTAGACCTATCTGGGCCAGAAGGAAACACACTACTACCCTGGAAGGAAGGACCCAGTGCTGGCAGGATACACCACCTGATGACTAAAGGGACCTTAGGTCTTGAATAAACATCAGAGATAGCCAGGCAATACTCACCAGGGGCTTTGGATGAGACTGGGCTGGTTGCAGGTGTGACGTGGTGTAGTCCAAGGTGCAGTGGCCATGAGGAAGTGCCCATACCACTCCTCCACCAACTCCAGCAGCCCAGCACAGAGAGGGAAGAGAATGAGAAACTTAGCTTGGTAATCCAGGGCATTTTCCCATATCTTACCCAAGTCCACCAAGGTGATACCATCAGCAGTATGCAAGAGTCACAGCATTACCAGGCTTGGAGCACCCCCAGTACCTAAATGGATATAAATTCCCATTGAATATCTGGAATCCCTTCTCAAAAAGGACAGGTTCAAACAAGCCCAGAGGGTGAAGATAAATACCTAACTCTTCAATGCCCAGACATTGACAAATTTCCACAAACATCAAGAACATCCATTAAAACATGACCTCACCAAAAAGAACTAAATAATAAGGTACCAGTGATGAGTCCTGGAGTGAGGGAAATATGTGACCTCTCAGACAAAGCATTCAAAATAACTGTCCTGAAGAAGTTCAATGAACTGAAAGACAACAGAAAGTAGGAATACAGAAGGCTATCAGAGAAATTTAACAAAGGGATTGAAATAATGAAAAATAAAAAACAAGCAGAAATTCTGGAGCTTAAAACATCAACTGACAAACTAAATAAAAAATGATTCACATGCCCAACATTCACAATAGCCATTGCTAACAATCTTGTGTTGCCATCTGTCCAGGCTTGGTTCGGATGTGTGTGCGGATGCACACAGGCGCATACACGTGTGTACATCTGTGCACGTTTCTGTATTTGTGCATTCACTCCCATCTTGGTATGCAGGCCCCAGGACCACATCTGAAGTGAGAATGACTATACATAAAGTGCTTTGGTTGCTTCCCAACTAGTCTTTGCAGAAGATTTTGCAAGGCATATTTTCTAATACCAAGTTCTAGGAAAACGCAGCACCGTATCAAGGGCTCTGGGATGGTTATTACCAAATATAACTATCAGGAGACACTACTAATTACGAAGCTGTTCATTAGAATGTGAGTTCCCAAGGCCAGGCATATCTTTTGTCCTATTTTGTTCATTTTAGTATCCCTCCTGCTTAGAAAAGTGCCTGCCTGGCGGTAGCCAACACTCAACATTTGTTACATGAATGACATCTTCTACTCCACAGTTCCCAGCAAATGCAGAGACAAACTCTCTGGCATTCACAGAGGTGGGAAGGTTGTTCGGCCTGAGATAGATGGACCAAAGCCCGCCCAGTATCTTTACCCTTTCACCGTTAGTGTTACACGTTGCTGTCTACATGAGCCCATAGCAACACGAGACAAATGACTACCCAGAAGCAAGTTACTTCCCTTGTGGTTGGTGCTAGTGACAGACTCTTCTCTGGGCATCTAGAAGAGGTGCTAGAGCACCCCCATTACAGATGCCAGACCAGGAATATTCAAAATGGTTATCTTAACCCATGCAAATAAAAAAGATCCTATGTGAAAGAACGCTTCTACAAGAACCCAGGAAGTATCGACCTGATCATGTGGAGACACCACTTTCTCAAACCTTCAAGGCTTTCATTACCAATTATTCATGTATGTCCTTGAGAGAAGCAGCAATACTTCTAAATGTTAATAAGCTGTGTGGAGCAGCAAAGCCAAAAATTCTTCTCATGATCTTGTAGGAGATCAAACACTGTTATCTTAGGTCTCCTAAGGCAAGAGAAAAGCATAAATCAGAAATCACAGGCCAGGCAGGGTGGCTCACTGTAATTGTAGCACTTTGGGGAGGCCAAGGCGGGAGGATCACTTGAACCTCAGGAGTTTGAGACAGACCTAAGCAAGAGTGAGACTCAATCTCTACAAAAAATGGAAAAAATTAGCCAGGCACAGTGATGGGAGGTGGAGGATCACTGGAGCCTGGGAGTGTGAGAGTGCAAAGAGCTGTGATGACACCACTTCACTCTATCCTGGACAACAGAGTGAGACCCTGTCTCCAAAAAAACCCAAAAACCAAAAACAAAAAAACCTCAGGAATCACAAAGGAATTATAAAAATAATGAAAAGGGGCTTTAATATTGTGTACAGAGATGCATATATGGTGATGTTCTCTCCAGTGCTGTTTGTAACAGGAAAATTTAAACAAAATAAAAACAGGACACCACAAGTAAATTTCCAGCTATACACAAATTATTATTATCAATATATTATATCTGTATATCAATATAAATACTATGTGCCCTTAAACAGGATATGGTAACTCTAAACATTTTCATATGTAAAGATGAGTACAATCTATTGTTAAGTTTTACAAAAGAAAGATGGTTTACAGACCAATATATGGAATATGAATCCACTGATTCAAAATATTCTGTGATTTAACAAATATTTTTCTTTATATATTATGTATAGGAAAAGAATATGCCCCATAATGTTAACTGCTACCTCCAGCGTGAGACTACACAGTGGACAAAAACTTTATACTTCATGCACTTTACTTTGCTTGAAAACTTTGTTAGAACAATGAGCACATATTTATTTTCTAATGAGAATAAAAGTCCATTTACAAATCTGCCAGCAGATTTTTCTCCCCTTATATATCTTTGAGCTACATCATTTTCCTCCCTCTACAAACCAGGAATTATGCAAAATTGCCACAGCCAAGGTGGCTCTGGGAATTTTCCAGGTGCAATTGCTTATCTTGACTAAAGCAATCTGTTTTGGCATAAGCCTATCTCAGCTACTGGCTGAGATGGTTCCTAATCATTTCCATTTGAGAGGCCCAAAGATCCTCACGTAGGAATACTTGACTGAGAAAATACATAAGTGCCATGTCTGTGTAGGTATCTCTTGTGTCACTTCCAAGTGACAGCTTGGCGCCCCAGCCCAGCCCGGAAGAGGCCTGGCCCAAGACCACTCCCTGCATTTCAACTCATGGAAATCTGCCTCTGCTTCGCACCAGCTCCGTGCCTTGCAAGCTACTAGGACCTTTACACTCTGCCTACGACTGATGTATCAAATAACCGGGTGATCGATTGGGAGTTACCACTCCCTACCCTGACGAGATCCTGAACACGGGTGGGAAGAAGCCAGGCACCAAGGGTGTAAACGTGCGGTCCCCTGTGTGCGACGTCCAGGACCAGACAAAACTCACTCGTGGTGACAGATACCAGAACCGGGCTTGCTGGGGCGGGAGGGCGGAGGTGGAATGGCAAAGGGCAGGAGAACCTTTTCCAGGTAATGGAAATACTCAGTATCTCCCCAAGGGTAGAGCTTATGCCCAGGTGCAGACAGACATTCGTCATAACGCCCTGATTTGTGCTCTTCAGAAGCACAAATGGATGCGTTTCACTATGGAAGTTTTGCCTTACTTTAAAAAGTCACTGTGGCGTGAACATCGCCAGCTGCAGAAC
>CM052448.1:14723911-14739308 GCA_028533085.1 Varecia variegata | reverse complement strand
GGGCCACCTCCAGGGTGGGCAGAGCGCGGGCAGTCGTGGGGTGAGCAGGGCCGCGGTCACGGGACGCCGCGCTAGCCAGGCCCAGGCCAGGCCTCAGCGTTTCCAGGCAGCGCCCTGCCCTTGGGGGGCCCTGAGCCCCGTTGCCTAGAAACGCCCCATTGTGAGCCTGGCTGTCCCTTGTTGTAGCAACCGAGTCTCCTAGGTCCTCAGACTGGACTCGGATCCGACTGCGCTAGACGCTTTTTCTTGGAGCGGACCAGGTCAGTTCTGTGACCCAAAGCAATGTCGTCCTGGTTGGGTGGCCTTGGCTTCGGCTTAGGCCACTTCCCGGGGCAGGTAGGCGGCCATGTGGCTACCGTCATGGACGTTGAACTTAAGGAACCTATTAAACAAAATGAGGAAAGAGGCACTTTCTAGAGTCGGAAATAACTCAACACCGCCACTAAATCAAGACTCTTAACAGTGATTTTAAGGATGACTGACTTAATGAAAGGAAAGCTGAAGTAAGAAACTTAAAACAAAGTCTTTCAGAAATGAACAGCATTTCGATCTCAAAATGGAAAATAAAAAGTTGGTTTCAGCTTGTGAAGATGGAAGACACATACACCCCCAGGTCTTTTCAGCCAATAATGAAGAAATGAAGAATTTGGAAAACACAACAGAACAAAGATCAGTGAAAGAGATAAAAGAACAAGAACTGGACATGAAAATTCTGGATGAAAAGAATATGTCTTTAACTAAAAAGATGGAGGAGCTGTCCAGAGCTGAGATTTTCCAGCAGAAAGGTTTGGAGACACAGGATCCTCACCCTAGAACACCTGGAGCTTCCTACGCTCACCATGTTGCTTACCTTCAGCAGCAACTCCAAGCACGTGCTTTGGAAAAAGAGCAAATATTAGCTGTTTGGGATGCAAAGGCTAACGAAAACAGCTATCTCAAAAGAAAGTATCACCAAAGGATGGACATCATTGTTGCCAAAGAAGCAGCCATCAGCAATCCACAAGATGAAAATAAAAAGTTGTCCATTAGCTTTGGAAGTAGCAGACATGATAAGATGTTTAGAGACACTGTTCAGCATTTAACATGTCTCATTAGAGAAAAAGACCTTGACATAGATGCATTAAGTCAGAAGTGTCAGACTTTGGTCACATTTTGCAAACATCCAGAACTGGTAATGACATAAGAGGTTCTGATAGTAACCAGTTAGAGGAACTTCTAGAGGAACGTGAGAAATTAAAACACCAACTTAAGAACATGGCAGAGTGGCAACAGCAGGTAGCGAGCACAGTACAAACTATGCAGCATGAGGCAGCCCAACCTCAAGAGGCACAATTTCAGCACAGCAGGGAGCCACTTTGCAATAGGAAGGTCAGTCTTTTAGGGCAACACGATATTCTGTCACAGCTGTGTACGGAATCATCAGTCTGGCCACAGCCAGCCAAATCTCCCGAGGCAAGTAAGTCTGCTCTATAGAGGGAGCCTTCAAAACTGCTCCAAGAGGAGATTCCTGAACTGAGAAAATCAGTGCTAGAAAAAGAGGCAAGCATTAGACCCCTCCAGGAAGATGATCAGAGACTCTCTGATTCAATTGCTGCCACCTCAGCATGGGAAAGAAAAGCACGTGAACAAATGCATTTGGAAATCACTAAGCTGAAGAAGAAACAAAATATTGTACACATGTTACTTAAGGGGAAGAACCTTTTCAACAAAGCCAAATATAGTTATGTTCTGTCAGGGAAAATCTAACTAATGAAATGAATGGAAATGAGATTTTGAAGCAGGCAGTCAGCAACCTGAAGGAGAGAATATCAGTTTTACAAATGGACATGTCCTGAAAAATTGTATGCTGAAAAATTTCCTCCAAAGGAGAATGTCATCAATGTAATGTCATAGTTGTGTTCCAGGAGAAAGGTGGGTGCAGTTAAGATCCTGCCTGCAAAGACTGTGTGTGATGGCAGAGCCGTCTAGGTAGCCTGTGCATAGCAAGGTGAAGATGCATTGTTTCCCTTTGGAGGTGAAGGCAAATGTGGCTGAGAGGCCTTTGAAATAGTCAAGAGCACATTAGCCAAAACTGTAACAGCAAAATACTTACCTATTTTAAATGTAGTGGGATTCTCAAGTATTTAAGGGTCCCACCCAACCCAAAGAAATTTCCTCAAGTCACAGATTTTTTTTTTTTTTTTTTTGTCTCCATCAGATCACATGTGCTGTGGATCTTCTGGGTGGTTATGTGGAAAGGAAGCCAGCAGCCAGCCCTGTAGGGCGCTGTCCTCCTCCCCTAAGGGATGCCAGCCCATCTCCCCAGGGTTGGGATTCACATCCAGGAAGTTCGTTTTGTCTGTGGTCCAGGTGAGAGCCATCAAGCCCCTTGATCACGAGTTTAGTTCTTTGGCACCCTGTGCTAAGCACAGCCCCAGTGTGCTGGTGTGGGGGTTTGCATTAGGAAAGCAGTTGAATAGCAAATGCCCCTCCCTGTGACAGTTTTGTTTTTTATCATCAGGGCCTAGGCCACTGACTGCCATGGACATGCACCTCTTAGGGGTCAGGAGAGCACAGGACAGCAGCAAGGGAAGCAGCAGCCCAGGAAACATCACTACCCTTGCCTGAACAACAACAACTCTTGGAGGCAACCAGGGAGCCATTCTAAAATCTTCCCCAGGGTGATGGCCTCCTTCCATTCCACAAACACCAACATTGTCCCCAGGACTGCGCTGGGGGTATATTTCCCCAAACCGTGTCTGTATGGCTGCCCCAAGCAGCCAGTGATGGTTATTAGGTTAGATGCAGTGAGCAAACAGCTCTCACCTGACTCCTAGTGAGTGGAACGCAAGTGCCCACCAGATAGGATGTTGTGCTGTTGCTGCCCCCAAGTGGAAGCCTTGGAGAACACCTGGCTGACACAGGTCACACCTGATGGCACCTCACACCAGGATATATTCAGCTAACATTATTTAGGGTGGGAAGAGATGACCACACCTAACCGAGGTAACAGAACTGATCAGCTGAAGCGCAAGCTGGCCAGCAAGTGGCAGTTGTGTTGTAGATAGTCACTGCTGCCTTATAAAACCAGTTAATTAGCAAAGGAGCAGTGAGTGAAAGCTGACCCAGGTGTCCTCAGTCAAGGATGGCCCATGCTGTTTGTGCTGCCAACTGTTTTCTTCACCAACTTTTCACTCCATTCATGAGGGAGGGATTCCCACTGTAGAGATATGGGGATGGATGAACACACAAGACCTGACACCAGAGAGATGCATCAACAGCAGTTTATTAGTTACACATACTCACAGCCTATGGGAGGAGCACACGGCACACTACGCAGGGACACATGGGGTTGCACTCCAGAACAGAGTGAACATGCAGGGACTGGGTAGGGTGACCCCTGGTTCCCACAGGATGGTGTGATTGGCTTGTCTAAATAATTCCTCCTTTAGCTGGCAGGGAACTGAAACCCTGGCTGGGGATTAACAGACACTGTATCTGGTCCCTGTAATAAGGGAGGCCATTTAGTTAGAAGCTGTTACTTGTGGGAGCACAGAAGAAGGAGAACCTGTCGTTCGGGCACTTGAGGCCCTTCAGATTTTACCATCTGTCAGGACAGCACTTAATATGGATCCTGCCTTCAGGCCTTATACCACAACAAACTATTAAAAAGTAATTCTTTCCAGAACTACTAATTGAATTCAGCAATGTCACAAGATACAAAATCAATGTTCAGAACTCAATTGTACTTCTCTGTACTAGCAATCAACATGTGGACACCAAACTAAAAATACATTGACAATCACTAATAAAACTGAAAAACTTAGGTCTAAATCTAACAAAACACGTACGAGACTTGGATGATGAAAATTACATGATGCTGACAGAGGAAATACAATATCTAAATAAATGGAGACACATGTCATGATCATGGATTGGAAGACTAAACATACTGAACATGTCAGTTCTCCCCAAACTAACACAGAAATTTAATGCAATTCCTATCAAAATCCCAGCAAGATTTTTTTGTAAGTATAGACAAAATTATTATGGAATTTATTCCAAAATACATATAGACTAGCTAAAACAACTTTGAAAAAGAATGAAGTGGGAGAGTCTACCCAATATTGAAACTTATTGTATAGCTATAGTATTGAAGACTGTGCAATATTTACAGAGGGACAGACACACAAATCAAAGGAACAGAACAGAGAACCCAGAAATAGTCCCCCACAAATATACCAAACCAATCTTTGACAACGGTGCAAAACCAAATCAGGGGAGGAAAGATAGCCTTTTCAACAGGCTATAGCCATGTACAGCTTGTGAGAAAATCACAGGCCCAAAACTGGGAAAACAGGACAGCACAGAAGGCAGATAGTGGTTTGACTGGGATTCTATTAGGTGGTGATGGGAGAGGAGGGAGAGTTTGCAACCAGTTCCCAAGGAGAGCTGCAAGGGCTTTTCATCTTTCTGAATTTAAGAACGTGGACCTGAAAGCGTTATGTGATTGCTTCTGATTGATCACCTTCACAGGTGCTAGAGACGTTCCCAATCAGCCCCCACACTGCAAACCCGGGTCACCGCAGACCCAATTAACCTTTCCCAAGAGCATCGTTCTCAGGCTAGCGAAAGGCGGCAAGGTGGCTCTCAGCGGCTTCAGAAGCCTTGGTTCCAGGCCTGCCCACGAACTTCTGAGTGGTGTGGGAGGGGCCAGAAGGGTCGTCCAATGAGCGCCTCCGCGGGCTGAGCGTGCGGGGAAATTGCCCAATGAGCGTCGCGGCACGGCGCCAATCCGCGCGAAGGCTGCGGCTGCAGTGGGTGGTGCCGAGAGCGGCCGGCCCAGCCTGGGCCCAGCCTGGTGGAGCCCAGCGCCTCGCTGCCGCCTTCTCCCTGGGCTCCTGCCCGCGCCGCCTGTAGACCCCGCTTCGTGTCTCCGGTGGCACGGTACCAGGCACCTCCAGGCCCGTGGCCGCTGGCCGGAGGGAGCCCCCTGTCACCCCCTGTTCTTCCACCTCGAGCTGCGACACAGACGACGAGGGCGTGCGCTGCACCTGCGAAGATGCTTCTCTGCGCAACAGGTGCGTGCCGGGCGCGGGGTTAGGGGACACGTCTGGGGCCCGGAGGTGGGCAGGTGGGAGGCAGGCCTGTGTGTGAGGATACACTTGGACGCCCAAAGGGATGCGGTACCAGACTTGAGGGATCCTCGCTTCACACCTGTGAAATGCACAGAGCAGGGGGTCGTTAATAACAATAATCATAATTTCTGAGCTCCTGCTGTGTGCCAGGCGTGGTGCAAGCCTGGGGTACCATGAATGGGAGTACGGCGCTGACCCAGGCAGACGTGGTCTGGGTCTTCTTGAAGCTAAAGTCTTGTTGACAAGACAAACATGCAGCAAATAGAAACTACAGTCTTGAGGAGTTATTATATGAAGAGGAGAAGTGCAGGTCTTCCTTCCTTTGTAGGTTGCATTCCATGCGGGCTAGTCTTGATTCCCGTTGTGCACCTGAAACTCAGGCTAATGAGGGGCAATTGACCCGGCCAGGGCCAGTAACATTTGCTTGCAGAGCCAGTAGCCCGCTGCCTCCCCTCTCAGGGGTGCGGTAGCGGGGGTGCAGGTGGGGGCCTTGCCAGCACAGGTGTGTGTCAGAGAAAGAGAAAATATGAGGCTTGAGTGCCCTCCATTTTATTCATTCAACAAAAATTGTTGAGAGCTTACTTGGTGTCAGGCCCTTACTTTGGGCTGGTTGGAGGGGATTCAATATGGGAATACATGATGAGCAAGACAGACATGATGTCAGAGGTACTGGAACTCACAGCTCAATCGGGAAGGACAGGAAACAAATAATTACCCATGAAATACATAATTACAATTTTGTGTTGAGTACTGAGAAATACACCATGCCATTAGAGTTTATAATTTAGGAAGTGATGTTTAGATTAAGGACAAAAGCATTAAAACATTAGGGGTTTAGGAGAGTGTACAGGCAGAACAAGGAAGGAGTATGGAGTATGTAGAGGAAGAATGCCTTCCAGGCCCGAGAAGGAGGCTGGGGCCATGTAGGAATTACAGAGTGGGGAAAACCAGTTTTGAATTAAGCCTTGCGCTTTGTATAGGTTCTTGGAGACCAGGTGTAGTGATTTCGGATTGTACATTCTGAAGCCAGATTCTGTCAAGCTCAGTTCTGCCCCATACTAGGTGTGTAAAATTGGACAAGTTGCTAAATTATTCTGTGCCTCAGTTTTTTCATCTCTAAAATGGGGGTGATAACATTACCCACTTCATAGGTGGCAGTGAAGATTACAATATTTAATGTTAGTGGAGCTTATAGAGAGATGTCTGGCATGTAGCAGGTGTTAATGATGTTTGGTTAAATAATCAGTATTAAAGGCTTAGAGGGAGTCCCTGGTGAAATTTGCATACTTAAGTGGATTACACTCAGCTTTAAATTCTCCAGCTTTCAGTTGCTATTGACCACATCTGTGGCACTGTTGAATTAGAAATAATTTTTCTCATACTGCCTGCTATTTGCTAAGAGAATCTGAAGTGCCGTCACAATTATCAGAGAGAAATAAAATTCTTTTCAGTAGCACAGTAGGGTTAGGTTGATTTAATATTTGGGGGTAATATTTTTTGTTAAAATTTAAAAAACATTGATTATAAAATAGTTTAGACATAAAGAACAATACAGAGAAATAGTATAACTAGAGCATACCTTTCCTTGACTCTCTGTTGGATAGTTTCTATAATTTCAGGCCTTCTCTGCCTCAGTTTCCCATGCCCTGTGGATTTACAAACATCTCAACACAGCAGGGGGAGGTTGGGTTTGGAACTGTAAAGAACATAAAGCAGTAAGTTCCCAGCATGAGCTGCACATCTGTATAGCCTGTGTGGGGCTTTTTTAAAAAATAGATATTCAGGACCTTCTATAGACTCATGAATCAAATCTGGGATAAGTCCTGGATAATAAAAGACCACAGGTGTTTGCCATCCGGCACGCATTTCACGAAAGCTTTTTTGTACTGGGTTTTCTTTCATCCGAAACACGTGCAAGGAGATTGTGGGAAGAGATGGTGAGAAGTTAAATGTCTTTCAGACTCTGTGATATTGTGAACTATATCTTCACTGTAATGTATTAAACAATCTTGCCAAAAAGTCATGATATTAAATAAGGATTCCTTACATGAATCATGGGCAAATTACTATCCTCTTTCTGCCTCATTCTCTTCATCTTAAAAATGGGTATAATTGTAACCTACCTTTTGAGTGTGAGGATTAAGTAAGATAATTGCTTCACAGTAGTTACTGTCAGGCACAAAATGAAGCCCTGAGTAAATTACAATTGCTAGTTTTGATTTCCCTCCAGTCTAAGTATTTTTCGGTTGAAGTGCTGAATATGTAGTAGCTATGGGTGAGGCTGGTTCCTGCCTCCCTGGGTGAGTTATAGCCATAAAATCCCTAAAATAACACTTAAAAAGTCAGTTAACATCCCAGGCACCTACAATTCTGTTAACTCTGAGTTTGCTTTCTCCTTTAGTTCAGAGTCCCTCTGGGGATAGTGAGGATGTTACCTGTCTCAGAGGGTGGTTGTGAAGATTAAATGTGGAGTGTATTCCAACAGTGCTTGGCATACAGTAGGTGGTCAAATCTATAGTTACTGTCATCAATTGATGGACACTTAAGTTGATTTCATATCTTTGCAATTGCAAATTGTGCTGTGATAAACATTTGAATGCAGGTGTCTTTTTGATAAAATTATTTCTTTTTTATGGGTAGATATGCAATAGTGGAATTGCTGAATGAAATGGTGGGTTTACTTTTAGCTCTTGAGGAATCTGCATATTGTTTTCCATAGAGGTTGTACTAATTTGCAGTCCCACCAACAGTGTATAAGCATTCCTTTCTCTCTGCATTCACACTAGCATCTCTTGTTTTTTTACTTTAATAATAGCCATTCTGACAGGGGTAAGGTGGCACCTGATTGTGGTTTTAATTTGCATTTCCCTGATGATTAGTAATGTTGAACATTTTTTCATGTTTATTGGCCATTTGTCTTCATTTGAAAAAAAATTGTGTTAATGTCTTTTGCCTACTTTTTTGATAGGGTTGTTTTTTTCTTGCTATTTTGTTTGAGTTCTTTGTAGATTCTGGATATTAACCCTTTGTCAGACATGTAGTTTGCAAACATTTTCTCCCATTCTGTAGGATGCCTGTTTACTCTGTTGATTATTCTCTTTGCTGTGCAGAAGCTTTTTAATTTAATTAAGTCCCATTTATTTATTTTTGTTGCTGCTGTATTTGCCTTTGGGGTCTTAGTCATAAATTCTTTGCCTAGGCCTATGTCTAGAAGAGTTTTTCCTATGTTTGTTCTAGAATTTTTAGGGTTTAATTCCTTACATTGAATTCTTTAATCCATCTTGAATAATTTTTATATATGGCAAGAGATATGGGTTCTGTTTCATTCTTCTGCGTATGGCTATTCAATTTTCCCAGCACCATATAGTGAATAGGACATCATTTCCCAAGTGTATGTTTTTGTCTTTGTCGAAGGTTAGTTGGTTGTAACTATATGGTTTTGTTTCTGGGTTCTTTATTGTGTTCCATTTGTCTATGTCTCTACTTTTATACCAGTAGCATGCTGTTTTGGTTACTATAAGCTCGTAGGATAATTTGAAGTCAGGTAATGTGACACCTTCAGATTTATACTTTTTGATTAAGATTTCTTTAGCTTTTCCAGCTCTTTTTGGTTCCAAATGAAGCTAAGTATTATTTTTTCTAGATCTGCGAAATAAGACATTGGTATGTTGATGGGAATTGCATTGCATCTGTAAATCACTTTGGGCCAAATGTACATTTTTAACAGTGTTGATTCTACCAGTCCATGAGTACGGGATGTTTTTTCCCATTTGTGTGATCTACAGTTTCTTTCATCAGTGTGTTTTAGTTCTCCTTGTAGAGATCTTTTACCTCCTTGGTTAAGTATATTCCCAAGTATTTTATTTTCTTTGTAGCTATTGTAAATGATATTGAGTTCTTGATTTGACTCTCAGTTTGACTATTATTAGGATATAGCAATGCTACTGATTTATGTAGATTGATTATGTAACCTGAGACTTTGTTGAATTTATTTATGAATTCTAGGAGTCTTTTTGTGGACGCTTTAGGGTTTTCTAGATACAAGATCGTATTGTTGGCAGACAACAGATAGTTTGACCTCTTCTTTCCCAATTTGGATGCCCTTATTTCTTTCTCTTGCCTAATTGCTCTAGCTAGGACTTCCAATACTATGTTAAATAGAAGTTGTGACAATGGGCACCCTTGTCTTGTTCCAGTGCTTAGGGAGAATGCTTTCAACTTTTCTCCATCATGTGTTATGTTGGCTGTGGGTTTGTCCTATATGGCTTTTATAATTTTGAGGTATATTCCTCATATGTCTAGTTTGTCGAGGGTTTTTATCATGAAAGGTGCTGGATTTTGTCTCTGCATCTATTGAGATGTTCGTATGGTCTTTGTTTTTCCTTCTGTTTATGTGGTGAATCACATTTATTGGTTTGCATATGCCAAACCATCCTTACATCCCTGAGATGAAACCTACTTGATCATGGTGAATAAGGGATATACATGTGTGGTTTTCTTTTTTTGTTGTGTCCTTTCTTAGCTTTGGTATCAAGGTGTGATACTGGCTTCATAAAATGAGTTAGGGAGGATTCTTTTCATCTCAATGTTATATAATAATTTCTGTAGGATAGATGCCAGTTCTTCTTTGTAGGTCTGGTAGAATTCAGCTGTGAATCCATCTGGTCTAGGGCTTTGTTTTGTTGGGAGATTTTTTTTTATTACTGCCTCAATCTTGCTGCTCATTATTGGGCTGTTTGGGATTTCTATTGCTTCCTGATTCAGGCTTGGGAGGTCGTTTATTTCCAGGAGTTTATCCATTTCCTGTAGGTTTTCTAGTGTGTGTGCATAGAGATTTTCATAGTATTCACAGATGACATTTTGTATTTTTGTAGTATCAGTTGTAATGTTTCCTTTTTCATTTCTCTTTTTTTTTTTTTTTTTTGAGACAGAGTCTCACTCTGTTGCTCAGGCTAGAGTGCCATGGCGTCAGCCTAGCTCACGGCAACCTCAAACTCCTGGGCTCGAGCAATCCTCCTGCCTCAGCCTCCTGAGTAGCTGGGACTACAGACATGCGCCACCATGCCCGGCTAATTTTTCTATATATATTTTTAGCTGTCCAATAATTTCTTTCTATTTTTAGTAGAGACGGGGTCTTGCTCTTGCTCAGGCTGGTCTCAAACTCCTAAGCTCAAATAATCCTCCCACCTCAGCCTCCCAGAGTGCTAGGATTACAGGCATGAGCCACCACACCTGGCCGCCTCTTTCATTTCTGATTGAGGTTATTAGAGTTCTCGTTTGTTTGTGGTCTATCAATTTGTTTATCTTTTCAAAGAATCAATTTTTTACCTTATTGATCCTTTGTATTGTTTTTTTGATTTCCATTTTATTTAGTTCTGCTCTGGGCTTTGCTATTTCTTTTCTTCTGCTGGCTTTGGGTTTGGTTTGTTCTTTTTCTGGTTCTTTGAGGTGTGACATCAGGTTGATAATTTGTGTGTGAATTTTCTATCGCTTTGATGTAACATGTAAGACTATGAACTTTCTCCTCAGCACTGCTTTTGCCATATCCCATAGATTTTTGAAAGCTTTTGTCCCCTTTGTCATTTAGTTCAAAGAATCTATTGATTTCCAGATTAATTTCATCATTGGCTCAAGGATCTTTCAGCAGTAGGTTGTTTAATTTCCAATACTTTGTGTAGATTTGAGAGTTTCTCTTGGAATTGATTTCTAATTTTATTCCACTGGGGTCTGAGAAGATACATGGTATGATTGGATTTCTCTGAATTTGCTGAGACTCATTTTGTGGCCTAAGATATGATCAATCTTGGAAAATGTTCCCTGTGCTGATAAGAAGAGTCTTTTGTAAATGTCTTTTAGGTCCATTTGTTCTGGAGTCCATTTAAGTCCAGTATTTGTTGATTTTTCTGCTTTGATGATCTGTCCAGGTTAGTCAGTGGGGTGTTGAAGTCTCCAGCAAATATGATGCTACTGTTTGTTTCTTTGCTTAGATCTAGTAGGATTGTTTTATAAATCTGGGAGCTCCTGTGTTAGGTGCATATATTAATAAATTTAGGATTGTTATGTCTTCTTGCTGAATTGTCTCTTTTATCATAATATAATGACCATCTTTGTCTTTCTTTACTGTTATTGATTTAAAGTCAATTTTATCTGATATGAGAATGGCTATTTCTGCTCACTTTTGGTTTCTATTTGTGTGGAATATTTTTATCCATCTCTTTATCTTGAGTCTGTGTGAGTCCTTGCAAGTTTCTTGGAGGCAGCATATACTTGGGTTATGATTGTTCATCCATTCAGCAGTCCATGTTTTTCAAGTGGAGCATTAAGACCATTCATGTTCAGTGTTAGTATTAATATGTGGGATACTGTTCTGTTCATCATGTTGAATGATGCCTTGTTTTGCTTTCCCTCTTGTGCTATTATTTTATAAAAGCTGTGAGCTTTAACTTTCAGATGTCTTTACACTGGTGGGTATCTTTTGTGCTGTTCTAGGTGCAGTGCTGTTGTGAACATTTCCTGTAGCGCACGTCCAGTAGTGACAAATTCCCTTAGTGTTTGCTTGTCTGCAAAAGTCTTTATTTCTTCATCATTTATGAAACTTGATTTTTCAGGATACAGATTTTTTGGCTGGCAGTTCTGTTTAAGAAGACAAAAAAATGGGGTCCTGATCCCTTCTGGCTTGTAAGGTCTCTGCTGAGAAGCCTGCTGTTAGCCTGATGGGTTTTCCTTTGTAGGTTAGTTGTTGCTTTCATTTTGTAGTTTAGAGAATTTTCTTCTTCGTTTTCACTTTGGCCAGGTTAATGACTATGTTTCTTGGAGAAATTCTATTTGCTATGAATTTTCCTGGTGTTTGATGACCATCTTGTATCTGGATATCTGAATCTTTGGTGACACCAGGGAAGTTTTCCATGCTTTTTGCTTTTTCTTCTTCTCCCTCAGGGATACCTATAATTCTTATATTAGCTCACTTTACATAGTCCCATATTTCTCTGGGTGATTGTTCACTCTTCTTTATTCTCTTTTCTGGATCTTTGACTGGCTTAGTTCAAAAGCCTTATCTTCAGGCTCTGAAATGATTTATTTTGCTTGATCTAGCCTTTTGTTGAAGCTTTTTGCTGTGTTTTGAAATTCCCTATATGACTCTTTCATTTTTTTCAGTTCTGTTATATCCTTTTTTATGTTTCTGTCTCTTTAATGACTTTTTCATTTTTTTAATTCATGTCCTGAAATATTTTTTGGCTTCTTTGTGTTGGTTTTCAACTTTCTCTTCAATCCCATTCATCTTTTTTGCCATCCATATTCTGAATTCCATTTCTGACATATCAGCAGTTTCCTTTTGGTTGGGGTCCATTGCTGTAGGTCTATTGTGATCCTTTGTGGGTATCAAAGTGGCTTGTTTTTTCATGTTGCCAGAGATTTTTTTGTTTTTTGCTGTTTTCTTCTCATCTGAAACATCTTCTCTCAATTCAGAGCAGATAGATTTGCTGTGCACCTGTTCTCCTTTGCTAACTTTCCTATTTAGTGAGAAGAAGGTACATTTGTGTCCTATTCTAGAATATTGATCTTATAGGAGTGATGGAAACTCTGAGATCCTGTAATGTAGCTGTTCTGTATTGTACCATTCCCCTGTGGTTGTCACAGTCCAAGCTGGTGCTGGAGGATCTTCATGTGGAGTGGTAGGTTGGTCCCCAGGCCATTGTTGGAAGCTTAAGCAGGGGGCTAGGTGAGTCCCTCTCTACAGAGGTGAGTATTGTGGGAGATTGCTCTGCCCAGGTCTCCCTGCAGAGGTGGCAGTGGCTGCTGGGTAGGGCTATCTAGGCAGTGGCCACTGGTGTCAGGGCTGCAGGTGTTTGCTCCACCCAGGTCCAGGTGCAATGGCACCATATGGTGGGAGGTGGCTCGTGGCTAGCAGGCCCATGGCTGGGCCACAGGCATGGTGTCATGTGTTTCCACGGGAGTGTGTGAGGTTTATTGGGAGGGGTGTGAGGCTGCTGGGGCTGGGCTGCTGAATGGCTGGGGTTCTCTCCCATGCAGGTCCTGTTGAGGCTGTTACTGTGGTACCTCTTGTGTGGTGTTGGTGTCCAATCCACTCAAGTTCCCCAGTGGGGGTTGCAGGTGCTCAGCTCCCAGTCTTGGGGTGCAGGAGAACTCTGCTGTCCCTGCTCTCTTGCTGGCCTTGCAGGGATGATGTGGAGGTGGTTGCAGTGAACCCAATCCCTGTGTAGACCAGGTGCTCTGGACTCAGAGCTCAGAATGGCATCAGGGAGAGAATCTTTGTCAGTGTAGAGTGATTTGTTCCTTTTTGATGTTGTATGAATATGCCATCAATTTGTTCATCTGTTCACCTGTTGGTGAATATTTGATTTTTGTTCAGTGTTTGGCCATTGTAAATAGGCTGTGTTGACCATTCTTGTAGAAATCTCATTTCTCTTGGATAAATGTCTTAAAGTGGAATTGCTTAGCCATAGGGTGGGTGTATATTTAACTGCCAAACTAATTTCCAAAGTGGTTTATTAGTTTACATTTCCTACCAGCAACTTTTCAAAACTCCAGTTGTTCCATAGCCTTGTTAATATCCGGTATTGTCTGTAGGTGTGAAATAGCATCTCATTATGGTTTTAAATTATATTTCCCTATTGACTAATGATGTTAAACACCTCTTCGCAAACTTATTGGCCATTCCTTCATCTTTTGTGAACTAAGTCTTTTGCCTATTTTTATTGATGACTTTTTTTTTTTTTTTTTTTTTTGAGACAGTGTCTCACTCCGTTGCCCAGGCTAGAGTGAGTGCCGTGGCATCAGCCTAGCTCACAGCATCCTCAAACTCCTGGGCTCAAGCGATCCTTCTGCCTCAGCCTCCCGAATAGCTGGGACTACAGGCATGCGCCACCATGCCCGGCTAATTTTTCTATATATATTTTTAGCTGTCCATATAAGTTCTTTCTATTTTTAGTAGAGATGGGGTCTCGCTCTTGCTCAGGCTGGTCTTGAACTCCTGAGCTCAAACAATCCGCCCGCCTCGGCCTCCCAGAGAGCTAGGATTATAGGCGTGAGCCACTGCGCCTGGCCTTGATGACGTTTTTGATTTGTTGGGGTTCATTATATATTCTAGATAGGATTTTTAATTAGATATAAGTAAGTATACATGTATAGGAAAATGAAATATTAAAATATTTTAAAATCATCAAAAACAATCAGGAATAAATCTAATGAAAGACATGAAACAGCTTTACATACAAAACCGTGAAGCATTGCTGAGAGCAGTTAAAGAAGATGTCAATAAATGACAGGTATACTTTGTTCATGCATGAGAAGACTTGATTTTATCAAGATTTCTGTCCTCCCCAAATTGATCTGTAGTCAGTGCAATTCTAATTAAAATCCTATGTGTCTTTTTTTAAAGAAATTAACAAGTTGATTCTAAAATATATATGGAAATGCAAGGGGTCGAGAGTAGTCACAAAAATCTTCAAACGAAGAACAAAGTTGGAGAACTTACACAGCTAATATTTTATGCTACTTAATTTTAAGGCTTACTGTAAAGCTACAGTAATCAAGTCATTGTGGCCTTGATATACGATCTACAAATAGATCAATGAAACAGTCCAGAAATAGACCTACCTATGTACTATCGGTTGATTTTTTTTGCCGAGTAGGTAAGTCATTTCAGTCAAGCAGCCCCTGGATGCTTCAGTTCAGATACCAATTAAGGACCATTTGAAAAAGGAACACAAATCCTGCTTGCTGTTCGAAAACCATCTATTGATACCTTCTGATGAGATCAAGAACGAACTAGCATTAAAATTTAGCGTGAGGGTCAGCAGTTTGGAAGAAAATCTTAGGATGGTGGAGCCTCTCCTAAGAAATGCTTCATCAGCAAGGCCCCTGATGGCACAACAGTTGATAGTGTGCACCATCAAGACATCCTGAAAACGAAGACTTAACCAACTTATTCTGCTCATCTTTTCCTTTTTATGTGTGTGTTAGAGGGAGATATGATACCTACCTCTTTAAATAAGTCCAAAGAACTTTTTCCATGAACACAAAATTAAAATTGTAGGTGATAAAAAGTTGATTTAATTGGCAGTAGTTTTTCTTCCTTGGTGGTACACCTTACTATTGATGCCATCTTCGAGTTGATGAAATATGTCATATGGTTAGTTTACATTATAGATGAATAAAAACACTCACCAGAAATCTGAGAGATAATTATCATTAATATTTTGGTATCAATCCTCAGTAAATCTCTGTATAATATAGACACACACGTGGGTATTTATGGG
>CM052448.1:14698707-14723411 GCA_028533085.1 Varecia variegata | reverse complement strand
GCCTCTGTCAAGTTCTTTGTTTTGTATCAGCTGCCTGCCAGAGGTCTCGTGTCTTTGGATCACATCTGTAGGAAGCTTGAAGGGCAGCTTGTACACTAAAGGCCAGAACTGGGATCTACAGTGGTGGCCACTGGGCTGGAGACACACCCAGGACTAACCACTGGGAAGCCAGCCCAGCACAGGGCAGTTGTGAAGGAGGTGGCCCAAGACCAAGCTAACCAGGAACCCAGATGAGATCCATGCTCGCCCTCTATGGCCCTACTGGGCCATGGCCTGGTAAGTGCACCTTCATCATAAAAGAAAACAGGGAGACAGATGTAATGATCTGTGTGTTTAACATCTAGTAGTAACTTGGTTACAAGCTGATGAAAAATATAAACACTAGTCACTTTTATGACAATTATTACTTGAAACCCTCAAGGTCTTTTACCTAACAACTGCAGAAATTCCACAGATCTCTCAAGGGTTGTTTGGGACACATGGCCTATTTAAACAGTTCCCATGGTTTCTGTGCTATAAAAACACAGAAGGTAACAGCAAACTCTCTGGGTACACTCATGGATGCACTTATACCATTCTCTAGTTCTTCTGGGTCCAGAGTTCCAGGTATGTCTTTCATTGTTTGGAGAAGAAAAGTTCCCCATTTCTAGGTTAAAGTAACAAAAGTAAAATCACATACCGAGTTCAGTTCCTCCTTTGGTTGCCCAACAGAGGCAGTAATGCTGCATGAGCTGCTCAAGAAGCTCCATTTCATCCAGGAATTCAAGCGATTCTATTCTGTGGAGAGAATGACAACAGAACAATATAGGTTTCTACGTTTAAAATGAAGATGGTGACTCATAGGTACGGATACAGAAAAATGTCATGATATATTAAAGGGGAAAGAAGCAGGCTACACATAATACAGATGGTGAGGTTCCATTTTAATTTACTTTTATTGGAAAGAAAAAATAGTATAAGCAAATTAAGTCACAAAAGACAAATCACAAACTAGAAACATAAATTTACAATACAAATGACAAAGAGTTGATTTCCTTGCTATATAAAAGAACTGTTAAATTTCAAAGAGAAAAACTTCTAAAATTCATTTAAAAGATGGGGAAAAGACCAGTTCACCAAAAAGGAAGATGTTTTCAATCTCACATATGCGGAAAGAAATAAACTTCAATAAGAAAAAATTTTTAAATTCGTTTAAAATGGGGAGAAAAATCAGTTTACCAAAAAAGAAAGAAGTTGAATTCATGTGTAAGAAAAAAATGTAAATTAAAATATAACATTTCAGCTATCAGATTAACAAAAGTCAAAAAAGCTGATATACATTTTAGCAACAACATGAAAAAGAAGTGCTTCTTGAGTTACTGGTAGGATTACAAAATAGCATCTCTTCTCTGGACGGCATCTTGATAATCTCTATCAATGTTTAAAATGTACATCCTTGGACTCGATAATTCTGCCTTTAAAAATTTATCCTCTATGTGTACAAAGATCTATGAACAAGAGCATTCACTGCAGCATCATAGCTCCAATGTGGTAAGAAGCAAAGAACTGTAAACTAAGAGGGACGGTTGAATATACTCAAGCACATGGATGTAAGAAGGACACTATGCAGCCATTTTAAAAATGTATTAACATGGAACAACCTCCAAGACATATGGGATTTAAAAAGAAAGTTGCTTAGTAAGGAATGTGCACAGTATGCCACTACCTATGTAAAGGAAAAGGGACAGACATGTATGTCTATGTATGCACAGACTACTTTGGAAAATAAAGAAACTAGAAATGGTGGTTTTTTCTTATGAGAGGTGGTGGTAGGTGGTAGGGTGGGCTGTGTTTGCTTTTACCCTATATACTATTTTATTCTGTTTTTTTTTTTAAAATTATATGCATGATTGACTTCAAAAAAGCATTTTAAATGTAAGCTTTTAAAAATCTATACAGAGAAATATGCACAAGCATATGGAAATAGCTTTTAAAAAAAGAATCTGTGGAAATATGTGCACACTTTGGAGGAAAATTAAGGCTTTTCCAGAAAGTGTACAGAAGACAATAAAAAATGATCCATATTCCAACTATTTACAGTAGCCACTGCTAACAATCTCGTACTGCCATTTGTCCAGGCTTTGTTCGTATGTGTGTGCAGGTGCCCATGGGAGTGTACACATGTGCATATGTCTGTGCACATTTCTGTATTTGTACATTCACTCCCATCTTGGTACGCAGGCCCAAAGACCACATCTGAAGTGAGAATGACTATACGTAAAGTGCTTTGGTTGCTTCCCAACTGATCTTACCAGAAGACATCCAAGGCAGATTTTCTAATACCAAGTTCTAGGAAAAAGCAGCACCATACTGAAGCCTCTGGGTTGGTAATTACCAAGTACTGCTATCAGGAGACACCACTGATTAGGAAGCTGTTCAAGAGAATGTAAGCTCCCAAGGGCAGGCATATCTTTTGTGCTATTTTGATCTTTGTTGTATCACTTGTGCTTGGAAGAGTACCTGGCACACAGCAGACACTCAGCATTTGTTACATGAATAGGCTCACCTTAGACTTCTTATACTCCAGTTTCCAGCAAAAACAGACACAAAGCTAAGAAGGCTATTCAGCCTGGGATGAACAGACGAAAGCCCATCCAGTATCCTTATCTGCCACCCATTAGGGTTACATGTTGCTGTGTACAAAAGGCCATGGCAACATCAGACAAATGATTGCCTAAAAGCAAGTTACTTTCCTTGTGGTTGGTGCTAGTGACAGACTCCTCTCTGGGTATCTAGAAGAGGTGCTAGAGTACCCCCATTACAGATGCCAGACCAGGGATACTCAAAATAGTCATCTTGACACATAGCAAATGAAAACCAATCTGCAGGAAAGGATACTTCTAGAAGAATCCAGGAAGCATCAACTCGATCACATGGACACAACACTTTCTTAAACCTTCAAGGCTCCCATTGCCAATTATTCATATATGTACTTGGCAAAAGCCACAATACTGGTAAATGTTAAGTTATATGCAGCAGCAAAGCCAAAAATTCATCTCATGATCTTGTAAGAGATCAAGCACTATTATCTTAAGTCTCCAAAGGCAAGAGGTAAGCATAAACGCGGAAGCATAAAATAATGAAATGAATAACAGTGAGCACTAACACGGTACACAGATGCATATATGGTGATGTTCCCTCCAGTGTTGTTTGTAACAAGGAAATTAAGACAAAAAATAGAAAACCAGATTCTACAACTAAATGTCCAGCTACACATTATCAATATATTATGTCCACATATCAATGTAATTATGTATGCTTAAACAGGATATAACCCTCAATATTTTGATACATAAAGATAAATACAATCTATTTAAGTTTTAAAAATGGAGCATGGTTCATAGACCAATATATGTAGTATGAATCAAGAAATACAGATCTATGTATGTATAAATATTTATATATGTATAGGAAAAGAATATGCCCCATGACATTAACTGCTACCTCCAGAGTGTAACTCCAAAATGGACTACTACTTTATACTTCCTGCACTTTTATATTACTTGAAAATTTTTTTAGAACAACTATGTGTTTCTTTTATAATGGGGGGAAAAGTCCATTTACAAATCTGCCAGCAGATTTTTTTCCCCTTACATGACCTTGAACATCATTTTCCTCCCTCTCCAAAACAGGGATTACAGAAAATTGCCAATGTTGAGGTTGCTCTGTGAATTTTCTGTGTGTAATTACTTATGTTGACTGAAGCAATCTGTTTTCTGCATAAACCCTATCTCAGTTACCAGCTAATAAATTACTTTCAAGCTCCTATCAATGTTTAACTTGTTTTGAAATAGGTCTAGTTAGAGTTTTGTTTCATTTGTTGAAATTAATCATGCCTGGAGCTCACAGTGAATGAGGACAGAGGTCCGCTGCCAAGCCCATACCTGGTCACTTCAGCGCGAGGTAACCTACTGTACAACTCCATCATGTCCACTGCGGATGCCGTTTCCCACCCCGTTGACAGCAGCCGTTCTTTCTAAAACATGCAGTAAAGAGAAATGGAGAACAACCAGGCACTGTCGTGCAAATCTAAGACACTTAAGCGCAACAGACTTTCTCTAAGACTCCTCTTGCAAAAGGCCATTCTGGCCCCTCGCATCTGTCTTCTTTTTACGTTTCACGTTCTATATTGAACACACATTATTATGATGGGGGGAAGCTCACTCAAGTATATCCACAGAGAAATAAAGGAAGAACTTTTCCATGAGCAATGGTTTTGTAAAGTGTTCTAGGGTAATGTCACATAAGACACTTAAGAACCTATTTAAATGGGGGCAGGCATGGGAGGTGTCCCTAGCAAATGAATGACATTTCTGAAAGAGGGAGGGAGACTATAGATTCCAGATTTCAGGGAGATATTAATCACATACAAAGTGTGGATCATGTTTGGATCCCACTTCAAACACTAGTATATCTTTTAAACAATTTGGGAAAATGGAACATGGCCTGGGTTGGGTATGAGACGCGATGGAGGAGTTACTGGCAATTTGTTAGGTGTGATAATGGTATTAGCACTATCCAGGGTAAGAAAGTCCTTATCGGTAGGAGATTCACACTGAAGTATTTACAGGTGAAAAATCATGTACTGTATGGGATTGGTTGGAAAACATTCCAATGCCACCAACAAAAAATTATGTGGGGAAATACATGAAACAATATTGACAAAATAAGTACTGAAGCTGGCTGAGGGGACATGGAGGTTCATGTTGCCATTCCTCTACTTTTTTGTATGTCTGGAAATTTGCATAATAAAGAGTTAAAACAGTTTATAGGAAATGTAAATTTTAAAAAAAATTTTTTTTAAGAGATGGCATCTTGCTCTGTCACCCAGGCTGGAGTGCAGTAGTGCAATTATAGTTCACTGAAGCCTGAACTCCTGGGCTCAAGCCACACTCCTGCCTCAGCCTCCCAAACAGCTGAGATTACAGGCATGTGCATTGCTTTTTTTTCTTTTTTTAAGAGACAAGGTCTTGCTCTGTTGCCCAGGCTGATCTTGAACCACTGGCCTCAAGGCATGCTCCTGCCTCAGCCCCTTAGTAAATGGGATTATAGGCTTGAGCCACAGCACCCAGCTGAATGTGTATTTTCGACACCAAGATGCCTAAGCAGGACTTGGATTGTCCTAGCATCATGAACTTGTGGCCCACATGGAGCACGTTGTCTTATGTGTGAAGGGAGAATGCCCTTTCTTACTGGGCTAAGGGTAAAAGCAGATGTCCCAGTCTCTGCTCACTGACCTGTGACTCTAATGACTTGCAAGTTTCTACTCCTGCCAGGTCACACTGTCGTCTCCGCAGGTTTTCAATCATGATCTGCCCAAACCGATCACCCATGTTCACCTGGGAAGGGAAAGGAAGAGGCTGGGTATCACCACAAGGGGGTCTTTGTTTCTTAAACATGCAAAATAAAATAACATCCCAGTTCTCACCAGGCAAGGCCTGTGTGTGATAACACACACAACCAGTGCAGGTGAAGGAAAGAGGAGCAGCACTAACACACAGTGCTGCTGGGAGATCTGTGCAGCCCCTGGAAGGGCAACTGTGCGGTGTACATCCATTTCAAATGCTCACCCTGTCACCCAGCAATTTCTCTGACAGGTATATGCACACATGTATGCTAAGATGTGAGAATGTTTACTACAGCATAGGAAGAATCTGGAAATACTCTTCATTTGGGGTTAAATATATTCTGGCATATTCATAAGGAAATGCTATATAGCCATGAAATCAGAAAAGGAAATAAATACACATATAGCCATAAAATGACCTCTAAGGTAATCTCTTCAAAAGCAAAGTATAAATCAATATGGATAGTATGCTCCCATCTGTAATAAAAAACAATCTCTCTTTATATGTACTAGAATGTGGTAGCACTGCTTCCCAAGTTAGAGAGCTGAGGTCTGGGATAGGAGAGAGATTGGCTTTTCCTTGTCTACCCTGGTATCTTTTTTATTTTTGTACTCTACATGTGGTACTACTTTTTCAATTAAACTAGTTTTAAAAAACCGTAATTAATCCATATATACAAAAATGCCAGAAAACATAATTAGTGTACACTATTTTAGCATACACACTATTACCCTATTACAAGGTATCAAAAATTCATCACTTTAACAGTGTGTAACATGATGCCCAGAGTTCATATGAGAACACTGCCAGTCAAAACCCAATATTATTCTCTTTTCATGGTGAGTAAGGCTTATGGCACTAAAGATCAGTCTGCACAGTAGTCATTCAGGATAGGTGTTCGTGAGCAAATACTCTGTCATTTTATTGCCTGGGTTTGACATTGAGTTGACACTTAACAACTGACAGGCTGAGAACAAGCTGCCTAACTATGTGCCTCAGTCCCCTTGCCTATACAATCAGGATAGTACTAGTACCTACCTTGTGGATTGTTGTGATAATTAAATACATTAGTATATGTAAAACTGGTAGAACAGGGAAGGCAGGGAATATAGTAAGCAAAATCTAAGAATTTGCTGTCATCACTTTAGGATCATTACTGAAATTATCATTCATATCGTCTCGTCATTCTAAACTACTGATTAGGAGATAATATAAGGCATGTCAGCAATTAATACACATTGTGAGGTTGCTGATTTTGTGTTTGTTAGGAAATGACTGAATTAAGTTAAATGTTTACTATTTGCAAGGTAAGGGTAGTAGGTGGGAGCTGAGCCACTTTACTGTGGACAACATATTGCACATTGGCACATTCCCAAGCTTGCTCCAAAGTGACAGGGTCTGTTGTCAAAATTCACATGATCCATATCTCTCATATGATGCTGAATAAATGCTTGTTGAACAAAAGAATACACAAGTCCAGCCAAGTGAGCAAAGCCGCATGCACCCAAGACGTGTGAAACTATGGAAAGGTGAATTCCTTTTCCCCAGGTGTGGTATCTGAAAGCAAAGATAGGTTCCCAGGATTCATTCACATCAAAATAAAAGACCCATGAGGACAGCTGCCATCACATCCATTCCTCAGGATAAAAGACAGAGTCTGAGGAAGGTTCCCAATTAAAGAGAGGGAAGGAAGCAACATCAACCAATCAAGAACCATCCACACAGGAACCTGGACCAGAAGGGAGCTGGAAAAGAGGTCGAGAGACAAAAGTCTAACCCCGGATCTGTCCATAATTATGTGACATTGGGCAAGTCCCTTACTGCTTCTATCTGTAATAAAATAAAGAAAATGAGATTAAAAAATAAAGCTAAAACAATAAAAGTATTCAGTGGTTATTATGTGTTTACCACTAAACATGAATTTCCATAAAAATGCGAAGAGCTAGGTATTATCCCTTTAAGAAAAAGAACTGGGGCTCAGAGAGATCCAAAAACAGCTAAAGCTTAATTAACAGCCAGGCAATGTAGTAACTTAGCATTGCTTCTATCACCTGACTTACGCCTCACATCAACCCTATGGAGTGGGGACTGTTATTTTCAGATGAAGAAACAGACACAGAGGTGATATAATCTGTCTAGGTCACACAGCTAGAAAGTCTACCTCCAGAGCATGGACTCCCAATCACTAAATAATGCTGCCTAAGGTCACAGCCAAGAAGAAAAGCCAGGGCCAAGGTTTAGATCCAAGCTGGATCATCCCAAAGCTCTAAAACATAACTCTTTGACACTAAATCAGAATAGGCCAACAGACAGCCAGTGGATCAAAGTCAGTGATATTAGAAATTAGGACATTTGAAACTGAAATCCTACATTTCTAACTTCTCTTGAAAAACTGGGAGTTCTGGCAGCTCTAGGCTCACATGCTCACCTGGTAACAACTGGCTGGAACTGAGTAATGGCCATACTCAGGACATGGGACATGGGAGCTCCAGTTCACCACAGTCCCCCAATTCCACACTATTTACACCTGGCCAGCTTCCTCTATCTGCATCACCTGCCTGCCCCTGAAGGCCCTGGAGTTTGCTACCCCAACACCGATGGCAGCCCACAGCTCCTTCATCACTTTCTATGACTCTATGGTACATGCAATGCTAAAATAAACACTCAAAAATCTTTTGTAAAGGCTAAGAGGGAAGGTCCAAAAAAATCTGGCTAAAAGTTTGCCGAAAGTCAAGAAATCAGGAGCAGTAGGATTGCTGGAATCAATTAATACAGGAGATATGTGAGTGGCCAGAGGCAGAAAGAAAAGGAACAGGATAAGGAAAGTATATACTGAGGGGCTGAGAGAGGGGAAGACACTGCTGGAGGCCTGTGCAGAATCCCGATCTCTTGGGCTTCCTTTTACCTGTTCATAGTTTATCAACGTGGCCGTCTCAAAACTGTTGGCTGCCCACTTGAGGAGGTTTGCAGACTGCTCTGGAGTCATATAAACCAGCACACATTCAGCTATCAGGAGTGTTGGCAATCTTAAGAGAAGAAAACAAAAGTACAGAAGTATATGTTCATCAATTCACAACTCTCTAATCACACCTACACTGCCATACTGGCAGGGCTGCTAACCCTCCAGGAAACTCAGAAGAACTGAGCAAGCCCAGCATGGATCAGCGCAGTGGTACTTGTGTGATGCCATCACAGCCCAAAGGTGTACACTGTGAAAAGGTGAGCCGTGATTTGTCTGGCTTATGCAAATGTGTTAACTGTGTGGTTGATAGTAGACATGGCTACAAATTCTTCCTTCCTGTGCACTCACACCATGCCAATGCAACATTAGAGTCTCTCATACAAGAGGTGGAGTTTATTTTCCTACCTCTGGAATCTGAGCTAGTCATGTAACTTGATTTGGCCAACAGGACAGTAGCAAACATGATGCAAGCAGAAGCTTGAAAATCACTTGCACACTGCCACTTGATCTCTTGCTGCACTTGGAAACCTGAAGCCACTGTGTGAAAGAACCCAAGCTAGCCTGCTGTAGGATGAGAGGCCTTGTGGAAGAGAATGAGACACCCTAGCTGACAGTCCCTAGCCGGCCTGCCCACTGTCCACACATGAGTGAACCCCCAGGGATGTCTGCTACACCTGGCCCCCAGCAGAAGAACCATCCAGCAAAGCCCAACCCAAACTATCAATTCACAGAATCCTGAGCAACTAAATTGTGAGCTGTTTTAAACCACTGAGTTTAGAGTGATTTGTTACACATCAAAATCTAAATGATACAACCCAGAAATACTGGTATTCATTTAATAGATTCTAATTCTTATATAAGCTTCTACTATCAAGAATTAAAAACATGAATAGTTAAATTATAGTTATTAGTATGCACTCTGAATTAGGACACCCAAAGTAATCAACAAATCAGGACATAGGAAAAGCAACAAACTCCTTAAAAGGTATTTAAGAGTCTTCACTCTTAAATGAGAACACTGGCGGCCCACAAATTATGCAAGTCAACTGGACACAATTCACGCACACTCTTTTTTTTTACTTCCTTAGGCCCAAAATGCAAGAGGAGGGGCAGTTTTCTTGACTAGTCTGGGACAGGGTCAGTGCTGAAAGGACTGGGGAAACCTGGAGAAACTCTTTGCCCCTGTCTCTACAATGCTGCTCCACAGGCTTTTCCTAGTTCTTACTGCTCCTTCTCAGACTCCTTCGCTGGGGCCTCTTGCCCTCCCTGAGTACTGATGTTCCTCTTTGCCGTTTCTCACACGAAGAGAGTGGGTTGTTTCCCATCTGTTTATTTTTATTGGTGGGAGATCTTAGAAAAAAGTTGTAAAAAAATCGAATGTCCAGCAAGAAACTGGTTGAAAAGAGCATGGTGCATCCACCCAATGGACTGCTACGTGGCTCATAAATATGATGCTTCAGAGTTGTATTTATTGACATGAAAGCCATGTGCAGTCCCCAGAGTCAAGTGTCCTACGATATGGTTCCTGATACTTCTTCAGAGCAGGCATCACAAGAGTAATTAAACAGTCCAATGAAATTAGCTGTTTAATGTCTTTTTTCCTCAAAGTATAAGCTGTTTTGTTCATGTCTCTGTAGTGAGTACTGTAACTTGTAGATTTTCAATTATTTGCTGAATGAATAAATGAACAAATGAGTTACTATGTGTGTACAAATACATATACATACATACACACATTTATTTTAAAAGTTCCAAAAGTGTATGCATAGCATGACCAAATCTTTGAGAAAACTATATTCATAAGTTTAGGCATAAAATTTAAGGTGGTTATGTCTGAGTACTGGCATTAGGAGTTATTTTTATGTTCTAGGAACCATCAGAATCATCAGTGACAGCCACAACTGTAGAAATAAACAGCATTTCTGAGATTGATTTTAATAGTTACCAACAGCCTCAACTGCTAACATTTATTGTTGGGTTCTATTATTATTCTCATTTGTCAAAGGAGGAAACTAAGACAGAGGTGAAGTTAAGATGTCCGAGGTCATGGTCCAGAATTACTGATTACTACTACCCTTTTCATGTAATATTCCATTTCTTCTTTGAGCTGCCTGGTTATCTATCCTTTGCCCATTTTTCTATGGGAATTTTGTTTTTTTATGTTTATTCTTTATGTATCCTGTATGCCAATTCTTTGTTTATAGGTGCAATTATATGTTCTTATCCATATATTGTCTTCTCTCAAAGCTTATTCATGAAATTAGGGACCAGTGCTTTAACAAGTAACACAGGTGGTTCTGATGTGGAAACAGACTTAAACACTGCTGCTTAAAAATCTCAGAAATATTTTCTAAGTAGCAATGAAAATGATAAAACTTACAGAATAAAAAATGGGACATGCACATTATGCTGCACTTCCAACTGGCCTTATTTCATAATTAGCATGAAATCACAAATGAGTAACAGATTTAAAAAAATCTCACTGTGTATTCATGTTACATTTCTTTAGTTTCTCTTCCAATTCATGTGTATCTCGGAGATCTGCTCCAATAATGGCGTATCTTTTTGAATCCAGTGTGTGTCCATCTGCAAATGCAAGAAAGGACAAATTCAACAGAAATTAATCAAAAAGATAATTCAATGGATATGGCTTTGTTTTTGTAGAGACAAGGTCTCACTACGTTGCTTATGCTGGTCTCAAACTCCTGGCCTCGAGCAATCCTTCCACCTTAGCTTCCCAATGTGCTAGGATTATAGGCATGAGCCACCGAGCCTAGCCCGGGATATGGCTTTTCATGGTTTTATTGTTTTTCCCCATTATAAAAATACAGGCTCATTGTTTAAAAAAACAATCAGGTAAGAGGGTGAAATGTAACCAAAAATCACACCTTCCAAAGACAACTGTTGGTGTTTTGATGTACAACATTGCAGCCTTTTGTTATCTATGTGCTCAAGTTTACATACACAACAAAAACACATTCTCTCCCTCTCTCTCATGGGTGCACATGCACACACAAACACACATCCAAAATAGACCAAAGATCCTCCTGCCTCAGCCTCCTGACTAACTGGGACTACACGCACAGGCCAACATGACTGGCTAATTTTTGGTTTTTTTGTTTTGTTTTGTTTTGTTTAGAGATAAGATCTCACCATGTTGCCCAGGCTGGTCTCAAACTCCTGGCCTCAAAGGATCCTTCCACCTCAGCCTCCCAAAGTGCTGGGATTACAGGTGTGAGCCACTATACCTGACACATGTGTGTGTCTATTCACATAACAGTCTCTGTGTGCCAGGCACTGTACTAGGGTCTAGGGACACAGTGGTGAACAAGACAGATGGGGGTCCCTGCTCTCAGGAAGCTTATATGGTAGAAGAGGGAGAGTGACAGTGAATCATTAAATAACTGAATAATCAAGATTCTATCAGAGAGTATTTAGTACAATGAGAAAAATAGAGTGAACTGTTGGCCATTGCAGGAACAGGTGCTAGCCAAAATTTTAACTCTGCAAAAACAGATAGTTAACTTTTATGAAGAACATAATCAGCAATGTGAATTATTGAAAGAAGACTTCTACAGGAATGTAGCATTTCTGTGTGATATCACGTCAAATCAAAATGACTTGAATATTTCTTTGCAAGGTAAAGCTAAGTCTATATATGATACGTGGCAAAAAATCCAAGCATTTTGAAAAAAGCTATCTCTTCAAAACACTTCTTCATAAGGAAATTTTGAATGAACATTTTCACCAGTTAGCAAAGGTCGCTAACTGACTTTAAGAACCATGACATCTTGCAGAGAGTTTAGTCGTAATATAATAAATAAAAAAAAAAAAAAAAAAAGAACCATGACATCACACTCAAATTAGCATTTCGGCCTCACCTACTTGATATCACCAAGGCACCTAAAGAACTATGGATGGAATTGACTGTGCTCTCAGTAGATGACACTTTAAACTCATTGTTTGATGCTAAAGAAATATCCAATTGAAATATTAAAAAATGCAGAATACCCACACCTTCAGCAACATGCCCAAAAAATGCTTTCTTGCTTTTCAACCACTTACTGTTGCAAATCTACATCAAGACGCCCTTAAGGTCACAAATGACTCATCCCTATCTAGAGGATCACCTGAAACTGTGGACCTCCATGCATGCTGCAACCAAATATTCAAATACTGTCCGACAAAAAGCAGACACAACAAAGTCATTAAAAGGTTAACTTTAAAATTAACAAATAGGCCGGGCACGGTGGCTCACGCCTGTAATCCTAGCACTCTGGGAAGCTGAGGCGGAAGGATCGCTCGAGGTCAGGAGTTCGAGACCAGCCTGAGCAAGAGCGAGACCCCATCTCTACTAAAAATAGAAAGAAATGATCTAGACAGCTAAAAATATATATAGAAAAAAGTGAGCCGGGCATGGTGGCGCATGCCTGTAGTCCCAGCTACTCGGGAGGCTGAGGCAAAAGGATTGCTTGAACCCAGGAGTTCGAGGTTGCTGAGAGTTAGGCTGACGCCACGGCACTCTAGCCTGGGCAACAGAGCAAGACTCTGTCTCAAAAAAAAAAAAAAAAAAAAAAAATTAAAAAAAAAAAAAATTAACAAATAGTTTTCATTTTTTGAAATTATTAAGTACATAGATTTTTACAAAATAATATACATTTTTAAGTATATCTAACTGAAGTTTCTTGAATGTAGCCTTATTTGATTACAGTTAAATTAATGCAGACTTCCAATATGAAAATGTTCCCCACCCCTGTCCAAGGCCTTCACATGCACTCACCACTCACTCACCCAGAGCAACTTCCAGTCTTGCAAGCTCCTTCATGTGAAGTACCCTACACAGGTGCACCATTTTTTATCTTTCAGACCATATTTTTACTGTACCTATGTTTAGATATATTTAGACACGCAGATGGTTACCACTGTGTTACAACTGCCTACAGTATTCAACAGAGTTTGCAGCCCAGGAGCAATAGGCTATACCATTTAGCCTAGGTGTGTAGTGGGCTCTCCCAGCTAGGTTTGTATAAATATATTCTGTGATGTTTACACAACCATGAAATCACCTCATAACATTTCCCTGTCCTTAACAGATGCATGACTGTAGTCCAGCAAATGACAAACCTTTAACAGGTACTACTTAAAATTTATAGGAGTAAAACAAAGGGTTGGAAAGATATTTTCTGTGGAAATTTTATTGGGACTGCAGCCACTAGGAGGATGAGTAATGCATTCATTTTACACAAAAGGAGAGTTAACTGGTCGCCAGATGTTTCCTGTGTCATCATGTTAACCATTTGTGAAGGCCATAGTCACTGAGCATATTCTCTGACCTGAATTACTAATTACCCCCTGAACTTCTGTCAGACACAATAGAAAACAATGGAAGACTGTGGTAGAGATTTACCCATAACTTCAAAGGCTTAGAAATAACACAATGTTAGAAACATTCATAATTAAAAGTTGGGCAGAAAAATTGGGGGAAAAAATTGACTGCAGGGGCCAAGTAGGTAACAGAATTGAGTGAAACAGGTCACACGTAGGAGAACGGGGAGCAGGGGAGACAGATTGGAGAATGCATGACTTCTCTGAATGAGGGGCCACCACTCAGTCATCGCTGGGCAGGAATCAGGGTCTAATGTTGCCACATAGTCTGATTTTTCCAAAGAAAGCTGGAAATTGAGATTTTCATGAAAAATCTATTTCTGAAATGTTGGCAACTAATTCAAATTCTTTTAAAAAAAGATTCAAAAATCCAAGACATCATATAGTAAGTTGTTTTAAATTCCCTGATAGATCCAAGTGCAACCGTGATATTAATACAAGTGCAAATATATCAGCAGAAGCATATGTTGTACAATTGATCTCATGGAGATAGATAGGAGAATGATGGTTACCAGAGGCTGGGAATGGTGGCAGGGAAGCGGTAGAAAGTGGGGATCGCTAATGGGTACAAAAATATACTTAGAATGAAAAATATTCGATGGCACAATAGAGTGACTATAGTCAATAAGTTATTATATACTTTAACTAAAAGAGTGGAACTGGAATGTTCCTAACACAAAGAAATGATTAAATGATTGAGATAATGTATACCCCAATTACCCTGATTTGATTACACATTGCAGGGCTGTATCAAAACATCACACAAACCCTATAAATATTATATAGCTATTACCTACCCATAATAATTACAAAAAAACTTTTAAAGATGTGTAGGTTGTATAGCAGGACACATACACACACATCCCAACAAAGAGAAATGAAGCAAAAATACTTATACAGTCCACATTATATGACTTAGGTTAAGGATACTTGCCCATCTGAAGTGTGTCCTCTGAATGTAATTCTATAATGGGATTTGATAGGGGAGGCTTGTTTCTGTGGGAAGATGGCAAAGAGGAGAAAGATGAGTCAATTTACTCATGAGCTCATTTACTGCAAACTGCAGACACTCACTACAGAAATGGCCAATACATATGGCTGTTGTTCAAAGCAAGTGCCACTCTAAAAATGGATCAGTTTAATTATATTTGACCCTAGGCATATACAGTAAAAATTCAGTGGACACAGGTCTCAGGTTAGGTCAGCTAAGCCTTCTACTCAGCATATGATGTCAGAATCACAAACTGACCATGAAGCACCTAGACTAAGAAATAGCTAAAGATAGCCTCACAAGAACGTTTCAATGATTTTTAGGCCATCTCTAGTTTCTTGCCTATTCTTAATCAAACATTTTGAGATAGCTATTATTTGTCACAGGCAATCAAAAGAGTTGACTCTTACACAAACCTAAAGTTCAGTAACACTTACGAGATAATTTTCCCAATCCAGAATATGCAAAAAAATTAGCTATCACAGAGCCAAATTCAATATCGCAAAAACCATACACAAACACAAATCCATTTTTCATGCCAGGAAAGCATCTCTGCCTTTAACTTAGAGCCTATTTAAACCAGCAAATAGTACTCTGTCATTCCCAGAGCATCAGAATTGCCATTTCTCATGTGAAAAGCATATTATAAAATATGATTTATATTAAGAAAGGGTGAAAAACTTGTTTTCATAGAATTAGAAAAAATAAAGCTTAAAAAATACTTCCAATTTGTAAAGATTAGACATCTCTAAAGGACAGGTTGAAACTTATGTTTATTGAAATGTTTTTGAATATACAAATTAGGATTTTATTTAAATGACTAAATAGTGGGAGGAAGAATATAGTTAAAACAATTAAGAAGCCTTGATCATTTTGGGCCTGACATCAAGGTTTAAATCTCAGTCCCATGCTTTCCTGGTTAGGTGATCTTAGGCAAATTAACTTCTTTGAGCCTCAGTTTCCTCAACTGCTAAAAAGGGATCACAACACTTAATTCATGAATCCGCTATGAGGACTGAATGAGAGAATCCGAGGGAAGCACTTAACATGGTACTAGGCCAAGAAAAGCTCTCAGCCTCAGCAAAGATTGCAAACATGTCATCTGCACTTTACAAACTCCTTGAATGGCCCCCATAACATCTCATGTATAATAACTAACTTCAGTCTTCCATTCATTCATTCACAAACAAAAAACCTATCTACTGCACATCTATTCTGGGATAGGTACCTTTCTATGTCATGGGGATAAAGTAGTCAACAAAATATACTAAAAATTTCAGAATGTTAAACTATGATAGGACTTTTTAATAAATGTTCAGAGAAATTGTATTAATGTATATGTTGAAAATTCACAAAAGGTGTACTGCATTTTGAAGACTGCATGACACAATGGAATGAGGGTCCCAGGGCAAGAAAGCAACACCCTCAGATGAGGCCTCTAGCATTCAAATCTGCCATCTACTCACAGCTGGGTATGATTCTACCTAGCTCTATTTCTTCCAGCCAAAGCTACACTTACTTGATGTTGTGCAGCTTTCTTGAGACTATCATCGGAAAGTCCACTTCAAAATATTTAGTTGGGAGAAGATCTTCATCCTAGGGAAAAGCACACAACAGTCTTCCTAATTGTTTCTTCACTCATAGATTTACTGATCATCTTCCATGTGCCAAGCACTAGGCACCTAATAGTAATGGGGCATTTGAGGATTTTAGATCAGGGGAATGAAACAATCAGAAAGGTATTTCTCAAATTACTTTGGTATTAGCATCAAGAATGGATTTAAGGGAAGCAAGAATGGATGAAGGAAAGTTAGGAGGCCACGGTGGTCACCCAGGTGAGGACAGTCCAGGTAACAGCCTGAACTAGTGAGTGACAGCCAGAGGGGGGTGGGGAGAAGGAGCTGCCACGTACTTTGGAGGCAGGAGACGTAACGGTATTTTTCAAAAAGCAGCTTGTGATCCATAACAGAAGGTCAGAAAGTCAACATAATGGGCTTTTTTGTTGTTTTTTTTTTTTTTTTTTGACACAGGGTCTCACTCTGCCACAATCACTGCAACCTCAAATTCCTGGGCTCGGCTGGGCTCACGTCTGTAATCCTAAGCACTCTGGGAGCCTGGGGCAGGAGGATCACTTGAGCTCAGGAGTTCGAGACCAGCTTGAGCAAGAGTGAGACCCTGTCTCTACTAAAAATAGTAAAAATTGGCTGGGTGTGGTGGTGTACGCCCGTAGTCCCAGCTATCAGAAGGTTGAGGCAAGAGGAACGCTTGAGCCCAGGAGTTTGAGGTTGCTGTGAGCTAGGCTGATGCCACAGCACTCTAGTCCGGGAGACAGAGTGTCAAGTGATTCTCCTGGCACAGTATCCTGGGTAACTAGGACTACAGGCACTCATGTGGTGGGCTTTGAGCAGCATTGTTTGGGATGAAATAGGATAAAATAAAATAGCTAATGTCAGAAAGCATCACATGTATGAAGGGTAAGTATTACTTTGTGATACATTTTCTTTTCTGTTCTAGTGAAATATGGTAAAAGTGGTAAAGAACAGGCACTCTAGAGCCAGGGGGGCAGGGTTCAAATCCCAGCACCACCATTTATTTGCTGTGACGTCTTGGGAAAGTAATTCAACTTGCTGGGCCATGGTTTCCTCATCTGAAAGGTGAAAAAAATGCTGACACCTCATGGGGTTGTGAGAATGAACGAGGTAATACACAAGAGGCACTCAGAAGAAGGTTGACCTTAGTGAACATTATGTGTGTCTTTATTATTTACAGACTCAAGTGCATAGATGTGGGTCCTGGCTGAGCATGAAACATTGATTTCTTCCGATGGGCTGGAATCAAAGAAGTGTGAAAGACACACACACACAGCCCTGCTTCCCCCAGCTTGGTTGGTGGCTATACCCAACCCCCATACAGTCGGCCATTAGTCATCCTAGTTCTCTCCATCCTCTCCCCACCATCCAATCAACCAGCTACTCAGCCCTGCTGACTGTTCTTGGATCCATCCACTCCTCCTGAGCTCCATCGCCTCCCGCACAGACTGTCACAACGCCCCCTTCTGGTCTCCCAGCTCCACACTACTGCACACTGTCCTACACACTGCATGTGGCCTTCAGCAGCTCTTCACACCTCAGCAAGAAGCAAGGCGCTCCACAACCTGGCCCTCTTGCCCAGCCTCTCCCCTTAGTGCTCTGTTAACACTTACATCCCAGAAATACACAATCACTTTCTTAAAAACAGAAGCCTGCTGGTACCCAGAACCTGGCAAGGGCTTCGTGGGTGTAGTACAGGATGAAGGGAAAGGAGAGTTAAGGAGGACATGTTGTATCTGTTTTGAGCACCTGGGCAGGTACAAGAACCATTCATGGAGACAGAAACAAGAGATGGAGAACAGGTGTAAAGGGCAGGTGAAGCCTCGGGGGAACAGGTAGCAGACCCCTGCAGACAGCACAATGGGAGCAGAAGTCACAAGCAGCCACATCCCAGTAGGAAAGTGACCCTTCAGAGAAAACATCAGTGTGTGAGATACAGCTTACCCCCACACACATGGAGACTGGTCCTCTGTTGAAATCCCAGGGGATCTCGCCTGGGGTTTATCTTTTTCAAACCAGAAAAGACAGTCTCATGTCACATCCAAGGAGACCTGAGCTCATGAATCTCACTACTGACAACCTTTTTCTTGGACGGGGTATATAAGCTTCAGTGTACTGTGCTCAAAAATAAAAACCTTATATTTATTATCCCACCTAGTAGGGGACAAACGAATCATGTGACCAAGTCAAAGGGGTCTTGGGCTAGTGGAGGGATTTCTCCAGCAGCCTCTGTTGATAGTAACATGGCACATTCTCTTACACTGGATTCTGCTCCAGTTCCTTACACCACACCAAGGGACATGATATTACAAAGACTCTACAGATCTACAGAAAAGAAAAGGTCGCCAAAAAGACCCCCTTGAACAACCACAGGGGCTGTGTGCAGGGGAAATAGGAAAGAATTCGGAGTTTGATGAGCTGATTCCACTGCTCATTCCCCATTCCAATGCCACCAGCTGTGGGATCCTAGAAGGCACAACCCCTGGCAGTCCCATTTCCCCCAACTGTGTAAAATCCCAAGACAGCTCTCATGTTAATTCATGAGGTCATGTATGTAAAAGCACTTCATAAGTGTTACTGATTGTATCTTGAAAGAAGAATGCAGAGGGAAACTTACGTTAAGACCACATTAAAGCCACTGAGTTCTCACTTAGTAATGGGTACATGCTTTTCCCTAGATTTCCTGCTGAGGTAAACCAAGGCCTGCTTATTTATTTTGTTTCTAATCAGCTCACCAGATAAGAAGGTCTTTGGTCACAGAGCTGCCAACCTTTCTCTGTCAGATAACTGACCTGACAGAAGAACCAAGCAAAATCTGTACAAACCTACAAATAAGAAAATGTAATCAGTGAGGACTTTGTAGGGAAAAGGTCTGCAGTAAATACCAAGCCCAGGAGTCAAAGACCAGCATAATCAGTTCTGATTCTGCCACTACCTAGACCCAAGTTTCCTTGCCTGTGAGTGCTGTAATTATACCTGCACTCATACCCTAACAGAGCAGTTAACGGATCAGAGAACTACAAAAGAACCTTGCATCACATCATCACCCAGCCTTGTCAACCTCCGAATTTTACCCAAGATGCCATTTGCCAACAAAATCTTAGTTAGCATCAAAATCACAAATGTGTGAGCTCCCTGTCCCAGTAATTCTACTGGTGGAATTTTTCATCCTGACGTATTTCCACACATACAGAGGGAAATATACACAAAAATTTTTATTTTAACTCTGTAACAATTAGAAACAACCTAAAATACCCATCCCTAGGGCCCTGGTGAGCTCAAATATGGGACTGATGATGGTCATGGGGGCATCTAGGCAGATGGGGACAGGACTGGGAGACAGGCTGTCACTGCATACCTTTCAATATGTATCTTTGAAATTTTGAAGCAAATGAGTATCTTCAAAAAATTAAATCTAAACAATTGGGGAGGAGGAAGAAATTTTAACTTACCTTTAATCTCCAAAAGGTGGTATCCATCCCAGCCCCAAGGTTGAGAATTTGACAATGACATTCTGTTTTCCGTAGAAACGCCTTTATAAGCTGGTTGACACCATAGACTCGAGCAAAATATCCTGAGAGGGACAGAGAAACAAGGTATCACCCAGTGAGGACAGAAATTATCCCTGTAAAGCCCACACCACCAGAAAAGCAAAGCAGAAAACACCTGCCTTTCTTCAGTGTCCAAGGTTTATCTGTAGACTTTATGGGAGAAATAGCAACTTTTAAATTCTTTGTTTTTTTAAAGACATAGGAATCAAAGTACATATAATCTACTTAATGCAGGAATTAACTACCTTAAAAAATGTCCTATAGTTTTACATATGAAAGGCAAATGTTTTACATCAAAATACCTGATCCAAATGTCTCTCTTGGAAATGTGCTTTTCATGGCTATAGTGAAAGCTACTCAGGACTCTGGTAAAACTCAAAATTGTGAGGTCATATGGAAAATAGTATTTAGGCCAGGAAAATGGTAGATGAATGTTAAAGCAACGGGAGCCATATTTCTTATCCTATTCCTATCATCTCCACACTGAATGGGTCAGCATCTCTGTGTAAAATGGCAGGGGTGTGGGGGTTGGGGGGCAGTGGTAAGCAAATGGTGCCTAACAAAATGACTTGACTGGTTAAGCTTTGGGGTGGAGGGCTGGGGAAAAGGAGATAGGAGATAAGAAATGAAGAAAAGAAGACAAAGTCTGTCTGCATTCTTAAGCTCTCCTGCTCAAAGTTTGTTCATGACTGTTAACACAACCTGACTAGTTTAAGAGAAAAATCTGAGAGTAGCATTTAGAAACTTTTGCTGCAGTCTGACAGAGGAAGTATATATCTGTTCAATCTACTAATAAATAACTTGGAATTGTATTTTGTATCTCTTTTTCATTGTTTTCTAGTAAATCATTTCTATTGTATTTTACAGAGATATCTGTGATGGATTGGACATTGGGGGAAAACATCCTCACCACACACAATAGGAGGTGTTTGGGAGGCACTCTCCTATTGTGCTGCAATCCAGAAGTTCAAATCCAGAGAGAAGGAGGCAGGTAGGCAGACATGCTGCCAGCAGGGGCAGGGGATGGGTGCCCATCCTGGCCTCTGCAGCGTTTGTTACGAAATCTGCCTCCTGAGCATGGGAGGGAGTGCAAAGCAAAGCACCACACATCCTTGTTCTCAGGAACCACCACTTTAAAATTTGTGTTTCTTATAGACCCCATGTACAGGATCCATCTTTAGGGCCAAGGTTCCCTGTACACACAGGAATTCTTATCGTTTGATCAATTTCTCCATCTGGCTGAGAAGTCATGCTCCTGTCTCAAATCCTTTGACTTCCTTGATGGAAATTACTTGCAGAGCCTAAGAAATGTTACCAACACTATCATACTGCAACAAAAACTAATTAATTCCCCATCTCCTCCCTCTCAGGTTCTACACTGCTAAGGCAGAGAGGAGCTGAATTTCTCCCTTTCCTGGATTCTCTAAACTTGCCTGGCCTGGTGTGGTGGCTCATGCCTGTAATCCTAGCACTCTGGGAGGCCGAGACGGGCGGATCACTTGAGCTCAGGAGTTCGAAACCAGCCTGAACAAGAGCGAGACCCCATCTCTACTGAAAAAATAGAAAGAAATTAGCTGACAACTAAAAATATATAGAAAAAAATAGCTGGGCATGGTGGCGCATACCTGTAGTCCCAGCTACTCAGGAGGCTGACGCCATGGCACTCTAGCCCGGGCAAGAGTGAGACTCAGTCTCCAAAAAAAAAAAAAAAAAAACTTGCCTGCAAAAGAGGAACCAGGAATTTAACTACTTCAGGCTGCTTCCATTCAAGTGGTCCAGACAGCACATACACATCCAGAGTTCTTGGGAGCTTATATGGAGCAGACATTGGAAACTGCGCTCTAAAGCCATATTCCAGAGATATTCCTGAACAAGCTGCCTGGCGGTGCAAGCTTCAAAAGCCATACTTAACTGACTAACCCCATTCATACTGTGAGCCAGGAGAGGAAAATAAATTCTTCAGAATCTTGAGAGCCAAATCATCTGAACCTAGGCCTACTACTGTCAGCATCTCTGAGACCTCCTTCATCTAAGAATTACTAGGTCTGACAATTTCTCTCTGGCCTACAATGAAGGATGTCAACAAAGCTGTGGAAAACTCACATCCTCTAGGCTTACAACCCTCAGGCTATATAGCTGGGCGGGGAACCTTACAATTTCTACCCTTAGGGAAATTACAGAAAGACAGACAAGAGGGGTGAAAACTCAGGTGTGCTCAGCCTGAAATATACAAATGCCTTTAGAAAGTCTCCATACAGAAGAACCCAATTAAATCCACAAAATTAGTAACACGTCTAGATGAGCTGTAGGCAAAAGGGAGCCCTTTCTTCCTCTACCAAAACAGAGTGAAACTGATATAGTACTCTGAAAGGACTCATGTCCTCACACCAGTTTTATAAAACTGTTTCACCATATTTATTTTAATCAGTATAAGAGCAGGAATGTGGGGGGGAAAGATTTATATTTTTTAAAATTAAAAGAAAAATAATTCCTGCCAGGCGCGGTGGCTCACGCCTATAATCCTAGCACTCTGGGAGGCCCAGGTGGGAGGATCCCCTGAGATCAGGAGTTCAAGACCAGCCTGAGCAAGAGCGAGACCCCTGTCTCTACTAAAAATAGAAAAAAAATTAGCTGAGCAACTAAAAATAGAAAAGAAATATCTGGGCATGGTGGGGCATGCCTATAGTCCCAGCTACTTGGGAGACTGAGGCAGGAGGATTGCTTGAGCCCAGGAGTTTGAGGTTGCTGTAAGCTAGGCTGATGCCACGGCACTCTAGCCCAGGCAACAGAATGAGACTCTGTCTCAAAAAAAAAAAAAAAAAAAAAAGAAAACTCATAACTGACATGGACAGTTCACGAAGATACATAAATAAATTTTAAACACATGACAATGATGATCAACCTCACCTATAAGCGGAATATAAAATAAAATTATAATAAGATGCCATTTTTCATTTATCAGATCAACAAAGAGCAAAAAGTTTCATGATACATCTTGTTGGTGAGGATATCAGGAAGTAAACACTTTCATATACTGTTGGAAAGGGTACATGCTAGAACTCCCAGTAAGAATGAATCTCTACAACCACAGGCTTTTGGCTGAGATGTTGGGGAGGGAGATGGTCACTTGCCTCTGTTAATTTCCGGGGCCTTCCTCTCTTTAGTCAGTCTCACAAAGTGTTGGATGTAAGGGTCATGCCAGTAGCCGATGCTTACTGCAAACCTGCAAGGGATGGAAAAGGAGGAAGGTGAGGAGAGATCAGCAGGTTTAGGCCAAGGTTCCAAGGTCAATTTCCCAGAAACCAGGTCAAGGATCCAGAGGAAAATCATCCACCTCAAAAGGCCAACAAATGCACACGTAGTGCCTCATTACAAATGTACAGACTCATCCATCCATTCATCATATCACCTTTCCCACAGAGGTCATTTCTAATCTCTCTTTCCTCATCGTGCTAATGAAGGAGCTCAGGAAATTTCACCCCAAAATATGATTATGTGGTATAAAGAATATTTTGAATTAAAGGCCATTCAAGACCAAAAAGCATTGGAAGGGGCTTTCTCTCTCTCTGCATAAACGGGACTGAAAGATCTAAAGATCAAAGGAGCAATCGACTTCCTTTCCTCTCCATGTTATCTCAATATATTGCAGGAAAGAGGATCAAGAATGCAACCAGACCTGGCCCAAATCATTTAAATATAATACCTGTCCCTCAGGTTAATTTAATTTGCTCAGGGTAATTTATTACAATTTCCAAAGTGAATCATTTACAAATCAATCTGTATTCCCTATCCATTTATCCTACCTAGCAACATTTGTTCCCCCTAAACAGAATTACCTGTACTCCTTATCTCCCCCTCCCATCCAAAAGAACAGGTATAAAAATATCTGAACTTCACTGGGATATGGAGTAATCACTCCGTGACTCTCCCCGTGTGCACGGTAAATAAACCTTTCTTATTAATCTGTCTTAATTGTGAGAGTTGATCTTTCAGCCAGCTTTCGGGGGAAAGGAGAAGTTTCAGTTCACCCTTATACTAGGCTCCTTTTTCCAAGGACCCTAAATAGCAAACATCATCACCTCATACTTCATATAGAAGACTTGCAACCATGTATTCAGCAAACTCATTGGCCAGAGCCAGTCAGATAACAACTTAACAAAAGGTTCAGCCTAGAGGAAGGGAGACTCAGAATGAATATCTGGCAACTATCACTAACTCTAAGTATTTCTCTGAACACTGTATTAGGTGTCAGTCATTTCACCCTTAGGGAGGTTACAGTGGGGAAACCAGGAAAAAATGAACAAAGCAAGTACAACTTGGAAAGTGCTATGGTGGCCTAAATTATCTCTACCCCAGTCTTCAGTAAGGAGTTAAAGCTTAGTGTTTCAAGCCTGGGAGCTGAAGCCCTGATTAACACTGGAAGCCTTCTTGCAGCCATCAGTAGAAACAGCTTCAGGACAACTGAGAAGTCATGAAAAGAACCTGGATCCCTAAGGCCACGCTCAGCTGCTGTGGGCCTGCAGACTGTTCTACAGCTCAATGTATATTTTGTAAGATAAGAAGTGTCTTCTCCCTTTAAGCCAACTTCAGTCGGGCTTCTGTTATTTGCAGCCTAATGCATCCTAACTGATACCCTAAGTAATAACCGCATTTCCATTTGCTTGATAAGTGAGCTGAAATTTAAGGGGTCTGTGTGGTGTTTCGAAGGTAGATTCTGAGCTCCTGGAAGCAGATAATACGGCTTTTCCTTATATCAACCAACAAGGCTTACATCTGCCTTGACTCAATAGGTGAATTATGTATGAACATGTCTCCCACAGTCTCTCTCATCCACAGACA
>CM052448.1:14678131-14698207 GCA_028533085.1 Varecia variegata | reverse complement strand
AGGTGGTGAGATGCCTGGGACATGACGTAAATATATCCAATCACTAATTCCCATCAATTCCTACTTCCTAATGCTTCTAACATTTGTCTTTTTCCATTCCTCAAAGCCAGATCACTGCAGGTGGTTTCCATGCCGCGAGGAGAAAGGACCTCACTGTCTGGCCTGTCGGAGTGGCCAAGATAAGGACTGAGGACGCACTGTTGGGAGAGTAAGAAGAGGGCACTGGCACTATTGAGGGGAGTTCCGAAGGGAGGTGAGCATCTGGCTTCAGGCTTCACCATCAGCCAGAGATCAACCCAACAAAGTACAGTGTATCCACACAATGAAATACTAACCAGTCATTTAAAATATAAACTAGATGGCAAAATCATGTAGCACATGTGCCCATAAATACCCACGTGTGTGTCTATATTATACAGAGATTTACTGAGGATTGATACCAAAATATTAACAATAATTATCTCGGATTTCCGGTGTTTACTTTTTATTCATCTATATTTTCTAAATTTTCTACACTAACCATATGACATTATTTCATCAACTCTAAGATGGCATCAATTACAAGATGAACCACCAAATAAGAAAAAACTCTGCAAATTAAATTGACTTATTCTTAACCCCTAAAATTTTGTCTCTACTAAAAAAGTTCTCCTGGACTTAAACAGATTATCATATCTGTCTCTTGCACACACATAAAGAAGAAAAGACATAGCAAGATCCCATTCTGTACACAAAAATAAAGAAAATTAGCCAGGTGCGGTGGTGCACACTTGTAGTCCTAGCTAATTGGGAGGTGGAGTTGGGGATGGCTGAGTCTGGTAGTTTGAGGCCAAAGTGAGCTAGGATTGCACCAGTGCACTCCAGCCTAGGCAACAGAGTGAAACCTTGTCTCTTAAAAAAATGTATTTTTTTTTTAAAAAAGGAAAAGGTTACTAGAAGAAGCTGGTTAAGTCTTCACTTTCAGGATGTGAGTTTCCACACAATATCGACTGTTGTACAATCAAGGGTGTTGGTGATATGGCATTTCTCAAGAGAGCTCCACTATCCTGAGATTTTCTTCCAAGTCAGTGACCCTCATGCTGTAAGTTTTGATAGTGGTTTTTTCCTGGTATCATCAGAAGGCATCAATGGATAGTTTTCAAACAGCAAGCAGGATTTGTGCTCCTTCAAATGGTCCTTAAACGTATCTAAACTGAAGCATCCAGTTCAGTGGTCACAGCTGCCCAGACTCGCCACCCAAAATACAACCAAGTCCGTGGGCCCAGGTAATGACAACTCTAACGCAACTGAGGACGACTGCAGGACACATAAAGAACAAATCACATCTGATTTCAAAGAAGTTAAATGGAAAAGAATGTGTCACAGAATCAAATATAGTATTGCCTTCACAACAAAAAAACCCAGTAAGTCTGAATATCATAAACAAACATAAAAGGCAAGTATTACTCCAGGATAAATCTGTAATATGTCACAAAGTACTAATATCCTTACAATATTAAGAAACTCATAAATTAACAACCCTAAACTCCCAAAAGAAAAAAAATGGACAAAACACAAACTTTGGGGCATTTCACAAAAGAAAAAAAATTGATCAATGAACACACAAGAAGTTCAGCTTTATCAATAATCTAAAAAAATGTAAACTGAAAGCAAAAATAGTGCAATATTTCTCCAAGTTGGCAACAAAACTATTGTTGAACTGAAGTTGGCTTTGGAGGGGGATGAGAAAGAGGGCGCTGGAGCTGCAGGGACCACAAATTGACACAATCCTGCTGCAAGGCACCATGGCAACAGGTATAAAAAGCCCGAAACACATGCACACACAATGACTGAACAATCCCACCGCTAAGACTATCCTAAGGAAATCATCAAGAATGGACACAAACATTCCTGTACAAGAACACTGAACATGGATTTACAGTATCAGGTGAACAAAGCACACTACAAAATTGTATGTACAGGATGTTCCCAATTTTGTTAAAAGATACATATACACACACGTGACTGCCCAGAGTAGACACCAAAACTTTAATAGCAGTGATCTCTACACCATCCACTGACACTGAGCATCAAATTCTACCTGTCAATGTCCACTACAGTCCCTGCTTACAAAATCCAGAGAACACCCCTTCTATTTGTGTATCCCGATGTCATATGAAAAGGCCAGATGCAAAGAATCAAACATCTCAGATTTGGAAAGACCTCAAAGATTTTCTCAGTCTTTTTTCAACCCACGCTGCTTTCAATGTCCATGGCATTCACATACCACCTGTTTCATTTAGTTATGTCTTTAGTCACTCCCTTTTTTAATGCTCAGGGCTGATGTGCTACCTAATATTTTCTTCTAACACAACATAGTAATAAATAGCTAACTATTAAAATGTAAAATGTCTGTGTACCACCTCACATCGTCTCACATTTCTCCCATGGGAAACACTGATCAGATCCAATCATCTATTCATTCCAGAAACATTATTGATTGTGTCCTATCCACATGAATGTCAACTGCAAAAACGAGTCCTTCACAAGAAAGGTGTGAAATCCACCTCCAACAGACGTTTGGTCACCTGAGGCTTCAGGGAATGGGAAGGGGCCTCCCTGCTCTCCCAGCCTGTGAGAATCAAGACTGGCGCCTCAATCTACTTTAATCCACATTCACGGATACAGTGTAGGGGAGACTTGGAGGGGGCAGCTGACTATGTGCCAGGCATTATTCCAAATGCCTGAGGAATACAAGCACATATAACCAACAACACTACAAGGAAGGCAGTGCTCTACAGAGGTCAAGGCAGTCACCTCAGCTGTGGAACTTAATTCTATTCATGTAGAAAACTTAAGGTTATTGCTTTTCAAACCTACTTACTCACCTGGATTTTTTTTCCCCCCAAGACAGAGTCTCTCTCTCTCTCTCTCTGTCTCTCTCTTGCCCAGGCTAGAGTGCCATGGCATCAGCCTTGCTCACAGCAACCTCAAACTCCTGGGCTCAAGTGATCCTCTTGCCTCAACCTGAGTAGCTGAGACTATAGGCGCATGCCACCACACCTGGCTAATTTCTCTATTTTTTTGTAGAGACAGGGTCTCACTCTTGCTCAGGCTGGTCTTGAACTCCTCAGCTCAAGCAATTCTCCTGCCTCCTAGAGTGCTAGGATTACAGGCATAAGCCACCACACCTGGCCCTCACCTGGATTTAGATCTCTCACTCAAACCTGTTTTTTCCCTTCCTGATGCTTTCATTGTTTAAATGGTATGCATAGGTGTATATGTGTGTGTATGCATGTGTATCTGTGTACACATGTATATACTGTCATGCGTCACTTAATGACAGGGATACATTGAGAAATCCATCGTTAGGTAACTTCATCATTGTGCGATCAACGACTATATTTACAGAAACCTAGATGGTAGACCCTACTACACACTAGGCTTTATGCAGTAGCCTATTGTTCGTAGGCTACACACCTCTACAGCATGTTACTGTACTGAATACCATAGGCAACTGCAACACAATGACTCCAAAAACCTTGGAGTCACCTTGGTGCCCTAGTCTCACCTCACATCTACTGTCAGAACATTCTAGCAGTTCTACCTTCACAATGCATGCAGAATCTATTGGATTCTCAGCACCTCTACCAGCACCTTATCCAAGTACCAGCCTCTCTCACGTGGGACATTCCCACAGCCAACTAACTGACCTCCCTGCCTCTGTCCTTGCCCCCCTACAGTCTATTCTCAGCAGAGAAGCTGAAGTGACCCTGGTCAAACCCAAGGCAGGTCACCTCATTCTTTAGCTCAAAATCCTCCAATGGTGCCCATCTCACTTAGAATAAAAGCCAGGTCTTCACAAGAACCTACCAGGCATGGCCTGCAACATCTGCCCCCACTAACTCCCAGATTCCACCTACTGCTCTTCCCCCTCAGTCACCCTGACTGTTACTCCTGGAATAGGTCAGGCCAGCTCCTGCCTCAGGGTCTTTCTCCTCTGCTCTCTCTGCCTGGAAGACTGTTTTCCCCGATACCCACACGACTCAGGGGCTCACTCCCTCGCCCCTGCAAGTCTTTCCTCTACACCGGCCTCCTCAGTGAGGCCTTTCCTGGCCACTCCATCTCAAATGACAACTCCTCCCAGCATACCTACGGCACCTACCACTATCAGACATGCCAGATATTTTGCTTATTTGTTTCCTGGCTGTTTCCCTCACTGGAATCCAGCTGCATAAGAGCTCCAACTTGTCTATTTTGCTCATTTCTGTGTCCACAGTTTCTAGAATGGTGCCACCATAAATTGAGCAGGCACTCAATAAAGAATAAGTGGATGCATTAACCTAAGAGATGATGTGGAACTAATTAGGCAAGGGAGGGGGGGAGGAAGCATTCCAGGCAGTGGGAACAGTATGCCCAAAGGCCCCTAGGAAGGAAAGACAAGGGACATGTGAGGAACTGAAAGGATGGCCCAGGGGAGGGAAGACTGGTATGAAGTGAGCTGGGAAAATGGGATAGGGCAGGCAGGGAGGGCGCTGGAGACCACAGAAGGAAACTTGGTCTTTTCTAACACCGGCAGGAAGCCATTAAGCTAGGGAATGACAGGATCAAATGGGCCTTTTACACACCTCTGGCTTCAGTGTGAGATAAGGATGCATGGGAGGTAAGTGTGAGTGGCGGAGCGCAGTCGGCAGGCTAGTGCAGTAGCTCAGAGCACAGATGACCTTGGCTTGGACTGAGACACCACAAGCAGAGGTGGAGGAAAGGAAGTAGATTCCAGAAATACTTAGCAGATAAAATCAACAGGTCTGGGTGATTGATCACATAAGGAGGAAAGTAAAAAGGCAGTTCCAAGGTGATGCCTACCTTGTTGCACCTGTGACCTCAATGAACAATGGCATCATTCACTGAGGGGCTGTGGAGAGGACCATGGGAAGGTGAGCTCGAGTCCAGTTGTAGAAATAGTGAATTTGAGATAGTTCTGAGACATCCAAGTGGAGATTCCCAGTTGGCAGTCAGATATCAGGCTAGAGTGACCAGATCATGAAAAGATACAGCATTTCATGCAATCAAGTGCAGATGTTTTACCTGCTAGCTGCTGCGGAACTGAAAGGTTTTAAGTGACAGGTTAAGATTTGCAATTATGAACAATCACCCCAGCCGGCAGTTAGAAAAACCAGGAAGTGTTGCATTATATCTGGTGAGTGGCTAGTGTCCGAGGAAAATCTGTGGCCGTGGGAAAGAAGAGACTTGCCCTTTGTCAGGATCCATCTCCTGCACAGCTGCTTTGGATTTTTCTAAAATATGAACCCAGATCATGCCAGCTCCCCCACTTAAAAATCCCTCAGGATAAAACCCACATTCCTCAGGACCATCCACAATTAGTTCTCACAACCTCTCTGAATTCTCTTGCCACCCAAACCCCACCTGTTGTCAAGTTCCCCTAACACACCATTCTGCTTCAGTGTCCATGCCTCTGCTCATGCATAGAAAAGCAGCCCTGACCTCTGTGAGCTGGCCCTGTACCAGGAGCCAGGCCTTAATGTTTATGGAAGTTGGCTGGTGCACCCAGAAAGGCCATGCTGTTCTCCTGTTGAACATAAATAATCTCACAGAACACCAAGGGCCCTCTGCAACAGCGATGAAGTGAGATGAAACAAGTCCACTTCATAATTTTGTCTAAGCACAGACAAAAGGCCACCGTGCCACTCACAAAATATCAAATATCTGAGTGACTGTGGCTTCTTTACACATTATAATTTCAGCCCTACTCTAGCCAAACCTCCTTCTAGAACAGATTGAATGTGCTATGTGATGATAGAACTGTCCCCACCTCCCATGAGCACTCGGTTCAGAGCAAGTCCCTGCTCCAGTGAACCCTCCTCCTCATCCCCCAGCCAAAGCCCAAATCCTAAAAGGTCTAACACCCTTTTACTGATCTATGCCCGATAGTTCCTCCCGGTGCGAGTTTTCCCTCATTGCCACAAGTAAAACACTTAACTTCTTTAACTACAAGTGTGTTTCTCGTGGTCTTTACTGGAGGACATTGACAACTGTAATGGGAGGAAAGGATAGTTAAGCTTCTTGGAGGGAAGTTAATGGAGTTTCCACCTAAAGGCTTCTACTTACGGTATTAAGCAATGGCTGACATTATCTTTACAATGAAGAAGGCACGGGGTAAATCAGAAGTTATGGGAAAGTGGAAAATGGATGAACTAAGTGTTCTGGAGAATGGGACAGTGAGTTGACCAGAGAAACATATTAGAATTGTAAGGCTCTATTAAGGGCACAGGTGAGGCTGGGTGACGTGAATTCATAATAGTACTAAGCTGCCCTGTTGTGTGATTTCAATCACCAGTACTCAGTGAAAATGGTAATTTGATTCAATCAGGGTTTTGGGTCTACTAGGACCAAAGGGCAAGGGAGAAAGATACTGTCAAGAGAATTACTGAGTGATGGATTATGAACTGTAAGATTAACTGATAGGGAACAGCAGAGAGGGAGGATACAGAAAGCTATGGAGGGCCTAAGGAAAAATAATGAGCACAGCAAAAATAATTGAGCAAGGAACCTAGACAAAACCAGGTTGAAAAATGTTGCACTGGTCATCTGTGAGGCAGTGCAGCATCAAGACGAAAATCCAGGGTATCATGGTGGGAACAGGTGACAGAATCTGATGAGAAGAGGTAATCACTGCAAACAAGGCATTCAAAAAAATGAGCGCCTGTGCGTAAGCTGCAGCCTCCACATGGACACTGAGGTCATCTAGGATATCAAGAACTGTGGCAGATACAAAAACTTTGGGCTAGGCACCCAAGTATTCAGTGAATTAGGTAAATAACTAGGAGAAGGCAGACAAGTGCAATGCAGAGTGGTCCAGCTGGGTACAATGGATCTCAAACAAACAGGCTAGAGAACAAACAGCTGAGAGGACACAAATCTCAAACCCCCTGATCCTGAGACATGCAGGCTATAAGAGAACAGAAGCACCACTTGAGGGCTTCAAGAAAAGGATAGCCCTAGAGAAGCATCAGGGTTAAGGTAAAAGGAGAGAGGGAATGGCTAAGGAGAGGCTGAGAAAATAGAAGCACCTGTGGATTAGGGAATGATGATTTCAGAGGACAAGGGGTTTGCTGCAAGGGCTGGGTCACAGGTAAACAGAAGCAGGGAAAATTGATTTAGGGGCATAGCAAGATTGCCATAATAAGGAGAGAGAGGGTGGGAGAGCCTTGATAAGTAATGAGTAAGCAGAAACCTAATATATCCCATCAGAAAAGTTCTAATTGATAGTACATGTCCACATTGCTGATGATCATGATGATGGTTTGATGGCAATGGGGGTAGTGAAGATGACACTAACCACCAATATTGAGCACCTACTGTATGCCAAGCACTTCTGGAACCACTCCACATATAATCTTCACAACAACCCTCTGAGACAGATAACATTCCCATTATTCCTAGAAGGGCTCTGAACTAAAGGAGAAAGCAAACTCAAACAGAAGTAACAGAATTGTAGGTGCCCTGGGAGGCTGATTTTTTAAATGTTATTTTAGGGATTTCATGGCTGTAACTTACTCAGGGCAGCAGGGAACAACCTGACCCACAGCTACTACATATTCAGCAACTTCAACCAAATACTACTCAGAATGGAGGGAAATCAAAACTAGCAATAATACTTTACTGAGGGCTTCACTTTGTGCCAGACATTAACTGCTTTAAGTCGATTATCTCATTTGATCCTCATATTCAAAAGGTAGGTTACCCTTTTTTTTTTTTTTTTTTTTTTTTTGAGACAGAGTCTCGCTTTGTTGCCCAGGCTAGAGTGCCGTGGCATCAGCCTAGCTCACAGCAACCTCAGACTCCTGGGCTCAAACAATCCTCCTGCCTCAGCCTCCCGAGTAGCTGGGACTACAGGCATGTGCCATCATGCCCAGCTAATTGTTTCTACATATATTTTTAGCTGTCCATATAATTTCTTTCTATTTTTAGTAGAGACGGGGTCTTGCTCTTGCACAGGCTGGTCTCAAACTCCTGAGCTCCAACCATCCACCCGCCTCGGCCTCCCAGAGTGCCAGGATTACAGGCGTGAGCCACCGCGCCCGGCCGGTAGGTTACCCTTATCCCCATTTTTAAGATGAAGAGACTGAGGCAGGAAGAGGAGAGTAATTTGTCCATAATTCACACAAGGAATTCTTATTTAATATTGTGACTTTTGGACAAGAATGTTTAATATATCACAGTGAAGATGCAGATCACAATACCACAGAATCTGAAAGACATTTAACTTCTCACCACCTCTTCTCACAATCTCCTTCATGTTTTTTCAGAGGAGGGAATGCCAAGTACAAGAATGCTTTTATGAAATGCATCCACGATGGCAGACACCTGTGGTCTTTATCATCCAGGACTTATCCCAGGAGATTCTGATTCATGAATCTAGAATAGGTCTTGAACATCTATATATATTTTTAAAAGCCCCACAGGCTATGTTAATGATCAGTTTAGGTTGGGGCCTACTGCTTTATATTCTTTGCAGTTCCAAACCCAACCTTCCCCTGCTGTGTTGAGATGTTTGTAGATCCACAGGGCCTCAGAAATGAAGCAGAGAAGATCTGAAATTACAAGAACTATTCAACAGAGTCAAGGAAAGGCATGCTTTACTTATACTATTTCTCTATACTTTTGTGTCTGAATTATTTTATAACCAATTTCAAGTTTGCAAAAAGGATTACCAATAAATATTAAATCAACCTAACCCTACTGTGGTACTAAAAAGAATTCTTTCCAAAATTTTGATGGTACTTCAGATTCTCTTAGCAAAACCAGTCAATATGGGAAAAACTATTTCTAATTCAACAGTGCTACAGGTGTGGTCAATAGCAACTGAAAACTGGAGAAGCAGCAGCTGAGTGCAATCCACTCACAAACTTCACCTGGGACTGTGCTAAGCTTTTTAAACTGATGTATTTACTTAAACACCACTAACATCTACCACATGCCAGGCATTGCTCTAAATCCTCTACTAATATTAAATATCATTTAATCTCATAACCACCTACAAAATGGGCATTATCACCCTCACTTTACAGATCAGGAAACTGAGGCACAGAACGGATTAGCAACTAGCTCAATTTTACACAGCTAATAAGGAACAATGTGACAGTGTGTGGCTTCAGAGTCCACGCTCTGAATCACTATGCTTACTCTCCAAGAACCTAGAAAAAGTGCAAGGCTTAATTCGAAACTTTGGTTTTCCTCACTCCACCATTCCTACATGGCACCAGCCTCCTTCTCCAGCCTGGAAGGCTCCCCTTGCTCTCCCTGAACATTCTCCTACACCCCTATTTTTTTTAAGACTTTTGTTGCTAGCCTAAACATCACTGTCTAAATTATAAACTCTAATGGCATGGTGTATTTCTCAGCACTCAACACAGAACTGTAGTTATGTATTTCATGGGTCATTTGTTTCCTGTCTCTTTCCTAACACCTGTGACTTCCAGTGCGTCTGACACCATGCCCATCTTGTTTATCATGTATTCCCGCATGGAATCCCCTACCAAACAGTCCAAAGTAAGGGGCTGACACAAAATAAGCCCCCAGTAGTTTTTGCTTAATGAATATATAGATGGCACTCAAGTCCCTTGTTTTTTCTTTCCCTGACACCTACCTGTACTGGCAACACCCTCATCAGCACCCCCACCACCACACTCCTAATAATGGAGGCAGTAGGCTACTGGCTTGGCAAACAACCGTGGCCCTGGGACAGGTCATTTCCCCCTCAGTGGCCTGAGTATTAGGCGCACTATTGAGATCAAGACAACTCCCAGTAGAATGTAAACTGCAAAGGAGGAAGAAACCTGTACTTTTCCTCTTCCTCGTACCTCAAGACTGTAGTCACTATTTGCTTCATATTTGTCTTTCCAGCAGGAGTTTAGCTCTTAGAAAGCCAGGACCACGTCTGCCTGGGTCAGCGCCGTACTCTCATTCACGGTACCCAGGCTGGCAACACACCTGCCAAACACCAGCAGCTCAGAAATTATCTGGTAAATAATGGCACAAACCGGGAGCTCATAAATTATCAGGGAAATAAACGACCCCCTGCTCCGTGCACTTCACAGGTGTCAAGCGAGGATCCCTGAGTCGCGTACCACGGCCCTCAGGGCGTCCAAGCATACTCTTCACACACAGGCCCGCCTCCCACCTAGGCCCCGGGCCCGGCACGCACCTCTTACACAGAGACGCATCTTCACAGGTGCCGCGCACGCCATCGTCGTCTGCGTTGCTAGTCGAGGCGGAAGAACAGGGGGTGAAGGAGGGCTCCCGCAGGCTGCCGGCCATGGACGTGGAGGTTGGGGGGTGCCGTGCCCACCGGGGACATGAAGCGGGGTCAACAGGCGGCGGGGGCAGGAGCAAGCCTCAGGGAGAAGGCAGAAGAGAGGCTCTGGGCTCCACCCGACTCGGCCGGCGCAGCTCATTGACGCCACCCACTACAGCTGCCCCAGCAGCCTTCACGCTTATTGGCGCCTCTGCCGTGACGCTCGTTGGAGAATTTCCCCGCCCTCTCAGCCCGCGGAGGCGCTGATTGGACAACTTTTGGCCCTGCCCACAAAGCCCAGAATTTCTCCGGGGAAGAAAGGAAACGGAAATGACGCAAAAGAAAAACCGCAATCCTTTCTGGGAAATGTAGTCTTAAGTGTTTTAGGAGGCCGCATGGTCACCCAGGTGAAATTTGACAACTAGAATTAACTGAGGGCTGAAGAGCTAGGTGGATTCTCAACATTGGCGCAAAAGGTAGAGAATCTAGCCAGAAAAGCAAATGTAAGTTGTTACATTCAGTCAAGGTTCAGTGTCACTGAACAATTTAACAAAAAATTTTTTGAGGCCGGGTGTGGTGGCTCACGCCTGTAATCCTAGCACTCTGGGAGGCCGAGGCGGGTGGATTGTTTGAGCTCAGGAGTTGGAGACCAGCCTGAGCAAGAGCGAGACCTCGTCTCTACTAAAAATAGAAAGAAATTATCTGGCCAACTAAAAATATATAGAAAAAATTAGCCGGGCATGGTGGCGCATGCTTGTAGTCCCAGCTACTCGGGAGGCTGAGGCAGGAGGATCGCTTGAGCCCAGGAGTTTGAGGTTGCTGTGAGCGAGGCTGACGCCACAGCACTCACTCTAGCCCATGCAACAAAGTGAGACTCTGTCTCAAAAAAAAAAAAAAAATTTTTTTGAGGCTGACACTGTGTCAGGGTTTGTGCTACAGGCTTGGCACACACAATTGCCTTTGAAATCTTGGAGGGCCTAGAATGCCCGAACGACAGGTTCTCCTCCTTCTGTGCTCCCACAGGTAACATCCTCTAGCTAAATGGCCTCCCTTATTACAGGAACCAGACAAGTGTCTGTTAATCCCCAGCCAGTGGGTTTCAGTTCCCTGCCAGCTAAAAGAGGAATTATTTAGACAAGCCAGTCACACTATCCTGTGGGAACCAGGGGTCACCCTACCCAGTTCCTGCATGTTCACTCTGTTCTGGAGTGCAACCCCATGTGTCCCTGCATAGTGTGCCATGTGCTCCTCCCGTAGGCTGTGAGTATGTGTAACTAATAAACTGCTGTTGATGCATCTCTCTGGTGTCAGGTCTTGTGTGTTCATCCATCCCCATATCTCTACAGTGGGAATCCCTCCCTCATGAATGGAGTGAAAAGTTGGTGAAGAAAACAATTGGCAGCACAAACAGCATGGGCCATCCTTGACTGAGGACACCTGGGTCAGCTTTCACTAACTGTTCCTTTGCTAATTAACTGGTTTTATAAGGCAGCAGTGACTGTGACTGCCGCTTGCTGGCCAGCTGACCATCAGCTGAACTCAGCTGATGAGTTTTGTTATCTCAGGTGTGGTCATCTCTTCCCACCCTAATGTTAATTGACCATATACTGGTGTGAGGTACCATCAGGTGTGACCTGTGTCAGCCAGGTGTTCTCCAAGGCTTCCACTTGGGGGCAGCAACAGCACAACATCCTATCTGGTGGGTGCTTGAGTTCCACTCACTGGGAGTCAGGTGAGAGCTGTTTGCTCACTGCATCTAACCTAATAACCATCAATGGCTGCTTGGGGCAGCCATACAGACATGGTTTGGGGAAATATACCCCCAGCGCAGTCCTGGGGACAACGTTGGTGTTTGTGGAATGGAAGGAGGCCATCATCCTGGGGAAGATTTTAGAATGGCTCCCTGGTTGCCTCCAAGAGTTGTTGTTGTTCAGGCAAGGGTAGTGTTGTTTCCTGGGCTGCTGCTTCCCTTGCTGCTGTCCTGTGCTCTCCTGACCCCTAAGAGGTGCATGTCCATGGCAGTCAGTGGCCCAGGCACTGATGATAAAAAACAAAACTGTCACAGGGAGGGGCATTTGCTATTCAACTGCTTTCCTAATGCAAACCCCCACACCAACACACTGGGGCCGTGCTTAGCACAGGGTGCCAAAGAACTAAACTCATGATCAAGGGGCTTGATGGCTCTCACCTGGGCCACAGAAAAAAATGAACTTCCTGGATGTGAATCCCAACCCTGGGGAGATGGGCTGGCATCCCCTAGAGGAGGAGGACGGTGCCCTACAGGGCTGGCCGCTGGCTTCCTTTCCACATAACCACCCAGAAGATCCACAGCACATGTGATCTGATGGAGACAAAAAAAAATCTGTGACTTGAGGAAATTTGTTTGGGATGGGGGGACTCTTAAATGCTTGAGAATCCCACTACATTTAAAAGAGGTAAGTATTTTGCTGTTACAGTTTTGGTTAATGTGCTCTTAACTATTTCAAAGGCCTCTCAGCCACAGTTTGCCTTCACCTCCAAAGGGAAACAATGCATCTTCACCTTGCTACCCACAGGCTACCTGGACGGCTCTGCCATCACACACAGTCTTTGCAGGCAGGATCTTAACTGCACCCACCTTTCTCCTGGAACACAACTATGAGATTACATTGATGACATTCTCCTTTGAGGAAATCTTTTGGCATACAATTTTTCAGGATATGCAAGTCCAACATCTTTTAGTCTTTTTGGGTTCTGGAGGCAACGTATTTCTCGTTGAATTTTACTTAAACCCATTTATGTCATTACTTGCAAATTAGCCCACCTTGGGTGGGGTCCCCTCCAACAAAAGGCTCTAGAATTTGTCCAAATCAAAAGCAGTGGGTGCTCCCATTGGTGCCCTCATTGATCCACTCAGTGAAGAGGCAAGAATGGAACCAGTAAGATCAATGAAGAGTGAACCTTCTCTCATGCTTCCTGGAATCTATGGACCACCCAAAGGACCACAAGTTGTCCATGGGTTTCTGATGTAAGAAACTGCCTTCCATGGCCCTGAACTCCTACCATGAGAGTGGCAATTTCTGGCCACACACTGAGCACTTCTGCAAATAGAGGCTCTTAGGGACCCTGGCCTGTGACCCTCCATACTCAGTTGCCCATAATTCCTTAGATCATGGAAGCATACCCCACAAGCTTGGCATGACTACCAAGATCTTCTTGGTACAAGATGGAACCAAGCCTGGGCTCTCTGGCATATCCCACAAGGTAGGAGTGACCTTCTCATCTGACTTCAGTCCCTTGCCAGATGGCATGGTGCTGGAGGAGCACCATGGGGTGCTGGTCACCCCTCTCCCAGACCCCTTGGCTACCTGGGGAATCCTTTTAGGATCAACTGAGTGAACATCAATGAGACTTCATACACTTTATGGATGCCATTGCCACCATCATACATGATGGAGCTCAGTGCAATGTTGTTGTTTTCCCTCCCTTACCCAGTTTATCTCTGATGAAAAATGGGATCCGAGGGCCTGCACAGTGGCCAAACTTCAGTCATCTTAACACTGAATGCCTGTATTAGTCCATTAGGGCTGCTATAACAAAATACCATACACTGGGTGGCTTATAAACAACAGAAATTTATTTCTCACAGTTCTGGAGGCTGGCAAGTCCAAGATCAAGGTATATTTGGTGTCTGGTAAGGGCCTGAATTCTGGCTTATAGATGGTGCCTTCTTGTTGTGTCCTCACTTGATGGGAAGGAGTAAGGGATCTCTCTTGGGTCTTTATTATAAGGTCACTAAACCCATTCATGAGGGCTCTGCCCCTTGACCTAATCACTTCCTAAAGGCCCCGCCTCCTAACACCATCACCTTGGGAGTTAGGATTTCAACATTTGAATTTTGGGAGAACACAACCATTCAAACCATGCAATGCCCCATCTGCATATTTTTTTTGGCCTCATCTGCATATTTTTTTTACAAACTCTTGGGCCATTGCCTAAGTGTTGCCCTCTGTGGTGTAAAGAACTCAGGGAATCTCTTACCTCCTAGATATCCAAAATATAAAACAAGGTGAAAGTTACCTCTTCATACACTAAGGCCACAATGCAAAGCCTCACTAGGACATTCCCTATCTTCTTTGAACTCCAAGAAATTACTGGTAGTGACCAAGGCATTCATGTCATTTCTCAGAATACACAATGCTCCATGGGTTCGTGGAGAAGGCCTTCAATGTAACACATCTCCTATATGCCCCAAGCAGCTGGTGTAATGGAGAGGTATATAGGCTCCTCAAAAACTCCTATTTAAGTTACAAAGTAGCAAATACACATCACCCTCTCCTCTGCCCCAACCCTCTGTTTCACTAATGCCACAGTCACTGTTAAGGCACACACCCTGGGGACACATAATCCCTATACCAATGCCACACAGGTCCCTCAAGGCCCTCAGTTTCCTCTATTGGCCATAAAGGGGGACATCTATAAACCCCATGTTTTTCATGACCACCTCACCATGTGGTCCTCCTTCTCCTGGTTAAGTGTTTACTTGGCTTCCTAGGGAAGCACTGTTCCTCCTCCCTAATAGTCTCACTCACCGAAGTTTAAAGTGATGTTAGGTCATCCAAGGGTCCATTGTGGTAGAAGTCCTGAAATTACAATTCAATATTGTGTTGCTTTGACATCTTGTACACTTGAAGAGGACCTCAAATGGCTGAACTGCAAGTTCCCCTCCCTCTCTGCTTCCACAGATAGGGTCCCCTAATCGAACAACTCTCCTTATCACGGGAACCAGGTACAGTTTATTCTCAAGTAGTGGGCTTCAATTCCCAGCCAGCTTGTTAAAGTATTCAAAAAAGCCAATCACTCTCTCCTACAGAAACCAAGGGTCTCCCCACCCACTTCTTACTACAGAACCTGCCTTCAAGAGCACCTACTTTTTCACTCAGTCCCCATGCAATCCCTGAGTGTCCCTGCATCGTGTGTCATGTCCTTCTCCCCTGGACACTAAGCATATAGGACTCATAAACTGCTGTCAATATCATCTGTCCAGTGCTCTAACATCCCCCTCACTAGAGGGTGGAAATCGTTCCCTTACCAACATGGTGAAAAGGAGGTAAAAAAAAAAAAAACACTTCTGGTCCAAACTTTGTAAAGGCATGAACCAGCTATGATTAGGCTCCTGGCCTTGATCTTATTCAGGTCGTAGTCTCTTTGGGATTTGCAAAAAGTAACATACAGTTCTAGGGCGGCCTATGTGTGTGTAACTAGCAGAAAGCAAGGCTGCACATGCAAGGCCTTGAATGTCCTGTTAATGTTTGGACTCCAAGAAATGGGAACTCCTAAAATACCATAAAGCAGGGAAGTAACATTATCAGATGATAGATGTTAGAAAGTTCACCCTCACAGCAGTGTGGAGAATGGATGCAAGGGAGGGTGAGAATGGAATCAGTTATATCAGTAAGGAGTCTACTGCATAGGTCCATGCACAAGATAGGAAGGGATGGACCACATCAGTGGGAATAGACAGAGGGAGAGAATTAAGGTCTGTTGGGTGGTTGACTGGATATGAAGTGTGTGTGTGTGTGTGTGTGTGAGAGAGAGAGAGAGAGAGAGACAGAGAGAGGTCAATCAGGATCCTGAGGTCTCTTGATTGGGTGATGAGAGGGTTGCAAGGGAGGATACTGTGTTCTTTCTTGGACATGTTGATTTTGATGGCCATTATGATAAAAGTGTCCAGAGACAATCAGTTAAACCAGTGTGGAATCAGGAGGAGGGTGAGGTCAGATATGAACATTCAGAAGTCACTGACATACCAGGGAAATCTGATTCACTGTAGTGGATGGACCTGCCCTGAGACTGCAGGGAAAGTGCAAAGATCCTGTTAGCCAAAGACAGTACCGTGAAGAACATTCACATTTAAGAAGTGATCAGAAGAAGAAGTCCCAAGGAGCCTGGGCAAGAAGGTTCTGACCTTAGGAAGCGGACCCTGGGGAGAGTGGGATCACAAAAGACAAAGAAGGTGGAGAGAATGTAAAGAATGAAGATGTGGTTAACATGTATCAGACAGTGCAGGGAGTTCAAGTGAGCAAAGGACTGAAAAGTGTGCATTAGAGTTAGCAATATGAAAATCCCTGGGATACTAATGGGACAAGGTTTGTGGAGCTTTCAAAAAGAAGTTGATGAAAGATGAGGTGGTGATGAGGAGTAAAGAATTCTTTCAAAAGCTTAACTATGAAGGGTAGAGAGAGGAGGTGGTTTCTGGAGGAGCAGGAAGGATTGTATTCTATGCCAGGAGGAACGTGGGTGTGCTCATATGCCTAGGGAAAGAGACAGGCAGAAGATAAAGCAGCGTGGAAAACTAACAGAATGAGGTCATTGAATAAGTCTCAGTCCAAAGTCTACAGGGTACAGTTTTGAGCCTTGAACTAAAAAACTTGATCCTGTTCACTCTAAAACAAAAGGGAAGCAGTAGAGAAGGAAGGAGAGAGGATGGTGGGATGCAGGAAAGGGGTAAGGGAAATTAGGAGTTCTTGCTTTCTGGTCTCTAATGTCTGCAGAGGGTACAAGGCATGATCATGCTTGAGGAAAGTGATAAAGATTTCAAGTGGCCCTTAAGGAAATGGGCAAGGGAGTTGACCACAGACATTTGTTAGGATTTGGGGTAGAAACTGCTTCAATGCTTATCAATAGGAGACAGTTGTAGTGACTTTTTTTTAAGAAAGTATGCCAGAGAATAATACATTCCCAAATATACAAATAAACATGTATTTCTAAAATATCTGAAAGAAAATAGGTTAAAAATAGAGTGGTTGCCTAGGAAACTTTAGAAAAAAGACTGGGACTTAGCCATAAAAAGAAAACTTCCATTTTTTCAATTTTGAACATCTTGTACTTCTGTGCTTTTCAACTTTTTTTCCTTGCATAAGGAGTGTATATTCCTTATGCAAGGAATGTATTTTATACAAGTGTATAAAATGTATTTTATACATTTTATCCTATGCAAGTGTGTATTTTATAATTTTTGAAACTTAACACAAGCTAATACTTTAATTATCAAAAATATATACAAATATCTGCTCCTAGTCAAAAAATAAATAAATAAAACATTACAAACACTCCTTGAAGCATCCTTTGGCCACAACATCCAATCCCACCAACACCCACCGTCACGAGAAGTAACCACAATTTTAAGTTTGGGGAATACCTTTACAGCCCTTAACAGACACTACGAAAATCATGAAGGGCCGGGCGCGGTGGCTCACGCCTGTAATTCTAGCACTCTGGGAAGCCGAGACGGGTGGATCGCTCCAGGTCAGGAGTTCGAGACCAGCCTGAGCAAGAGCGAGACCCTATCTCTACTAAAAATAGAAAGAAATTATCTGGACAACTAAAAATATATATAGAAAAAATTAGCTGCGTATGGTGGCGCATGCCTGTAGTCCCAGCTACTCGGGAGGCTGAGGCAGTAGGATTGCTTAAGCCCAGGAGTGTGAGGTTGCTGTGAGCTAGGCCGATGCCATGGCACTCACTCTCGCCTGGGCAACAAAGCGAGACTCTGTCTCAAAAAAAAAAAAAAAAAATCATGAAGAATACTTGTATTAAATTTAAAGAAAGTAAAACTAAAACAAACTGACTTTTTCGAAAAGGCCACTCAGTGATATGAAGTACATGCCCATAGAGGCTTGGTTTCCATAAACATCTCTGGTTTGGAAAGGTCCTTCAGCACCACCCCTGGGCTCTCACCAGGTGACATTAGCAAAGGTGTAGTTGTGTCAACAGCATTTAAAAGAAGATGCTGGAACCCATGGGTTTTAAGTCCATCTGGACAGACATGACTGTGGAGCAGGGATTGACATCTCCTCTTTTGGGTATGGATCCTGGGGTATATTTAAAACTTTTTCCAGCCTGATCAAGAGTGAGACCCCGTCTCTACTAAAAATAGAAATTATCTGGTCAACTAAAATATATATAGAAAAAATTAGCCGGGCATGGTGGCACATGCCTGTAGTCCCAGCTACCCGGGAGGCTGAGGCAGTAGGATTGCTTGAGCCCAGGAGTTTGAGGTTGCTGTGAGCTAGGCTGATGCCACGGCACTCTAGCCCGGGCAACAGAGTGAGACTCTGTCTCAAAAAAAAAAAAAACAAAAAAACTTTGTGTCATATTTTTAGGTAGTTTGTTCTTTCCTGGTGAATCTAGAGGCTTCTTATCATGAGGAGAAAGCCTTCCTAGCAGAGGTGGTGAATGAGATTCTGATTCTAGATACTTAACATAAAGTTCTGAAAAAGAACAATTAAGCACAGATTACTGATTAGGCCTCAGAGGTGTGCTGGGGACACTTTTTGATCCTCCTTCAAGCCACCCAGTCATGCACCTGGTGACAGCACCTTGATCTGCCTTCAACAACTGCTCCATTTCCTCCTGTTTGATACCCAGGGTGCTTCCCATTAATCGTAGCACTTCACGTTGTTCCCTTTTTGGTGTTTGAAAGTATGCAATGAAGAGGTTTCTCATGAGGACTTTGTCCACTGTTCCTTCCATGCTGTTTAGTAACTCCATCAATTTCTTTTGCACCCCCTCCAGCTCTTCCTGTTGGACCTCATTTTGGTTTTTCAGTGTTTCCATTTGTTCTTCCTTCAGCTCCAGGACTGCATTTGCTTTATCCAAATGCTCCTGCAATGACGCAAGTTTTCCTCCTAGATGTTCTGCCTCTTCTTTCCATTCAGCCAATGCTAAAGCATACTGAGTTTCCTGTTCCTCTGAGACAGAAAGCTGTGATGCCATTTCCTCTCTCTGTCTGGAGACCATATTTACGTTCTCATGGAATGACTTCACCTGCAAGCTAGCTTCCCAGTTTGCCTTTTCCATTTCCTTTGCAAAGGAAACTAGGTTTTACTCCAATACTGTGACTTTCTTGGTTAGTTTATCCACTCTATCTTTTGCAGGCAAAACTTCATGATTATAGGAATCTTCTGATTGTAATAGTTGGTTGTGCAATCTCTGTAGCTCCTGGATGTTTCTGCTATTTTTTCATTTTGGTGTTTCAGTTGACACATGTCCATTTATAAAACTGACGTTCTCTCTTTCAGGTTGCTAACTGCCTGCCTCAAAATCTCATTTTTGTTCTCTTTGTTAGTGAGATTTTCCCCAAAGGAACATAACTGACCATATTTGGCTTTGATGAAAAGATTCTTCCCCTTAAGTAACATGTGAATATTTTGTTTCTCTTTCAGCTGAGTAATTTCCAAATGCATGTGTTCACGTGCTTTTCTTTCCCATGCTGAAGTGGCAGCAATTGAATCAGAGAGTCTCTGATCATCTTCCCTGTGACTCAGACTCAGCTCAGCCAAGGCTAGTCCACAATTTTTTATTTTCATCTTGTGGCTTGCCGATGGCTGCTTCTTTGACAACAATGATGTCCATCCTTTGGTGATTCTTTCTTTTGAGATGGCTGTTTTTGTTAGCCTTCGCATTCCAAACAGCTAACATTCCCTCTTTTTCCAAAGGACGTGCTTGGAGTTGCTGCTGAAGGAAAGCAACACGGTGGGTGTAGGAAGCTGCAGGTGTTCTAGGGTGAGGACCGTGTATCTCCAAATCTTTCTGCTGGAAAATCTCAGCACTGGACAGCTCCTCCATCTTTTTAGTTAAAGACATATTCTTTTTGTCCAGAACTTTCATGTCCAGTCCTTGTTCTTTTATCCATTTCACTGATCTTTGTTCTGTTGTGTTTTCCAAATTCTTCATTTCTTCAGGATTGGCTGAAAAGAGCTGGGGGTGTATGTGTCTTCCATCTTCACAAGCTGAAA
>CM052448.1:14655560-14677631 GCA_028533085.1 Varecia variegata | reverse complement strand
TGCCCTTCAAGCTTCCTACAGATGTGATCCAAAGACACGAGACCTCTGGCAGGCAGCTGATACAAAACAAAGAACTTGACAGAGGCAGAGACTGTCTCCTGTGTGAAAATCCCAGGTTGACGTGAGACTGATAATCAGGCACCTTGGGCTTATCATTCCACTCCTTTCCAGATTTCCCTCGCTGTGCAGTTCAGCACACAAAGTCCTTTCAATTTTTTTTTTCTTTTGAGACAGAATCTTGCTCTGTCACCCCAGCTAGAGTGCAGTGACATCATCATAGCGCACTGCAACTTCAAACTCGTGGGCTCAAGTGATCCTTCTGCTTCAGCCTCCTAAGTAGCTGGGACTACAAGCGCACACCACCATGCCCAGCTAATTTTTCTATTTTTCATAGAGACAGGGTCTCACTCTTGCTGTGTCTGGTCTCGAACTCCTGCTGACCTCAAGCGATCCTCCCACCTTGGCCTCCCACAGTGCTAGGATTACAGATTGTTTTTGATTTATAATCATTTATTGGTGTTTTTTAATATCCTCCTAATGATAAAAACAATACAATTTTGAGTAAAGAATTTAGAAACTTCTAAAAATGTATAGCAAAGCAAAGAAAATTCATCTGTATGACAATCACTCAGAGACAACCTCTAGCAACTTCTTCCTTCCCCTCTTTTTCTACATATTGTTTTGTTTTCAACAGAAGTGGCTTTATAGATTTATATGACTTTGATTTCTGACATTTTCAACTTAATAGTATAACATAAGCATTTCTCTTTTGCTATCAAAAACTCTGAATGAGCAGAATTGTAATGGCTTTATAAAACTGTATCATGATGCTGTATGTGAATTTACTTGACATTCCCATGCTTTTGGAATGTAGGTTATTTCTAATACTTTCAAGTTGACTCTAGTTCTTACAAAGGAACCAATTATTGCACATTTTAATGTAAGAGGCTTCTTTTGTCCCCCTATCCACCCAGCTGCATTGGGACATCAGTGGTTGCGTGTATATGTGTTGTAGAACCCTCTCCACATTTGCTCAAAGTTCAGCATGTAAAGGGTGGGTTTTTGGCGTTTACTATGGAGAGCCCATAAACTGTTATAATGCTTTCTTAATCCCTTTAAAACCACCCATAAACACAGTCTTGCCCAACCTCTTGTTTCCTTGTGAAATCTCATTCTCCGTAGCAGGACAGCAGGGCTGTCGTGGTCAGATGTGTGGCTGGTGCCCCAGAGCCAGTCCCTGGGGGTCCACAGCAGGGTCACATTCTCCCAGCTCTGTCTGTTTTCTGTGCTTCACACGGCCAGAGCCTCCGACCAGCATCTGCGTGTCTGTTCCCCTCAGGTTTGCAGGAGATGACTTATTAGTCTGGTGAAGGCACATGCTGAGCCAGAAGCTGAAACCACCAGCCTTCCCGGGGGAGCTACGCTGAGCTCCCCGAGTGATGGGCAGGCCTCGGGTACCGATCTCATCCCACGCTCTGAGAAAGGTTACAAAGGCTGTCGTACCAGCTCTTGTTTCCATCGACTTGTTTAAATAAATCACAGTTGCCATTGCCTGCGTGGTGGGCCTCTGCTACTGTCTGCTGCTCATTCTGTGCTCCACGGGGTGGGCTGGGGTTCACCTCTGTGTCAACCCCTTCCTCTTCTCCTTCCCTTTCCTGAGTCCCACTTTGACCTTGGCTTACTCCCTGTGACTCAGACTCAATTCGTGACCTTCTACACATTATGGGATTTATTCCCTCACATGTTCTTTTGTCAGGCACCTAACCTTGTATTTTGCCTCCTGACCCTTGGCCTCCACCAGAGGCTAGGGCTCTTCTCTGGCGCCTGTTTCTGCCCTGGCCAGACTGGCCTGCTTAACTGCCTCCTTCAATCTGGTCACTGTGGGAGGACCCTGAAAATGTCCACGTCCTGATCCTCAGATCCTGTGCAACTTCTGGAGCAAAGAGAGTTTTGTAGACGTGATTTAGTTAAGGAATGGTCCTTAACCATCTGGATGGTCCTGATGTCTTCACAGGGGTCCTTCTGAGCAGGACAGAAGAGGGGTCAGAGTCAGAGGAGAGGGTCGTATGATGAGGGAGGCAGAGACTGCGGAGTGATGTGCTCTGAGGATGGAGGAAGGGCCATGTGACCAGGAATACAGGCAGCCACTAGATGCTGAGAAGGGTAGGCAAACATTCTCTCCTGTGAGCCCTCCAGACACTCCAGAAGGAAGCTGCTCTGTTGACACCTTGATTTTGGCCTAGTGAAACTGGTTTCAGATTTCTCACCTGCAGAACTGCAAGAGAATATACTTGTGGTATTTGAAGCCACTAGGTTTACGGTACTTTGTTACGGCAGCAATTAGACCTTTCCACTCCTGTTGGGCTTTTGGTCACGTGACTGGGGTTGTGAACCTGAACCTGCATGTACAGGATGGCCACGAGGAAGCCCTCCTGCTGGAGAGATAACAGCCTCTTCTTCCACCATTGGGCATCCTTACATTGGTGTCCACTTCGCGTGGCTGTTCACCACTAGTGGCCTGCCTGTGGATGGGAGGTGGTGCCTTGATGACAGCATGTCATCAACTTAAATCACCAAGTGAGAAAGTTCTTTCCTTTTTAATTTCTTTTCAAGTCTTCTCAGTTCAATGAGAAGATCTTAGGCTGGTAATGGTTTGTCTTTAATGCTTCTATAATATTTGCTAATGCATGTTTTGTTTTTTTTTTTTGAGACAGAGTCTTGCTTTTTGCCCGGGCTAGAGTGAGTGCCGTGGCGTCAGCCTAGCTCACAGCAACCTCAAACTCCTGGGTTTAAGCGATCCTATTGCCTCAGCCTCCCGAGTAGCTGGGACTACAGGCATGCGCCACCACGCCTGGCTAATTTTTTCTATATAAATTTTTAGTTGGCCAGATAATTTCTTTCTATTTTTAGTAGAGACGGGGGTCTCGCTCTTGCTCAGGCTGGTCTCAAACTCCTGACTTCGAGCGATCCACCCGCCTCGGCCTCCTGGAGTGCTGGGATTACAGGCATGAGCCACCTCGCCCGGCCGCTAATGCATGTTTTTGACACCAAAGACCTTGGGACCAAGCCTTTGTGGATGGTGTTGACTCAGTTTAGTGGATCAAGTCCACTATTTTAAAAAGATATAAAATAGAATAGGATGAAAAAATATCATCGTGCATTACCAGTAGTAAGGTTGAACAGTATTTTTTGAAACCTGTTTCATTTTTGTGTATAGAGTAGTCCCTCTCCCCTTATCCTCAGAGGATACAGTCTAAGACCCCCGGTGGATGCCTAAAAACGCAGATAATACTGAATCCTATATATACCATGTTTGTTCCTATACATGCACCCCTATGATAAAATTGAATTTATAAATTAGGCACAGTAGGAGAATAACAACAATAACGGTACACTGTATACAAGTATACTGTAATAAAAGTTATGTGAATGTGGTCTCTCTCTCAAAGTATGTTACTGTAGTGTACTCACCTATTTTCAGACCTCAGTTGACCACAGGTAACTGAGATCTTGGAAAGCAAAACCAAGGAAACAGGGAGAATACTGCATAGGTACAGTGTTAGCAGGAACAATGTTTTGTTTTGTGTTTGTTTTGTCACCATAAGTTAAAGTCAGAGTATTACAGAATTTCATTAAGTGAAGCAGTAACAATATGTAGCTAAAATTTTTTTTAAAACTGCTTTAATTTCTTTTTTTCCCTTGTATCTATTTTCATGCATTACCCCCTGTTCAAGGCAAATGATACTCCCTTACCATTGACAGCTGTGTTATAAAGTATCCATCGAAATATCATCAGTTTCTTTTTTTTTTTTTTTGAGACATTGTCTTGATTTGTTGCCTTAGCCAAAGTGCAGTGGCATCAGCAGAGCTCACTGCAGCCTCAAACTCCTGGGCTGAAGCCATCCTCCTGCCTCAGCCTCCTAAGTAGCTGGGACTACAGGTGTGTGCCACCATGACTGGCTAATTTTTTTTTTTTTTTTTTTGTAGAGACAAGGTCTCACTATGTTGCTCAGGCTGCCTTGAACTCCTGACCTCAAGCACTGCCCCTGTCTTAGCCACCCAAAGTGCTGGGATTACAGGTGTGAGCCATCACACCCAACAGGTCAGTGATTTTTCATGATACCATTGTAATTGTTTTGGGGTGCCACAAACCGTGCCCATATAAGACAGCAAACTTAATCGATAAATGTTGTCACCTTTAAAGGTGCCAGACTCTTAATTTTTTTCTGGAAGGGGCACTTTAAAATATGTCAAAGAAATACATTGGAGGGTAAAATACTTTGATTTCTTTTAACCAGCCAGTGTCTCTAGAGGTGGAACTTGACTTACTGCACCTGCGAGGGTTTTAGTCAATTTTTAGAGGCCTTGTTTCCCATAATTCAGAGTTTCTGTCAGTTTTGACCAAGAGTCGGTCAAATCTAACGTAAGACAGACCAAAACCAAAACCAGAAAAAGCGATGGCACAATTTATATATTGTTGAGATCTTTAAGCATAGCGACGTTTTGGCCATCAGAGTAAAACTCCAGCCAGCAGGTCCCTTAGCACGACGGGAGAATCCCCACAAGTCCAGGGGGCTCTACGCCAAGGCGTCCCTTCATGTGATTGCTATTAAGGAAACTCCAAATAAGTGACTGAGGCAATTATCTCAATCAGTTGAGGTTTATTAAGCCAAAATTTGAGGACACAGCTGGGAGAAACACAAAGTGCAGACGTATTTGTGACTATCTTTTCCAAAGTGGGATTTGGGAACTCAGTGTTTAAAGAGGAGAGAGGCTACAGAAAGAAAAAGGAGGAGGAGGTGTGGGTAGTGAGGAAAATGGTTACATTCTTGTGAAGCCCAGGAATTTACCTTTTTTTTTTTTAACCTAAGGTCCTTTTTTTCCATGACTGCCAAGCATGGGAGAAGACTTGGGATCTCATCATCTCGCTCCCTTCTTTGCTCCCTGCCCCCAATTCCCCTCAATAAAGTGGTTTGACCCCTCCCCCACCAAAAAAGATAAGGTGAACGTTTGAGAGAAAAAGGGAGTGATTGAAGAAGAATCAATTATGTAGGCGTAGGTATCCTGGGTAGATGGAAGTATGATTGATCTCCTGTCCCTGTCTCTGTCCTGAACCTGGGAAGATAAACTTGTAATCAAAATTATTAGTGTGGGATTGAACAGACTTTAGTTTTGGGAGCTAGACTTATCCTGTAGGCCTAAAGTTATAATTGGCATGTCCTTGTTTATGGGAGCCCAGCAAGGAATTTCCTAATGAATGACCTCTGGGGGCAGTTGGTATAGATGCCTGAGGTCTTTTACATTTCCCTGGGGATCTGGCTAATTTGGAAGGAGGTGTTGCATGATCTGCCTCCAGGATTGACCTTCTCTTTTGCATAAGGAGTTGGGGGTGGTCCTGAACTTTTCATTTTCCTTTACTCACTCCTGGTGGCCTTTTACAGACACGGCCATTCCTTTCCCATCCCACCACCTACCTAATACTTGATAAGCACTAATTTTTCTCAATTTATAATTTTCGTCATTTCGAGAATATTATATAAATCGAATCCCCCAATATGTAACCTTTCAAGATTGGCTTTTTCTCACTCAGCATAATTCTCTGAAGATACGTTCAAATTGTTGCATGGATTCACTTCATAACAGCAGGCATAAAAATAAAAAAAAAATTTAAAAAAACCAAAAAACAAATTGTTGCATGGATCCATTATTTTCATCACATCGTATCAAAGGTACATGCTGTCAATGTAATGTTATCACTGTTGATGGGGACCTTGATGACCTGGCCAGAGGTGGTGTTTGTCAGGTGTCTCCACTGCAAATTACTCTTTTTTACCACCTTTTCCATACTGTACCCTTTGGAAGGAAGTCACCGTGCACAGCGCACACTTAAACAGTGGGAAGTTACACTCCACTTGCTTGAGGGTGGAGATTCCACAAAAATTACTGGGAATTCTTCTGCCTGGGAGATTTGTTTCTTTTCCCTCATTTATTTATTTATTTACTGAACAATTTATTTACATCAGTATGGATTCGTGGACATTTATTTTATATTTTATACTTTTTCATATTGGTTTATAATCTAGCACTACTTTATTTATTTTGTCATGTATAGGTCTTTTAAAAACTAGCAAACTGTTTTCCAGAGTGGCTGAACATTCCCAGCAGGGACATAATATGAGTGATCCAGTTTCTCCACATTCTTGCCAGTTTGTTGTTATCGCTTTTTTTTTCTTTTTAAATGTTAGCCATTCTGATAGGTGTGTAGGCATGTCTCATTGTGGTTTTAATTTTCATTTCTCTAATGTCAAGTGATGTTCAACATCTTTTCATGGGCATATTTGCCACCTATGTGTCCTCTTTGGTGGTTACATGTTTCTTTAGACCTCTTGCCCATTTTCTAATTTTTTAAAATTAATACTATTGAGTTCTTAGAGCTCTTTATATGGTCTAGATACTAGTCCTTTATCAGACATGTGGTTTGCAAATATTTTCTCCCAGGCTGTAGTTGTCTTTTCATCCTCTTAACAGAGTCTTTCAAAGAGCAAAAGTTTTTATTTTGATGAAGTTCAATTTATCAATTTTTATTTCTATGAATCATATTTTTGGTGTCAAATATTTTGCTTTGCTTAGACCTAGATGCTGAAGATTTTCTCCTATTTTTTCCTAAAAGTTTTATAGTTTTAAGCTTTATATTTAAGCCTGTGATCCATTTTGAGTTCTGTTTTACATGAGATGTGAGACATGGGTTGAAGTTCATTTATTTACCTATGGATGGCCAATTACACCAACATAATTTGTTAAAAAGTCTATCATTCCTCCATTGGATTGCTTTTATACCTTTGTGAAGATTGTCTATCTTTTTCTGTGTATTTTAGATGTTTGTGTCCTGCTCAGAAAAATCGTCCCCATTTCAAATAATAAAAATTAATTAATCAAGAATTCTTTTACATTTTCTACATTAAAATTTTTTCTCTACCAGAAAATTATTTTCTTAAAAGAGGTGAGTCTCTAGCTTTCTTTTATTTTCCAAAAGGTTTGCCTATTTCCCCACTATTCCCATTGATTTGAAAGTCTACCTTTATCATGAAGTAAATTCCTAAAAATATTTGGGGACATTCCTAGGCTCTTTATTCAGTTCCAGTGGCTTGTCTATGTATTTCTTCCCCAGTTCCAAACTATTGAATCTATTTTAATTATTGTCATTCAGTATCTGGTGGAGTTAGTTTTCTCTAATTCTTTTCTTTCTCATATGTTCCTGGATATTCTCACACATTTACTTTTCCTTTGGAAATTTCATGTTGGCAGATTTAGTTAGTGATGTCTCGAAGATTCATTCTCTTCTTCCACAGTGTTGCGTGGGTGGGTGGGGGGAGCTGCTGCCCAGTCTGAGACTACATTTCCTGGTCCGCTTTGCATCTAAGCTGTGGCCATATGACCAGATCTAATATGGGTCGCTTTTGGCCTGAAGTGGCCAAGAAATGGGTCTGCTCCTCTACCTTTTTTGTTCTCCTTCTCTGGCAACCTTGGAAGCCAATTATTAAAAATGGTGGAGACACAAGATGGAAGGAGCTGGTCCCTGAATCCCTACGTAGATGGCCTCCTGCTCAACACCGAGGAGTGATTAAAAAAGAACACCAACAAAAAAACCCTTTAATGGGTTCAAGCCATTGAGAGAGGCTGTTACAGCAGCTAGTGTTATTATAACCAATACATCTAATATCATATGGCCAGGTTCTCCCAAACTCCTGTTGTGTCTTATTTAGGGTTGCATTGCATTTATAACTTCAAGAGAGAACTGACATCATTACAATATAGAACATGATGTCTTTCTATTTGGTTAAGCCTTCTTTTAAGGTCAAAAGTAGAATTTAAAATATAAATTTTGTATCATTAAAGGATAGTGACAATTGATACATTGGTAATCATATTTCAGATATCTCTTTGTGCAGTCACATATTGTGCAGTCTATGTATTTAATTTTACCAAAATGGAATCATAGGATACATGCTGTTTTATAAACTGCCTTTTTGCCCCAACATTTCTACAATCTTACATAGAGATCTACAACAGGGGTTGGCTCTTTTTTCTTAAGGAGCCGTAAAGTAAATACTTTAGACTTTGTGGAACAGAAGGATATTACACAGATGCTTGATAACCACTTAAAATGCAAAAATAAACCTTCTTAGCTTGCAGTCTGCAAAATAATAAGCAACTGACCAGAGTTGGCCCAGAGGCTGTAATTTGCCAACTCTTAATTTAAATCATCATTTTAAAAACTAGGGAGTCTTCTATTAATATACATTTATGTAGCTTCCATATGAATTTGCTACTTTGTGGGAATGAACATCCTTGTCAGTAGATCTTTTTACGCTTACCAGTTTATGCCCAAGGGTAAATTCCTAGAAACAGTGTTATTGGGGTCAAAGCATTTGACAGTTTACCCTTTGATTCACATCATCAAATATATATATTTATATTCTTATCAAGTATGCACAAGAGAGCCTGTTTTACTATATCCTTATCAACACTGGACATTAGAAATGTTTGCAATTTGCAGCTCAATAAATGAAAAATAAAAGGCCTATATTTGATGTTCATATGCTTATGTCTGTGTTGAGTCTATTACTATCTTTTCACACATTATTATGAATTTATTATTTATGAATTCCTTGTTTGTGTCTTTTGCTCATTTTTCTTAGTAATTTTTTTACATTGATTTATAAGAACATTTTACATAGTAGGAATAGTAACACTGTGTGATTTATATGCACTGTTTTCCCCCAGTTTTTCATTTGTCCTTTAATCTTATTTCTGGTAATCATTTTTCTTTTCTGGTTTAGAGGTTCTGTTCTTTATCTAGTCAAGATCAATAGAATCTTTTCCTTTATGAGAAATGTCTAGTATTCATGTCAAGCCTCTCCCCTATCATCATTATAAAAATATCCACCCACGTTTTATTTTAGCACTTTTATAGTGTGTCTTTTACATTGTATGTAACCTTTGGCTCATTGCAAAATTATTTTGAGGTTAAGAATGAGACAAAGATCCAATTTCATTTGCCTTTATCATGAGGCTTCCTAGTTTTCCTAACACTGCTTAGGGCCAAGGGAAATCTCCTGTGCTTTCTGCAGACTCACGGAAAATTACTGACAAGAGACACATTCATAGGAGAAAAGGCAGACAAACTTATTTCGTCATAGTTTTATAGGACATGGGAGCCTTCAGAATGAAGACCCAAAGACACTGGGGAAATTGTCCATTTTTATGCCTAGGTTCAACAAAGTAGGGACAGCCATGTAGAAATGGGATTGGACTTGAAGGGTACGAACTACTGCTAACAGGCTGAGTGGGGAAACCCAGCAAGGCCTGTCTGGTTAGGTCCTTCTTGGCCTCTCTGAGCAGCCTACCTTCCTTCTGGGTGTTAGGCAACACCCTCTCTGGAATGAGGGTCTTATGACCCTCAATCAACCAATGTAGATCAGATAAATCCTTTATGGCTGGTTTTTCACGGGAAGGTGGGGAAAAGTTCCAGTAATGTTTTTAGGTTTTATGGCTGGCTTTGAGCAAAAGGGGTCCTGATTTCTATGACCTGCCTTAGGGAAGAGGGATTCTAGTTTCCATGGCTAGCCTGTGGGGAGAATGAGGGCTCAGAGACAAGAGGGCAGGAGAAGGTCAAAGAAAAACTTTTGTTTTGGGGGCTGCTTCTAGGGTCTTTATTTTGGGGTATTGTTTTATGATCCCCAACAACTATTTAGATTAGACATCTTTGACTCACGACTGTAAACTTCAATATAAATTTCCATGCATGTATTTGAGTCTAAAGGACTCATTACAAAAACGTACCAGTCATTAAGGATTCTTGATGTATTTTGATTCTTGCAAATATTCACTCCCGGTCTCAACTAAAGAATTCCTCGAAAAACAAGGTATGCCTTATCTTTCACTGGGAAGCTATTTTACTGGAAAGCAATTTGTATCCCAAAGATAAAATTCTCATTATTCAGGTTGATAATATTGTTTGTATTTAACCTGAACAGAGGGACAAAATTATTTAGAATTAAGAAATACAGGTATACTGAAGCTGTACATTTTTGCTCCATCTGTATACATGTGTAACTGTGATTATGGAAATGACATAGTTTGCAGAGTGAGGTGCCAAACTTAAAGAGTTAGAAAATGATTGTAAGATGACATTTCACCAAGTTAGAAGAATGAAAAGAAGTAGGGCACTGTCTTTGGAGGCAGAGTCAGTTGAATTCAAGCTCCACTGTTCACAGGTGTGTGGTTCTGGTCTATGGCCCTTTACCTCTCTGGGCCTCAGTTCCCTTGTCTATAAAATGGGTATAATTATTATACTAGCAGCCTCACACAGTTATTGGGAGGGCTGAATAAAATGAAGACAGAATGTACTGTACCAGGGGTCGATCATGGACATCCAGTTGCCCTTGGACCTGTAGTCTTAATTTAACCCCCACCCAGCTCACACTGACACCTCCAGCTGGGTTTCAGCTTCTGTTTTGTATTTACCAAGCCAGCTCCTGACTGCACAGCCCACTTAGCTGAACCTTGACCGTCTGCCTTGTTCTCGTCACTCCCTACCCCAAGATTCCTATTACTGCCTGGAGTCCTGCTCCCATTACAGGCCACCGTCACCTGACTTCCATTCTTATTCCTGCCAGGAAAGGCCTGGCCCCCCCATGAGTGAGACCTTGTACCTCCAGCCAGAGGGCACCACGCCCTTAGAGCCTTGGGCTGCTGGCTGGGGTCCACTGGGTCATGCCACCTTTGCCTTCTCATGGCCGGTGGTACCAAGGTCCCAGGGGACCTTGTGGATAATTAGGATACTTCATTCTCCCTGGGTCATTTGCGTTCCCAGAGAGGATGATTGGGAATGCAAATGACTACTCATACTGCCAGAATTTCTGGCATTGTGACAAAGTAGGGGTCCGCCCTGTGTGTTGACCCAGGGTCAGTTCATCTGTGTTAGCCATAAACTCCAGGGCAGTTTATCTAAACATGGCTTTTGCCCTCATGTTGTGGTTTATGGGACAGGTATTGATGTCCCTGACACGTCCCTGATTTGACTGTAAATTGCATGAGAGATGATCTGTTACTCATCTCTCTTCTGGATAGATGGGTGTGTCGTAAGGTAACTGAAGTGTTGCCCTGCCCCCACCCAGGAGCAGGGGCCTGTGGTCCAGATACTCCAAGGAAATGTCAGCTTGCTCCGGTGTGTCGGCTCCAACGTCTCCTGGGAATTCTGAAATCTGAAATGCAAATGGTATTTTGGTAACAAAGGGAGTGCAGGAAGCAGGATTCTTCTTTTTTTGGTAAGGAACAAAATCCCAGCTCCAACTGATTTAAGAAAGGAAAAGACCTGAAGAGACCAGGGCTGGTGCAGGCACAGCTGGACCCAGGGCACGGTATGGATTCACCTCCTTCTGCCCTGGCTTGGCTCCCTTCTCTTCAGGCTCCTCCCTCCTAGCAGTGACCCCGGCTGCCAGCAGCCTCAGGTCTCTATCCTCACTCTCAGCGACCCCACAGAAAGGGCATGTCTCATTCCCAAAGGTCTCCAGGAAAATCCCCAGAACAGCCTGTCGTAGATCACATGTCCCTCTCTGCACCAGTCAGTGTGGCCTGGGAGATGGAATGTCCGACTGGCTGACACAGGGCGGACGCCCAACGTCGAAGGGGTGGGGAGAATGAGGTTGGGGGAGCTGAGCGATGATGGGCGGGCGTCTGCTCTGCCCAAACCCTGTGAACCGGGAGTGCAGGAGCCGTGGTTTCCCCAAGGAAAACCAAGATGCCACCACCCGGAAGGTGGGAGCAGATCTTGAGCAGATATTCCTGCCAGATGCCCGTGGGGTCACGGGACGCAAGAGAGTGAGACAGACTGTCAGGGAAGCCAGGCACTGACAGGGAAACAGGAGTGATTTTAAGGAAACAAGTGCCTTGTTACTATGACCAAACAATCATTGCATCGATGTTCATAGCAGCATGATTCACAATAACCACAAGGCAGAAACAACCCAAATGTCCATCGACTGATAATTGATAAACAAGATGCGGCCTTCTACATACAATGAACTGTTAATCAGTCATAACGAGGAATGAAATTCTAACAAATGCTACAATATTCATGGCCCTTGAGGACATTAGGCTGAGTGAAATAAGCCAGACTGAAATGGACGAATACTGCGTGATTCACCTTATACGAGGTCCCTGGAGTAGTCAAGTCCACAGAGACAGAAGGTCGAGTGGTGGTTCCCAGGAGCTTTGGGAAGGGGCAATAGGGAGTCGTTTCAGTTTTGCAAGATGAAGAGTTGTAGAGATGGATGATGGTGATGGTTGCACAACAATGTGAATGTACTTATTGCCACAGAACTGTACACTTAATAATGGTTAAAGTGGTAAATTTTATAATCTAGAAGGTATATTTTATCACAATAAACAATTACATTAAAAGAAAGACACAATTACAGTTGGGACCGGGAGGAAGGAAGTCATTCTGCCCCATGCGTGGTTGGCAATACCCTTAACTCAGACTTTGCCTAGAGCAGTGCCTTGTAGAGAGAAGAAGTCAATAACAATTTGCCAGATACATCAAGAAAGCATCTTGCAATGTTCTGGCTCCATCGCCAAGCCAGCAATCATTTCTGAGCAACGTTAAGACCATCATCCCCCAAATGCCATGTCACAGCTCTAAATGTTCGGGTCGGTGCAGGGACCTCAGCACTGTCTCACAGAAACATGACCATTGCCATGTGCATGTGAGACATAGGAGCCTTCCCCCAGTAGCCCAAGTCCCCTTAGGTTCCCAATCAATTTTGCCCCCCGGAGGATATCAGGCAATATCTAGGGACATTTTTGGTTACTACAATGGGGGAAGGGGGAGCGGGACAGTTGCTACTGGCATCAGGTGGGTAGAAGGCAGAGATGCTGCTAATGCACAATGCACAGGACAGCCCCCCACACCAAAGACTCATCCTGTCCTAAATGTCAACAGTGTGGAGGGTGAGCCAGCCTAGGAAGTCCTCTTACATAACCAAGGGCTCAAACACACACACTCTCACCTGTGTCCTCCGAATTAACTTCCTGGTTTTTATTTTCAATGAATCACATGAAGTTTACAGCATAAAAATAAACTTATAAAACTAACTTCTTGCTCAATATCCTTTAAAGCAAAGAGCCATGCAAAAAATCTGCCTTGGATTGAATTCTGTGACTGGAATTCTGCAATAACAGTGCAGAGACAGGTAGTGGAAGGAAGAGGGTCATTGACACGCAGCTGTATCATAAACCAGGGCCAATATACTGTCCCTTCCAGATGTGACCCTCTGAACCATCGGACCTCAACAGATTCATGTAAACCACCTAGTCAAGTTTGATGCACAGAATAGACGTCTGGAGGCCAGAGAGGGGGGTTAGTGGTAAAGAAGGGAAATGTGTGCCATTTAAAAAAATATGTTTAATATGATCCTGTAGTTTTGAGAAATGAACACATATTGGCTTTTTCTCTGTTTCTTGAAAGATGGTGTCACTTAAAGGATGTTGCAGTTTGACGCTTTTTATCAGTCAGAAGTTACATATTCTACTTGATTGACAAAATTTCTCTTTTAAAAGAAAGTCAGAAAAATAAAAGCAAAAGCAAAGAAGCCTAATCACTTTACTTATTCCTCTTCGGCTTTTAATGCTCTGCATGCAGCCAGCCTCTGGGTGGATGAGTTAGGCTCAGTAACTTTTAAACTCACCAAAGAGTTCAAGTGGCTCTTTTACCTCCTTCAGTTTGAGATCAAGTCTGAATGTTTTTCTCTACACTCTTCATAGAATATCTACAATTTGTTTTTTGAAAAATTCTATTTTTTAAAGAAAGTCTTAAGATTTAACATTTAATTTTTAAAAATTTATCAAATTTTCCTTATCCCTTAGCTCACCATCTAATTCTTTTTCCTATTATTGGGGTAAAATATTGCTCTGAGCTTTTTGAGCAAGCACATTTTTCTAATTAGGCTAGTTTTTTGTTTTGTTTTTTTTTTTTTTTTTGAGACAGAATCTCCCTCTGTTGCCCGGGCTAGAGTGCCATGGCGTCAGCCTAGCTACACAGCAACCTCAAACTCCTGGGCTCAAGCGATCCTCCTGCCTCAGCCTCCCGAGTAGCTGGGACTACAGGCTTGCGCCACCATGCCCGGCTAATTTTTTTGTTTCTATTTTTAGTTGCCTGGCAAATTTTTTCTATTTTTAGTAGAGACGGGGTCTCGCTCTTGCTCAGGCTGGTCTCAAATTCCTGGCCTCAAACAATCCTCCTGCCTCAGCCTCGTAGGGTGCTAGTATTACAGGCATGAGCCACCGTGTTGGCCTAGGCTAGTTTTTTTTGTTTTTTTTTTTTTTAAGACAGGGTCTGAGGCTGGATGTGGTGGCTCACACCTGTAATCCTATCACTCTGGGAGGCCAAGGTAGGAGGATTGTTTGAGGCCAGGGGTTTGACACCAGCCTGAGCAAGAGCAAGACCCCATCTCTACTAAAAATAGAAAGAAATTAGCTGGACAACTAAAATAAATATATAGAAAAAGTTAGCCAGGCATGGTGGTGCATACCTGTAGTCCCAGCTACTCAGGAGGCTGAGGCAGAAGGATCGCTTGAGCCTAGGAGTTTGAGGTTGCTGTGAGCTAGGTTGACACCACGGCACTGTAGCCCGGGCAACAGAGTGGGACTCTGTCTCAAAAAAAAAAAAAAAAAAAAAGACAGGATCTGGCTCTGTCACCCAGGCTAGAGTGCAGTGGCGCCATCATAGCTCACTGCAGCCTCCAACTCCTGGCCTCCCTCTGACTCAGCCTCTGGAGTAGCTGGGACCACAAGCACTTGCTACAATGCCTGGCTAATATTTTTTCATTTTTTAAGGGATGGGATCTTGCTATGTTGTCCAGGCTCTAGATTATTTATTTTCTGAAGAAGTTAGAAGTTTTGGAAAAGAAGAATAATAAAATAAATTTGGAGAAGATTCTTAATTAAGGCCAGGATGTGTTTCCTAACTCTGCCCCATGGCAATATTTCGTCATCCTGAAGTCCATCTTCACAAATGAAATGGAGCTAAATGAGTCTCTCAGAAAATATTGTTGGTTTCTGTTTTAGGTAGTTTACCTCTTAAAAGCATAGTCTTTGGAGTTAGCAAACTGATTCAGATCCTAATTATATATGGCCTTTATTGAGTCGCTAGGTCTTTGAACTTCATTTCCTGTCTGCAAAATGGGAACAATAACTACCTTAGGATTGTCATGAGGAGTAAATAGGATAATGTTTCTTGAATGCTCAGTGCAAGGAGTGAGCTAGCACTTACGGGTTGTTAACCTTTATTGTTATTGCTATTGCAATAACAGTAGTTATTGCTAACAACTTTAATTGCTGGAATAGTAAAGTGCATAGTAAAGGCTTCTGCTTTTTAAAGGCAATTTTTTAAGGCATGTTTTTATATTTATATTTTATGGTGATAAAATGTCTTAGCTGACAGCATGGAGAATGAATTCAGTATTCTCTTCTTAGGTGCCATAGATTCACCTACAGATTTCCTCTTTTTTTTTTTTTTGAGACAGAGTCTTGCTTTGTTGCCTGGGCTAGCTCACAGCAACCTCAAATTCCTGGGCTCAACCAATCCTTCTGCCCCAGCCTCCCGAGTAGCTGGGACTACGGGCATGCACCACCATGCCTGGCTAATTTTTTTATATATATATTTTTTTAGTTGTCCAGATAATTTCTTTCTATTTTTTAGTAGAGATGGGGGTCTCGCTCTTGCTCAGGCTGGTCTCAAACTCCTGACCTCGAGCGATCCACCCGCCTCGGCTTCAGATTTCCTCTTGATGATGTCCAGGAGGTAACTTCCTAAGAACAGATTGGTTTTATTTATCTTCTTATTCAAGCATAACATACACTCCTAAAAATACACAAATTGTAACAGTTCTATGACTTTTTACAAAGTAAACTCACCCATGTAGCCAGCATCCTCACCAAGAAACAGAGGTGACAACACCCCAAAAGTCTCTATGTCCCCTGACTTCCATGAGGAAGGAAGCTGCTCAGGTTCAAACTCATCCTGCAATTTGAGCAGACAGAACGGTGAAAATTAGACTCATGTCCAACAGGTAAGTTGCCCTGAGTTCCAAGTGAGCATACACTGAAAATAATCACAGAGCTATGTGGATAGACAAAAAGCCACAGTTTCAGAAGAGAATGAGAACTTTTGCTTTAAGTTTCTGTGGTTGTCCACAGGGAACAAATCTCAGGATTAGCCCAAATAATCAACCATCTGCGTTATAAATGGTGGCCAGTTTCAAGAAAACAATGATTAAACTGAAAGTCCAGTATCTCTGGAAGTTTGGGGATGATGTATCAGCTAGAAATATTCTCTCCTGCAAGTATCTGGAATAGAAGGACATAGTGTTTATTTCAGAGGCCCCCAAACTTTCTTGGTTCGCTCCAGACATGGGCCAAAATGAATAAAAAATAGTTCTGTTTATTAAATAGCTAGGTTCAAAAAACTTAAAAAGTGCTTATGTTCTAACAATTTAGTCACCATCTGAAAAAAAAATACATGTACATAGACAAAAATAATACACATTGTCCATACATACAATAATATACCTACATTGGAAATAATATATGTACACTGAATAGTATACATACATTGAAAAAACACACATATTTTATTTATATTTTTATTTCAGACTTAAATAAACTATAATTAAATAGCTCAGTTTGTTTGAGTTCTTAACTTTCATTCTTTTTTTTTTTTTTTGAGACAGAGTCTCACTGTGTTGCCCAGGCTGATGGCATCAGCCTCGCTCACAGCAACCTCAAACTCCTGGGCTCAAGCAATCCTCCTGCCTCAGCCTCCTGAGTAGCTGGGACTACAGGCATGTGCCACCATGCCCGGCTAATTTTTTCTATATATATTTTTAGCTGTCCATGTAATTTCTTTGTATTTTTAGTAGAGACAGGGTCTCGCTCTTGCTCAGGCTGGTCTCCAACTCCTGAGCTCAAACAATCCACCTGCCTTGGCCTCCCAGAGTGCTAGGATTACAAGCGTGAGCCACTGCGCCCGGCCTTAACTTTCATTCTTAAATATTGCAATTATTTATCATGGCACATGTTTACCTTTGGGGCACTGCACAATTTCACAGACCTTGGAATCAGATTGGATACACTGGTTTTCATGGAGTACTTGCATGTTACCATGACAACTGCTGTAAAACCAGCATTGCAAAGATCTAATGTCATTGAAAGGAATGTAGGAACATCTAATATTAAAACAATAAACTATTGAGCTAGTAGATCCTATGGTGTCTGACAGATATTGAGCATCACTGTGTTTCTCTTGAAAATTTAAAATATCCATAGCCCCTCTGTGAGTTCACTGTGGCTCCCTGGGGTGCCCTGGCACACAATCTGGAAACTGTAGGTTAATTTAACAAGAAGTAGAGAGCAGGTGGTCTTAGAGTTGGTCTAGTGGCTTGGTGATGTCCTCTCGAAGATCCACCCTTTGGCAAGTTGCACCTCATGGTCTCAAGATGGCTGCCATGGCACCAGCATCACATTCTTGCATGACACTGCAGCCATCAATACAAGGAAGGAGGGGAGGACAATGTGCTTGGGTAAAATGTGACCTGCTTTCATTTTCCATCTGCACTTGGTGGTGGATGTCATACAGGTGCCTATAGATGCAGAGACATATTAAACTCTTGCCATCCAAATAGGGACAAAAATTAGTGGCCTTGGTCATGTCAACTAGACCTGGAATTGGAAGACTGAGAAGTTTTGCCTGCCAAAGAAATTCTTAGGAAGACACTATCTCCTTAGTCCACTGGGTTTTATAGTGGTTTTGGGGAGACCAGTACATTGTGTATGAGGACATCAGGCCGTGCAAAAATTCTCATGCAGTGAAAATACATTGTTTTGCCTGAATGACATTCAGATTTTCCCTGTACAGCCACTGGTTTTGGAGCTATGGAATCCCACCTTACCGCTAGCAAGGGAGGGGCTTATCCAAAGCTAACATCTAGTTGGAGCAGGAGTCAGGGAGGAGATCAGATATCAGATCTGAGATTTCAGTGAGGAGTAGAAGTTGGCCAAGAGAGAAAACAAAGAGCTCCAAACAAATAGAACAGCATGGACAGGGGGAGCTGAGGGCATGTGGTTAACCTGAGAATGTGTTTCGGGTTTGTGAGATGAATTGGGGCTAGGACTTACGGCCAGGGAAGGGAGGATGTTTTTATCCTGACGCCATAAGAGATACTGAAAGGTTTTAAGTCAGGAAGGACTTGATTGTATCTATAGTCCTGGGAATAACAACTACTATGTGGCAGAAATTGCTTGGTATTCATAAAATGCCTTTCTTTTCCTCCTGGGCACACGGTAGGCTACATCTCGCTGATTGATGGCAGTCAGGTGAAGCCATGTGGCTGAGTTCTAGCCCAGCAAATATGGATGAAACAGATATTTACCAGTGTAGGCCCAGCCCATAATAACCTCCTGCACAACCCTCCACCTTGTCTCTTTCCCCATTTGGTGGAGATCCAAGGACCTTGATGGGGGAGCTCCAAGATGGAAGCAGCCTGGGTCCCCAAGTCACCATCCGGTGAAGAGCCTGCTATGCACTACTATGTGAGCAACAAAGCAATTTTTCTTATGCTGAGGACTTGCAATGTTGGGGTTATTTGTTACAGCAATTCGCCTACTCTAATACAAACCATAATAAGCGCTCCTATCTGTTGGGTACTTGCTCTGAATTGGGCAATGTGCTAAGTGCATTACCTACTTTCACCTGCACAGGGATGGGGACCACCATTAGCCCACTTTTATAGAAGAGGAAACTGAGGCTGAGAGAGCAGACAGCAGAAGGACAGAGCAGCCTGACCCCAAGCCCCTGGACTCAAGCGCCAAACTGTGCCCTGCTGGCTCCCAGTGTGAAAGGAATGGGTGACGGTTGGGAGACCAGATGAGGAGTTATAGCAATCCACTCCAGCAGGGCATTCCTGCTGTGAAATGGGGGTTTTGTAACTAATAGGGTTTTGTAGTGTTAATTGAGAGGAAGTGTCTGAAATACGCAGCGCAGGGCCTAGCCTCTGGCAGGTGTACAGTGAATGTTAGTCTGATGTTTCTCAAGGGACTAGGCAAGCACTGATGAAGGGCTGGGTGAAAACAGGAATTATCCTCATACTCCACCTGCAAGGAGGATCCCGTGGTGTCGCCCCGGAAGCAGCGCTGGCAGGAATTCTGCAAAGCATCAGGGAGACAGAGAAGCTGAGGGTTGGACGACTGTCTTATGCTGCTATTTTTTTATTATTGATTTTTTAATTTTTAATTATGTGTACATAATAGTTGTATATCTTTATAGAGTGCATGTGATGTTTGATACGGGCACACAATGGTGAATTAATCAAATCAGGGTCATTGGGGTATCCATCACCTCAGGCATTTAACGTTTCTTTGTGTTAGGAACATTCCAGCTCCACTCTTTTCGTTATTTTAGAGTATAGCCTAACTTATTGTTGATTATAGGCGCTGCTGGGCTATCAAATAGCTTATGTTGCTATTTACAGGAACACGGAAGGAGGCGTAAGAAACATCTCGTACAATGTGCTGCAGGATACGGAAGAGGGAGAGGACCAGGCTAAAGATAATGAGCAAGAAAGCAGATCCTGAGACCTTTGAAATTGAGATTTGTTCAACGCAGGCCTTGGATTCTGGGCCTTGGGCTGACAACGGCTGTCAACAAGCTGTCCCGCCTTGTCCACATGTATCCACTTCTGTCCTGAAGTAGATACTTTTCATCTGCACAATCATGGGCCAGTTCTTTCACTTCTTTGTGCCTCATTTTTATTATCTGAAGATGGGGATAAGAAGTAATGGGACTTCCAACCTGAGCAAGAGCAAGACCCTGTCTCTACAAAAAAAAATGGAAAAATTAGCCGGGTGTGGTGGCGCACGCCTATAGTCCCAGCTACTCGGGAGGCTGAGGCAGGAGGATTGCTTGAGCCCAAGGACTTTGAGGTTGCAGTGAGCTATGATGACGCCACTGCACTCTAGCAGGGGTGACAGAGTGAGACCTTGTCTCAAAAAAAAAAAAAGAGGAAGAAGAAGAAGTAATGGAACTTATAGGGCTGCTGTGAAGATGTGCAGAGCGCTTAGCACGGTGTTGGAGATGTAGTGAATGGTCAGTAATGGTAGAAATGATCATTAACATTCCCTTATCTTCTACATTGTTTCTGTCTCTAGCGATACATACAAACACGCAGACATGGCTATGAGCACGGAGCAGAATCCTTGCCTGTTCTGTTCATGCTACATCTCCAGCCAGCCCTTAGAAGAGTGACTGGCTCACTGCAGCTATTTACACACTTGGTGAATGAAGGAATAGGGAAAGCCACCTCACTGTACCTCTGCTCCCTCCCTCTCGCTCTCATCCCCTTCCTTCCTTCCTTTCTTTCTTCTCTTTTTCCTTCCACCCATCCAGCCAGCCATCCATCCATTTTAGAAAGGCAGCAGTGGTGTATATCACGGGTTTTTTTTTTCAATTGTGGTAAAATACAAATTATATAAAATTTACCATTTTAACGATTTCTGGGTGTACAGTTCAGTGACATTAAGTACATTCACATTGTTATGCAACTATCTCTATCATCAATCTCCAGAACTTTTTCATCCTCCCAAACAGAAAATCTGTACCCATTAAACACTAACTCCCCTTTCTCCCGTCTCCCCAGCCCCTGGGAACCACCATTCTGCTTTCTGTGTCTATGAATTTGACCACTCTAGGTGCTTCATATAAGTGGAATGACATACAGTATCGGTCCTTTTGTGACAGCCCCTGGACTGACCCCAAGCCCCTGGACTCAAGTGCCAAACTGTGCCCTGCTGGCTCCCAGTGTGAAAGGAATGGGTGACGGTTGGGAGACCAGATGAGGAGTTATAGCAATCCACTCCAGCAGGGCATTCCTGCTGTGAAATGGGGGTTTTGTAACTAATAGGGGTTTGTAGTGTTAATTGAGAGAAAGTGTCTGAAATACGCAGCACAGGGCCTAGCCTCTGGCAGGTGTACACTGAATGTTAGTCTGATGTTTCTCAAGGGACTAAGCAAGCACTGATGAAGGACTGGGTGAAAACAGGAATTATCCTCATACTCCACCTGCAAGGAGGATCCCGCAGTGTCGTGTGATCAAGTTTTGTGATCACATAAGCTGTATAATACTGGGAAACTCAACCTCCCTGAAACTCCACTTCCTCATCTGTAAAATGATTGTAATAATAGTACTTACATCATATTGTTGTGAGGTTTAAATGAGATACTATATATAGGGTAGTCAGCCCAGTGCCTGGTATATAGAATGTGCTCAATAAATATTAGTTAGACCTAGCTATATTTTCTATTTTTATTTATATATATTTTTCTTACAGACTGAGTCTCACTCTGTTGCCTGGGCTGGACTGTAGTGGCACAATCATAGCTCGATGTAAGCTTGAACTTCTGGGCTCAAGTGATCCTCCCACCTCAGTGTCCAGAGTAGCTGGGACTACAGGCATTTGCCACCATGCCTGGCTAATATTTTACATTTTGTAGAGTTAGGATCTCACTATGTTGCCCATGCTGGTCTCAAACTCTTGGCCCAAAGTGATCCTCCTGGCCCGGGGTTCCTAAAGTGCTGGGATTGATTATAGGCACAAGATAACCACAGCTGGTCCTAAGTAAATATTCTCAATTAATGGACACTGGTATTGTGCTTATTATGCCTGGCATTGTCTTGAGCACTTTATAAATATTAGCCCATTTAAACCTCACAATGACCCTGTGACATGGCTACTGTCACTACCATCCACACTTGACAGAGGAGAAAACAAAGGAGCAGGGAGGTTGAGGCACATGCTCAGGGTTACGTGGCTGGTTCACGGCAGAGCTGGGATTTAAATCCAGGAAGCCGGTTTCCAAGATGCACAGGTTTTACCACCGCACCACGTGGCCTCTTGCTTATCTACGCTGCTTCACGCAGTGGGGGGTCATCTTCTGCCACTGGGTCCTGGGTCAGG
>CM052448.1:14632475-14655060 GCA_028533085.1 Varecia variegata | reverse complement strand
AAACTTAGTATTTAAGGAAATTGGACATTTCATAGTTAATAATAATAGCCAATCGTTTAAGGGGCCAGAGAGAGTCAGGCCTAGGGTTTGGTATGAGAAAACATCCTAATCAGATCTATTCTATTAATATGAGCTATCATGATTTGAGTTTTTGTGTCATTTTCCTTTTCCTGTATCTGACATAGCATTTCTAAGAGACATACAATGATAATATAGCATAAGTGTCATAAAAATAGTGAAGATTAGGCATCCAAGAAAGTTATAGGTAGAATCAGAAGGCAGTAAACAACATAACCAGCTGAAAAATCCCCTGCACAGATTACTGTATTCTTTAATCAGACTTACAATATGTTTACTCTCCTTATCAATGGTCATTTGAACCTTACGGTACATTTTATTTGAGGATTATAGTACCAACACCAAATCAGAGTCTAATAAATTTAATTTTTCTTCTGGCCACTTGATCTCCATAGGTATAACATCCTGAAGAGGGTATAAATCAAATTTAAGAAACACTGGTCTTCAGTGTCTAAATTGTCATTGGGCTTGTTTACAGTTGACCAATCTATTTTTCCCACCACCTTTGTGTTGTACCATATACTGGTATTTGGGAGGGGAAAAAAAAGAGGTTTTGTTACAGAAGAAATCATATGATTCTACAGTGTCATTTTGTCATTCCTCCCAACAAAATGGCCCTTTCCCATGTACCAAACATTATGTCCAATGGGGGTGGATATTAGGGGTCAAATTTTTGAGAAGTTGGGGTTCCAAGTGGTTTGAGAGCATAACTACTCTGTTTCTATTTTCACAATCTGAGAGGGAAATAGGATGTCATGTGTTTTCATCAGCTAAAATAGCCCACTGACTTCCCATGGGAGTATCCTCCTGTTATTTACAGTGGTCGCAATACCTGCTTGTTGAACTACAGAACACCTTGAGCCTCGTTCACCTTTGGTGCTTGAGCTTTAAGAATACAATGTCTGAGGTCGCATTTACCATCTAAAAATTTCCATAAAGTTGAGGGACCATAAATTTTCTGTAGGTGCTTAGATTGAGCCTCAGCACTGAGTACTGTAGGCCACTGTTTTATGGCTACCTCAAATGCCATTTGTAAGAACATGGACTTGAGCCCTTGTTGGGTTGGAGTATATACCCATTCCCACCTTTGGTTTGGGAGTGTTTTCATGGCTTGTCTTATGTCTTTTATCCATTTGATGAATGCTTCCCATCCCTTTCCTTCTTGGAATAACATTCCTTTTATGTGGTCTGTTTTTGAGAGGGAATTTTTCTGCATGGAATGCCTCTCTTCATCAGCTGTGAATTCGGCTTGTCCCAGTGCCTAGCTCAGTCCCACTTCTTTCAGTGGGGTCACATTTTAGTTTTATGGATGGCCGATTTTGGTGTATCCACCGGGAATGCTATTGCCATTGTATGTTAATGGCATCAGTGCAATTTGGATAAATGGAGTCAACCCAGAACTGCTGGGTGTCCCAAACCATTGTCAGGTGAGCAGAGGTTATGCCTAAGTATGCCCTTGTCTGGGTATTCCATAAGGCTTTCTGGAGGTGCCCTTGCCTTAGACTGGAATTTGTATGGTCAGGGACTTCTGTCCACCAACTGACTCCCATAAATAGTTCTTTAAGGACAGTGGTAGTGTGGTTGGTGCCAGATAAGGGCATCCAGCCACAAGCACAGGGCTGGTGGTCATTTGGGCAGGTTATGCTGTGATGGTTTACACAAGAGGCAGCTAGGTTTTTTTCCAACATACCCAGGCAATTTCCTAAGCTTATCATCATCAATATCTATTGTTATACAATATTTTATCTGATTAGATCCCCTCAATAATCTTCCCGAGGTGCTGTTAGGTAAATATTCCTGCAGGGAATTAATTTGGTGAGAGCCTTTTAATTGAGGTATCCTGAAAAGGGGGCACCTCGGGGAATGTTTACAGTAGAACTGTTCTATTCAGTGGTCTTCATTTCATCCCGATCTAAGGTCATACCAAATGATGTGGGCTGTGTCAGCAGGGAAATTGGTGAGGTTTGCAAGGAATCAGAAGTTTTCAGGTTTGAAGAGAGGAGTGTGGGGTAGGTAAATACAGGAGAATATGGGAATGAGTGTGAATAGGTAAAACATTTTTCTAATTTTAACAAAGAAATTAATAACCATACCCATTTAGAAAATTATACCTTCTGCTTCTGAATGCTTTATAAAATAATAAAAAAATAAATAAAAAAAGAAAAATAGAAAATTATATCTGTGCTAAGAAGCTGTCTAAATAAAAAATAAAAATAAAAAAGATAAAAAAAAGTAGAAAAAAAAAGAAAGAAAATTATGCCAAGGGAGATTCCATAGATCCCAAAATACCTCTCGGGCATCTTGGTTAAAGCATTCAGGGTTTTCAGCAATATATTCTATAGCAAGTCAAGTAAGAATGAGAGTTATTTCAGTGCTCATGAGGACTGGCCTGGTCCCATGTCTCTGGAAGAATGTCTACTTTGGTTGTTGCTCTGGAGACCAGCTGAGCCACTGATGTTTTCCGAAATCACAGGCAGGTGTCAGCTTGAAGATCCAGGTATGATCAGTAACATGGTTGGGTGCTCATTTTAGGTGTGAGATGTGAATCCAAGAAGTGACTTCCTTTAATTTTGCACCACAGGAGTTAGTGAAAATTACCTGGTAAGGTCCTTTCTAGCAGGGTTGTAAGGAGTCCTTTAGTTGGTGCCTTTTAAGCAACATAAGAGCAAAAACCAAATGCCAAAAGCAAGATTACAAAATTAGCTTGTCTATAAGTGTTGAGCTACTGTAGTCTTGGTTTTAGTTGCAGACTTGTAGCAATTTGCTATACAAAACATAAGCATTTTGTTAAAACCATTTAAGCTAAGGAATTTAGAGAATTTTGTTGTACTGCAGTATTTTTTGTTTTAGTAATTTGTCCTAAACTAGCCCATAAATTCCTTACTATATCTTTATTTGCATAAACTGAGAACAGATTTTGCCACCAGGTATCTTGATATCCGCTCAGTAATTCTCCTTTAAGTCTAAGGGAAGCAGGGGATTGTTTATGGTTGGGATGGATGAAAAGGGGGCCACATAATAGCCCAAGGGGCAAGGTCACCCAGTTTGCCAGCTGTTTAGGCATCTGTGTGACTGTTCTTGATTCGGAGGGTTTAAACTAACTTCATCCCTCGAAATCGGCCCGTACAATCTCGCACGCCCACCTCTTCCGCTATAGTCCCTGGGCCTAGAGGGAGGATGTTTGTATAGTTTTAGCAGCAGGGCATTAGCAATGGAGAACAGATTGGGTCCAGTAGGATTGAATAGTTTTCAAATTCTGGAGATACCAGGTAAACTTTGCTATTTACTTAATTTTTGTCTTGACTCTGGAAAACAAAACAAAGCATCAGTAATGATTTAAACAAAAAGTCATAAAAATATTACAGTCCTCTATTAGTTTAGCCCCAAGTAATTATAATTAACTCTTGTTCTGTTTGAAGTTGGGTTAGCAATCTTCATGTATGCATCAGCTTTTAAATTAAACTCCTGAAAGTTTTCATCAATGCTATGGTACTAGGTTCCAAAGTTATAAAAAACATATATTCAAGAGTACATATCATCCTTTTTTTCCATGACATTCCTTAAAGACGCAGCAAATTTTGGACTGTAGTTGATTATAAACTGTTTTTTGCAAAGAATCAAAGTAAAACAATAATTATCTGTGGAGGACAAAAGTCTTAGAATAGCATGATTAAAGATACAAAGGAAATTTCGTTATTTCTGTGGCACACAACAATTTAACATAATAATCATGATTACTACCAGATAACATATATTAAGACATATCAGAATCTTAGGCATTTCATATAATTTTGGAGCACATACTAATATATTTATATTTATATGTATGTATAATTATAATTTTATGTATAATTTATACTAATAAATTATATTTATATAAATATAATTCAAAGAAAGTTAAACACCACTGCATATGTGACAATGTTTCCTGTATAATTTTAACAAACTAAGTAAGTCTAATATATCTCTTGGACTTCCAGCAGTCCTAATATCAAAAAGTTAGTCTGAGGTAATTTGAAATTCTGATTTTGGAAAGTTGTCAAATATCAAAGGTTTAAAACATTTGCTCAAAATAGAACCATCAGTCAATGTAAAATGATAATCATTCATTTAACCAAGAATGATAGTCATCAAAAGACTTCAAAGGCAATACAAAAAGTTATATGGGTGTAAAAATCTTAACCCTTTTAAAGTTCAGTTTTCTTAGTCAATCAAAACCTAATAAAGACAACACAGAATTTTAAGGGTGACTTAAAGAAAGGGAAGCTGAAGTTAGAAACTTAAAGCAAAATCTTTCAAAAATAAAACAGCTCAATGAAAAGTTAAAGTTGTTTTTGATCTCAAAATGGAAAATAAAAAGTTGGTTTTAGCTCATGAAGATGTAAATCATCAACTGGAAGAATCTATTGTTGGTAACGATCAGATTTCTCTGGAAAAAACCCACTATTTTAGAGTCTCCAAACATGCACAAAGGACAGTTAAAAGTAGAATTGTGTCTAGCTGAAAAGAGGCTGTTGGAGGAAACAAACCAGTATGAGCAAACCGTCAAAGAACTGTCCAGTGCATCTAACCTGGATAGCTCTAGCAGAATTGTTAATTGTTAATGGGAATTTCCGGTTCTGCCTTACAAGTGGAGCATGAGTACTTAAACTCAGTCAAGAGAAAGACTTTGAAATGTCAGGACTCAAAAAGAATATTGAACAGATGGATGCTGACGGGCGTGGTGGCTCACGCCTGTAATCCTAGTACTCTGGGAGGCTGAGGCGGGAGGATCACTTGAGCTGAGGAGTTCAAGACCAGCCTGAGCAAGAGCGAGAACCCATCTCTACTAAAAATAGAAAGAAATTATGTGGACAACTAAAAAAAAAAATATATATATATATAAAGTTAGCCGGGCATGATGGCACATGCCTGTAGTCCCAGCTACTTGGGAGGCTGAGGCAGGAGGATCTCTTGAGCTCAAGAGTTTGAGGTTGCTGTGAGCTAGGCAAATGGATGCTGACCATAAAGAAACTAAAGAAATTTTGTCATCGAGTTTAGAAGAGCAGATAAATGTCTCTTATAAAAGAGAAAGACATTTTCATAGAAAAACAAAGGAAGTTCAGAGCTTCCAGAGGGATTTGATAAACATACTCAAGCCTTAAGCAAAAATGAAATTTTACAGCAAACCATAGAGGAAAAAGGTAGAAGTCTTGCATTCATGAGAGGAGAAAAAAAAAAAAAAAAAACACCTATCTGAAAGAAGAACTGGAGTGGAACTTCTCTGATGGCTGGGCCTAAAACGTGAGACACTATTATACAACTAGAATCTGAGGCATCTCAACTGAAAGTAAACAAAGGTAAGCTTGAGGAGGAAATAAAATATCATCCAAAGATAATTGAAGATCAAAAACAAAGAAAGATGCAACTACTTTAGTTTTGCCAAGAGCAGAATCAGGAAATGGATGTAATATATTTTAAATGCCAGCACGAGCAAATGAATGTCACACATACTCAGCTTTTTCAGCCAAAGATGAAGAAACTAAGAATTTGCAAAATACAACAGAACAAATCAAAACCCAGCAGGAAACAGGACAAGACATTCCAACAGACTGTGATGTTTTTCAAGTAAAAAAAAGCTCAGCGTCTGAATATAGAAAAAGGAAGTGAAAGGCATGATTTATCTAAAGCTGAAACTGAAAGATTAGTGAAAGGAATTAAAGAATAAGAATTGGAGATTAAACTGCTCAATGAAAACAGTACATGTTTAACTAAACAGATGGATCAGCTGTCCAGTGATGGAGTTGATAAACTAATTCAGATTATCCAGCAGAAAGATTTGGAGACACAGGGTCTTCACCCTAAAATAGTTTCAGCTTCTTACACCCACAGTGTTGCTTACCTTGAGCAGCAACTGCAAGCATATGCTTTGGAAAAAGAACACATGTTAGCTGTTTGGAGTGAGAAGGCTAAAGAAAACAGCTATCTAAAAAGAGAGTATCACCAATTGATAGTATCATTGTTGATGAAGAAGCAGCCATCAGCAAGCCGCAAGATGAAAATAAAAAATTGTCCACTTGACTTGAAAGTAGTGGTCAGGAAGTATTTAGAGACACTGTGCAGAATTTATCATGTCTCATTAGAGAAAAGTGTCAGACTTTATTCACAATTTTGCAAACATCCAGCACTGGTAATGAGACAAGAGGTATTGGTAGTAACCGGTTTGAGGAACTTCTACAGGAGCATAATAAATTAAAATAGCAAGTTAAGAAAATAGAAGAATGGCAACAGCGGGTAGTTACCACAGTAAAAAATAAGCAGCATGGGGCAGCCCAACTTCAAGGACTTTGCCAACTTAAAGCAAAGATTTTAATTGACAGTGATAATAACTGTAAACTACAGATGGACTATACTGAGGTCATCCAAAATTATGAAGGGAATGCAACCAAACTCAAAAATTGGGGGCAGGAATTAGTACAAATTCAGCACAGGATAGAGCAGCTTTGCAATAAGAAGGAGAGTCGTTTAGGGCACATCCATATTTTATCACAACTCTCTACCCATCATCACTCTCCCCACAGTCAGCAGAATCTCCTGAGGCAAGTAAACTGCTATATTGAATGACCCTTCTAAATTGCTCCAACAAGAGACTGAAGAACTGAGAAAACAAGTGCAGGAAGAAGATGCAACCATTAGAACTCTCCAGGAAGATAATGCGAGATTGTCCCATTGGATTGCTGCACCCTCAGCACTAGAAAAGAACACAGACAAATGGATTTGGAAATTTAGCAGCTAAAAGAGAAAGATGATGTTCTACAAAAGTTACTTAAGGGGAAAAGCCTTTTCATGAAAGCCAAAAGTGGTCAATTACTTTCCTGGAGAGAAAAATCTCACTAATAAAGTAAATGAACATGAGATTTTGAGGCAAGCAGTGAGAAATCTGAAGGAGAGGATGCCAGTTTTAGAAATGGACATGTCAACTGAAACAGCAACATGAAAAAATAGCAGAAGCATCCAGGGAAAAGGAGACAGAATACCAGGCATTACAAGAGACTAATATGAAGTATTCTACGACACTGTGAGAAAAAGTGTTTGACCGTCGTGTAATGAAGAAGGAGGCCCACAACTCTGAGCAACTGTTGAAAGAAAAAGAAGGCAAAAGTGGAGAATTACACGAGATTTTAAATACACTTAAGTCAGTGCAGGAGAAATCAGTTCTGCTTCAGCAGGAGAGAGATCAAGCCACACTGGCCCTACAACAGAAACAAATGAAAACCAGGCCCTCCAGAATGAGGCTCAACATTTACGTGACAAAGAATCACATTTAAACCAGGAGCTACAGAGAGTACACAACCAACTTCTAGAATCAGAAGATTCTTGTATTCGTGAAGCTTTGGCTGCAAAAGACAGAGTGGGTAAATTAACCAAGAAAGTCACAGTATTGGAGGAAAACCTAGTTTCATCTGCAAAGGAAATGGAAAAGGCAAGCCAGGAAGCTAACTTGCAGGTGGAGTCATTGCATGCAAAATTGAATATAGTCTCCAGACAGAAAGAGGAAATGGCATTACAGCTTTCTGTCTCAAAGGAACAAGAAAAGCAGTATGCTCTTGCATCGGCTGAATGGAAAGAAAAGGCAGAACATCTAGAAGGAAAACTGGTGTTGTAGGAGCATTTGGTTAAAGCAAATGCAGTCCTGGAGCTGAAGAAAGAACAAATTGAAAAACTGAAAAAACAAAATGAGGTCCAATGGGAAGAGCTGGAGGATGTACAAAAGAAATTGATAGATTTACTAAACAGCACAGAAGAAAAGGGAACAACGTTCTCATGAGAAACATCTTCATTAGATATTTTCAAACACCAAAACAGGAACGACATGAAGTGTCAGGATTAGTGGGAAGCGCTCTGGGTATCAAATGGGAGGAAATGGAACAGTTGTTGAAGGAAGATCAAGGTGCTGTGTCACTGAGTGGATGATTGGGTGGCTTGGAGGAGGACCAAAAAGTGGCCAGGTGTGGTGACTCACATCTATAATCCTAGCATTCTGGGAGGCCAAGGAAGAAGATCACTTGAGTTCAGGAGACCAGGGTGAGCAAAAGCAAGACCCTGTCTGTACTCAAAATAGAAAAAATTAGCTGGGCATGGTGGCATGCACCTGTAGTCCCAGCTACTTGGGAGGCTGAGGCAGGAGGATCACTTGAGTCCAGGAGGTTGAGGTTGCAGTGAGCTATCATGACGACACTGCAATCTAGCCAGGGTGACAGAGTGAGACTCTGTCTCAAAAAAAAAAAAAAAAAAAATGTGTCCCAACACACCTCTGGGGCCTAACCAGCAATCTGTGCTTAAGAGTTTTTTTTAGAACTTTACGTTAAATTTCTAGAAGCAAAATCTCATTTACCTACTCTGCCAATGAGGCTTTCTCCTCATGATAAGAAGCCTCTAGATTCACCAGGAGGGAAAAGACTACCTAAAAACTTAGCACAAAGTTTTAAAAATACCCCAGGATCCATACCCAAAAGGGCAGATGTCAATCCCTGCTCCATAGTTGTGTCTCTTATTAATCCAGATGGACTTAAAACCCATGCTATTGCAGAGGTGCTGCCCACAAATACAGTTTTGCTAATGTCACCTGGTGAGAGTGCAGGAGTGGTGCTGAAAGGCCTTTCAAAGCAATAGAAGATTCTCAAGCCAGAGACATTTAAGGAAACCAAGCCACTTACATGTATGTACTTTATCACAAAGTGAGTGACCTTTTGAAAAAAGTCATTTATATGTTTTCAGTTTTTATTTTTTTTAACTTCTAAGAATTTGGAAGTTAACTTTTATTGGAAATCTATTTTATAGGCTTTTATTGAAAAACATTTAGATTTACTTCCTAATTTTTTTTCAGAATATTACAGGGGTACAGTTTTCCTTTCTTTAATAAAAATATTCCTAATGATTTTTGTAGTATCTCTTAAGGACTACAAACATATTCACGAAACTTAAAACAGAGGTTCCATCATGTGAGGATGAGTGTCGGTGGGATTGGAGGTTGTGGTCAAAGGGTACTTGAAGGAGTATTTGTAATGCTTTAATTTTTTTTTCACAAGGAGCAAGTATTTGAGTATACCCTGGGAAATCAAAACGTTAACATGTTAAGGTTCAAAAATCATAGAATACACTAATGTACACTCCTTATATAAGAAAAAAGGTAAAAAGCACAAAAGTACCAGATGCTTAAAATTAAAACAATGAAAGTTCCCTTCTTTTGACTAAGTCCTACTCTCCTTTCTGTTACCTGGGAAACCACTCTATTGTTAACCTGTTTTCTTTCATATCTTTTAGAAATATATATATATATATTTGTATATCTGAAAGTATTAATATATTATTCTTTGACTTGCTTTCTAAAAAAAAAAAAATCACTCCACTTTAGCTCCTGTGGATCAGCATTTATCATTTTCTACCCCAAATCTTACCAAATGTCTGTGGTCAACTCCCTTGCCCATTTCCTCAAGGGCCACTTGAAATCTTTATCACTTTCCTCAAGCATGGTCATGCCTTATACCTCTTGCAGACATTAGAGAACAGCAAGCAAGAACTCCTAATTTCCCATACCCCTTTCCTGCATCCCACCATCCTCTCTCCATCCTTCTCTACTGCTTCCCTTTTGTTGCAGAGTGAAAGGGATCCAGCTTTGTAGTTCAAGGCTCAATACCAAATCGTGGAAATTGTCCATTCAGACTTCTTCAGAGGCCTTACTCTGTTCATTTTCCACACTGCTTTATCTTCTGCCTGTCTCTTTCCCTAGGCAGGTGAGCACACCCACGTTCTTCCTGGCATAGAATACAATCCTTTCTGCTCCTCCAGCATCTCTCTACCTTTCATACCTAAGCTTCTGAAATAATTATTTACTTCTCATCGCCATCTCATTTTTTATTGACTTCTTTTTTTTTTTTTTTTTTAGTTGGCCAGATAATTTCTTTCTATTTTTTTTTTTTTTTTAGTAGAGACGGGGTCTCTCTCTTGCTCAGGCTGGTCTCGAACTCCTGACCTCGAGCGATCCACCGGCCTCGGCCTCCCAGAGTGCTAGCATTACAGGCGTGAGCCACCACACCCGGGTATTGACTTCTTTTTGAAAACTCCACAGATCTTGTCTCCTTAATGTCCCAGGAATTTTCCAATTGCTAAATCCAATGCACACTGTTCAGTTCATTGTTCACTTAAACTCCCTGCACTGTCTGATAAATGTTACCTGCATCTTCATTCTTTATATTCTCTCCACCTTCTTCATTTTTTGCGATCTTGCTCTCCCCGGGTTCCCTTCTTAATGTCAGATCCTTCTCTCTCATTCTCTTTTGTGACTTCTTCTGACCACTTCTTAAATGTGAATATTCTCCAAGGTATGTTATCAGCCAACAGCATCATTTCACCTTCTCTGAGGAGTCAGGGCAAGGTCATCCACTCCCATGACTCAACTTTCACTGGTATGCCAGTGACTTCCGAATGTCCATGTCTAACCTCACCCTTCTGACTCCACACTGGTTTATCTAATTTTCTTCTGGATGATTCTATCACGATGGTCATCAAAATCAACATGTCCAAGAAGGAACTCAGAATCCTCCCTTACAACCCTCTCATCAACCAAGCAAGAGGCCTTGGGACATGATCGACATTTCTCTCTCTCTCTCATCCACTTCATATCCAGTCAACTACCCAATAGATTTTTAATTTTCTCCCTTTTTGTCTGTTCCCTCTACTCTGATCCATCCCTTCCTGTCTCTTGTATGGACCAACGCAGTCAAATCCTTAATGATCTTTCTGGTTCCATTCTTGGCCTTCCCTAAATCCATTCTCCACACTGCTATGAGGGTGATCTTTCAATGTTATTTCCCTGCTTTAAATGATTTTAGGAGTTTCCATTGCCTGGAGTCCAGACTTTAACAGGACATTCAAGGCCTTGCCTGTGCAGCCTTACTTTCTGCTAGTTACCCACACATAGGCCACCCTCCAACCATATGTTACTTCTTGTAAACCCCAAACAGACCATGACTCAAATAACATCAAGGCCACAAGGCTACTCATAGCAGTTCAAAATAGTTCAGGCCAGAAGTGTTTTATTTACCTCCGCTGTACCCCATTGGTAAAGGAGGGATTTCTACTCTGTATTTATGGGGAATGAGCTGGCCCTGCAGGGCAGTTGCAGGAAGATTTTGTGGTGGCTCTGAGCAAAAAACTAAGTTTCTCTGACTCACCAGCTTTTCTGAATCAAAGGCTCGTCAAAGAACAGGTGTGTCAACGCATCTTCCTCTACCTTCTGCCAGTCACCCTCAGCGTCACCATCCAGACCTATGGGATTGACACGTTATACTACTTGCTCTTGATACTTCTTACACATGAAATGTGGACACTGCCAAGCTGGGAAACTGTACTTGTTCAGTCATTTGCATTACACTCTTGGCAGAGGACCACTCCACGAAAATGGTGTATTTCATCCCATTACCACTCCCCCTGGCAAAATTCCCTGACCTTAGCCGTTCCCCACTGTCATTTCTTTTTTATTTTTAATTCATTAATTTATTATAATTATTTTTTTTAGAGACAGGGTCTCACTCTGTCCCCCAGGCTGGAGTGCAGTAGTGCAATCACAGGTAACTACAGACTCGAACTCTTGGAATCAGGCGATCCTCTTGCCTCAGCCTCTCAAAGCTCCAGGATTATAGGTGTAAGCCAGTGCACCTGGCCTCCCACTGTCATTTCTACCTTGGTTATCAGAGAGCTCTTGTGCCTCAACTGAATACTAAGCAAGCGTTTGATATCTGATCTCCCCCCAAGATGTGTGTCCTGGGTTTTTGCTGTTATTTTGCTTTTTAAATTTTATTTCATGGGGGTTATTCATAACTTTTTAAAGTTTGAGTATATCCATCCCTATTCCTGACACGTGACAGATAACACATTTTTTTTCATTAGGATGTTTTGTAATAAATCCAGTACAAAATATATGTAATGAACATCTTGAATATGCATAGTAATGAAACAAACACATGTATACTCAACTTGAGGCACTGAAGGGATATCTATGTACTCCTTCCCTAGTCCCTTGCCCTGTTCTTTTGCGTCCTACCCTTCCTACTTTCTACAAATCACCAATATCCTGATTCCTTGTTTTGTTTCTCATTCCTTCACTTTTCTATATAGTATTTTGCCACATAAGTATGTTTCTCTAAGCAACATTAGTTTTACTTGGTTTGACCTCTATAAAAATGTTGTTATACTTATTTCTTACACTGGACAATATGTTTCTGAAATTCAGCCATATATGCTAGCACTTGATAGCTCTGGTTCATTCATTTTTCATTGTTATATATTTTTCCATTGTATTAATCTTCTACACACCATTTCCTTCACATTTCAAAGGTGATTATGTGTGCAAAGCCCTTAGCACAGTTCCTAGTGCAAAGTCAGCACTCAAAAAATTTTGTTATATTGTTGAGTGACACTGAGAGCCAACGAATGTAACAACTTACACTTGGTTCTTCTGGCTGGATCTCTACCCTTCGCCCCAATACTGGGAATACAGCTGGTTCTTCCACCCCGACTTAATTACAGCGATAAAATTTCACCTAGGTGACCAACTGGCCTTACAAAGCATCCAAGACTACATTTCCCAGAGAGCATTGCGGCACATTCTTAAGCCCAATTTCAGTTTCCTTTCTCCCTCGGCTAACTTCCGGGTTACGTAGGCGGGGCCAAAAGAGTCATCCAATAAGCGCCTCCGCGGGATGAGAGAGCGAAATAACTGCCCAATGAGCTTCACGGCAGAGGCACCAATGAACGGGAAGGTTGCTGGGTGGAGTCACTAGGCCGCGCTAGCCGAGTTGGTTGGAGACCAGCTCTTCCCTCCTGCTTTCTCCGTGCTTCAGTCTCCTACCCATGTCGCCTGTAGACCTCGCTTCATGTCTCTGGTGTCACGGTACCAGGAACCTTCAGGCCCATGGCCGCTGGCCGGAGGGAGCCTTCTGCAACCCACTATTCTTCTGTCTCGAGCTGCGGGACAGACGACAAGGGCGTGCGCTGCACCTGCGAAAAAGGTGCGTGTGGAGCGCGGGGTTAGGGGCCGGCGTCTAGGGTGCCGGGGCCCAGGTGGCAGTCGGGCCTGTGTCTGAAGAATACACTTGGACGCCCAAAGGGACACGGTACCAGACTCGAGGCATTCTCGCTTCACACCTGTGAAGTGCACTGAGCAGGGGGTCATTAATAATAATAATGATAATTTCTGAGTTCCTGCTGTGTGCCGGGGGTGGTGCAAGCCTGGGGTATCGTGAATGGGAATACCCAGGCAGACGTGGTCTTGGACTTCTCGGAGCTAAAGTCTTGCTGGAAAAACAAACATGAAGCAAATAATGAGTTGTTGATGAGTTAGGAGGAAGAGAAATACAGGTTCTCCCTCATTTGTACATTCTATTGAGGGTTGTCATGATCCCCGTTGTGCACCTGTAACTCAGGCCACTGAGGGGGGAATGACCTGTCCAGGTTCACAAAATATTTTTTGTACAGCCGGTACCACGCTGGCTCCACACTTAGGGAGTGGGGGTGTTGCCAGCACAAGTATGTGTTGCAGAAAGAGAAAACATGAGGCTTGAGTGTTCTCCTTTTATTCATTCCTTCAACAAAAATTATTGAGAGCTTTTTTTGTGTCAGGCCCTTACTTTGGGCTGGTTGGTGGGGATTCAATGACAGGAATACATACATGATAAGCAAGACAGACATGGTGTCAGAGGTACTGAAACTCACAGCCAAGTTGGGAAAGACAGGCAGGAAACAAATAATAACCCGGGAAATACATAATTACAGTTTTGTGTTGAGCACTGAGAAGTACTGCATGCCATTAGAGTTTGTAATTTAGACAGTGATGTTTATGCTGAGAACAAAAGGGATTGTATAGTGGGGAAAACCAAAGTTTTGAATTAAGGCTTGCACTGTTTGTAGGTTCTTGGAGACTAAGCGTAGTGATTCAGCGCATGGACTTTGGAGCCAGACTCTGTCAAACTGAGTTTTGCCCCCTACTAGCTGTGTACAATTGTGTAAAATTCTGTGCCTCAGTTTTCTGATCTTTAAATGGGAGTGATAATAGTGCCCATTTTGTAGGTGGTTGTGAAGATTAAATGGTATTTAACAGTAGTAGAGCACTTAGAGTAGTCTCTGGCATGCAGTAGGTGTCAGTGGTGGCTGATTAAGTAAATAAAAAAATACGTAAATATTAAAGGCTTAGAGGCAGTCCGAGGTGAAGTTTGTGAACGTAAATGGATTACACTCAGCTGTTTCTTCTCCAGCTTTCAGTTGCTATTAACCACATCTGTAGCACTGTTGGATTAGAAATAATTTTTCTCATATTAACTGCTGTTTGCTAAGAGAATCTGAAGTGCCATCAAAATTGTCAGAGAGAAATAAAATTATTTTAAGTAGCACGTTAGGGTTAGATTTATTTGATTGTTGGTAATATTTTTCACAAACTTACTTAAAATATTAGGTATAAATAGTTGAGATGCAAATCAAAGTACAGAGGAACAGCATAACTAGAGCATGCCTTTCCTTGACTCTCGGTTGGATAGTTTCTATAATTTTAAGTCTTCTCTGACTCAGTTTCTGATGCCCTTTGGGTCTACAAACATCTAAACACAGTAGGGGAAGGTTGGGTTTGGAACTGCAAAGTTACATAAAGCAGTAGGCCCCAACCTGAACTGCACATCAGCATAGCCTGTGGAGATTTTTAATAAATAATACAGATGTTCAGGACCTATTCTAGACTCATGAATCACAATCTTCTGGAATAAATCCTGGGTAAGGCCACAGGTGTTTGCCATCTGGGATGCATTTCATAAAAATTTTTTTGTACTGGATTTTCCCTCTGAAAAAATGTGCAAGGAGATTGTGAGAAGTTAAGTATCTTTCAGGTTCTGTGATATTGTGATCTGCATGTTCACTGTAATGCATTAAGCCCCTAAATATTGTCCAAAGGTCACAATATTAAATAAGAATCCCTTGTGTGAATCATGGGCAAATTACCCTCCTTTGTCTGCCTCAGTCTCTTCATTTTAAAAATGAGGGTAGCCCGGGCACGGTGGCTTATGCCTGTAATCCTAGCACTCTGGGAGGCTGAGGCGAGAGGATGGTTTGAGGTCAGGAATTCGAGAACAGCCTGAGCAAGAGTGAGACCCCGTCTGTCCTGAAAATAGAAAAAATTAGCAGCACCTGTAGTCCCAGCTACTCAGGAGGCTGAGGCAGGAGGATCGCTTGAGCCCAGGAGTTTGAGGTTTCAGTGAACTATGATGACGCCACTGCACTCTAGCTGGGGCAACAGATTGAGATTCTGACTCAAAAAAGAAGCGGGGGGTGGATAATAAGGGTAACCTACCTTTTGGCTGTGAGGATTAAATGAGATAATTGACTCAAAGTTGTTGGTGTCTGGCATAAAGTGAAGGCCTCAGTAAATTATTATTGGTAGTTTTGATTTCCCTCCAGTCTGAGTATTATTTGGTTGAATTTGCTGAGTATGTAGTAGCTATGGGTCAGGCTGGCCCTAAGTGAGTTACAGCCATAAAATCCTTAAAATAACACTTAAAAAGCCAATTAGCCTCCCAGGGCACCTACAATTCTGTTACCTATGTTTAAATTTGCTTTCTCCTTCTAGGGATAATGAGAATATTACCTGTCTCAGAGGGTTATTGTGAACATTAAATGTGGAGCGCTTCTAACAGTGCTTGGCATACGGTAGGTGTTCAAAATAGTTACTGTCATCATCGCCACCCGCATTGTCGGCAAATCACCACCACCACCATGGACTTGTACTATCAATTAGAACTTTCCTGATTGGATATATGAGGTTTTTGCTTACTCATTACTTACCATGGTAGCTAACTCTCCCGTGCTCTCTCCTTATCATGCCCATCATGCTATGCCCCTAAGTCAGTTTTCTACTCTTCTTTTTACCTGTGACCCAACCCTCCCACCAAACTCTCACTGTGTCCTCGGAAATCAGCACTCCTAAATCCACAGGTGCCTCTAGTTCCTCAGCCTCTCCTTAGCCATTCTCTCCCTCCCTTTGCCTTAACCCTTACCATTCCCTAGGGACATCCTTTTCTTGAAGCCCCCTCAAGTGATGCCTCCCTTCTTTTATAGCCTGCGTATCTCAGGATGAGGGGCTTTGAGATTTGTATCCTCCCTGCTGTTTGTTTGCCATCCCATTTCTTTGAGTTCCGTCATACTCAGCTGGACCACTCTGCTGCTGCTGTTCACCTTCTCCTGATTATTCACCTAATTTATTGAAGACTTCGGTGCCTGGCCCTCAGACTTCCTCTCTACCTCAATTCTTGACATCATCCTGGGTGATCTCAGTGTCCATTCGAAGAAGGCAGCCTACACACAGGCACTCACTTTCTTGAATGCCTTGTTTGCAATGATTATCTCTTCTCATCAGATTCTGTCACCTCTTCCTGCCATGATGCCCTGGATTTCCTTCCCGATGCTGCACTGCCTCACAGATGACCAGTACAACACTCTCCAACCTGATCTCATCTTTCCAGGTTGCTTGGTCAATTATTTCTGCTATGCGCATTTTTCCTCAGGACCTCCATGGTTTTCTTACTCTTTAGATACTCCCTCTCTGTTGTTCTCTCTCAGTTGATCTCAGAGTTTATAGTCTATCACTCAGTAATTCTCTTGGCAGTTCCCCTGTCTCCCTTGCCCTTTGGTCCTAGTAGGCCTAAAACTGGTCTGAACCTGGTTGAACCAAACTATCCATTTTCACCTTGAATACTGGTGATAGAAATCACACAACAGTGCAGCTTGGTACTTCTATGAATTCATGTCACCCAACTTCACCTGTGCCCTTAATAGATCCTGACCATGCTAGTATGTTTCTCTGGTCAACTCATTGTGTCATTCTCCAGAATACTTAATTCAGACATTTTCTACTTTCCTTAAACTTCTGATTTACCCCACTCCTTCTCAAGATAATGTCAGCCATTGCTTAACATAGAAAGTGGAAGCCTTCAGGTAGAAACTCCATTAACTTCCCTCCAAGAAGCTTAACTATCCTTTCCTCCCATTACAGTTGTCAGTGTCCTCCAGTAAAGACCACCAGAAACACCTGTAATGAAACAATGGGGTTCAGTACTTGTGGTAACGAGGGGCAGTCTCACACCATGAGGAACTATGGGAAATATATCGGTAAAAGGGTGTTAGAAAGACCTTCTACGATTTGGGCTTTCGCTGGGTGATATGGAGGAACGTCCAATAAAGTAGGGATTTGCTCTGGACTGAGTGCTGATAGGAGGTGGGGACAGTTCTATCATCATGTTGTCCAATATTCTTTTCAGGAAGGGCTTTGGCTAGAGTAGGGCTAAATGTATAAAGAAGCCACAGTAACTCATATCAACCAGAGAGAGGGATGTTTGGTATTTTGTGGGTGGCATGTTGACCTTGTTTTTGTCTGTGCTTAGAGAAAATTATGAAGTGGTCTTGTTTCATCTCACATCGTCACTGTTGCGGAGGGTCCCTATGTTGGTGTTCTGTGAGATTGTTTATGTCCAACAGGAGAATAGCACGGCCTTTCTGGGGGTACCAGTCAGCTTCCAACAATATTAAGGCCTGGCTTCTGGCACCAGGCTAGCTCATAGAGGTCAAGGCTGCTTTTCTCTGCGTGAGGAGAGGCATAGAGACTGATGCAGAACAGTATGTTAGGGGAACTTGACATAGGGTGGGGAGTGGGCAGCAGGAGAGAATTCAGAGAGGTGGTGAGAGAACGAATCATGTAAGGTCCCAAGGAGTGTGGGTTTCATCCTGAGGGATTTTAAGTGAGGGAGCTGACAGGATCTGGGTTTGTAGTTTAGAAAAATCTCCACAGCTGTATGGGAGATGGGTCAGTGATAAAGTAGAAGTCCCCTTTCCCATGCCCACAGTTATTGCTTGGGCTTTACTCGCTCACGTAATCTATTGCAACACTTCCTCGTTGTTCTACCTGCTGGCCAGGTGATTTTTAGAATCGCAGATATTACCCTGTCACTTACTTAAAACCATCCAGTTCCCCAGCAGCTAGCAGGTAAAAATCTGTACTTGGTTGAATGACATATTGTACCTTTTTATGATCTGGTCACTCTAGCCTGATAATCTGACTGCCAACTGGAAATCTCCACCTGGATGTCTCAGAACTATCTCAAATTTACTATTTCTAAAACTGTTCTTGAGATTATCTTCCCGTGTTCTCCTCCCTGCTGCCCCACCACCACAGTGAATAGTGCCATTATTTATTGGGTTGGCAGGTACAACAAGGCAGGCATCACCTTGGAACTGCCCTTTTACTTTCCCCCTTATGTGATCAATCAGCCAGACCTGTTGATTTTATGTGCTAAGTATTTCTGGAATCTACTTCCTTTCCTTGACCTCTGCTTCTGGCATCTAGTCCAAGCCAAGGTCATCTGTGATCTGAGCTAAGGCACTAGTCTGCCTACTGGGCTCCCCATTCACTCTTACCTCCCCGCAGATCCCTATCTCTCACTGAAGCCAGAGGTGTGTAAAAGGCCCATTTGACCATTGTCATTCCCTAGCTTAAGGCCTTCCTGTTCCTGATAGAAAAAGACTGAGGTTCCTTCCGTGGTCTCCAGGGCCCCACCTGCCCCGTCCTACTTCCCCAGCTCACTTCATACCACTCTCCCCTCTCCTGGGCCATCCTTTCAGTTCCTCAGAGGTGCCTGTCCTTTCCTTAGGTGGTGGTGGGGGGAGGGCTTTGAACATGCTGTTCCCTCTGCCTGGAACGCATCCTCCCACCCTGCCTTGCCTAATTAGTTCCACATCATCTCTCAGATTAAGGCGTTGCTTAACATTCTTTACTGAGTTCCTGCTGGCTTCATGGCAGCATCATTTTAGACACTGTGGACACAGAAGTGAACAAAACAGAAAAACTGGAGCTCATGAGGAGCATTGATTCCAGTGGGGGAAACAGCCAGGAAAGAAAGAAGCTAAATATCTGGCATGTCAGATGGTGGTAGATGCTGGGAAGAGTTGTCATTTGAGATGGGGTGGCCAGGGAAGACCTCACTGAGGAGGCCAGTGTAGAGGAAAGACTTGCAGGGGCGAGAGAGTGAGTCCTGAGCCCTGTGGGTATCCAGGAAAACAGTCTCCCAGGCAGAGGGAACAGAGAGGAGAAAGGCCCTCCAGGAGCAAGGCCAGGGCGAGTGATGGGGAAGAGCAGGAGGTGGAGTCTGGGAGTTAGTGGGGGCAGATGTTGCAGACCAAGCACGGTAGGCCCTTGTGAGGACCTGGCTTTTACTCTAAGCGAGATGGGCACCATTGGAGGATTTTGAACTAAAGAGTGAGGTGACCTGCCTTGGGTTTGACCAGGGTCAGTTCAGCTTCTCTGCTGAGAATAGACTGGAGGGGGCAAGGACAGAGGCAAGGAGGTCAGTTAGTCAGCTGTGGGAATGTCCCACATGAGAGGCTGGTGCTTGGATCAGGACAGTAGTGGTGCATGTGCTGAGAATCCATCAGATTCTGCATGCGTTGTGAAGGTCGAGCTGCTAGAACATTGTGACAGAGGATGTGGGGTGAGACTCTGGGGCCAAAGTGACTCCAAGGTTTTTGGCTTAGCTGGGATGGGGCTCCCTCCAACAGGCTTCTCTAAAACCCATAGACAAGATCTAGCCCCTGTTGAATGTTCTCATGATACCTTGTGCTTTTCCTTGGGGTGATCAGCCTGGTTGTAATTCAGAAATTCATGGTTTAATGTTTGTCTCTCCCACTGGGATAAACTGGATACCCAGCAGGGACCATGCCTACCTTTGGGCCATGTGCACAAGTAAACATTTGTCAGCTGGCCAAAATGACTACAAACTGAATATAAATGTTCAAGGTGATATTTCCTGATGATGTCTTAAAATTCTGGTTTTCTATATTACCGGTTTTGAATGGTCTGTGTGTTCTTGAAACTAGACTAAGGCTTATAAAGTTGAAATTTCATTGTGAAAATTATAGAACTTAATCTCATTTCTCAACTGAATCAAACAATGTTCCTTGTTGACGTGGAAGGAGGTCATGGGGTCACCTCTTGGCAAAGGCAACTTTGTCCTGAGGGCTTCAGCCCAGGGCCTTTGCAGCACACTGATTGCGTCTTCCTAGCTATGCCTCAGAGAGCGAGGTTGAGATTTTGATCTGCAATATTTTCAAGGCAGGTGCTGCTTTTCATCCCCTGGGAAGATATGCCACTTTTCGAGCTAAAATTCAGTTGAAAGAAGACATAAATGGGAGGTATCCTTTGTTCATACATTAGAAGACTTGATATTATTAAGATTTCTGTTCTTCCCAAATTGATCTCTAGAGTCAATGCAATCCTACTCAAAATCCTATTTCTTTTATTGAAGAAATTAATGAGTTGATTCTAAAATGTGTATGGAAATGCAAAGGATCTGGAACAGCCAGATCCTTCCTTCAAAAGAAGAGCACAGTTGGCGAACTTATTCTGCTTATTTTTTATACTACTTAATTTTAAGACTTACTGTAAAGCTACAGTAATCTAAACATTGTGATCTTTACATAAAGATACATAAATAGATCAATGAAACAGTCCAGAAATAGACCTATATACTATCAGTTGATTGTTGCACAGAGAGGGTAAGTCAATTCAGTGGGGGGAAGGAAAGTCTTTTAAACTAAATTTTGGATGAACTGGATGTTCAGGTGGGGAAAAAGTGGACCTTGACCCCTATCTCATGCCATACACACCAATTAATTGGTAATGGATCATAAACCTACACACAAAAGCTAGAACCATAAAGCTTCTATAGGAAAACATAGGAGACTATCTTTGCAACCTTGGAGTGGGCAAATATTTCATAGGTAGAACACAAAAGCACTAACTATAAATGAAAAATAGAAAATGAACAGGTAAACCATCAAATATTTACAGTACATGTTCTTAAATGTTTTATTTTTTTCCTGAAGTACTTTAGCATTATTAGGTCTAGAGCATCTTGCCCTTATATTCCACATTAACAGGTTTTTTGTTAAGTTAGCTACAGGACATTGATCCAAGGGAACTTTCTGATTGGATTCTCCTGCTCATGTCACCCTCCTGTGACTGTGATCCCTTTCCCTATTACACTTTGCCCAATATTTAGTGACTGCTTACAACAGTCACCGATTTTAGATCATATTAATCCTTGTAAAATAAATAGATGTTAGATGAAGCCAAAAGGCAACACCCATAGTTGGCTGTGGGAGGGAATTGTAGCCTGTGATTCTTCCTAGTTATTGAGACGCAGTTTTGCAGTTGATTGTACGCTTAAATTCTGGCAGGTCCACTTAGGAAACTTACCTCATAGGAAGGGAAATAAGTCCAAGGTCTGCTTAGGTCCAGAGTCTCTTGCCCTTAAGACTTTGCTGCCTGCCTTCCATTTTATAAACCAAGAATAAAACCAATAGGAAATAGAAACTAAAAGTGAAACCAAAAGATGTAAAAGAACAACAGGAAAATTAAAATTGGAGGTAGTGCAAATTGTAAAGACCACAGCAGTATATAGTTAAAATTTGATAATGTGAAATTTTATTGCTAAAAAGAGTTGATTTTTGCAATCCTGAAAACATCTAGTGATGCATTTCAGTTAATGACTGCATATACCATGATGGTTCTATGAGATTATCAGAGTTAAAAAATTCCTATCAACTGTTAGCATTGTAGCCATTGTAATGTCCTAGTGCAAGGCGTGACTCCTGTGCTTGTGGCAGTGCTGGTGTAAGCAAATCTGTGCTGTCAGTAGTGTAAAAAGTATAGCACATACAATTATGTACTGTACATAATACTTGTTGATAATAAATGTGTTACTCGTTTATGTACTTACTATACTTTTTATTGTTATTTTAGAGTGCACTCCTTCTACTTATAAAGAAAAAGAGTGAATTTTAAAACAGCCTCAGACAGGTTCTTCAGGACATATTCCAGAAGAAGGCATTGTTGTCATAGGAGATGACAGCTCTAAGCATGTTAGTGCCCTTGCAGGCCTTCCAGTGGGACAAGATGTGCAGCTGGAGACAGTCATATTGATGATCTTGACCCTGTGTAGGCCTAGGCTAATGTGTGTGTTTGTGTCTTAGTTTTTAACAAAAAAATTTAATAAGAACAAAAAATTTAAATGTATAAAAAGCTTATAGAATAAGGATATGAAGAAAGAAAATATTTTTACTGGCTGTATAGTGTCTGTTTTAAGCTAAGTGTTATTACAAAACAGTCAAAAAGTTAAAGGTTTATAAAGTAAAAAAGTTACAGTAAGCTAAGATTAATTTATTATTGAACAAAGGAAAAAAATTTTAATAACTGTAGTATAGCCTGAGTGCACAATGTTTTTATAGTTTGCAGAAATTTACAGTAAGGTCCTAGGGCTTCACATTTTTACTCACTACTCATCCACTGACTCAGAGCAACTTCCAGTCCCACAAGTTCCATTCATGGTCAGTGCCCTATACAGGTGTGCCACTTTTTGCCTTTTATACCATATTTTTA